>CAMZMU010000128.1:17733384-18333384 GCA_947311845.1 Poa pratensis | reverse complement strand
CAGGGAGCATTGATCAGACTCTCATTATATGGGACCTCGCTCATCAAGCAATTCGATCCACTTGCGAGCATGATGTGGGTGTAGAATCAATCGACCTTTTTGGTTCTCTCGTCTTTTTATGTCGCCATGAACATACTGTCATTGGTGGTGTTTGATATGCAGGAGGTGTGACATGCCTGGCGTGGCTGGGTTCGTCGAAATACGTAGCGTCCGGATGCATCGACGGCACGGTGCGCATCTGGGACAGCCTCTCCGGGATCTGGCTCGCACGTTCAGCGGGCACAGGGACGCCGTGCAGTCACTGGCCGTCTCTGCCGACGGCAACTCCATCGTCTCTGTCTCCTCGGATAATTCTGCCCGCGTCTTCGACATTTCCATGTTCAAGTAAAGATATACGTAGCAGCAAGCCAAGATTGGCTTCCTCGGCTTGCATGGCCAGGGATTGTACTTGTGTGTCATTATGGGGATATCTGAACTTCGCACTGGGTTTTGATATGTAGTCGGTCAGTGGTGCACAAGGGCCTCTTAAGTTAAGGGACCTGATATAAATGTTTGAGACGGCTTTTGTATTCTGCTCCATTCTATGTATCTTTCCTGTATTTTTTGTCGCCGCTACATTTTTGGTGCGTGCATTCCGTTGCTGCTAGATATAGCAGATGAAAAATTCGGCAATATACCGATCGCGACTGGTCGATGGATCGATCTGAAGCTGCACAGCCCATTAGCCCATAGTCTTTTTATTTATTTTTTCTGCTGGGCTGACAATACATAGGCACAATAAAATCAAGTGTACTTGCTACCACAAATCTCAGCCTATACCTGGGGGGTAAGCATAATGTTCCTCTATCCAGCTTGAATTATGAACCTGTTTAAATACGGTACGAACCAAGTTAGGTTTTTTCAGATGAATATGTTAATTAGCAACACATATGGTATACATGTTAGACTATAGCTGACGTTTCATACAACCAGCTTCAGCATTTCCATGTTGGTATCCAGGGGCGGACCCAGGGAAAAAGGGACTGGGGCATCCATGTACGGTAGAACTCCAAAACTTTTTTTTTTGAGAGAAAAAATCACCAGCGCGTAACTACATAAACATTATAAATGTCCAAATATTATATATATATATATATATATATATATATATAGAGAGAGAGAGAGAGAGAGAGAGAGAGAGAGATTTTATCAAAATTAATAAAGCACTTCATCCAATAGCAATATGACAAGTTTACTAATAAAGCGTACACACCTTTTTGAAAATACAGATATCCAAATAGTTCATAGGTTGCAAAAATGAGAAATATTATTTCTTGCAAATAAATGTTGTTACCTGCAAATAGAAAACCTCTACATTATTTTTCTTCTTCTTCTTCCCTGCCAATCGTTGAAGCACTATCAGTAAAAGTTCATATGCTAGTAGTATATACATTAAAGCTAAATATGCTAGTATATTAGTCAGGCTAGCCGCATTACATTCAGACCCTGATTGCATTGGATAAAAAATCCCAAAGACTAAAATTTGGGTACTATGAGTATACCAAATTACTGCTACAACACTCAATTTTGACCATCGTACCAGCAAGGATTCTCATTGATTTGACATGAACTTAATCAAGAGAACCAGAATTAAGAAAGATCATATCAAAAATTGAGAAGCCCTAATGTTTATTGGTTGAGATGAGTACAGAGTACTTACCTGAGCGTATATATTTGGGATGGGGCTATTGTACTGCAACATCTTGACGTGGACGCGACGTCGGCTGGCCGGGCACACGGCGGACTGACTGGCGGTGGCGGTGACGGAGGGCGGAGAAGTCAAGCAGCCGACGCTCGCCTGCTCCCTACTCTGCTCTCGATCTGCAGAGACGAAGCGTCGAAGCACAAGCAGTGGAGTTTCTCGATTGATTAGATTTTTTATTTTGAGAAATCTCGATGGATCAGATACGCACGATGTAGAGTGGAGACGTGAGAAATTGGCCTACTAAGCTAATCAGCCTTCTTTTTCTTACTGGGCTTTTGCAAAAAATGGTTGGGCCGAAGGAACTGGGGGCATTGGTACAAGGCCGACTGGGGGCATTGCTTCATCGTATCAAACATGTACTCCCTCCGTCCAAAAATAAGAACGTCTAGATAAATCCATTTTTTGGCAAACTTGAGACACTTATTTTTGAACGGAGAGAGTATACGTACGACTTAAAATTGAGTGGGGCCAATGCCCCCACTGAGCATAACGTGCGTTCGCCCCAATGGTATCCATATGCAATCGAGCTTAAAGAGTATGCATAAGCTTATGTTATTTCTTCCCACTTTATTTTGTAATGGAAATAAAACATTAAAGTTAACCACAGGTTGAAGATCATATGTCTCTATGCAAAAAAAATTGTATTATTATGGAAGGGTTGCTAATAAGATGAGCTGCTTTTATGATTTGAAATACCGTCAAAGATTGAAAACCCATAAATCTCTCTCTGTCTTCTTACAAAAATCCACAACAGTCAAAGAACAAAGAGGTTATCGAAAAAGCGATTAGCCGGCAAAATGCATGGTAGTTGATTCATCTCAATAAGAATAAAGGATATATCCTTAGTTCCTTGCATATACTAGGGTATGGATTAATTGACTGGGTAGGCCATGAAATGGCCGCATTGACCTAACACAGAATCAGGCGACTTTGAAACAAAGAGACATGTAATGCAGTAAAATAAACTTAACTGATCGCTTAAGTTTTTCTCGACTTCGCCACCTGCGCCAGCGGCGCAAACGGGCTATCTAGCATGGGCGAAGCTATGTGTAAGTCGGGGGGGGGGGGGGGGGGGGGGCGCCGCCCCCAGCCCATGAAGATTTGAGCAAAAAAAACCAGTATTATGTAACCCATTTTCGCATAAAATGATTAATTTTTGGCCTGTTTGCCCCCCCCCCCAATCTGGCCCAATATGCACGTTTAGCCCATTTGCCCCCCCCCCCCCCCCCCCCCCCAGGCACTTGTCCCAAGCTCCGCCACTGCTATCTACTGAGCTGCAACAACTGAATTAAACAAGTACTGCCACCAATGGCCGGCACATACATCTAATTAATTACTCATCGACGGCTCGCCTGTCGTGGAGGCGGAGCTCGGGACGCCGTCGGTGAAGGGGTAGGAGCAGGAGGACGTCGATTCCCTCTGGTCGCCTGACGATCCGGCCATGGCACCTGCAGACGATATGCCACTTTCCACTCCGCCCCCGCTTTGCTCCTCGTGCACCGGCTGGTCCGGCTCAGGCACCGCCGCCGGGAAGATGCCCGAACGCACAAACCTGCGCTAGAGTTTCCGCGCCACTGCGAGCGCTGCCACAGTGGCCACCGATGCGCCGATGGCGATTGCAACGACGGCGCTTGCCGTCATCTTGCTCTGTCCGGCGACATCCTCCTTGCTAATCTCGCTCGCCAATTCCTTCGTCGACATGTCCGGCGCGACTGAGCCCGGGCCGAAATCCATGACGGATTGGTGGTTAGGGTTGTCCTGTTCGGGTGTGAGAGTGAGAGAGAGAGGAAGAAAGGGGAGTGTGTGTCAAAGTGTTTATGTGGTTTGATTCAAGTTTCTCCTCTATTGCCCCTGCTTGTAGAGGAGGAGAACCCTCTAATGCCAAGGGGAAGAACCATGTAAATTTTAAGTCAACTCTCTTGTCAAATCCAGCTTGACTTTTTTTAGAAAATAGGGCACCCCCAGTTCCATTCATCATAACGAAAACCATATGTCTTACATGTGTTCAGATTATTACAGCACACGAGACCAGCCGACGCACATGCCTAGCAGAAATCCGGCTTGACTTAAAAGGATTGTGATGTCACGGATTCGGAAACACTGTCAGCGTGTTTGGTTGGGGATATTTTAACTAGGGAATGGGAGTTTGGGCGGTATGGGAGTAAAACTCCTTCGTATAGTTGGGGGCAAGGGGACTTGTACCGGGATGGGGATAGGGAATTAGGGTGGCCAACTCCCTCCTTTTTCTTCCCTGGGGGGACCTGGTAATTCAATCGAGATTGAGACTTGACGAAAAAAAAGAGCGAGCGATTAGTTCAACCAGTCCCGCAATCGAAGGCAGCAAAAAAACCCGCGAAAATCTTTCCCAGTTCGCGGCAAAATCCTCGTTAAATAGCATCGTGCCTCACCTTCTCCCGTGATCTCAGCCAGCCCTAACCGCCTCCTCATCTACCGAGGTGACGGCAGGAGCGAACAGATTCAGGTACGTTTCTTCTTCCTCTTGCAATCTCAATTGTTGTGTGGAAAATTGATGCAAATCGTACCATCTAGTACGGATCTAGCTAAATCTGATGGCAACTAATTCTGATTCTTCTAGCTGTTCCCTTCACCGATCTATGCAGATCCACCCATTCCCCTTTTTTATTTCCGTTTTGCTCTCTTGACAAGGTTAAAGATTGATTGTTCCCTTAATTCCCATTTTTCTTTGTCCTCTACAGATCACGAGCAAGAATCGCCAAAGGCCACAGCCCACAGGTTTGTAACGATTCGTTGACTCGTGTCATCAATTTGTTTGCTAAGAAATTATGTACATATCTCTCTGTTTCTTTGTTCTCATTCTGTAGTTAGAAACATTGCTGGGATAGTCAGTGGATGGTCTCTTGTGTGAATTTATTAGTTAGAGAAATTTATAGTCTTAGGTTGCAAATATTGGTTGCAGTGGGCTGCCGCTCCTGTGGATGCAGATTGTTGTCTGTACATTACGAATCTCCCGTAGATGCAAGCCAGCCTGCCGAGGAGAAAGCTGCTGAAGCACGGGATAACACCAACCCGTCATATGGTTCTAGGCAGGGTCGTAAGAGAACGTACCGAGATGATGAAGCAATCGAGTCGGGACTTGTATGTGTTTCTAATACACTTGCAAAATTCTTGGAAGCGGAGCAGGAGAATGCAAAAACCATGTTTGGTTTACAAAAGGCATTGAACCATGAAGCTGAAGTCCATGAGCAAACTTCAGCCAACAGAACAAAGTTACTTGATGTTCTGCAACATCTGAAAGAGCTCAGCGTTGAAGAAGTTGTCATGGCTGTTCGTGTCATTGGTCGTGACGCTGGACAAACAGAGCTTTTCTTAAAGATGCATGATAAGTTCAAAGTGGTGTTTGTTTGCCAGGAGCTTGAGGCGGCTAAAAAGTGAATTATTCATGTTTAGATTTAAAAGTTATGTGTTTCCCTTTTTAATTAAAGAACGGTACTAGTCTTGTTTTTTTATAACTCATCAGTTCATACATTTGTTTTATTGAACATACAAGTATCACGATATTATTTGAGGTTATTTTCATCTATTTAATCAACTCGAGTGTATAACTGCCCATGGACAAACACCCTAGTACAAACTATCCTCCTAGCGCAGATCCACAAGGCGGACTCGTCCAGGTGGTTTGGTCAGCATGCCGGCGAGTTGGCGTTCGATGGGCAGGAACTCCAGCTCGAGCTTCTTCGCCTCCACACAGTTTCAAATGAAGTGATACTTCAACTCGATGTGCTTCAAACTCTTGTGTAAGACCTTGAGCATCACCTGCTTGGCTTCGCTGTTGCTGAACTCGGCAAACAACCGAGTAAGCCAGATCCCTGGCAAGCAGTCGTGGCAGCAGCCATGTACTCCGACTCGCATCTCGAGAGAGCCATGATCTTATCCTTCTGGGCACGGTGTTGCGTGAGTTCGGCAACTATCGAGTCAGATGGGCACGGCGTTCTGCGAATGGCATTGCACACGTCTTAGCTAAGGAAGGCTGCTGAATAGAATTATGCAAAACTTGGTTTATTTTGTACCCCGAGTGTGTTGAAAATGCTCTGAACTTGATTTGTCTGGTATCTAATAAAGCCGCAGCGATTCCCCCTAAAAAAAAATCTCTTGATAGGACATCAAAAGAGTCACCATGCATAAGAAGTGCACCGGCTTAAGTTAAAGATGAACTATAACTAAACAGTCTTGATTTAATTTCAGCAAAATTAATTTCATGTAGTATTTTCCTGATGTAGGTGTGTTTCGTTTTGCTTCCAGATCTAAGATACGCACATTTGCACTTTAATATATAAACCAATAGAGCACTTGTATTAATTTGCATTGTCTCAACAATAATTTACACCTACAGAGAGTATCACTATCGAACTATGCAGAGAACCGTTAATAATCTAAGCTGATGCGGTGACATAAAAACTACGACAGAGAATGAAATCAGTTAGTAATATTTTGAAAAAAAAACTAAGAATTCTGAGGATAACAGCTTGTATGAGATGCTAGCTGCAGGCAAGCATATAGTTCACAGGCCATGTTTCATGTTGCCTCTAGCCCTGCAGAGTAAAAAGTAACAACCACACACGATATCCTAGGAACTAAAAATTCTTGATTTTTGTTCAAATTAATGTTTATACAAAATGGACTCAAATATATCTCTAGAAATGGATATAAGTATGTAGACAGAGACATCCTTCTACTAATAGAAATCAGAAGATGCAAAAGAGTTGCCACAGAGGGTACGTAGCGTCGAAACTGATAGTGGCATCGATCCATGGGTACAATCGACAACATTGCCGTCGAAGCCACAATCTCTACCAGAAAATGCTCGCGAGAATGACTAACATAAGGAAATTCTAAGCTAGCATAGAAGTTGCTATGGTTGTCCAGAGTCTAGAAAGAGGCAACTGTACCAAATTGGCCAGAGGATGTACGCGTGAGATGATCAGGAAGACGAAAACTCAAAGGTTTTCAGAGAGAGAGAGAGAGAGGTGTTATTGCTTTTCCAAATCTGAATAGACTCAGAGACGTATAATAAAGATCCACTACGGAAGGTGTCAGCTGCCTCCCACTAACTTCAGTTGCATGCAATGGAACATCACACAATCCGATTAATTAAGATCAAATAGCTTGTACGTGACAGCTTTGAATGGATTGCCAGCTCTGAATATAGGGACAACACAAATGGACAGATGAAGATGAGATTCAGATGGCTGAGATTTGTTGATGCTGATGCTAGGCTGCATGTTGAGATAGCCAACTTAAATGACCTTCTAGTGAGTTTTGATTTATAAGAGGTATAGATAGATACATAGGATTGCTAAAACCATTTGTTTCACCTATGTTGAACTGCAGAACTGGATGAGAGGTAACCCACATGTCTCAAAGAGACGACAAGTTGGTCAAACCTAACAGGGCCGATGTCAATTTCGTCCAGTGGTGTAGACATAACGAAGTCGATCGAGTTAGTGCCTTTTTCTAATTCAAAAAAAAAAAATGGCATAGTGTGAATTTCTGTGATAAGTAGCGACACCATCGTGATTTTCTCTATATAAAAATTTAGGATTATAGTTTGGGTTACAACATTCGGCATAAGACCGAATCGCTGGACAATACTTCCTCCGTTGTTAAATATAAGTCTTTTTAGATTTTTCTTGATTCATATGTATCTAGACGTATTTCAATGTGTCGATTCACTCATTTCAGTATGTATTTAGTTCACATTAAAATGATCAAAACATTTTATAATTTGTAATGGAGTAAGTAGGTGTCAGTTAAGGGAGTGGTGTTTTGGCTCCCGGGTTCATATGCACCCTTTATTTAAAATCCATTTTGCGCATATTTTGAAATGTCAAAAAAATTGAAGAAAAATGTTCGTGCATAGATCTTAACATGATATGTGTTCACAAAGTTGTTTCATGAAAATACGACATTTTTTGTGGCTTGTATAAAAAAGAAATTAAAGCCTTCTTAAACAACTAAAATACAAGTATGTACATACATCATACGTACATATTTTCTACTTTACTCAAGCATCCTCTCGGGAGTCTTAGCTCTCCCAGCAGTGTTAGTAAATACCGTAACATATTGATCGACGATTCTTCAGTTAATCTTTTTTTAACGAGATTCTTCAGTTAATCTCCACACTGATTATTTTGATGGGCTGGGCACCAGACCAAGCATAATGCCATTGGAAAAAAACAAACGCATTACAGTTCATGGGAAGTAACAAAAGAGAGGGAAAGCTAAGAACGAACTCACATCATTTTATTCCCTACATCGTCGCCGTCAGTTAATCCTCAGATACAGTAGGAGTATAACCTAACTAGCTACTCCATGGATCCATCGGGGAACCAAGGAAATTTCTTCTCTTGAATCTTGTTGTCGACTGTAGAGTGTAAAACTTGTTGAAGCGTTTGTACTCGATGACAATCGAGCCGCGTGTGTTCGTGTTTATATAGAGGCGATGCTATGCGGCACCGTAGCGTACAAGACAGCGATACCCGAGTCCCTGTAGGTATCGTACAGGACACGTGCTCGACAGATAGGACTCGGGTTTAGTTAGGATACATAGATGCTAAACTATTTCTAACACCCTCCCTTAATCACAACTTGGACAAGTTGAGATTATGCTTGAACTCCTCGAATGTGCGAACTGGAAATGGTTTTGTAAATCCATCAGCAACTTGATCCTTGGAAGGAACAAAACGAATCTCCAACTGTTTGTTGAAAACTCTTTCTCTCACAAAATGAAAGTCTATCTCAATATGCTTAGCTCTCGCATGAAACACCGGATTTGCTGATAGATATGTCGCACCCAAGTTGTCACACCACAAGCATGGCAGCTGAGTCAACTTAACTCCAAGTTCGGCAAGCAATGACTGGACCCAAATTATTTCAGCTGTGGCATTTGCAAGTGACTTGTATTCTGCTTCTGTACTTGACCTTGAGACTGTGGCTTGTTTCTTCGTGCTCCAAGATATAAGATTTGGACCAAAGAAAACAGCAAAGCCTCCAGTGGATCGACGGTCATCTGGGCAACCTGCCTAGTCGGCATCTGAAAAAGCATTAAGCAATGTTGAACTCGACTTCTGAAAAGTAAGACCAACACTTGGTGTATGTTTGAGATATCTCATGATACGCTTGGCAGCCGTCCAGTGCAGGGTAGTGGGATCATGGAGATACTGACATACTTTATTCACTGCATATGAAATATCTGGCCGTGTCAGTGTGAGATACTGTAATGCACCAACCATGCTTCTATACTTGGTGCTATCTTCTTCTCCCAACAAGTCTCCGGCATGTGCTGTTATCTTTTCAGACGTCGACACAGGTGTGGGCGAGGGCTTACAGTTCTTCATCCCCACCCGAGCAAGCACCTCTTGAGCATATTTTGCTTGAGTTAACACAAGTCCATCTTGAACTCTCTTAACTTCAATTCCTAAAAAGAAATGAAGATCACCGAGATCTTTTAGAGCAAATTCCTTACTCAAATCTCTTAGCAAGGCATCGGTTGCAGCTGTGGAGGAGCTAGCAACTATGATATCATCAACATATATGAGCATAAAAATTGTGATATTGGACTTGTGATAGATGAATAGTGAGGTATCAGATTTTGAAGCAACAAACCCAATACTTATCAATTGTGAGCTGAGACAAGAATACCATGCTCGAGGTGCCTGTTTTAATCCATACAGTGCCTTGTCAAGTTTGCATATGTAGTTCGGCTTCTTGTTATCCTCATATCCTGGCGGTTGTCTCATGTAGACCTCCTCTTCCAGAACACCATGCAAGAACGCGTTCTTTACATCCAATTGGCGCAGACTCCAGCCCCTAGAGACAGCAATTGCCAAAACAAGCCGAACGGTAGCTATTTTAACAACAGGACTAAAAGTGTCCTCATAGTCTATACCATACCGTTGCTTAAATCCTTTTGCAACGAGCCTAGCTTTGTATCGATCAACAGAACCATCTGCTGTCTTCTTGATTCTGTAGACCCAACGACAGTCTATGATATTTGCACCACGCCTTTCAGGTACTAGATGCCAAGTCTTATTTTTAATGAGAGCAATGTACTCCTCATCCATAGCTTCTCTCCAACGATCATTTGCTAATGCATCCTGCAAATTTGCTGGTTCATCAGCCGAGACAGACAAGCACCAGCGCACGGTACCATCCGTGTATTTTCTTGGTTTAACAATTCCCTTTGATTTTCTTGTTGCATGTATTGGTGAATGCCGGATCACCCTAGACGCAGAAGATTCCGGAGCACCCCTAGCTGGATACTCTTGACGCTGTGCATCTCGTCGCGGTGCAGAATCTGCATGTGCATGTGCATGTGCATGTGCATGTGGCTCCTGCACAGGCGATCCAGGCGGTGTGGCACTCGGTGTGTCTGTTGCACCGTCAGCTTGTTTCGCGGTCTCAGCCGCAGAAGATCGCGACGAAGCACTGCCAGCCGCAGCGCTGTCGGCCGTGCCGGGCGAATCAGGCACGAGATTGTCGACGGATCTGTCAGGCGAACCAGCTACGGGATCCGTGCGTGTAGATCCCGGCGGAGGATGTCCAGGCGAATCCGCATCGTAACTTGTGTCCCAGCTGTTTTCTGTTTCACTGCTTTGAGCACTGTTTTGGGCACTGTTTTGCCCCAAATTTCCACTGTTTTGCGCCATTCTTTGTGGCACTGCCTGCACAACTTCAGAAATAGGTCTACCAACCTCATTAGTAGGATTAGTCATTAAGGAATCATCAATAAATTCATCCCCTTGTTTAGAAGAGCGAAGAGAAGCATCAAGTAAAACAATATCTTTGCGAAGTTGAGCACCGGCATTAGGATGAAGAAGTTCAAAAGGAAACACTGCCTCGTCACACACAACATCACGAGAAATATAAACTCGTCCGGTGGACACATCTAGACATTTAACTCCCTTGTGCATAGGACTATATCCTAAAAAGACACAATGTTTGGAACGAAAAGCAAGTTTTCTCTTGTTGTAAGGGCGAAGATTGGGCCAACATGCACATCCAAAAACACGAAGGGAGGAATAATTTGGTGTTGTATGGAGAAGACGATGGACAGGTGTGTCATTATTGATAACTTTACTTGGAAGCATATTAATGAGATATGTGGCAGTGAGAAAAGCTTCATCCCAAAATTTGAGAGGCATGGACGCATGCGCAAGAGGTGCAAGACCAACTTCTACAATATGCCGATGTTTTCTTTCAGCGGCACCATTCTGTTGATGGGCATGGGGACATGACACAAGATGTGAAATTCCTTGATTTCTAAAGAAAGTATTAAGTTTGACATACTCTCCTCCCCAATCGGATTGAACCGTGAGAATTTTTCGATTAAGCTTTCGTTCATCAAGTTTTTGAAATGTGATAAAAGCAGAATGAACATCAGACTTGTTTTTGAGAAGGTATATCCACATAAACTTACTATAATCATCAATAAAGCTTACATAATAATCATGACGTCCAACAGAAGTTGGAGCAGGACCCCATACATAAGAAAAGATTAACTGAAGAGGAGCACTAGATACACTGGTGGACACAGGATACGGAAGCTGATGACTCTTTGCTCTTTGACATGAATCACAAATAGACTGAATAGTATTCCTAACAGATGAAAGTTTATTCTTGCTAATAACTTGTTGAACTATAGCTACTGAGGGATGCCCTATGCGACTATGCCACATATCAAGGGACGGCTTGGCAGCGATGAAAGCATGCTTCTGACTCTTGTGGGATGTGACTGATGAAATAAGTGGGTATAGGTCGCCAACACACCGCCCTCTATGAATTATTTTCTTCGTGACCTGATCCTTGATCAAAAAGAAATATGGATGAAATTCTATGAATGCCCTATTATCATATGTGAACTTATGAACGGAGAGAAGATTTTTAGAGGCATTGGGCACATGCAAGATATTATTGAGACGAAAATCTTGAACAGGGGTATGAATTATTGAATGACCTAAATGACATATGTCCATACCTTGTCCACTGGCGGTGTTCACCTTGTCGCGACCTTGATACTTGTCACGGACGGTGAGGTTGTTTAGCTCGCTAGTGATATGATGTGTAGCGCCGGTGTCGGAATACCAGTTGGTATCCACACCATAGGAAGCTGCTGCATGTACCTCCTTGTCCTCCTCCTCCTCGTCTCCATCTTCATCATAACGCGACCAGCAATGCTTGGCGCGATGACCTTCTTTGTTGCAGATTTGACAGGTCGTGTTTTCCCATGGAGAGGTGCGACGTCGACCGCGGCCACGGCCACGACCACCTCCTCCTCTGCGTCCGCCCCCTCTGTTGTTGTAGTAGGGACGATCATCACGCCGATCATCACGGGCGTAATCATCTTGGGTGCGAGCAGGAGCACCCCTGCCACCACCACGGCCGCTGTCGGGGGAATAATTAACCCGCGACTTATTCAAAGCCAAAACGGCGACTTCATCTTCACGATCACGCTATTACTGGGCCATGTAAACATGGGCCGATCAAGGATCGCGGCCTGCCAAAGGAAAGCTCCAGAAGGTCGGTGGTAAAACTTGCCTTGGAGATCAAAAAGAGAATCGGCTTCGTGTAGAACTCTTGTAACCTAGCGAGACTCTGTGTATATAAAGAGGACTCGCAAGACTTAGACAGGGTCAAGCTATCAAGCCCTAAACCCTAGTTCTTACGGCGAGTACCCAGATCGGATCGCCTCCATTGTAACACCACATATATCATATCAATACCAATCTAGGGTTGGCAGGAAGTAGGTCTTTACCTCACATTGAGGGGCCGAACCTGGGTAAATCTGTGTTCGTCCTTGTTACTGCGATCCCAAGCTCGGAGACGGTTAACTCGCGCAAATCCCACTCCTACGAAGTCATCCATGACATCTGACGTGACAAACCCACGACAGTTGGCGCCCACCGTGGGGCCTGCGGTCAAGAGCGTCACGTTCCGCGCAGGATCGATGAAAGGAGCTGAAGATCTCGCCATTGGCCACATCATCATGGTCGATGGCATGCCTCTCATTGACGATTCAAGCTGGGGACCAGGAGCTGATTACTTGGAGACCGGTCGCATCATCCCGTTTGGATCTATCAACGTCTTTGTCGTTTCATTGGCGGCGGATCTGTTAGCTCAGCCCAAGAAGGCGACTCAGCAGAAGAAGTCGCCGGTGACGAAGAAGAGTCCCTGGAGAGCATGGACTCACAAGAATTTGGGTCCATCATACCTGCTTTTGAAGAAAGTTACTGGGACTACGCACCAGTGTCAGAACAAGAGGCGGCACAAGTTAGGGTCTACATGGCCGGAGGTGCAAGTGCGTCAGGAACTGCAGGAGAATCCGAAAGATTGGCACCCCCCGGCAACCCGCTACTTATCCCGGTGTCAGCCACAAACGCCGCCGTCCGCGCGACAGAAATTGAGGCCGCCAGGGCCGAGCTCCTGTACGAGGTTCGAAGGATGGAAGAAGAGCGCTACAGGCTCGAACAGGTGAACCAAGGAATCCAACAGGAATGGCGAAGGATAGCCGCGCTCGCCGCGACTCAAGGACAAGTTGACTCGCAGGCGCGGGCGCGCGACTCAACCAACGATAGAACTTCCACCCACTCCAGCTGCTGGAGCGGGAGTCCAACCAGTCGCAAGAATTTTGGAACCATCAATTGCCCACGAAGCCCGGCAACTACCATCGCAACAACCGAGGAGGTTTCACACCCCGCAAGGCCACTACCAAAGCCCGGTCGATAACATGTATGTTGCGGCTAATATCTTGACACAGATGGTACCAACAGGCGACGACCCAATCAACACTGAAGCACGGCGTGCGATACAGATGTTGAGCACTGCTGTCCTACAACAGGCCAACAGGGCAGAAGCCGAGGGACAGCAGCCCACCGTACCGGCCAGCCGCGGGATTGTAGCAGAAAGAAGCATCCAGAGTAGGCCACCAGAGGATATATCAAGGGTCGCGCAGAGGCAGCAGGAACAAGCCGCAGAAGCACAGGCTATCATGCCAACGACGCAAACACGGCTCGTGGAAGTTAACAACCCCACGGGCACATCCACAGCTTTGTCCTCGTGACTCAAGGGCCTGACATGTTTTACTGAGAATATCAGATCGGAACCTTTCCCTGAAGATTTCAAAGGACCACGCAAGGTGGCAAACTATAACGCCAGCATGGATCCTTCCACCTGGCTAAACAACTACGAGATGGGGATGAGTATTTGAATGCTTCAGAAGAGATATGCGCAAGGTACCTCAACATGATGTTGGAGGGCGCGGCTCACATATGGCTACAAAATCTATCCCCAACTCCATAAATACATGGGAAGAACTGAAAGATGCTTTCGTCAAAAACTTCAAAGGAATCTGCAAGCGACTCTGCAATATAGAAGATCTAGAGCGTTGCGTTTAGAAGGAAGGCGAATCAAGCCGTCACTGGATGAGAAGGGTGGCAGAAATAATACACTCTTCAGATAATATACCACCAAGTTCAGCCGTCCTGGTCATGGAGAAAAATTGCAAGTTCGAGCCGCTGATCCATAAGCTAGGTCGCATGAAGGATAAGGTCAAGAGTCTCAGCGAGGTAATGGCTGCGGCTAACAAATACGCTGGCTCGGACAAGACCAGAGATGCGTCAGATGGAGAAGAGGAGAAGGTCGCTGTTGAAGGAAAGAAAAATATCAGCAAGCCTCAACAGCAACAAACTAGCCACAACAACGTGAATCAAAACAAGCGTAAGAGTGAAGAAGGAAACTCTGGGCTTGTCGCCAACACACGTGGAGGTTTTAGGGGCCAACGAGGAAGAGGACGAGGAAGCGGCTCTCGTCCAATTAACATGGAAGAAGTTTTCAATCGGCCGTGCGATCTTCACACCGGAGATGACGGGCGACCAGCAGACCATACTGATGGCGTGAATCACACGCTCGTTGGGAGACCCTAAGAGGAAGGTATGATGCAGTTCAGCAGCAAGTTTTCCATCAGAAAGAAACCAAGGTTATCGAACCAGTAGGAGTAGCAACTCTTCAGAATGTTGTTGGTGGCCGCACGGCGCAACACGATCACCAACGCGGAACCTGCACACAACACAATCAAAGTACTTTGCCCCAACGAAATAGTGAGGTTGTCAATCTCACCGGCTTGCTAAAAACAAAGGAATAAACGTCTCGTGTGGAAAATGATGTTTAATTGCAGAGAATGAAAAAGGAACAGTTTGCAGTTTGTGGTTGTTTAATTAGTGTAAAAGAATGGACTGGGGTCCACAGTTCACTAATGGTGTCTCTCCATAAAAGATAACTAACATGTTGGGTGAACAAATTACAGCTGGGCAATTGACAAATAGTGAGCGCATGACAATGCATATACATGACATGATGACTACTATGATATTTAATTGGGCATTACGACATGATACATAGACCGTTATCCAACAGCATCTATGACTAATAATCCACCGCCGGGTTGTCATCCGAGTCCCCCGTTGGTATTAAGTTGCAAGCAACGGATAATTGCATTAAGTAAAGCGCGTAATGTAAACAAACACATATGCCCGTGGACATAGCATCGTTAGGTTATCCCTAGTGGCAACAGCACATCCACAAGCTTAGAACTTTCTATCACTGTCCCAGGTTAAATGGAGGCATGAACCCACTATCTAGCATAAATACTCTCTCTTGGAGTTACAAGCATCTACTTGGCCAAAGCATCTATGAGTAACGGAAAGCATGCAAGATCTTAAATAACATATAAGATAAATTGATAATCATCTTGACATAGTATTCAATATTCATCGGATCCCAGCAAACACAACATGTAGCATTACAATAATGTGATCTTGATCATGTAGGGCAGCTCACAAGATCTAAACATGATGGCACAAAGTGGAGAGACAACCATCTAGCTACTGCTATGGACCCGTAGTCCAAGGATGAACTACTCACGCATCACTCCGGAGGCAGGCATGGCGATGTACAAGCCTCCGGTGACGATTCCCCCCTCCGGCAGGGTGCCGGGAAGAGGTTCTGAACCCTCCCGAGCTAGGGTTGACGGCGGCGGCGTCTCTGGAACTTTTCGTGGATTTTTGCTCAGGCCTTAGGGTTTTTGCGTCGGGGGGAATAAGTAGGCGAAAGGGCGGCGGCTGGAGACCCCGGAGGGTCCACACCACCCTAGGGCGCGGCAGAAGGGGGCCCGCGCCCTAGGTGCGTGTGGCCTCCTGGTGGCCCTCTCTGTTGCTCCTTCGGTCCTTCAGGCGTGTTTTGGAAAAATAGGGACCCACGTGAAGTTTCGTCCAATTCCGAGAATATTTCCAGACTAGCTTTTCTGGAATACAAAAACAGCAGAAAACAGGAACTGGCACTTCGGCATCTTGTTAATAGGTTAGTCCCAAAAAATGTATAAAAGTGATATAAAGTAGATGCAAAACATGTAGCAATTGGTATAAAACAAGCATGGAACATCAAAAATTATAGATACGTTTGAGACGTATCAGCATCCCCAAGCTTAGTTCCTCCTCGTTCTCGAGTAGGTAAACGATAAAAACAAAATAATTTTTGAGGTGACATGCTACCATCATAATCTTGATCATATAATATTGCAAGGCACATGTAAATGAATAAAGTGATCCAAGTCAATGGTCTATAATTTGCTACCAAATAGATAATGAGTAAACAATGAATCACACAAGCTAAACGTTTTCATGAATAGTACTTTCGAGACAAGCATCAAACAGTTTTGCATAAGTGTTAACTCATAAAGCAATAGTTTCTAATAAAAGGTATTCAATCAACACAAAGGAAGAATTTAGTTTCAGCATTTGTTTCAACTTTCAACATATTTATCTCATGGATATTGTCAACACAAAGTAGTATAACAAGTTCAATACATTGCATATAACGCATGTTGTAACAAAGTTGACACTAGTGTTTGCTTGTGGAAGACAGAAAGAATAGGAAAACCGACTCAACATAAAAGTAAAAGAAAGGCCCTTCGTAGAGGGAAGCATATAGAGATTGTATAAAATATTTGATACTCCTCCCAACCTTGCTAACACAAGCCATGGCTAACCGAATCCTCGGGTGCCTTCCATCAATCACATACCATGGAGGAGTATCTATTTTTGAGAGGTGTTTGTTAATTGTCAACGAATGGTAGCGGGTGAGAACAGTATTCTACCTGTTAAACGGACTTTTAAGAGCGGCTCCCATGAAGGACGTTATTTCTACCAGCAAGGCAGATCATCCCTCTTTCTCTTTGGTTTACACACATTCAGGTATTTCACTGTTTGTCATTGCTTACTGATGAATCAGGGCAAAAGTGTGAAGAGAATTAATTGGTTAAAGTTGTAATTAATTGGGACGGGCACCCCGTTGCCAGCTCTTTTTGCAAGTTATTGGATAAGCGGATGTATATGCCACTAGTCCAGGTGTAAAAGTCCATTCAACAAATAGAATAAAGAATAACCACACTAATTCCTCATGAGCTAGTAAACATTGACACAAAAGGGAATAATAACATTTTGAATAATTTAAAGGTAGCACATGAAAAATTTACTTGGAGTGGCAAGGAAATACCACATATAGGTAGTTGTGGTGGACACAAATGGCATGGATTTTGGCTCAAGGATTTGGATGCACGAGAAGCATTCCCTCTCAGTACAGAGTTTAGGCTAGCAAGGTTATGTAAGCAAACAAGAATATCAACCCGTACACCAAGTTTTATATGACAAACATATTGCAAACATTATAAGACTTCATACCGTCTTCCTTGTTAACCAAACCCTGTTATTAGAAAATATCTAGACCTTAGAGATACCATGATGCAAACCAAATTTTCAACAAGCTTTGCGGTAGTTCTTCACTAATAGGCTTAACTCATATGATGCACAATTTAATCATGATCTACTTGTTAACTCAAAACAATTGACAAGCATCAAGTTATCCAAATTAGTGATCTGCAAGATTAAGCAAGTTTTTCCTTATACCAATTACCACATGCAACATTTTCTGAACCAACCAAACACCAATCAATTTATTTAATCAACTCTCCAAACAAATATAAGTGAAGCAAGAGAGTACTTTCTACAAAAGAAAGCTAATAGCTCTGACAAGAGATACATGAAAAAAGAGCTAAAAGCTGAACAGCGCTAGATATGAATACTCAACAAATATAAGTGAAGAATAGGAGTATTCTCATGAAAAAGCGGAGCATGTCTCTCTCCCAATCAAGAATGCTAGGGTCCAGTCAAACTTTATTGAAAATAAAAGTGCAATACTGAAAATAAAAACACACAGACGCTCCAAGAAAAGCACATATGATGTGAAAGAATTAAAATATAGTTTCACTAGAGATGACCTGATAATTTTGACGATGAAGAAGGGGATGCCTTGGGCATCCCCAAGCTTAGACGCTTGAGTCTTCTTGAAATATGCTAGGGAGATCCATGGGAGCCTCCCCAAGCTTAAGCTCTTCACTCTTCTTGATCCTATTATATCATCCTTCTCTCTTGACCCTTGAAAACTTCCGTCACACCAAACTCAAAGTAGATCTCATTAGAGGGTTAGTGCATAATCAAAAACTCACATGTTCTATATAGGCGCAATATGATTTATTACTTTAAACATTAGCTACAGCCACTGATGTTATGTGAAGCTCTTCCACAAAAAAAAGAATTTCACTCAACACAAGTAAAAGAGAAATGCAAAATAAAAAGGCGTAATCTGTCTAAAACAGAACAGTCCGCAAAGACGAATTTTTTCAAGGTACTTACGACGCTCAAATCGAAAAACTCTAGACTAATGAAAGATTCAGACATTCATAAAGATTACGCACAAAAAAATTCAGATTTTTTTAACAATCTGGTGATTTTAGGAATTTCGTACAGTGAACAGCAAAAATCTGTTTCTGCGCAGCAATCAAAATTAAGCATCGTCTTAACATTAGAGGCTACTCTTGGCACAACAATGCGAGAAAATAAAGATACAAAGGAGTTGCTACAGAAGTAAACATTCTCCTTGACTAATACTGAAAATAGAAGATAATGGGTTGGCTCCCAAAAGCGCTTTCTTTAACGCCTTTTAGCTAGGCATGGTGATTTTTATGATGCTCAGATAAAGATGAGAGTTGAAACGTATAAGAGAGCATCAAAAAACATATATAAAACATGTTTAAATCTAACACTATTCCTATGCATACGAGCCTTGTAAGAAAACAAGAAAATGAAGCACAAAGTGACTAGCTGACGTGGTACGCCCACGGCAATCCCAGGGTCGGGTACCCCAGGTAGATTTTGAGGGAGAAGATGTGCGTGCTGGTAGTATCGGATGGCTGACAAGCAAGGATTTACCCAGGTTCGGCCCCTCATCGTGAGGTAAAGACCTACTCCTTGTCTGATTATGATGATATATGAGGTTACATGGTGGCCGTAATGGCGATATGGTGAGACGTGGTCTCGTTATGCCTATGCGAGTTGTGGATCTATTATTGATCTGTCTATGGGGGTGCCCCTGCCTGGCTTTATAAAGGGAGCCAGGTAGGGTTTACAAGAGTCCTAGTAGACTACGTCTTGGAGTCCTTTACTTGTGCTTGAAGTAATTGCTAGGCCGCCAGGTGGGCCTTCGACTGGGCTGCACCAGGTACACCAATAATAGGGGACCCGAAGGGTATATCCTCGTCAGTAGCCCCCGAGTGTCTGGTCAATTCGAAGTATCGGCAGAGACTCAAAACAGTATGTCGAGTAGGCGTAGTCGATGCGTCGGGTGTGTTGATGACCATGTGATGACTGTATTATCCATTCTTCGTGAGTTGAATCATTTATGAGAAATCCAGTGTATGTGTATGAAATCCAATAATAATAAATCCGATGCGATCTATAGAGAGACCGACTTTGAGAAATCCAATGTAAGAAATCCAATAATAATAAATCCGATGCGATCTTTGAGAAATCCAATGTAAGAAATCCAATAATAATAAATCCGATGCGATCTATAGAGAGACCGACTTTGAGAAATCCAGTACGGGTTGTAGAGAACCCGACTTTGAAAAATCCAGTGCAGGCTGTAGAGAACCCGACTTTGAAAAATCCAGTGCAGGCTGTAGAGAACCCGACTTTGAAAAATCCGACGCACTCGAGCCAATGGCGAATGCGCTCCGATGGGAGTAATTAATGAAATCTGAGCTGTCCAAGGATGTTCTCAACTTGTGCTTAGTCTTCACGCCATTGCTGCGTTGTCTGGTACTTTTGACTCGGTAGTTCGTCGGGTGCGCGCTCAGCGCTCCCGATGGGAGTAGCCCCGAGTGTCTGGCCGATTCGAAGTATCGGGCAGGGACTCATTTGCAGGTGTATTTCACCATCTGCTTTTTTGCTCATTTTGCTATGTATTTTTGAGTCGAGATTGTCTCGATTGTGCTTGCTGAATCGTTAATTCGTCGACTGACGTTTTGCTTTGGAATCGAGATTGCCTCGAACGTGCATGCTGAGTCGGAAACACGTCGACCAATGTTTTGTTTATTTTGCTTAGGGATTATGGCATAATAGGCCTGGTACGCTCGACGGATCGGGACCAGTTAACTGCACTTTTGGGCAAAACCTTATTAGCCTTCATCAAGCTCGAGTCCCCAGACTCGAACCCGGAACAAGCTGGTCAGGATCGAATCAGGGCGCGGAGGTCTTACTGAGCCGACCTGCAGCATAACTTTGCGACCTAACGCGTCCGTCAGGATTTTCGTCATGTCTGTTGACACGGAAAGTTGCAGGACAAACGCTGTTAGGAGCGGGCCCCAGCCTAGCTCGACGGATCGACGGGTCTTACCTTTGCACTATGCGTGCAGCATCCGAATTATATGTGGCGGACGCAACTCGGGGAATTGTGGTCGATATTCGCATGGGGCTAAGCAGCCAAGTCGAGTAAGCTTTGATCTGGGTCGAGTGAGCTTCGACTGTTTGTTCTGGATGACTTAATGTCTTTGATCGTAGTTTTATCGGGTACGCGGCAGCGCTCCCGATGGGAGTAGCCACCGAGATTGTGCTTAATTGCTTGCAGTTGAGGATAATCTCAAAGTTTTGAATCTTTTGCAGCAGTCAATAAAATTTTGACCCGCTCCTTGTCTATGAAACGGTCGAGTGACCAATTTGTCTCAGTTTGATTGCCCCCTCAAAATCGATGAGGCAGTCGAGTGACCAGCCTTGGCTTAGTTTGATTTTCATCTTCGAAATCGACGCGGCGGTCGAGTGACCGGCTTTGGCTTATTTGTTACGACCTGTGCGACGCAGCCCCCGAGCATCGGGTGCGGCCAAGGTGAATATGTTATAACCTGCATGGGGCGCAGCCCCGAGTGTTTGGGTGCGTCAAGCGAATTACGAAGTTTTGACTTTGCACGACGCAGCCCCCGAGCATTCGGGTGTGTCCGATCCGATGTTTGTGAATTTTCTTTAACCTGCGCGGCGCAACACCCGAGTGTTCGGGTGCGGCCGAGGCGATTTTGTCGCGACAAGTGTGGCGCAGCCCCCGAGCATCGGGTGCGGCCAAGTCTTGCGGTGTTTAGTCGGAAGAAGTCGACGCGGCGGACCGAAGTCGACGCGGCGGAGTTGAACGGAGAAGAGGTCGACGCGGCGGATCGGAGTCGACGCGGCGGTATTGCGCGATGAAGAGGTCGATGCGGCGGACCGGAGTCAACGCGGCGGAGTTGCTGAAGGTGTCGGAGTCGACTTATCGTGTGGAGCGACGAAGTTGTTGTTTGTCGTTGATGACGGGGCGCCAGCCCCCGAGTCTTTTTTTGTAGAGTCGGCGATGCGGAGTCGATGACGCGGAGTCGAAGAAGGCACGAGTGTCGTCTTGTCGATTGCAGCGACGAATTTGTTGTTGTTGACGAAGCGCCAGCCCTCGAGGGTATGTGGTCGGGTCGATGAAGGCGAGGCCGCCAGCCCTCGTGTGTCGAAGTCGAAGTCGATGAAAATGTGCAGCACCGTCGCCGCCTGAGTCGCCGGTTTGTCAGGTGAGCGCGGTCAAATATGATGTCGTTGCTGATTTTGCTTGCCAGCCCCCGAGGGTACATAGTGCCCTTCTAGAGAGTGGGCTTTGTGTGTTGGTTCCGCCGACGCTGATCGCCGCTCGAATAAGTTGAGAGGTTTGAGTCCGCAGCGGGTCAATGATGTTTGCCGAAGATGAAGATGATGAGTCGAAGTTGTGCCCCCGGAGTGTCGAGTTTGACCGTCTGGGGCGGAGTCGAAGATTTGTCGGGTCGGTGATGACCGCACGTCCTCGTCGTGTCTTGAGCTGATCACACTTTTATTTTCTTCATTGAATTAGCCTCCTTGGGATCCGTGCTCAAGAGTAGTACTACTCGATTTTTCCTTGTCTGGAGCTGATCCAGTTTGATTAGCATGGAGATACGTTTGTCATGTACGCATGCAAACTATGGCGCTGTAGCTCTGCTTTTCCCTGCTTAGCTCCAGGGTTTTGTTGGATCGGACATTGCTCCTCGAGGTTGCCGATTGCTGCATGTGCTTGGAGAATTAATCTCCGTCTTCTGCCGCTGTACCGACAGGCTTGGCGGGTCACCACTCTGATCCCAGGACACCACGCACGGAACGCACGCGTGATATCTCGCTTTGATGTGATCTGGTGATCTCGTCGAGTCACGGAACGCACCGATGAATTTTTGAATCCAGCCAACTCGGAACGCCGCCAGATTGAATCGTGGGTGTGGTTGTCGATGAAGAGACTGGAGTCGATGAAGACGAGACGCTAGCACCCGAGTCGCCTGTCGGGTGCGGCGATGTATCTTTTGTTTTGTTGTAGATGATGAAGCGCCAACCCCCGAGTCTCGGGTGCGCGTGTATACGCCGCCCTCTTCCCGAGTCGACGATTTGTCGGGTACACGCAGCCGAAGCTGATGTTGTTTGTTGATGTCGAGTGCCAGCCCCCGAGGGTTTGTTTCGCCCTCCTAGGGAGCCGGTTGTATGTGTCGGCACCCGACGACATTTGATCGATGTCGCCGTGGTCGATGATGTTGCTGACGAGTTGAAGCGCCAGCCCCCGAGCGGGCTTTGTGCCAGTGGCGTAGCCAGGAACATAAACTTGTGATGTCAATTCAATCTTGTGATGTCAAATACATGTATTTGTAATAATATTGTGTATTTTTTACATGATTTTTTCCCTATATGATGCTTTTATCAAAATGATGTGTAGTCATGTGACTACACAGACAAAGTGTGGCTCCGCCACTGCTTTGTGCCCCGATGCCGCCGACACTGGTCGCTGCTGTGGTGGTCGTCGATCGATGAAGTCGAAGTATGCACGGTGGAGCTGGCTGCAACAGAGAGATGGTCGAACTCGCCGGATTTGGATTCGATGCTGAGTCGACTCGTCGAAGGAGAGCTCCCTTCGAGTCCTCCTGACCCGGCTGCCGGCTCGTTCCGCATGCGAGTGTTATCTCCGATCGTACCATGCATGTAGAAGGAATATTAGCCAATAAGATAGTCAATAAAATATTGTAACTAAGGAGAAAGATTGAAGTTTTTGGAGGATCCGATCCATGCATTGTCCATGCATGTGTGCAGGCTGTCCTCAAATCCATGCATGTGCTGTAATTAGCCCGCCGGCCGCAAAACCCATGCGCTAATCGTTGCTTGCTACGCTCGTTCTTGACGCGCAGCGATGGTCGCGTGAAGGTGTATTTCCTGGACGTGCTGGATTCGAGGCGCCTGGACGGGCCTGGCTGTGCACGCCGTGCCTTGGACGTCTTCGAGTCGATCCTGATGCGTGCAAACGCCGTGGCGTAGCCATCCTCGTCGTATCCGATCGGACCTGCTCCAGTTGAATACGCCGTCTTGTTCTCGTCAATCCGAGCAGCCGCGCGTACGGGCTATACCGATGTCGGGCTCACGTAATGCCATCAAAAGATTAGTAGATGCCAAAATAATTAAAGTAGTACGTGAGAGAGATAGAAAGGCTAATCGAAGGGAAACGGCCAATCGATCCATGATGGAGATCGAATCTTTGCGTTGCATGTGGAGCAGACGGCCTCGCGATGCTCCTTTGCCATCACGTATGTGAATCAGATCAGAACTTGTTGGCCCATTGGCTTCGTTGCCAGGGACGAGACGCAGCCACGCGCGAGCGCACGGACGAGCGCCGCCGTCAGATTAGGTTGCGTACGGAACGCCGTCGAGATTGGATCTGCTATGTACAGAACGCCGCCGCTAGATGCGATCTGGTCGCTTTTGTTTATGAAGACTTGTCAATGAAGATGATGGAGCCGCCGAAACCGCGATCCAGCACGCGTTCTTTCCACAGACGGCGCCAATTGACGTGGTACGCCCACGGCAATCCTAGGGTCGGGTACCCAAGTAGATTTTGAGGGAGAAGATGTGCGTGCTGGTAGTATCGGACGGCTGACAAGTAAGGATTTACCCAGGTTTGGCCCCTCATCGTGAGGTAAAGATCTACTCCTGCTTGTCTGATTATGATGATATATGAGATTACATGGTGGCCGTAATGGCGATATGGTGAGACGTGGTCTCGTTATGCCTATGCGAGTTGTGGATCTAGTATTGATCTGTCTATGGGGGTGCCCCTGCCTGGCTTTATAAAGGGAGCCGGGTAGGGTTTACAAGAGTCCTAGTAGACTACGTCTTAGAATCCTTTACTTGTGTTTGAAGTAATTGCTAGGCCGCCAGGTGAGCCTTCGACTGGGCTGCACCAGATACACCAATAATAGGGGACCCGAAGGGTATATCCTCGTCACTAGCATAGGAAGACAAAACAAGTGCAACTTTAAAATTTTCAACATAAAGAGAGGAGACTTAATATTATTGTGATATATGAAACCGTGTCTCCCTCTCACATAATGACCAGTAGGTTTTAAAGAAACCATCATATAAAAGCAACACAAGAGAAAGCTCAAAACTTTCATCACAAAGAGAGGAAATTTAATAACATGAAGATTTCTATAACCATATTTTCCTCTCTCAAAATAATTTTCAGTAGCATCATGAATAGACTCAACAATATAGCTATCACATAAAACATTCTTTTCATGATCTACAAACGCATAATTTTTATTAAGCTCAACAATAGTGGGGTTATCAAACCCACTTTTGACAATAATAGTATAATTAATATCATTAGGCAAAATAGGACCATCATCAAGAGCATTATCATATATAACATTAGGGAGCACATTTTTTCTTTCTTCAATTTCCTTTACTTGAGTCAAGGAGGATGTTTTTTTTCAAATTTATCAAAAAGAGATATTTCAATAGAATCATCACATTCGACAATATAGCATTCTTCCTCCTCCAAAGCTAGGGGACTAAAAATATCATTTTTATCAAAACTAGCTTCCCAAGCTTAGAGCTTTCAATGGCATTAGCAATAATGGTGTTCAAAGAATGTATGCTAATAACATTGCTACTATCATGATTGTTATACAAATAAAATTCCATAGGCTTTTTAATTTTCTCTTCAAACACTTCATGTCCCAACTCAAGATAAATTTCATAAAGCCCTCTCATGTTGTTTTCAGCCATAGGAAAAGTTTCAAGAAAAGTAACCATTGATAGCAAGTAAAGAACTAGACATAATAACTAAAACAAGAAACAAAACTAGATGCAAGAAACTAATTTTTTTGTGTTTTTGATAATTAAAAGCAAACAAGATAAAATAAAATAAACTAAGCAAGACAAAAACAAAGTAAAGAGATTGGAAGCGTGAAACTCCTCTTGCAGAAGACTGCTATCTCCCCGGCAACGGCGCCAGAAAAAGAGCTTCATGGCGTGAATCACACGCTCGTTAGGAGACACCAAGAGGAAGGTATGATGCAGTTCAGCAGCAAGTTTTCCCTCAGAAAGAAACCAAGGTTATCGAACCAGTAGGAGCAGCAACTCTTCAGAAGGTTATTGGTGGCTGCACGGCGCAACACGATCACCAACGCGGAACCTGCACACAACACAATCAAAGTACTTTGCCCCAACGAAACAGTGAGGTTGTCAATCTCACCGGCTTGCTGAAAACAAAGGATTAAACGTCTCTTGTGGAAAATGATGTTTAATTGCAGAGAATGAAAAAGGAACAGTTTACAGTTTGTGGTTGTTTAATCAGTGTAAAAGAATGGATCGGAGTCCACAGTTCACTAGTGGTGTCTCTCCATAAAAGATAACTAACATGTTGGGTGAACAAATTACAGCTGGTTAATTGACAAAATAGTGAGCGCATGACAATGCATATACATGACATGATGACTACTATGATATTTAATTGGGCATTACGACATGATACATAGACCGTTATCCAACAGCATCTATGACTAATAATCTACCGCCGGGTTGTCATCCGAGTCCCCCGTTGGTATTAAGTTGCAAGCAACGGATAATTGCATTAAGTAAAGCGCGTAATGTAAACAAACACATATGCCCGTGGACATAGCATCGTTAGGTTATCCCTAGTAGCAACAGCACATCCTCAACCTTAGAACTTTCTATCACTGTCCCAGATTAAATGGAGGCATGAACCCACTATCTAGCATAAATAATCTATCTTGGAGTTACAAGTATCTACTTGGCCAAAGCATCTACGAGTAACGGAAAACATGCAAGATCTTAAATAACATATAAGATAAATTGATAATCATCTTGACATAGTATTCAATATTCATCGGATCCCAGCAAACACAACATGTAGCATTACAATAATATGATCTTGATCATGTAGAGCAGCTCACAAGATCTAAACATGATGGCACAAAGTGGAGAGACAACCATCTAGCTACTGCTATGGACCCGTAGTCCAAGGATGAACTACTCACGCATCACTCCGGAGGCAGGCATGGCGATGTAGAAGCCTCCGGTGATAATTCCCCTCTCCGGCAGGGTGCCGGGAAGAGGTTCTGAACCCTCCCGAGCTAGGGTTGACGGCGGCGGCGTCTCTGTAACTTTTCGTGGATTTTTGCTCAGGCCCTTAGGGTTTTCGCGTCGAGGGGAATAAGTAGGCGCAAGGGCGGCGGCTGGAGACCCCGGAGGGGCCCACACCACCCTAGGGCTCGACAGAAGGGGGGCCCGCGCCGTAGGTGCGTGTGGCCTCCTGGTGGCCCTCCTCTATTGCTCCTTCGTTCCTTCAGGCGTGTTCTGGAAAAAAGGGACCCTCGTGAAGTTTCGTCCTATTCCGAGAATATTTTCAGACTAGCTTTTCTGGAATACAAAAACAGCAGAAAACAGGAACTGGCACTTCGGCATCTTGTTAATAGGTTAGTCCCAAAAAATGTATAAAAGTGATATAAAGTAGATGCAAAACATGTAGCAATTGATATAAAACAAGCATGGAACATCAAAAATTATAGATACGTTTGAGACGTATCACATACCAAGGCGCAATGCAATTATTACAAGAAGTGGAAAGAAGAAAGCCAACACAACAGGGGAAACCACCATGAAGGAAACCCTGGTGCGACTCATGGTTCAGGTGCCAGGCCACACAATGCGAGTAACCCCAGGCAGGTGGGGCAGTACCATACAATAGTTATCAACACCTCCAAGAGGGAGGAGAAATTAGGCCGTAGAAGCCAGCAAGTAAACACTGTGATACCAGCAACCCCAATTGGCTAAAATGGTCAGAACATGCAGTACTTGGAGTCGCGACGATCACCCGCCGCAAGTGCGAGAACCAGGGAAGCTGGCGCTAGTTGTGGCACCCTACGTAGCAGGATACAAGCTAACCAAAGTGCTTATGGATGGAGGAAGCAGCATAAATATCATGTACTACGATACGTTCAAGCGCTTGGGGCTCATGGACTCCAGCCTGCAACACACGACGACCGTATTTCACGGCATCGTCCCAGGAAAGTCAGCACAGCCAGTGGGAAAGATAACCCTGGGAGTAACCTTTGGGACGGAAGAAAACTTCAGAAGCGAGTTCATATGCTTCGAAGTGGTAAAATTCCAGAGCCCGTATCACGCCCTGTTCGGACGAACACTTTTGCTAAGTTTATGGCCAGGCCATGCTACGTTTACCTACAGCTGAAGATACCAGGACCAAGAGGGGTCATCACAGTGCACGGCGATAGAGAAAAAGCAATAGAGTGCGAGGAAGGAGATGCAGCCTTCGCAGAATCAGCTTGTGCCGCTGAAGAGCTAAAGAGTTATAAGTCGCAGGTGGATCCCAATGATATGAGCGTAGTTACCACGCCATCTACCGAACCACCAATGAAATTCAAAGCGGCCCAAGACACCAAGCAGATAGACCTTGTTCCTGGCGACTCATCCAAGCAGGCGAGCATCGGAGCGCACATGGAAAAAGAACAGGAGCGGGCCCTCATCGCTTTCCTTCAGGAAAACAAGGACATCTTCGCATGGAAACCATCAGATATGCCAGGGGTACCAAGGGAATTGGCAGAACACAGCCTTAACGTGAACCCCTTGGCCAAGCCAGTAAAGCAACCACTGCGGCGTTTCCACGACGACAGGAGAAAAGCGATAGGGAAGAAATAGCTCGCCTATTGGCCGCAGGATTCATCACAGAAGTATATCACCCGGAGTGGGTGGCAAACCCAGTCCTAGTTATGAAAAAGAACGGCACATGGCGAATGTGCATTGACTATACCAGTCTCAACAAAGCCTGTCCGAAGGACCCATTTGCCTTGCCAAGGATTGACCAAGTGATTGATTCAACGGCCGGATGCGAGTTGTTATGCTTTCTAGACGCCTATTCAGGCTACCATCAAATCAAGATGAAGAAGGAGGACCAGGAAAAGACATCCTTCATCACACCCTTTGGGGCCTTTTGCTATGTAAGCATGCCCTTTGGATTGAAGAACGCAGGTGCGACTTACCAGAGGTGCATTCAAAGTTGCTTGCATGAGCAGATAGGTCGCAACGTTCACGCCTATGTGGACGACATTGTCATTAAATCGCAAGTAAGCCAGGATCTCATCAGTGACTTGGAAGAAACTTTCACAAATCTCAGAAGATACAACATGAAGCTCAACCCGACGAAGTGCGTCTTTGGAGTACCAGCGGGGAAGCTATTGGGGTTCATAGTGTCAGAAAGAGGCATTGAAGCCAACCCTGACAAGATAAAGGCTGTAATGGACCTCCAAAAACCAGAAAAGATCAAGGATGTACAGCGACTCACCGGTTGCGTCGCGGCGTTAAGTCGCTTTATATCAAGACTGGGAGAAAAAGCCCTGCCTTTATACAGATTGCTGAAAAAGTCAGATACCTTCGTTTGGGACTCAGAAGCCGACGAAGCTTTAACAGCCCTGAAGAGTCAGTTGACAAATGCTCCAGTTCTGGCAGCTCCAAAGGATAAAGAGCCCATGCTGTTATACATAGCTGCAAACTCTCGTGCCGTAAGCGCCGTGATGGTTGTAGAGAGACAAGAGCCAGGAAAGGAGTACCCAGTCCAAAGGCCAGTATACTACGTAAGTGAAGTGCTCACGGCTTCAAAGCAGCGTTACCCTCAGTGGCAGAAGCTAGTGTTTGGAGTGTTCATGGCGAGTCGCAAGCTGAAGCACTACTTCCAGGAACACCCAATAACTGTGGTCAGCTCGGCACCACTGGCAGACATCATCCGCAATCGAGAAGCAACAGGAAGAGTAGCCAAGTGGGCGATCGAGTTGGGTCCACACCATATAAGTTACGAGCCGCGCACATCAATTAAGTCGCAAGCTCTCGCAGATTTCATCAATGATTGGACAGAAATTCAAGTCGCTCCCACATGGCAGAAACAAAATACTGGACCATGCACTTCGATGGGTCGAGACAGCTACAAGGCTCGGGGGCTGGAGTTGTACTAACTTCCCCCAAGGGAGACAAGCTAAGATACGTGCTCCAAATACACTTCAATTGCACAAACAATGTGGCAGAATATGAGGCATTGCTTCACGGACTCCGTATAGCAAAGGAGATGAATGTCAGTCGCATACGTTGCTTTGGAGACTCAGATTTGGTAGCTCAACAAGTTTCTGGAACATGGGACAGTAAGGATGCAAACATGGCTGCATACAGAAGAGAGGTGGACAGAATTGCTGGACACTTCACTGGCTTCCAAGTTGAACATATTGATCGACGACAAAATGAAGCAGCAGATGCCTTGTCTCGGCTTGGATCCAATAGACAATCAGTCCCGCCCAATGTTTTCTTGGATGAGTTGCATAACCCATCAGTTAAGCCTCCAGCAGAGATTGACATCGCAGAGCCAGATGACGATTCAACTTTAGTCGCAGCCCTGCATGAACAGCCAGCATGGACAGAGCCATACATGGCATATTTAAGTCGCGGAGTGCTACCAGAGGATGAGTAGAGGCGCGCAAAATAACACGGCGATCCAAGGCCTACACAATAATAAACAATGAGCTATACAAGCGCAGCGTTGCGGGACATTCCAAAGATGCGTATCACCAGAAGAAGGACGAAAAATCTTGCACGAAATTCACGCAGGCGATTGTGGCCATCATGCTTCGTCAAGATCTTTGGTGGCAAAGGCGTTCAGACATGGTTTCTTCTGGTTAACGGCGCTAGCAGACGCTGAGCAGATTGTCAGAGTGTGCGATGGATGCAAAGATACGCCAGGCAAGATCATATGCCAGCTCAAGCACTTCGTACAATACCCATCACATGGCCTTTCGCCGTATGGGGTTTTGACATGGTAGGGCCCTTCAGACGGTCCCAACGGGAAAAACTCACCTCCTGGTCGTGGTGGACAAATTCACAAAGTGGATAGAAGCAGAACCCGTGGGAGATTGTGAAGCTGAAACAGCAGTCAAGTTCTTGAAGAAGGTCATATTCCGCTTTGGATATCCCCATAGTATCATTACAGACAACGGAGCAACACCTCTGAAGGAGCTACACAAATATTTTGTGCAAACAATGGGATAAGGCTGGACCTCACGTCAGTATCACATCCACAGAGCAATGGACAAGCTGAGCGAGCTAACCAGGAAATTCTCCATGGAATTAAGCCGCGCCTTATTGAAAAGGTTGAAGCATCTCCAGGATGTTGGGTGGAGGAACTGCCAGCCGTGCTATGGAGCTTAAGAACAACCCCTAACAGATCCACAGGATTTACACCATATTTTATGGTCTATGGAGCAGAAGCGGTTATGCCCAGCGATATCATACATGATTCACCAAGAGTTGCGGCCTATGTCGAAGCAGATAATGAAGCAGCTCGGCAGGATTCTGTGGACACATTAGAAGAGGTCAGAGATTTGGCAGCATCAAGGTCAGCGGTGTATCAGCAAGACTTGCGACGCTATCATGCCAGACGCATCAGAACCCGCACCTTTCAAGAAGGAGACCTAGTGCTGCGACTCAAGCAAGACCACAAGGGAATGCACAAGCTATCCTCTCCATGGGAAGGACCCTACATCATCAGCAAAAAACTAAACAATGGATCGTACTATCTGCTGGATGTGAGGAAGAAAGCAGTGATCGCCATGATTTCGAGGATCGTCTAGAAGCGCCTCGCCCTTGGAACGTCGCGCAACTGCGACCTTACTACACATAAAAAAGCTAATCAGAGCTAAGTTCATCTTTTCCAGCTGCCTATAGCTGAGTATCATCCTAGCCACTAAGGGCTCCTGCTTCAAAATTGGTCGCCACCTAGGCGCGACCTGCAACACCTGTATCAGAAATCGGCCGCCACCTAGGCGCGGCCGTACCTTATGTATCAGAAATCGGCCGCCACCTAGGCGCGGCCGTATGTCTCAAACTGGGATCGCCGCCTACGTGCGACCCAACCCTATGTATAACACTCGGTTGCCACCAAGGCGCGACCTTATGTGTCATCATAAACAAAGCTGCTTATAGCTATATATCATTTGTTTCTTGGGGGCTTTGTACCCTGAAACAGCCAACCTACTGGCAACTATCAAACTTACCTTAAGTCGGATTGCAACTTGCATTATGCGTCCAAAGTACTGGGGTGTGGCGTCAATCGAGCTTGATTGCCTATCATGGCCGCTCTCGACCCTGAACACACATGTTCCTAGGAAATACTGAGTCGCGCGAGTGCCCACTTAATGGATTCAGAAAGGCCTAACTAGAGGTCAATGTACTGCTTATAGTACGGCAACACCAATTGCAATTGCTTATATCTTAACAATTGTTTTTATCTATGATATCAAGCTACAGGTGACGATCTTCAAAACCTTCTGAGAAGAATTGAGATGATTGTCAAATCACATCAGCTCAATCCTTGGGGGCTACAACATATTGTCATCAAAAATTTGAAGATTGGTCATCATCAAGTGTTGAAGCTATCAGGCAAACCTTGACAGAGTAAGAAGCTCACGAAGTCAGATGCATCTTCAAGGCCGCCCAAAAGTGCGAGTAAAAGCCAATCCAACGTGATCATGAGTCGCAAAGCAAGGAAGTGCAAGCCAGAAAGAAAAAAGTGCAGCCTAAACGTCCAAGGAACCTTTCAAGATCAAGAAAACATATCAAGATATTCCATGAAGTTCAGGCTACACTTGGGGGCTAATGTCGGGGGAATAATTAACCCGCGACTTATTCAAAGCCAAAACGGCGACTTCATCTTCATGATCACGCTATTATTGGGCCTTGTAAAGATGGGCCGATCAAGGATCGCGGCCTGCCAAAGGAAGGCTCCAGAAGGTCGGTGGTAAAACTTGCCTTGGAGACAAGAAGACAATCGGCTTCGTGTAGAACTCTTGTAACCTAGCGAGACTATGTATATATAAAGAGGACTCGCAGGACTTAGACAGGGTCAAGCTATCAAGCCCTAAACCCTAGTTCTTACGGCGAGTACCCAGATCGGATCGCCTCCATTGTAACACCACATATATCATATCAATACCAATCTAGGGTAGGCAGGAAGTAGGTCTTTACCTCACATTGAGGGGCCGAACCTGGGTAAATCTGTGTTCGTTTGTTCCTGCGATCCCAAGCTCGGAGACGATTGACTCGCGCAAATCCCACACCTACAAAGTCATCCATGACATCTGACGTGACAAACCCACGACAGCCGCCGCGAGTATAGCCTCCACGACGCATGGCAGCATTAGCGGAGGTTTCAAATCCTCCACCGTGTGACCCAGCGCTCAGCTCATCGCGCTCATCTTGGGCCAGAACTTGAGCATACAGCTCATTGACGGTGATCGGGGTCGGCATAAGGCCAATGGCGCCAACCAGATTGTTGTAGTCAGGGCCGAGCCCGACCATGATGAAGGAGACGAGCTCCTCCTCGTCTAGCGGGCGTCCAGCAGCAGCAAGCTCATCGGCAAGGCCCTGCATCTTGGAGAAGAACGCCGGCGTAGACAGATTCTGTTTCTTGGTGCTCACGATGGTGACCCGAAGGTTGTTGATCTTCGAGCGGCTCTGGGACACGAACATGGTGGTCACCGCCTTCCACACGTCAGCAGCATGTTCAAGCCGCAGGAGGTGGTTGAGGATCTCGGGAGAGATTGAATTGGTGAGATGGCTCAGGACGATTTGATCCCGAGCCAGCCAGGCTGCATACTCCGGGTTTGGTGTCGCCGGTTTGTCGGCGTCGTCTTTCTCCTTGGCCGCCAAAGTCATCGGCGGAGCGGCTTCAGTGCCGTCGAGGAGACCCATCGCCATAGCCCCTCGGATAGCAGGAAGCACCTGGATGCGCCAGGTCGGATACTTCGTCCGTGTGAGCGGCTGCTTTGGGGGCGCACCAAGGATCAGCGGCGTCGAGCTTGAGGACGCCGACATGGTGCGGGTGGGTGGGTAGTTTGATCGAAGATTGGATCTAGGAAGATGTGGCTCTGATACCATGTAAAACTTGTTGAAGCGTTTCTACTCGATGACAATCGAGCCGCGTGTGTTCGTGTTTATATAGAGGCGATGCTATGCGGCACCGTAGCGTACAAGGCAGCGATACCCGAGTCCCTGTAGGTATCGTACAGGACACGTACTCGACAGATAGGACTCGGGTTCAGTTAGGATACATAGATGCTAAACTATTTCTAACATAGAGGATTTGCCAAAGGTTCGAAATTGCCCTGTATCGCAAGTCAGGGGAGTGAAATCAGCAAGCAACCATGCGCCTGCTTGCTAGCTAGCTAGCTCCTGCATCAGCATGTACGCCAGTGTTTCCCTCAGAGTTGGCCCCGGCCGGCCACCGCCTTATCCTTCATCCCGGCGACGCAAATGCGCCGCCGCCGTGAAGCATGATCGAGATCACACGGTGGTCATGGCACGCCGGCCGGCCGGCCAGCGGGCAGCTATGTATGTATTTTGGAGCGGTGGTGTGTGTGTGAGTGTGATGCCCTGATGCTGCAAGATGAGAAGGGAAGATGCTTCCTTTTGTACAGGGCAAAGTGATGGAGAAAGTTGGTCGTGATCGAGAGCCGATGGGGCATCATCCTTGGGATATCCAGCTCATTCCCTTTTTCAACTTTGGCAAATGGCCATGGCATCTCCAACCAGGATATACTCAGGGAAGTGACATGAATGTCGATTGATCAATGTACCCTTCGCTGCCCGGCCTCATGTACCCTTCTCACTCGAGTGCGAATAATTTGTAACTAGTTGTGGCCGCTCCCCCATTGCCGGATGCCCCACTTCGGATTAAAAAAAAATGCAAAACAAATCATGAACATAGTTGATGTTCTATCTTGTGGACCCGCAAAAATTCATACAAAAATATCACCATATATGACTTGTGCAAAAAAGAAAAGTACTGGAGGCGAGGGGAGCGGCGACTGGAGGTGGTTGGGAGCTGTTGGTGGCTGGCCTCGGCGTCGCTGGCGCGGCTGGAAGAAGGGTGGTTCCTGGGTGCGAGTGTTGTGGCCGTTTTCGTTCATCGCCTCTCAGTTCCGTCGCTCGGCGGCGGACGGCTCCTGCGGCCGTCTACAAGGTGTGGTGGTGCTCGCGTCTCGGCGGAAGGTGGTACGGCGTCGCTGGCGGTGCCTAGGCTCTTGGGAGCTCGGCGCTGGATCTGATTGCGTTCTTCTCAGGTGGCTCAGGGTGCTTTGTGCAAGTTTCTGGATCTTTGTGTAATTTTCTTTTCTTTCTGGGCCTGTTTGTAACTTGTACTGAGTTTCCTGAAATATGAATCAGATCCTTCCTCTAAAAAAAAAAGTACCTAAGTGAATAGTATCATGTGTTATTCACACTTCATTTGTTTTTTGCGCACAGGTCATATATGGTCATGTTTAGGGATGGAAATTTGCGGGTGTACAAGATACAACAAAAGTTAAGTTCATGATTTATTTCACATTTTCTGAAAACTTCGAACTGGGACATCTGACAATGGGATGTCAGCGCAATTAGTTGCAACTAGTAGTTGTCACGCTCCTCCTTACTTTCCACCCTCCTTCATGCATTGTCATGTGGAGTCTTTTCCAACAACCGGACAAATGAGCAAAGGCAGCCCTTATTTATTTGCAGATCCTTCTTTTTTTTTCTCTCCCTTTAGTCTGGCCATGCATACGCAAGATGCCTTTTTAATTCGGTGCAAAGCTACTACTTTCTTGGTTACTTTTAAGTGGTTTGCTTTTGATTAGCTGCAAAGTTAATAATCAATGTATGGGTTTTATTTCCTTCTACACTTTAATCCATCATCAAAATTGTATGCCACCGTAGAGATTTTTGTTTATTATTACACTGAGCATTTAGCTAGATAGAGTTTCAGTTTGGATTTTTATTTTTTTGAGAAAAAAATCGATTTCCCAAAGTGTTGCATACCTTTTTTTATGTCGTTGAACATTTGGCCGGAATTTTCCTGCCGAGAGGTCATTTTCGTAGATTTTGCTAATGGTATGACTTCCAACATTTTTTGTCTTCACACATTCACAAATTCTAACAGTTTTTTAAATAAATCCAAAATGTTGCTCTAAGTGTGTCCTCAAACTTTTTTATCTTCATATTTTCTTACATTTTTTTCCCGAGTCCCTCTCCGCATATGTATTTTTTATGTCTTTTTTTTCTTATGGGGAGCTTTTTCGCAAAACTATCTCACATGATAGTACTACCCACACAACAACAAAAAACTTTATTTACAATAAGAACATATAATCCATTGTTAATAGGTTAAGCATGTGTAAACAACTAGGCACCAATTCCTCACGTTTCCATTTGTATATAAGACATCAACAAAGAATAGATATTGACGCCATGGTCATCCATATTTCTAGTAGTAAAATTGATATGATAGTACCATCTAATGACATAACCTTCACAAATTGGTTGGAAGTGCACAACCTCTTTGAGTTGATATGCAAGATCCTAAAACAAACAAACTATCCAATCAATAATTCATTGCTAGATGAATGAATTGTAAGACAATAATACATGAGGAAATTAATTTTGGCTCATAGCGGATATACTCTTATCGTAAAAACGCATTTAAAATGTTAAAATTCCGGAACAAATTTTCCGGTGTACTACGTTCGCACACAAAGTCTTACAAAAAAACATGTTTATGCCTTGTGAAAGACAAAAAAGTCTTGTCACAATATTTCGTGTGTACATCCGGACATTCTATGTTCCCATACAAAGTTTCGTGGAAAAATAGTTTTTTTGTGCCATGTAAAAAAGACCAAAAAAATTCATGAAAAATACTTTTTAGAGCGGGCGATTTTTTTTCTTCTTTACACATGCCAAAAAAATGTCTTTATTCGAAAGTTTGTGTACAAACACAAAATGTTTGATGTACACCCGTTTTTTTAGATTTTGAATTTTCCTAAAATACATTTTCTATAATACGAGTCTACTCATATGAGTCAAACAACGCCTCCGCTAATAATGTTGTAGTTTGCTTTACTAAAGAGAGAAGAGAGATCGTGTTTGTGCACAATTTATGAATGTTAGAGTTTTTTGTTTATTATTATATTGAGAATTTTGCCAGATAGAGTTTCAGGTCGGATTTTATTTTTTGAAAAAAAAATCGATGCCGCCGTCTGCCGTGAGTGGCGCCTCGTCGCGCAACTCCACCGCACGGTACTGCCGCCGGCCTTCCCATGTATCAATCTTGGGGGCGGCGCGTACCAGAGCATCTCCGACGGCGAGGTGCGCCAATTCGCCAAGCCCATCCACGGCTATGCCGTTGATGCTTCCTTCGGCAGCTACCTCGTCAGCAAGCATGAGGACTCCCTGCGCTACCTGTGTCGCACCCCTACGCCGGCGGACAAGACGACGGTGGCAGATGCTTCGACTCGAAGCCTCAGGCGTCGTCTACGGATTCAGGCGCAAAGGTATGTTTCTAAGATGCTCCTCTCGCCGCCGGCGAGGAGTGCGTCGGAGGCGTTCATGGTCAGCTCGAAGGTAACCCGTTTCGTTCGAAAGGTGAAGTTGCCGGTCTGTCCTCCCACGACGTTTGTGGATGACGGATCTGGCGAGAGATGGACCTTGGTTCAATCAAGGAGGAGGAGAACCACTGTTCGATCGTCGACGGTGTGTTCTTCTGGATGGACTCCGGCGATCACTGCCGATTATTGTGGATCGCCACATTCAAAAAAATTTGAACGGCAACCAAAGCGGGTTAGCCATATGGGCCGGAAATTCTTGGGCTCTCAAGAACCGTACTGGTCCAACCATGGGAGTCAAGCGGGCCTCAGGTTGAGATCACGTCGCGTTCCTGTGCCGAAACCTATACGTACTGGGAATCGGCAGAATCTAGGGTTCACAAAACTTATCGAGTTCGAAGCCGCAACCCTCGTTCAGGCCATGGCGAGCCATGGCGGCGGCGAGGTGGTGCTGGCGACGGTCGAGGGAATAGGCATCCCAATCGCGCTGCCGGGCCGCCGATCGGGCGGGGTGGAGCACACATGCCTGGTCGCGGTGAGGGTGGCCGTGGAGCTACTGCGATACAAGGCCGCGGCGATGCAGGCCGTGGCTCTGGCGTCCAAGGGCGCGGGATAGGGCAGGGCGCAGGAGGTTCTGGACTCGTCCAGGGCTTCAATGGTGGACAACAGAATCGTTTTGGAGGAGCTAATTATGCACAAGGTGGATCAAGCGGCACTACAAACCACCGTGATGAGGATTACTCGAGGTTTAACCCCACTGAACAGGGGCCGGATGTTGGGAGCGCCAACTATGCCGGTGCTGCTCGTTTTGCAGGGCAGAACCTAAGGTTTAATGCTGGATCAGGGTTTGGGAATGATGCTGGTTCCCGTCCAAACAATGCTACTGCGACAGCAAGGTACAGGCAGAGGTACGACGATCAGCGAGGAGGTCATTATGGTGGTTACCGTGGGCGGCACAGTGGAAACTTTGGGGTCGGACGAGGTAATCAAACTTGGGTCAGAACGGAGGAAACTAACAAGGCCGTGCAGCTATCAGAGGAGGCTGTGGCTGCGGTAGTACGTCAGGTCACAGAGGCGTTGCGGGCTTCTGGGGCAGTACCAAGCGCAGCAACGGTCGCCGCTACACCGTCGGTGCCTCAGCCACGTTTGGAAAGTACTCCGACAATTGATACTCGCCCTGTAGTCCCAGTGAATGCTCGAAGTGCAGCGGCACCAATGGTAGAAGCTCATCTGGAGGGTGGCGTAGGTAAAAAGGCAAAGAAAGCCGGAAATCCTAGGTGCTTCCGATGTGGGGTTTATGGACATCTTAGTAACGAGTGCACAGCTATTCTCTGTGATATATGCGAGTCAGAGGAACATGAAGAGGAGGCATGTCCCTTGTTTGAGGCACCAAAACCAATGCTTATGACATACGGTCTAATAGCTGATGATCTACTTTGGTGGGAGTGTATTCCTACGGCATCATATAAGCCCAAGAACGACAATAGCAGAATGGCCATGATTACCATCACGGGAGGTGAACTGTCTATTCCTCAGATTGTGAGTCAACTGCAGAGGTTGGTTCCAACTGAATTTCGATGGGATGTGACACAGGTTGGGCACAATGTGTTTAAGACAGCTTTCCCTACAAGAGCTGAGCTTGAAAGGCTAGATACTTTTGGTGAATTTAGAGTTCCAAATACAATTTGTGTGTTGAAGGTGGAGAAGTGGGCAGCAAAGAAAGATCCTGTATGTGGTATACCTCAGATTTGGGTGCGGATCTCAGGGGTACCGGACCAGCACATTGGGGATTTTCTAGCTCTTTGGTCTTTGGGTTATATGCTTGGAAAGACACTCAAAGTGGACATGCAGTACACGCGGCAGTATGGGGTGGTCAGAATTTTAATCGGATGCATCGATTATACAAGGATCCCTAAGAAGTGGTCTTTGTTCATTAAGGATGGTTTTTATGATTTACAATTTCATGTGGAGGATCCGTTGGTAGAATCAGCTGAAGATGGTATGACTGGAAAAGATGAGGATGAACATGGTTTGGGGGGTAATGGAAATGCAGATTATGTCCCTAAAGATGATGGTCAACAAGGAGATAGTGGAGTTCAGAAGATGGATCATGATGGACTTGATAATGGCCAAAATGTGGAGGGTGATCAGAGTGAAACGGGGGAGCCTAAGAATCAAACGGATTCACTTCCGATTACTCATGTTAAACCAGGTGTTGTTTTTTCTCCGGAGCTTCAGAAAGAGTGGACAAAAAGTATTCTTGGAGAGGCTCACTTGGATGATACGGGAAGTGTACGCCCAGATATTTATGTTGCTACAAAGGAGGTTGTTGACATCGAAGAAGCTGTAGAAGAAGCACTGGTTTGTAATGCAGCGGCAGAAAATTCAGTGGTTTCTCCATCTATACCGGACACGGAGGAAGGTGCTGCGATGCTAGCAGACTTCTCCGTTTTTTCGGCCTCGACAGCATTTGGTCCCGTTCATGGTTTGCGGTTGGAGGAGGAGTTTGATGCTGTCGACATTCAATCATCTGAAGCTGCAAATGAGGCAATTGTAGTAGCTGTTCAAAACAAGGGAGCTATAGGAGGCGAGCGGCCTTCTGAAAATGCTTCCACGTTCCAAGGGGACGAGCTGGACGTGTGTGCTCAGGGAGCTGCAGCGCCATGCTCGGTGCTGGACTCAGGCGCAGTAGCCAGCTCGACCCTTCCACAGCCAGGTGGGCTGGGGGGGCTTGAGGTTGACGCTGCTACCTCATCGGAGAACTTGGCCACGGCCAGGGGCTCGCCATGTTCTCAGCCAGGCGGGCTGGGGCTGGCCGGGCTACCAACTCCGCGCGCTACCTCGACGGAGAACTTGGCCACGGCCAGGGGCTCGCCGTGTCCTCAGCCAGGCGGGCTGGGGCTGGCCGAGCTATCAACTCCATATTCAAGGCCGACGGAGGCGGACATCTTGGCGTTCGGAGGAATGACGGAGATGGCGAGCAAGGACGTGCGGTCCAGCGATCGTCTCCGCAACAAACCGGACGCTGATCTTCCTCAACTCGAGCGGGCCATGACGCTAGCGCAGCGTCGAGGCTGCTACTCTCCATCAGGTGCACACATGAAAACCAATTTGTCTATTCTTAAATTTTCTGATAGCGAGATTAAAAGTAGAGCTGATAGACTAGGTATTTCGTTAGGCAAAAGTAAAGAACATTGGTCTTCTTCAGTTTCGGTTTTAAAAAACACAGAACATATGCGGTCCATTACTTTTTTAGAGAAGAATTTGAATGATACAGAACATGAAGAGAGTTTTGTCTTGCGGCGGGCATCAAATCTTTGCGAAGATTTAGAGGATGAAGATAGGGAGTTGTTAGAAGATCAAGCGGATCTTTTAACAAAACAAATTAAAAATGGCCGCAACAAGAAGAATATTTTACAATCACAATTAAAGATTCGAAGAAGTGCTAGAATTAAAAAGTTAAAAAATAAGAATTAAAATGAGGGGAATGATTTGGAATAGTGACGGATTTGGTGACCCTGCAAAACACATTATGGTTAATGAGACTGTCAGGGAACATAAGCTTGACTTCGTGGCGTTAGTAGAGACGGGGAGATCAAATTTTGCAACTCCATTCCTTAAATTCCTTGCGGGTGGATTTGAGTATGAATGGTTTTGTTTACCTCCACATGGAAGATCTGGGGAATTCTTGTGGGGATGAATAGTGCGGTATTCACCGTGCAAAAAATTGTAACGGGAGACTTTTGCGTCAAGTTTCACGTTAGATCTAAAGTGGATGGTTTTCTGTGGGTTTTAGTTGTAGTGTATGGGGCGGCTCAAGACAGTAAAAAACCTTTTTTGGCAGAACTTGTGCGTATTTGTGAAACTGAATCACTCCCTATGTTGGTGGGAGGTGACTTTAATATTATAAGGCGACAAGAAGAGAAAAATAACGATAATTTTAATGCGCGTTGGCCTATCTTATTTAATGCTATAATCGAGAGTCTTGATTTAAAGGAATTAACACTATCGGGGAGGCAATACACTTGGGCGAGTAGACGAGAGACACCAACATATGAAAAACTGGACCGGTTTTTGGCAACGGTGGAGTGGGAACAGAAGTTCCCTCTAGTAACGGTGCATGCTCTAGCTCGAGCGGGGTCGGACCATACACCGTTAATTCTGAACTCAGGTGATCAGGCGCACCTAGGAAACAAAAATCACTTTTCTTTTGAATTATCTTGGATGCGCCAAGAAGGATTCAGAGATTTGATATCCAGAGAGTGGAATTCAGTAAATAAAGGAAACTCCCCTGTAGAACGTTGGCAAAATAAAATTAGACATCTTCGACAGTTCTTGCGAGGCTGGGCGAAGAACTTAAGTGGCGAATACAAAAAATTAAAAGATAGGCTTACGTTACTTATTAACGAACTGGACATTAAAGCGGAAACAAACTTTCTCAGTGTAGCCGAGCGGGCTGCTAAGAAAGAAGCTGATGAGTGCTTAGCTAAGCTTAGACGAGATGAGGAATCTAAGTGGGCGCAAAGAGCAAAGGTTAAACATGTTCAGGAGGGGGGAAATAATACACGCTATTTTCACCTGATTGCGAACGGTAAACATAGAAAAAAGAGAATATTTCAGCTAGAACAGGATGAAGGTACCATAATAGGTCAAGAGAATTTGAAGACATTTATTTCTGAATATTATAAGAAGTTATTTGGAAAACCGGAGCCAAGTAATTTTGTCATGAACGAGAGTGTCACTGCGGATATGACACAAATTTCTACGGAAGAAAATGACATTCTCACTGCTGATTTTACTGAGAAAGAAGTCTACGAGGCTATCTCTCAGATGGAACATAACAAAGCTCCGGGACCAGACGGGTTCCCCGCGGAGTTTTACCAATTTTTTTGGAATGTCATTAAAATAGACTTGATGGCTATGTTTACACAGTTGAGAGCGGGTGATCTTCCCTTATATAAGCTAAACTTTGGAGTAATTACATTACTACCAAAGAAGGAAGATGCAAGTAGAATCGAACAATACAGACCAATATGTCTTCTTAATGTGAGTTTCAAAATATTTACGAAGGTAGGGACTAACCGTGCAACGTCCATCGCAAGCCGAGTTGTGCGTCCAACTCAAACGGCTTTCATTCCGGGACGAAATATTCTGGAAGGGGTAGTAGTACTACATGAAACAATACATGAAATGCATCAAAAGAAACTAGATGGTGTCTTATTTAAAATCGACTTTGAAAAAGCTTATGACAAGGTGAAGTGGTCTTTCCTCCAGCAAGTTTTACGCATGAAAGGATTTACACCTCAGTGGTGTGAATGGATTGCTAGATTTGTGCAAGGGGGAAGTGTAGGTATACGTGTAAATGATGACATCGGTCATTATTTTCAAACGCTTAAAGGCCTAAGACAAGGGGACCCGCTCTCTCCTATGCTTTTCAACCTGGTAGCTGATATGTTAGCTATTCTAATTGCTAGGGCAAAGGAGGATGGTCAAGTTGGTGGACTCGTACCCCACTTGGTGGAGGGTGGAGTATCCATATTACAGTATGCTGATGATACTATTCTTTTTCTTGAGCATGATATAGATAAGGCGGTGAATATGAAATTGATCCTAGCTTTTTTCGAACAACTTTCGGGCCTGAAAATAAATTTTCATAAGAGTGAAATTTTTTGCTTTGGCAAAGCTAAAGAGGATCAGGATAAATATAGGGAGATATTTGGATGTGAAGTTGGCGCTCTTCCGTTTAAATATTTAGGCATCCCTATACACTATCGGAAACTACTCAATCGTGAGTGGAAAATGATAGAGGACCGTTTTGAGAAGAAATTAGCATCGTGGGCGGGTAAGATGCTCTCATACGGAGATCGCCTTGTGCTAATTAATTCGGTATTGACAAGCCTGCCAATGTTCCTATTATCCTTTCTTGAGCTACCTAAAGGGGTACGAAAAAGATTAGACTTCTACCGTTCTCGTTTCTTTTGGCAAAGCGATAACAAAAAGCGAAAGTATCGTTTAACCAAGTGGAACATCGTATGTCGGCCGAAGGACCAGGGTGGGCTTGGTATTGAGGTTTTAGATATAAAAAACAAATGTCTTTTGAGTAAATGGCTGTTTAAGTTAATGAATGAAAAGGGCATGTGGCAAGAACTTTTAACTAACAAATACTTAGGGGATAAAACGTTATCTCAAGTTAAAGGGAAGCCTACGGACTCACCGTTTTGGAGAGGCATTATGAGGGTTAAAGATGATTTCTTCTCACGAGGAGCTTTCGTTGTGGGAAATGGTACTCAAACTAGCTTTTGGAGAGATGCATGGCTTGGTAATACACCGTTATCAACACAATATCCATCCTTGTATGCTATTGCTGCACACCAGAACATTTCGGTTCATGATGTGATGGCAGTTACCCCAATTAACTTGATGTTTCGACGTTCGGTATTGGGAGATAAGAGAACATCGTGGCTGCACTTGGTCGAGAAGCTAATGCGGGTTTCATTAAGTGCTGACGCAGACTCTTTTAGATGGAGATTGACAACGAATGGCATGTTTTCTGTTAAATCCTTGTATGCAGATTTCATGAATGGACACACAAGATACTTACGAAAGTATTTGTGGAAATTGAAGATCCCGTTAAAAATCAAAAAAATTCTATGGTTTCTCCGTAGAAAAGAGTTGTTAACCAAAGACAATCTAGCAAAACGTAATTGGACAGGATGCAAAAAATGTGTGTTTTGTCATCAAGAGGAGTCCGTCGAACATCTCTTCATTTCATGTCCATTTGCTAGGAACATTTGGAGGCTTATACATTTTAGGTTTAGTATATACCCTCCTTCTAGTGTCTCAAATATGTTTGGTAGCTGGTTAAATGGCATAGATAAAATTACCAAGTCATACATTCGTATCGGTGTTGCAGCTTTCCTATGGGCAATATGGAATTGCCGTAATGATGTGGTCTTTAACAAAACACAACATGTTCATTATCTGCAGGTCATCCACAAGGCGTTATACTGGATGCACTTGTGGGCATTTCTCCTACCTTCTGGCCAGCGAGGACGTTTGGCTACAGGCTGTGCTCGTTTGACGGCGGTCGTTCGAGCTATCTTCTGCCAACCTTTGGGGTGGCTACATTCTAGAAGGATAAATGTTTAGAGCACCGATTTTTGAGTGGCTTATTTATGTATTCAACTTTAGTGATCCATGAATTGTAATAACGCTATTTGTACTCGTAAACTTGCTGCAATATAAAGGTCGCGTGCATCGTTTCGATGCAGAGGCCGGGTAGCTCCCCTTTTCTAAAAAAAAAGCATGAGGACTCCGGCCAATGCTTCATCTGCGACCCGTTCTCCCCGTCCATGCCGGCCGTCGAGGTCCCCTGCCGGTACAAGGATCGGTGCGCCGACCGGCAACCGTTGATGATGTTGCTGATGATGTCGCAGGTGAAAAAGATAATTATCCTGTCACCCCATCTTGTTGTCACCATGTTCAAAGCCCACACATCCACGGCTTCACCTACCAACTTTGCATGGTTCCGGATGGGCGCGGCGAGGTGGTCAGATCCGGACGCAATGTCCGGATTGCCAGGCCACGCCAATGAGGACTGTATGTACAAGGACATAGAAGTTCATTGCGGCAAGATCTACGCCGTCGGATGGAGGGGGCATCTATTCGCCCATGAGGTCGTTGACGGAGATGAGACGTCCCCTCTAGGTTACGGCGAGCACATGATCAAAGAATCGCCAGATGCAGCGGTCTGCCCGATTGCAAACTACCACCTGGTCATATCATCCGACAAGAAAAGCTACTATTGGTGCGGTGGAGCTTACCTCCCTTAAACCTTGGAAACAAGACTGATCAGCACACCATGTCCTTGCGTGTATTCGAGGCAGACTGGGATAAGCGCCGGTGGTCGGAGGTGAAAGACTTGGGCAACCAAGTCCTCTTTGTTGGCACTACTGGCTCGAGAGCATTCACAGTAGCTGGCTCGAGAGGAGGGAACCGCGTGTTTCTTCTTGGCAACGACCGTCATTATGAAGTGATGCTGGCTTCCGCCGCTCTGTGCAAGTGCTCTGATTGTAAAAGGCTCTCCAACTGCATTCCTACCTACTGTGTGTATGATATGTTAAGCCGAAAGGCAAGCCTAGTTTCACTCGGTTCAGTGAAACATTCCAGGTCAGAATGGTTCTTCCCCTCGATGTGAAAACCAAAAGTTGCGATTAAGAGATGGACCGATCGAAAAACACATGTTTACATCAGCCATTCATTTGTATGTACTAATATCTCGGTGTAATGTTAATTTTCTAGTAGTGCGTTTGGTTCTTCACTTTGCTACAATCTTGCTCAAAGAAAATAATTTTCATATGGCTCTGGTAATGAAATTAGGAGCTCTCTTACGGCAGGGACAAATGAGTGTGGACGGTCCATTGGACTCGCTCTAAAGGACCAAAGCCACCGATACTAGCAGGCAAGTTGTGTAGTAATTTTGTTAGAAGGGAAGAATAGGTAACGTGAGAAAACATTGTCAGATGCTGGCTCGAAACCATAATTCGCAGAGGAAAATTCTTGAGGAGTGGCAATTGTCCATCCATTCTCTTCTTCTGAGCCGTACAAGTATTGATAGACACACGCGAAGATTATGTTGTTCCATTCAACGGAAAAGCCACACACACTTGAAGCAGACTATTGACGGAACAAATCATGCAAGATAAGAGGAAATTTTTATCATTGGCATTTGTCTCAGCAAGTAAGTTCTTACATACACTTGAGTAGTTCAATACATATCCAAAGATAGGACAATAAAGGATGTAGCTAGTCGGGGCACTAACAGGAAACCCGCTGTGACTGCTCGTTCTCGAGCAGCCCTACGGGCAAAAACCTGCTAGCACTGAACCCCTAGCCTACACAAGTAGCAGGGCTACTTATTACAAACCAGAAAAACAGAAAACAAGATAGAAATTCCAACACAGATCAAGCACCAACATTCGCCACAACTCCATCTTGATTTGTAGCCGCAAAATCCTTATCAGCGAGAGTGACCGCCTAGTTCACATCATTGATGTTGTCATTAGAAACATCCTCCTCACTAGCCTCATCATCGCTGTAGTCCCTTGGTGGAGATTCAGGAGTTGAACCTTGTTCATCAGCCTCAGAATCATTCTCTTGGAAGAAAGACTCATCTATATCATTGGCTTCTTCCTGCGGGCCACAGACATCAAAGTAGAAGCACAATGATCAGAAGGGAGAAAGTACACAATTCAGAACCACACCAATAAAATCCACTAGCTAATGCAAGGAAGTTCTAATCTGAACGTAAGTAAGAAAGTTCTCCATAGATAAATCCGGTAGTACATAGAGATATATGACGCAAGTGGGGTGGCATTTGGCACCCAAGATATATTACAAATAATTTTGGAGATACTTTTAAAACACAGAGAAGAACATATTATTACCATATGATTAGCCGCTCTGCTGTATCGTACACCTTTAACTTCCTCAACAGCAACATCGTCTTGCTTGTTCATTTGTCTTTCTATCAAGACGGCCTTTTTTTCAAACTCTACGCAGATTTCATCTTGTCTATCACCAAAGTTCACAAAGATATCCCGGACATTGATGATGGCCATCTTTAGGTTGTTTAACTCATCAACATCATAATTTGAAGCTTCCTCGACGGCTTTGACACATGGACCATGACCAGGAGGGAAAAGGCCGGATATCCTGCTTAGTCGTTCACCCGTAGTTGGCACTTCTTGTGCTAACCAATCAACCATGGACATAAGTTGATTGATTTCGTTGATACCCGACTTATAGGTAGGAGGTTCACTGCTCGTGGACAGCACAGTGGCAACACTGCTACTCACCAAGGGCTTGTGCATCCCAACCGGAGTGCTACTCTTATCAGTTAGGCTGAGGTTCTGGACATACACAGCAGAGGATAAGAAATGTCGGGCCATCCCGAAAAAGAAAAATAATAAGGTGAGCAAAAAACATATATTGGAAGTTAAGTTCAGGTAAACGTAAGTTCAATTTAAATCACACAAGAGTTGACTAACGTCAGCATACAAGATTTCAGTTTACATGATATAGAAGTTCCGAAGGTACAATAAAATATTAAGATAACTAGAAATCTTCAAAAGAAATAGATGCGGGATGCAACTGGGATGGCACTTGACACCCTAGATATATTGCAAGGAATTATGGAGTTGCATTTAAAACATAAAGAGGAACATACTATTACCGTAAAGTTAACCATTCTCGCATGTCCTGATGCTTCCACACCATTAACTTCCTCATCATCAGCTAAAGCGGCAACATCTTCTTGCTGGTTCATTTGTCTTTCTATCAAGTTAGCCTCATTTTCAAACTCCCTGCATATTTCATCTTGTTTCTTGCCTAAGTTCACAAAGCTATCCTGGATATTGAAGATGGCGAGCTTCAGGTTTTGTAGCACATCAACATCACAATTTGTAGTTTCCTGGACGGCTTCGACACATGGACCATGACCAGGAGGGAAAAGCTTAGCTATTCTGCTTAGTCGTTCACCCGTAGTTGGCACATTTTGCAGTAACTTGTCAACCTGGGACAGAAACTGATCTATTTCGCTGATAGCTAGCATGGAGTTAGGATCTTCACCGGTGGTGGCGATAACAGCATCAACACTGCTTGTGGCTAAGGTTTTCCGGCTCACCAAGGTCTTGTCCATCCCAAATAGACAGCTATTTTTCTCATTTAGGTGGTGCTTGAATTCCCTAACAGGCGGAGGTGCTGGAGAAACACGGGAAGAGAACAAGCGATGTCGTTGGAGGCCTTCCTTAAAAGAAAATATCAAGGTAATCAAACAATGTCGCTTTACTGCTAAGCAGAAAAGGATAAACTCAAAAACAATTGGGTTGCGGGTTAATTTAAATGGTTGAAGTCGCATGTAGAATAGATACGAGAAAAACGGATAAACTCAAAAAGGAAACAGAATAGAGAATGAATTCGCAAGCAGTCTTCAGTTCCTGATACGCATGTGCGTGTATGTTCATGAGAGAATTCTTCGAAGAGTAAGAGAACGGGAACAGAAGAAGCAGGAATCTTACAATGTAATATACACACGAACACACCTGTTGTGTATGCAATGAGCGCTCCGGCCGAGGAATGCGTAGGACGGCTTGGGCCGAGGAATGCACCGCACTTGAAAAGGGTTAATTGGGAGAGACCAAGCTGCCAGTCTCGGAAATAAGGCCTTAAAAACATCCACTTGAGCAACAGGCTACTAGTAAATGATGACTTAGGCAACACAAACAAGTTTCCCTTATTTGTATGGGCCAACTGTAGATTTTTTTTATCAGACACAAATTTCTTTAGTTGACTATAAAACAGAAGACTTTATATAGCTTACCATCTTGTGTTATGACCACACTAAATGTATTGTGTTGTCATCGTGTTGATGCCGCAAGTTGATCTACATAAAGTAGCCAACTGTCAAGACAAAGTCATGAAAGTACATTCTTTAGAAAATGTAGCCACTTGCAAAGTAAGATCAAGTCAAGAAAATATACCAATTGCAGAGTAAGCCAAGTCTAATACAGATAGCCAATTACATATACCATGATTTTACACATTCTTGTATATTATATATAAACTATGTATGATTAAGTTCCTTTCGCAAGATACAACGACTAGTGGGTGTGATTCTACCCTCTACTACTAATTTTGTTGTGATCTATTTTGAAGCACTGCACAGGGACTTTATGAACTTTCTTCCATAGGTAGATGGTTGAACTCTAAATTAAAATAAGATAATATTACTAATAAATTAAGGAACATATTCTACATTTGTAAATAAAAAGTATTGAACTAAATCCAAGGTACTAAAATATTTTTGCGGCTAGCAAAAGCTAGTAACAGATGATAACTTAGGAAACGCAAACAAGTTGCTCTTATTTGTAAGAGCCAGTTGTAGATTTTTTATCAAACTGTTTTTGAGTTGACCATATCCACGAAGACTTTATATAGCATACCATCTTGGATTATGTCCAAACAAAATGTACTGTCTTGACATCGTGTCGGTGCATACTTGGTTTGTATAAAGTAACCATATTGGTGTCCTCAGTGATTCAACCATTCTTGATAGACTTTCACAAGAGGTTAAGCGCAGAGGAGATTTCTTAGACGAGCTCCGCACTATTATCTCCGACTTCACCGCCTGTTCCACGAGGAAGCTGATCAAGGAAGATGCTGGCCAAATTAATTAACGATCTTCTAATAATTAGAAATTATGGAGTATGTCAGTTTACCCCGCATTATTGTGAAAGCTGGACATCTAGATATTGCCAATTGTGATCGGTCGTACATATGTATCCGGTTTTGGACTCGTACTTTCATCGTGTCATCCACGTCGACGACGCAGTGCGTTCATGCCAACCCAAAAATGTTAGACACCTCCAGTTTGAATGTCGGTATTCCAAGCGAATTTGGATGGCAGCTCCTCTTGGCTTCCGTGCCCGGACCTCCTCGTGAACCTTGGCTCAGGTGGGCCGACGGTGCTGCAATACTGGCAGGCCTTGGCGGCCACGCCATCATCTTCACCCCATGGAGTTTAAACCGCAATCACACTGATATCCTGGGAGATTTGGAAGAAATTAAGAAACGCAAGAGTTTTCAACGACGTCTCCTCAATGTCATCCGCTCTTATACAGAAGATTAAATATGAGAGCAAGAACCAGATCTTCACCGGTGCGAAAAACCTCGCGGAAATTATCAGTTAATCTTACAGTTTGATCTTTTTTTCCCTTTTCTGATGGCTTAGGCTTAGCCCCCTATGTATTTTGCTCCTCTATATCAATATACTAGTGGTATTTGGCGCGGCGCACGCCGCACCCTTGATGTGAAATTTTGATGATGGTTTGGATTTATTAAAAAAAAGAGAAATGTTCAGATTTAAATTGTTTGAAATGAAGACAAAATGTGTGAGTCTTTTGTAAGGCATTTTTCTTGGAATCTTCGAATTTGATTTTCGGCAATGTGGCACGTAATGTTAGCATTTTTTGTGTGTTGTTATGTTGGTATGTCTTCATATTTTTTTTTGATGAGTATGTTTGAATAGAAAATTCTTGATGAATTAATATATTTACATTTTTGATATATGTAGATAATGGTTTTTCTATAGCATTTTTCTTTATATTTTATGGAATGTCGGAATATTCGCATAAATTTTGGCCAAATTAGAATATTCAAACATGTTTTTACTTTTGTGTGAGTATGTAGCAATTTTGACGATCATTTTTTATATGTCTTGTACAATATTCAAATATTTAGTAGTTTGAAAAGTCCAAACATGTTTGTATTTCGACGTGAACATTTAATCGAGATTAAGAGAAGTGCACATGAACTATCTCCAAATGATGGTAATTTTTTTTTATAATTGGAATCAGGAAAAAGGCATGTGGATCATCTCTAAATGTTGACAAAATTTGTATTTTCACTTTTTTTAGCGTGCCGTCACGCCACGTCCTTGGCATTTTTTTTGTGCTATATTTTTTTTTGTTAACCAAAATGTTGGCTAAATTGGTGTGTTGGAACATTTGTTTGTTTTGTTATGAATAAGTAGCATTTTTTTGCATGCATTTGTGATATGTTGTGTACAATATTCAAATAGTTGAAGGCTTGAAATGCTCAAACATGTTTTCTTTGGACGTCAATATTTAATTAAAATCAGAACAATCCATTTGAATTTGATTCCATATTTGGGGAAAGTTTGCTCGTGTCGATTTGAATTGCTAGCCAAATTGAAATGTTGAAACAAATTTGGTATTTGTTTTGAGTGCACTTCGGTTATTTTTTATGAGCATTTTAGTTTTTTTTTTACGGAATATCGGAATATTCCCTCAAATGTTAGACAAATTGCAACTTGAGAGTATGTTTTCTATTTTGTTATTGTAAAGTTGAACAATACATGTAGTTCTTAGATAAATGACGCCATTATTAAGTGAGACATGAAGCATTTGGAGTGTTGTAAAAAAAATGATTCCATTATCATTTGTTTAAGAATTTGGAATATTGCATAAAAAGTCTTTTCTTTTTTATCTATTTTCTTGTGTTCAAACAAAACTCCGAATATTTCGTATTTCTTTTATTTTTTGTAGACCATAAGAAAAGATTCGCTCAAATGAAATATAAACAGATTTTATATTCCATCATTAAGTAGACCCCATCCGCGCTTGTGTGATTTTTTTTTTAATTTTGAAATGTGTAAATAAGTTCGTATTTTGGCATTAATAAGTATTATTTATTTTGGTGAGCATGTAGATATATTCTGTAGCACCTTTAATATTTTAGGAAGTTGTAATATGCAAATATACTTCTATCTTTCAAATAATATTTAATGTAAGTACATTGTTAGTAGTAATGCATTTTTTTTAATTCGAGTCCACAATTCGGGAAAGTTCATTTATATTGCATCTAAATATTGACTATTTTGAATTCTGTTAATATGTTTTGTGTTTTGGCATAGATGGTTAGTGCTGTTTTTTATGAGCATTTGTTATATAGTTTAGAGAATATCCAAATATATAGCAAATGGAAGTATTTAAATACGTTTCTTTGTTGGCATGAATTTGTAAATGTAATTAAAAAAATGTATCTGAGTTAGAAATGTTAGAACATGTTTGTATGTTGGTGTTAATATTTAATTGAAATTAGGAGAAGAATGAATATGTATTATTTCTATATGGTGACAAAATTTGAATATTTTGGGGAGAAAAATCAGCGTAAGTATTTTTCGTCATATTTTTTCTAATTGTTTTGATATGTACTTGTATTTTTCAGTGGATATATTTAGAGATGTTCATTCACATTTTGTTTGAATTGTAAAGTTGATGAAAGTGGGAAGATATGTGTATGTTTCCTTTTTTGTTTTTGCAAATTATCAGGTTTAGAAGATATTGGAAATTTTGAAGTTTTCAGTTTTGAAATTTCGGACATATGGCATAAATAGTAAATGTATATATTTTATGTGGTCATGTTGATATTTGTTTTCCCCAACAGTTAGGTTTAACGATATTGGTCTAGTTCATATTTCACATTTCTTTTATCCCATTTCTTTTGCTGAAATAACACTTCAAATATTTGGGGGTTTTATTTTTTGGAGTGATGATTCTGTTGTTGTTAATTACTGTCGTGTCTTTGTGAGAAATAGTTGTTCTGATTAAGTTTTAATTCGAAATTTAAAACTTGCTTAAATATTACTATTTGGAATTTGTAAGTTTTTTTTTGGGAAGACCTGATTTGAATTTGGTGTGAGGTGATTTTAATTTGTGTCTTTCGTCATGAACATTTAACTGAAATTAGGAAAAATGCATTTGTGTTCCGTCAAAATTATGGCAAAATTTGGATAGTCAGGAAAAAATGTTAGCATAAGTATTTTGTATATTTTTTCTGATTGTTTTGTTATATCATTCATATTTTCCAACAGATATATGAGGGATATTGTTCTTTATTTTGTTTGAAATTCAAAAATTGGTGAAAGTGGGAAGCTTTTAATTTGAAAGCATTTGCATAGTTGTAGCTAATAAATTAAAAGTTGTGTTTTTTTGCGTAGCTATAACTAATAAATTAAAAGTTATAAATCTTTGTGGTTTTTTAAATCTATTAATGAAGCTTTATGTACTATTTGGAAATTGTAAGATTCGAAATATTTTTGGAAAGATCCCAAAGTTTCTGAATTGTAGAATTTGAGTTGTGGCAAATTTGTACAAATTGATTCCAATTGATTTGAATTTGTATTTCGGGGAATACAAAATTTTTGGAAAATAGAAAAAGAAAAATGAAGGAAAAAAATAGAGAAGGCCGGGCCAGGCGGCGGGCAAGCGGCCCAGCCCAGCAAGAAGACCACCTCCCCGGCCCAGCCCACGTGACGTCGCGGCGACGTCAATGGCGGCCGAGCTGGCAGCGGCGCCGTGGAGCTCGCCGGAGCGGCGTCACGGTGAGCCGGGACACGCGCGTAGGCGTGGCCGACGCGCGCGAACACGGGCAACCCAGGGGTGGCGGCGCCGCCCCATTTTGGTCACCTGGGCGGCCGCGGCGGCGTGGAAAACACGGCGGAGTGCCGCGGAGGACGCCGACGGCACCGGCGACGATTGCGGCGAGGTTGCGGCGGCCCGGCACGCGAAAGACGGCGAGGATGAAGCTTCGGCGACGGCGGAACGCGGCGTGTGCGCCGATGTGAAGAAGATGGAGCAGAACAGCAAGGCGGGGCGGGGCGGCGGCGGCACGGCAGCGCGCGGGAGGAGAGAGAGGGGAGGGCGGGGATTGTGGCGGTTTTACAAAAAAGAACCCGAACTTTTCCGTAATTGTGAATAGGTCCCTGGCGACGAATTTTCTGTGAAGAACATGGAAATTTCAGCCGCCCGCGTGCTTCTCCGCAAAACTCCGCAGCGGGCTGTGTGGCTGACGTGCGGGGCCCACCGCTACTGTAGCACACGGTAGAAATCTACAGTGCGAACTGTAGATAGCTACAGTAGCGTGGAGCGCTCTCAGCGCGCTATTTTGTCCAGCCGCTATACACTCGCTATAAGGCAACATTTTGCCTTGTTTCAAAAAAAAAAGGTGTCATGGGCCTCCCGTGCTTCTCCCGTTCCATGAATCCCATGGCTTTGCTCGTGAACCGCATGAATCGGACCACAGAGCCCACTAAAGTTCATAAACACTAACTAGAGGCTCAAGCGTCTTCCTATGCTCGAGAGGTGTTTTTTGCTTTCGAGTGTTAGGATGGTTTTTTACTCCAGGGGACTGCGATAGTAGTAGAACACTGCTAGAGTTGCTATTATGCGGACCGGATAGGAACTCCCGTGACGCAAATCTTGCCAATTATTTTGTTTTCAGATGATAAAACTTACAAATAAATTTTAAACCTCGTATTTTTTCCTTAAAATGGCCTCTCAGCCGAAATAATACCAAATCTGACCTCCTGGCAAAACTATTTTCAAATCTTGTCGCTGGGCTCAACGTTAAGAACGTCGGCGTCGATGTTGTGCAACTCGGCGCCAGGCAAAATTGGCACTGGATCGGTCGAAGGCGCCGCCCTCAGCAAATAAAATACTACAATCCCGGGTGCAGTTTACGCTTAAAAAATCAGGGTTGGAATCGAACTTATGATTCAAATTTCATAATAGGATTTTATCGGGATTTATTTTTATTTTTTAGATAAGGGAATTTTTTGATGATGGGCCGGACAGACACTTCACAGTTTCGGTGCGGCATGGCTTGTTTAACCGGCAGAACCCGAACCCGAACCAGATCTCGCCGCCGTCCGTCGCCATGGGCCCAGCCGGCCGCTCCTTCCCCAGTCGCCGACTCGACTGCGCCGACCCCCGCCACGCCACCGACGCCTTCCCCGCCGTCCATTTCGTCCGCTTCGGCCGCCCCGTCCCTGTCGACCCGCCCTCCGCCTCCTGCCACATGGCCTGGCCCGCCCCCTCCAACTCCTCCGCCTCCCACACCAAGGACTACCGCCGCTTCGTCGTCGCGCGGGACCCTCGCACCTGCTCCGTGCTCTCCATCGGCGCCTACTACTCCGGCGCCAACGCCCGCAACCTCCGCCCGGACGCCTCCAACGGCACTACCGCAGCCGCTGTTCTCCGAGCGCAGTTCGCCGCCGTCGCCTACCACGGCAGCTTCGACCGCTGCAAGCCCATGCCGCACTACACGCGCAACCTCCCTGTGCGTCCTCGCCGAGACGCGCTACCTCAACCACTGAACCGCACCCTCCTCGCTGCCGCCTACGCCGCCGCCGGCATGCCGGAGGAGAGGCCGTTCCTCCTCCACTCCTCGTCCGTGGCCGGCATCGTCGAGGAGAGGCCGTTCTGGGGACAGGTGGGGAGCGCAGGGCCAGCTCACGCTCCGCCTTGTCGACAACACCAGGGTTGCCCCCACCAAGTTCTCCAAGTCCAAGGACACCCTCGTTGTCAGGAAGTTTGCAGACGTCGAGCCGGCTAGCCGGGGAATTATTGGTACCGTGTGTGCGAGGACGAGGGCGAGGGCGAGGCTCGGCGTGTGCTCGCCCTGCCACACCGTGCGGTATGCTTTGCGCCAATCCCGGTGAGCATTGCCGATGCAATCATCTCGGGTATGCCATATGCAACTGGACTTCGGGTCGGTCCATGCCGATGTCAATGCTGAGGAGGCGAGGACCTCAAATGGAATGTCGAGGACAGTGTCGATGTTGGGAGGCAGGTGTATTTTGGGGTGGAGGGGGTCAGCATGGAATTGGTGGTGGCGCTCAAGGCGAATCACAACAACCTGCATTACCTGGATCGGTTTCAGGGGCTCTGGAAAGACAGCAAGTTGTTCTTGGAGATGAAGATGCTCAATGGCGGAGTTCCTGTGGAGTTTGATGGGTTCATGCACGAACTGGCTGACAAGGAAGTCTTCCTCGAGGGGAAGAGGAGGGTAAAGGTGCACCGCTGATTTCTTCTCCCAGATAGGATGTTTCAGGAGAGCGCGGCATGCTTTTCTCAAGTGAGTCTTGTATAGATCGTGTCTGAATTTTGTTGTCAGGCTCGCCTCGCCTATAGATGATTCAGCCAGTATTACTTTAGTTTGAGGAGAATTTTCGTAACCAGCAATGTATAGCTCAGTGCTGCCAAGAGTACTTGTTCCACTCAGTCCATTAGTTTCTTAGCACAAGTAGTCGCTGCTCATTTCCTGTAAGGAAATACTGTACTAATTCACATTATCATCTCCTTTTGGCTATTTAGTTCTTTACATGACCTTTGTGTCTGTCCGGTGCATTTCAACATTACTAACTGATAATTATGACTGGTCCATGCTTGCTTTATCACCTGCGTAAGTTTTCTTGGCATCTATTCTTTAAGTGACGCCTGGAAGTATAATCATGTCTTAATTTTATTGTCAGGTTCGCTTATGGCTGATTCAGTCAGTATCACTTTCAAGAATTTTTTGGCAACTATCATATATAGCTTCGTGCTGCTAAGAGTTTCTTAGAAGAGTGAAAGGCAACAGAGGTCACGAAGGTGCGCGAAAAGTAAGGATTGGTCACCAAGTTAAAAAAAACCCTCAAAACAAGGTCACGAAGTTGTGGAGTAGTCAATTTTTGGTCATTCCGTCACGGTGGGCGTCAAGTTGCTGACGTGGCAGTGTGCTTTTTTACAAAAAACACCTTAAACTTTTATATATTCTAATTGTTAGGTCCTTCTCCAGGCATGAAAGACACTAGAGGTCACGAAGTTGCGCGAAAAGTAAGGATTGGTCACCAAGTTGAAAAACCTCAAAACGAGGTCACGAAGTTGTGGAGTAGTCAATTTTTGGTCATTCCGTCACGGTGGGCGTCAAGTTGCTGACGTGGCAGTGTTTTTTTAAAAAAACACCTTGAACTTTTATATATTCTAATTGTTAGGTTCTTTTCCTTTTTTCAAGTTGCTGACGTTGCTGCCTGGTCCTTCCCCGCCGTCTTTCCGAGCTGCTCCGACGTGCGCGTCACGTCCAGCACGTCGTCCACCACCTGGAAGAGCAAGCCGATGGAGCGCGCGTACCGCCGGACTCTCTCAATCTCGCGGTCCGTACCTCCGCCAACAGTTGCACCACACACGGCTGCGGCCTCGAGGAGCCGCGCTGTCTTGTGCAGGTGGATGTGCTCCAGCATGACGAGGCTCACGGGTGCGCCCTCCGACGCCTTGTCGGCGACCTGTCCGGAGTATGGCTTCCCGGCCGGCACCGGCGGCGTTCCCTAGCTCTGCCACGGCCCGCAGCGCGCGATCCGCGGGGACATCGCCGAGGTCGGCGCAGCCGCGGGCAAGGTGCTCGAACGCGAGCGCGAGGAGGGCGTCACCGGAGAGCAGCGCGGTGTTGGATTTGAAACGCTAGATCAGCCGGCCACACGCACGTACAACTTTGGAAGCAGCAACTGTTGATCGATTACTGGCTAGTACTCGTACGTGAGTACCTTACCTAGACGTGATCTTACGTGAACGAGCTAGCTTGCCGGACGTATACTAGCGATTCTTTCCGGCGACTCGAACCTTGCGAACTTAGCGACACGAAGAAAATACGGGAATCGATTTGATTGCCAAAGGCACGTCTCGCGCCTTGCTCTGTATTTCTTTTCTATTTTTCGTTGTTACAAGCAGCAGCCCTGCTGCTCCTTTTATACGCCTCGGCCTCGCGTATTCGTATAAGGAGGAGTATGGCTTCCCGGCCGGCGCCTCCGGCCCAGTTGCACTACCCTGCGACGAGGACAGCCTCGGAGATGTCCTGCGCCGTGTATCAGGCGCTGTAGGCCGTGCCCAAGAATCAGCCACGGCGAGCAGCTCGAAAATAAATATGGAGAAGGACCTAACAATTAGAATATATAAAAGTTTAAGGTGTTTTTTATAAAAAAACACACTGCCACGTCAGCAACTTGACGCCCACCGTGACGGAATGACCAAAAATTGACTACTCCACAACTTCCTGACCTCGCTTTGAGGTTTTTCAACTTGGTGACCAATCCTTACTTTTCGCGCAACTTCGTGACCTCTGGTGTCTTTCATGCCCGTAGAAGGACCTAACAATTAGAATATATAAAAGTTCAAGGTGTTTTTTGTAAAAAAAACACACTGCCACGTCATCAACTTGACGCCCACCGTGACGGAATGACCAAAAATTGACTATTCCACAACTTCGTGACCTCGTTTTGAGGTTTTTCAACTTGGTGACCAATCCTTACTTTTCGCGCAACTTCGTTACCTCTGGTGTCTTTCACTCTTCTTAGAATTACTGATAGCTGCCCATTTCCTGTAAGGAAATGTTGTACTATTTCACAACATATCCTTTAGGCTATTTTGTTATTTTCATGACTGTGGTTTCACCGGTGCATTTGAGCATATGGTAGTTATCAGTGGTCCAAGATTGGTGTTCCGTCCATTTATTCTTTACGTGAAGCACACAAGTACAATGTCAATGTGAGTCCTATTTTTTATGGATTACTAGTACACGTGTATGTGCAACGCACGTCTCACAATTTTGTTTCCATACACTTTCACGGTACACCACCTCTTGTACACACGTCTCACCTCCCCATCCTCTCGTCCAACCAGCGCAAGGTTCCGTCTCCGTTCCTACTCTTCAGCATCTCCTCTCCTCTTCCTTCTATTCTCAGGCGCTGACCTCCCCTCTCCTATCTTGAATTCTCGCGAGCTGCCTAGCTTCGCTAAAAAAAATTGTACGATGTGTTCTCATGTGACACTTATCGTGTAGAATACTCATTGGCCCGTAGGTAAAAACTCTTTACCTGCATCATCTTGAACCTGAAGATTGAATTTTATGGGCTTATAAATTACAAGCTAAAACAGGTTCTAACACTAATTTTGCAATGTACAAACACTGTAAAGAAGTAATCTACATACCTTTGTGTAAATACGTGAACTTGTAGTAATAGAATCAGGTAACTGCTGGTAGTTGTAGGAAATTCAGAGTTGCTTTCATGTGGGTAGCTGAATTTTTATTTATTTTCAGAACTCGGCTGAATCTTTGCGACAAAGCTGTGACTCTAGCAAGTGTTTTGGATGTGTGCACTGCGCATCCCTACATCTTGTGTCCATAACACTAAACGAAATAAACCAACAAGCACCCCAAATTCATGACCAGAACGGGAGCTATTTGGGTTCTAGACTTTATACTGATAGCACTTTTCGGCAGGGACTGCGTCATCTAGGACAGGGAAGAACACAAAACTCAGCAGGACACCAAGTAGCAATTCCTCGGAGCCGCTTCATGCTCCGCAAGTCCAGCCCAGCAGGCTCATCTGCAGCGGTGGTCTGTCCCGAGCTGAGCGGACCTGCTCCTTTCCTCTTCTTCTCTATGTTTATTCCATTGCACGTCGCCACCAAATTGCTCGAACGAAATCTCTAATCTGCTTCGCCGCTATGTTCGTGTGCCCCGACAGCCGTAGCTGCGCTCGCCCGTGGAAGAACTCGCGCCTTAGCAGCATACACCGAGCCAGCTACAGCACCCGCGCGTCCCGTGGCCAGCCAGGACGCCGCTGCTCATCGCGGGGCTCCTATCAGCCGAGCCGGTCTCCTGCATCCGCGCGACGCTTGGCCGGCGAGGGTGTGGCACCGGTGCGCCCTTCGAGTTTCCCTCTGCACCGAGCCCGTCTCCAGCAGTCCAACCCTCCGCCAGCCGTGCCGCGCGCGTGGGTTCGTCCTCCTGCATGTCCACGGCGGAGATTCGTTGGTGGATGCCAGTGGGGACGCCTCTCGTGGCCATGGGGTGGGGAGCTCTGCGCCTGCCTCCCGCCTGCGCCTGCGCCCCGTGCCGTCCGCGCGCCTTCCGCCTTCCGCGTGCGCCCGCCGCCTCCCCAGCATGTCCCGGTCACCGTCGCCCGTCTGCCGAGCGGGAAGGCGATGGAGGTAGCGCGGGAAGACGAGGGAGGTAGCGCTACCGCCCTCCGTCGCGCCGGAGTTTCTGCCTGCATCGAGCGCCACCAACGACCACTTCTCTGCTCCTCCCTCCCGGTAGCCGACCACCTCTTATCTCTCTCTCTAGCTCCACCCTCCGCGATGTGTCAAAGTTACGTAGCGGAAACCGTGACCTCGTTGGAGGTCCGGGGTACATGTTATATAGGGCAAGAATAGCCCTTGCCGTGGCTTACATCCTATACGTATACGAGGTGGTATACTATACCATACTCATATACGTATTCCCTATTACATGTATTCTAACACCCTCTCTTAATCTAAACTTGGGAAAGATTTAGATTACGCCTAAATTCATGAAGATTCTTGACAGGGAGAGATTTGGTGAAACCATCCGCAACTTGATCTTTACTAGAAATGAACTTGATATCCAGAAGTTTGCTTGCAACTCTCTCTCTAACAAAGTGAAAATCAATCTCAATGTGTTTGGTACGCGCATGAAAGACTGGATTTGCTGACAGGTATGTTGCATCAAAATTATCACACCATAAGCAAGGTTTTTCTTTTAACTTAACTCCAAGCTCTTTGAGAAGTGCTTCAACCCATATCAACTCTGCTGTGGCATTAGCTAGGGCTTTGTATTCAGCTTCTGTACTGGACCGTGAGACTATAGCTTGTTTTCTGGCACTCCAAGAGACCAAGTTTGGGCCTACAAATATTGCAAACCCCCTAGTAGATCGTCTATCATCAAGACAGCCAGCCAAATCTGCATCTGAAAAGGCACTCAACAGCGTAGAAGAAGACGACTGAAATGTAATACCAAGTTTTGTTGTACCCTTGACATATCGCAAAATTCTTTTCACTGATGCCCAATGATCAGATGTAGGAGCATGTAGATACTGACAAACCTTATTGACAGAATAAGACAAGTCTGGCCGTGTTAGAGTAAGATATTGTAGAGCACCAACAATACTACGATACCTTGTGCTATCTTCGGGACCGAGAGGATCCCCTGCATTGAGCAAGAGAGGGTCGGTTGAAGACAATGGTGTATTTTCCGGCTTGCATTGATGCATATTCACCTTCTCAAGTAGTTCCGAAGCATACTTCTCCTGTGTCAATATTATCCCATCCTGTATTTTCTTCACCTCAATACCCAAGAAGAAATGTAACTCTCCAAGATCTTTAATGGCAAAATTTTCATTGAGATCCTTGAGAAGAGCAGAAATGGCATGATCTGAAGAACTTGTAACAATTATGTCATCAACATAAATATAGTGATATCAGGCCTTTGATAGAGGAACAAGGAAGTGTCTGCCTTGGAAGGAATAAAACCAAGAGCAGATAATTTAGAACTGAGTCGAGAGTACCATGCTCGAGAGGCTTGCTTCAACCCATAAAGAGCTTTATAAAGCTTACAAATATAATGTGGAGCATTAGAATCTTCAAACCCTGGTGGTTGTTTCATGTAAACTTCCTCTTCCAAAATACCATGTAAGAAAGCATTTTTCACATCAAGCTGTCGCAATTTCCATCCTCCAGAGACTGCTATGGACAGCACGGTTCTGATAGTAGCCACTTTAACAACAGGACTAAAAGTATCTTCATAGTCAATGCCATACCTTTGCTTAAAACCTTTTGCAACAAGACGAGCTTTATACCTGTCAATTGTGCCATCTGCATGTTTCTTGATACGGTATACCCATTTGCAGTCAATCACATTTTTGTTAGAGCTGGGTGGAACTAAACGCCAAGTTTTGTTTTGGAGCAATGCATCATATTCTTCCCCCATTGCTTCGCGCCAATTTTGATCCTCAAGAGCTTCGGACAGAGAACGAGGTTCACCTGTAGAAGCAAGCATATTGAAACGAATACTGTCATTAGCATAAATTTTTGGTTGCTTACCATACCGAACTGTGCCATCTTTGAAATCTTTTGGTTGTATAATGCCTTTTTTAAGTCTGGTTCTAGCAGGAGGCACATCTGGAGCAGCAGGAGCACTCGGCACAGAGGATCCGGACTGCTCATCATGAGCTGACGATTGCTCCGATTCTTGCATGTGGCGCGGGGAAGAGCCAGCGGCAGTCTGCGACGTGGCGGGCGACGGCTGGCTCGCAGAGGATGCACTGACCCTATCGGCGTCGCAGCATGTGGCGACTGGCGCACGGACGGTGATGCCGGGCCCATCGGTGACGCATCATGCTGCGATTGGCACGCGGGCACGGACGATGGACGCGACGCGGAGTGGGGCGATTCCTCTGTCTGCTGTACAGGCATGGACGAATCTGGTGATGGATCCACCTCGGGATCAGAGGAAGCACGATCCGAGGCAGCATCTTCCTGGGATTCAGTCCCAGTTTCGTCATTTTGTGCAGAATCAGTTTCTTCACCATTTGACTCATTTTCTGCATTGTTTTCGCTGAAATTTGAATCTTCTTGCGCATTCGCACCAGCAAGTTGTCCAGCTTCCTGAGTACTGTTAGTAACAATTGGCACAACAGGCAAAGGCATATAATCATCAAGTTGTACATCCCCACTAGTACGAGAAGATGAATGTGTAGGCAAAAGAAGAATTTCATTGCGGAGTCGTCTACCAGCATTAGGATGAAGCTCAGCAAAGGGAAACACATTTTCATCAAATACGACATCACGAGAGACATAAACGCGTCCAGTGGAGACATCTAGGCACTTAACACCTTTGTGTCGGGGACTATAACCCAAAACACACATCACGTAGAGCGATAAGCAAGTTTCCTTTTATTGTATGGACGAAGGTTTGGCCATGAAGCACACCCAAAAATACGAAGAGAATCATAGTTGGGTTTAGTGTGGAGAAGATGCTCTACAGGAGTCTCAAAATCAATTACTTTGCTAGGAAGTAAATTGATAAGAAAGGTGGTTGTGAGAAAGGCTTCATCCCAAAAATTTAATGGCATGGAGGCATGTGCAAGCAAGGCAAGGCCAACTTCAACAATGTGTCGATGCTTACGCTCAGCAGAGCCGTTCTGTTGGTGAGCATGGGGGCAAGAGACATGGTGTGTGATGCCAATTTTCTGAAAGAAACTATTAAGTTTTTCATACTCGCCACCCCAATCAGTTTGCATAGTGATGATCTTTCTCTCAAATTTACGCTCAACCAAGGATTGGAAATTGAGGAACACTTGATAAACATCAGAACGATTTTTGAGCAAATAGATCCATGTGAATTTACTAAAATCATCAATGAAGCTTACATAGTATAAATGTTTTCCTACAGAAGCAGGTGCAGGACCCCATACATCAGAGAACACTTGTTCCAAAGGAACAGTAGATACACTAGAGGAAACAGGGTATGACAACTGATGACTTTTAGCTAACTGACATGAATCACAAATGTAAGGACTTATTTCTGGAGTAAACGAAATCTGATTTTTCCTAAGAACTTGCTGCACCACAAACGAGGAGGGATGACCTAAGCGACGATGCCATGTAGAAGACGATGGCTTTATTGTGACGAAAGCTTGTTTGGAAGACCCGGTAGAGTAAGGCACTAGCGGGTAGAGACCACCATGACATGGACCTTTAAACATAATTCTTCTTGTGGCCTGGTCCTTAATCAAGAAAAAATATGGATGGAATTCAATAAAAACATCATTGTCAAGTGTAAGCTTATGAACGGAAACAAGATTTTTAGAGGCACTAGGAATGTGGAGAATATTGTTGAGATGTAAATTACTATGGGGGGTATGCAACATTGAATGACCAATATGACTTATAGACATACCATTGCCATCGGCCGTGTGCACGCGATCACGACCCTTGTACTTGTCATGCGTTGTCAGCTTGTGAAGTTCACTTGTGATATGGTCCGTGGCACCACTGTCAGGATACCAGTTGGTGTCGACTCCATACGAGGCAGCAGCAACATTGGCACTCTTCTTCTTGTCACATCGGCCACCTTCATCATCAGAATTGTCCTTGGGATCATCATCAAAGCGCCACCAACAGGCTGAGGCAGGATGCCCATGTATTTTTCATATCTGGCATGTCACATTGACATAGGGAGTGGGGGCACGGCCGTGTCCACGATGGCGCCCTTGACCTCTGTCATCACGACGATCTCTGTCATCACGGCGGTCTCTGTCATCACGGCTATCGTAGTTGTCACGGCGACGGTCTTCCCTGCGCCATGCATCTTGATCGTAGTTGTCACAGCGACGGTCTTCCCTGCGCCATGCATCTTGATCATCCCGCCCATCACGGCGACGTTCAGACTCATAGCGGTTGCCACGGCCACGAACACCGCGGTCACCGCGATCTGCAGACTCATAGCGGTCATCAGAGCGGCCGCGATCACCACGACCTTCCAGACGTGCGCGATCACGCCAATCATCACGGCCGTATTGTCCAATGTCCCGGCCACGACGTGATGCAGCGTTGGCGGATGACGTGAAGCTTGCTTCCTGGCCTGTTTCTGCTAGCATGTCCTGGCGCATATCATACGCACAAATTTGAGCGTACAGGTCATCCAGTGTGATGTTTCTATTTCCATTGACAGCGGACACCACTGAGTTATAGCTCCCATCGAGACAATTGCTGATGTAACCTACCATCTCATCATCGTCTATAGGCTTGCCGAGAGCAGCTAGTTCAGACGCAAAGGACTTCATCTTGGCGAAGAATTGTGCAGCAGTGAGGTCGTGCTTCTTTGTGCTATTGAGAGATCCGCGAAGCTGATTGATCTTGACCCGAGAACCTCGGGTGGACATCTTGGTAAGCACGGCCCAGACACCGGCCGTTGTGTCGACATCAACGACATGAGCAAGAATTTCCGGCGAAAACGAGTTAATGAGCCAACTCATCACCGTAGAGTCCCTCAACACCCACGCACCATAGGCAGGGTTTGGGACCTTGGATGTCTTCCCGTCCTTCTCAACCTCCACAAATTTCTCCAAAGCAGCCTCGGTACCATCAAGGAGATCGAGCACCTGGGCTCCATGGAGGGCGGGGTACACCAGCGTCTTCCAGAACAAAAAGTTCGAGCTGGTGAGCTGTTGGGAGGGAGGATTCCCCAGGGCAGCGGACACGGACGTAGTCGCAGAGGAGGACGCCATTGACGCTGCAGTGGAGAGGTTTCCGATCGGCAAGGGATCGTGGTGGTTTTTGGGTTTTCCGATTTGTAGATCGTGAGCTTTGTGGTTTTTCCGATCGAGAAGATCGTGGGCTATGTGTAGCAGCGGCAGAAGGAGGTCTACGGCTGCGGTTGTGGTTTTTCCGATCAATGGATCGTGGTGGCTTTTTGTGCGGCGGCGGCGGCGGGAGAAGATCCGGCGGCGGCGGCTAGGTCTCAGGTCGACGCTCTGATACCATGTCAAAGTTACGTAGCGGAAACCGTGACCTCGTTGGAGGTCCGGGGTACATGTTATATAGGGCAAGAATGGCCCTTGCCGTGGCTTACATCCTATATGTATACGAGGTGGTATACTATACCATACTCGTATATGTATTCCTTGTTACATGTATTCTAACACGATGGACAGTGACCCGTCGGCAAAGTTAAATCAGGACAAAAACAAAGGATAACGTTTCGCGTTGGATTGTGTTGAGGTGCTCAACACCGAACGTGCAATCTGAGCCTTTTATTAAATATTGGATGCGTACGATTTAATGTATCTGGTCATGTTTGCTCTTTTAATTATGGATCTCCCTACGAGCATTTGGTGCTAGTTATAACAATATATTGTCTTCCTTGATTACTTAAGGGTTTTGAAAATTGAAATATAACAGTAATACTCTATCCTTAATCAGAAAAAAAATCATCTTAATCAATGCAACATTGCTGCTTGACTCGTAGTCCAGGTAAGCAACAGACATTTCTTTGGTAAGAAAGGAACATTTCTGTTGTGGTCTGACTGAAACTACACGTCGTGACATATTGACATGCATTCTGTTTTATCTATAGAACCTTCTCAGATCAAGACTTCATCTGAATTTTGATGTTCTTTCCAGGTTTGAGTTATGTTAGGCCCAGCAAGCACAGTTTACATTATCACTAGCTTATGTTATTATTATTTTCACTATCCCCTCGATAGAGTAGATATGGTAGAGAAGAGATAGCTGCAATATAGCAATATGCTCCAGATTTTACGGTATTTGAGATAAACATATTTCAGATAATAGGTCCTACTTTGCTGTATGGCATCTCCCAAATTCTTAAAAAATATAAATTTGGTAAACTTATTGCTTAATGAAACAGCCATATTCCTTGGACATCGAATTTATCTGAAATATATGTAGTTATTTATCCAAAAATTTATAGGTCAGCTGCAACTCTCATCAAAGTTCTTCAAGCATGTGAGGGTTTAACAAAAGATGGAAATTAATAAATAGCTTCAACGGCATTAGGTTGATTAATAAATAGTTGACATTCCATTCAGCTAAAAGATAAAGTGAGATAACCAACAATAATTCTGCCCTTTTAGGAGTACTGAAAGGGGTTACAGCAAAATACAGCAAGTCCTTCTCACTGAACTTCTCTTTGCAGAACATCATGATGTAAAGGCTGTAATCTTAGTCGCTCATGTCTGCTGGAGTGGTTAGCACCTGATAGCTTTGCAGGTGTGCTAGGATCAGGGATAAATTTGGGATACTGGCAGGTAACAGTTTAGCTTTTTTATTACTGTAGAGTTGCACATTTATACCAGGATAAATCTAGGATATATCTCAGCTTTGCTCTCCCAATCCCCAGACTCCGGTGCGAAATACATTGTGTACTCTGTGCATCCAAATGTCTATCTTTCTTGAAAATTTGAACTCAACTTGTTTGAAAATTTAATGCTGAGTATATAAGGATCTTTTTTACTTGTATTGTATCACGTCCAAAACTCCAGATCAGGGGAATCAAGGGGGCCAGAGCCGCATAGGTATGTAGAAAAAGCTGGAGATGGAGATGCAAAGGCAAAGCAAAGCTCAGGAAAGGAGAAAGGTGTCTGCACGACTGCACTACATTGCATGGAGTAAAAGTAAAACCAACCAAATCTCATGTGCAACACTCAGCAGGCGGAACAAGTAAGTCCAACTGTAATCTGCCCATCCTACATGTGCCCCATGTGGAGCTCTTCCCGTATGTCTTTCTTACCCAGCACTCCTCTACCCTGACCGTGCACAGCACTCACCTTGTACAAAAGGGCCCTCGTGCTCTTCTGAACCCAGAATGAAGAGGAAGCACAACAATACCTGATAACCCATCCAGAAGCAGCACACAATGGAGGGGAGGGCGAGACGGAGTGCCAGCCCAGCCGGGATACGCACCAGGCCTTCCAGGGTGGAGCCGGAGACGCCGGCAACCAAGAGGCACGAACTAGGGGCGGCGAGGGTGGCGGTGGTGTACTACCTGCGCCGCAACCACGAGCTGGAGCATCCGCACTTCATGGAGGTGCCCCTGGCCTCTCCACAAGGTCTCTACCTGCGAGGTTAGTTGCCACTGGCGCCTGATCGGTATTGCTGGTGATTGTTGTAGAGTGACACCTTACCATAGTTGTGATTTTGTTCAGATGTGCTTAGTCGACTCGATGCCCTGAGAGGGAAGGGCATGGCAGCCAAGTATTCCTGGTCCTGCAAAAGGTATGAGCATACCCATGGATCGAGTTGTCTTCTCGCTATCCGTCGTTTACCCACCCAACATTGTGTTGGTGATGCAACGAATGCCATGCAGGAGATACAGGAGTGGGTTTGTGTGGCACGATCTGTCTGAGGATGATCTGCTGGTGCCCGCACAAGGCGCGGAGTACGTCCTCAAGGGCTCCGAGATCCAACTCGACCAGTCGACACCAGGTACCAGTTAATTCGGCGAACTACTGCATTCTGTTCCTTCCTAGAACCACCCCTTATAAGCTAAGTAGATACTGTTTCAGATCACCAGCAGAACAGTACTAGTACAAGCAGTGCAAAGGTTGAGCTTCCCGAGCCAACTCGACAACAAGAGTCGCCTCCCGCTGTTGCTGCTCTTTCAGCCATGAAAGAAAATGTGCCACCGCCAGCTCCCCAGCAGATACTACTGTCCTCAGCATCTGCCTCCACCATCGGTTACGACGAGCGATGCAGGATGCCACATTCAGGCTCCTCCTCAAGCTCTTCGTCCACCAAGACAAGCACTCCTTCCTCCGGCGCAAGCTCGCCCGGCCTCAGCAACCCCGCGGCATCACAGGAGGCGGCCACACAAACAGACGAGAAAGCGAGAGGGGACAATGAGAAGCTGCAACAGAGACAGGATTCATCAATGGTAACCCAGGAAAGGCCAGAACTCGTCGACGAGCCCCATCCCAAGCATCGGAGTGGGACCTTGCAGTCCCTGATAAGGGCGGAAGCGGCCGGCAGGAGGCGAAGTCTGATGCAGGAGGAGGATGAAAGGACTGCTGCAACGGCCGGCTCCGTCGGCGGCAGGCTGAGGCCGGCCAGCCTGCTCATGTGCCTCATGGCATGCAAGCCGCGGCTTGAGTTCCCGTTGTCTCCAGAGCTGAAACCTGGAACTGCTAGTGCGTCCACTGTCAGAGCTTCAGAAACAGAAATTTCAACCGGTAGCCTGCTTGGCGGTGCGGCAGGCGAAGCTAAAGCCGCTTCTTGTTCTCGCGGTCACCATGACGGGTAGGTGATACTGAACTCATTGGACATCTTCTGTCCTGGCATATTCGCGCCGATTTATCCCTAGGTTTGATTGCAGAGTTTGCGAGGAAGCATGCTGCTGGAAAGGGGATCCGGTTAACCCGTCCAGGAGCACGAGCAAAAGGATGAGCGATGAAAATACACCGAGCGATCAAAATGAACTTTTCAGTCTGTATATGAGAATATATATATAACTGGCCATGAAGAGCTTTATGCCGACTTGCTTTTGGAGCTCAGGTTGTCATCCACTAATTAGTTGATCCGGTGGCAATGCAATGAGATTGGGTGCGGTTACCTTTTCATTTTTTTTTTGCTGTCGGTTAGGTCCTATAATGGTTACTCCTGATAAGTGGAGTGGCAGAAGAGTGAATAGTGCAAATGCAAGATGATATGAGATTCAGATCCGACCCCCAGCTATCAACTGTATTATCAGAGTACTACCACTCTACACGTATGTATAGATACATCCACTTTTGTACAAATTGAAGTCATCTATTTTGAAACGGAGGGAGTAGAAGGAAACTGTGCTTACATTGATGGACAGAAATAGGCTGTGCTGCTGCGGCTGGCGTCTCCCGTCCTTCATAATTTCGCCATCAACCTACTCCCTCCGTTCCAAAATAGATAACTTCCATTTGTTCAAAAGTGGATGTATCTATACACGTTACGTGTATAGATACATCCACAACGGAGGGAGTAGGAGTAGGATGCAGGAGTAAATAGCATGAAGAAAATGCCAGCTATCCTCAGGATGCATGATGAATAATGCATGAGTAAATAGCATGATGAAAAATCTGCTGCACTTTCAGCCCTAACATTGCTGGGAAGGCCAAGACTCCCCAGTCGAGAGGAGCACGATTGCCCTAACACTACTGGAACCCTGCATATCCGCCTCAACCCGTTGCAAATAGCTAAGTTTTTTTAAATAATACATTTTTTTACAGAAATTCGATGAATATTACGTGGATTGAGACTATTTGAAAAATAATACACCCTAATTCGCGGCCTGGACGATTAGTACTTATCGTTTAGGGCCTAGACGATAGGGTCGTCGTGCAGGTGTGGACTTATCGTTCAGGGCCTGGACGATTAGTCCCTATTGTCGGGGGCCTAGACGATTAGTCCCTATCGTCTGTGCCGTGAACGACTAGTGCATGCATCCCTGCGTGCGTTGCTCACGTGAACGATATGTCCGTGCATGCGTGTGCCAGTGCGGCCGTGCATGCGTCTGCTTCAGCCTCAGGTCCGCGTCGCCCGTGTACAGAGCAGAGAGCACGCCTAATCCATGCAGAGAGCTTTGGACCACGGTGGTTGGGTGATTAATTCATCATTAGTCGGTAAATCTTGCCGCCTAATCCATGCATGATGCATCCACGCCTCGCCCGTGTACATAGCAGAGAGCACGCCTAATCCATGCAGAGAGATTTGGGCCACGGTGGTTGGGTGATTAATTCATCATTAGTCGGTAAATCTTGCCGCCTAATCCATGCATGATGCATCCACGCCGTCGCCCGTGTACAGAGCAGAGAGCACGCCTAATCCATGCAGAGAGCTTTGGGCCACGGTGGTTGGGTGATTAATTCATCATTAGTCGGTAAATCTTGCCGCCTAATCCATGCATGATGCATCCACGCGTCGCCCGTGTACAGAGCAGAGAGCACTTCTAATCCATGCAGAGAGCTTTGGACCACGGTGGTTGGGTGATTAATTCATCATTACTCGGTAATCTTGTCGCCTAATCCATGCATGATGCATCCAGGCACGTAGGGTAGCTCTGTAGCTGCATCGTATTTTTTTTCTTTGCCATGTCAGTGCTTATCGTCGGGGGTCTGGACGATTAGTCCCTATCGTCTACGCCGTCGACGACAGGGCTATCGGCCGCGTGGGCTGGCCCACCCAAGACCTGATCGTCCAGGCCCCCGACGATAGGCACTAATCGTCCAGACCCCAAATTAGGGTGTATTATTTTTGAAATAGTCTCAGAACACGTAATATTCATCGAATTTCTGTAATAAAATGTATTATTTAAAAAAATTAGCTTGCAAATATATCAACTCTGCTGAAGTTCAGCGAAACTTGCAGCGGTAGCAAAAAGCTGTTTCAACGTTCGTCACGACAGCAAAAACAGAGCGCACACACGTTGTTCAAGATAGACACAAACTGTTTAAATAAGGAGATAGGTGAAAGACGTATTTTCACATCTCTAATTTACCTGATCAACGATACATTACTTAGCTTACACGTACCATACCCATTTCATCAAGCTCAGGACAACAGTTCAAGCTTAGGTTCACAAGTAGGATGTCAGAATAGAGCACATGACAGGACTGCAAGGTCACCCACCCACGGCTCTCTCTCTCTCTTAAAATAAACAAAACTAGCATTGAATCTGACTTATGAGAGAGACTCCAGTTTTGAGTCCGCCTCTTTCACTGCCCGGATAAGATGGGAGATGCGATACTGGAGCTTCTCATTCTCCGTGGTTAGCTTCCTGATCTGCAAGGTTCGATAAGAGATGTGGTTAGTATTAGGATGAAACAGTTCTATGGTGGTGACAGTTTCAGGAAATCAGATACCTTCTCCTTGTCAGCAAGGCATTCTGCACTGACTGTGTCAAGCTTTGACTGGAGATCTTTCATGGCATATGAACTCGCCTCGGATCCACTGCCATCTAATGAATCACATAAGGAAGGAGTGAGGCATCTCTTTCACAAACATGCTCCTCTGAAATACCCAAATCATATTTGATTACCTTTGCTCATCAGCAGGGCCTCCAACTTTGCTAACCGTGTCTGCAAAATGAAGGATCTCATCATAAAATTGACAGAAAGCATTCATACGACACATGTCTCTATTAAGGCATTCATGCAACCACTCCAACTAAGCATGATAAGTGTGTCATTGCATTCCATGTAGCTAGTCAATACATCAACTCACTTTGAGTTATTCACCGTCGATAGAGAAACAAAACAGACAGCATCACTCCAGGACAGCTAACAACAGTATTTATCCGTATAGCATAGCCATTGGTACAGGTAATGAACAACATGCCAAAAATTACTTGAATTAGGCGACCACAGTTTTTAAATGTATGGAGACTGCCGAACTAGATTGTCTCTCCTATAACAGATCGAAAATTATATGTTATAGCATTATACCAACCATGCCAAACATTCAATTACGCCGGTGGTCTGCTGGATCATATTTCTGCATACAGCTACACAAGCAGATAACATGCATCTAAAATCTTGCTGGCACAGTTAGTTGCTCGCTCATCAAGACGAATTTGAATTTGCTCCAAATCAAGGACAACATAACGCTCACGCACACAAACCAGCTCCGATAAGTTTGGCACTGCAATGTGGCCGGTCTATGCACTGATTCGTTTTTGACTGTCAAGTGTCAACAAAAGAACCCTAGCATGCCCCATGGCTCAAAGTACAGATAAGCATTGTTATCCACATATCGTAGCAGGAGGCAGATAACAGAGCAACATGACAAGTTAATTAGGTTAGGCATTTTGCGACCACGGTGTCGTGCAAAGCAGCAGATCTCCATCTGTGAATTCGTGGAATTAGATTATCACCCATCTGACACATTAAAATTCAGAACTCTAGATGTCGTGAACGTCCTACCCTCACTGACCCAAGAATCAGCATGATAATTCAGCAGATGCATAGGCTGCAGACAAGTAAAATCCGAACTTCAGGAACACTTATTTGGGTTTTGTACAACTTAAACTGGAGCCGGTGGTCTCATGGATCGTAATTCTCGCAGGCAAGTACCAGTAATCTAAAAGCTGCTGAGGTTTCGCTACTCCTAACTGATTTGAATCTGCTCCAAATAAAGCTGGGCACGCCCAACGAATTCGGATCTGCTATACTCTATTTTCGTGATGATAATCGATGATCTTAGCACAGGAGCCGCTTCTGAAACAGGGCTACCTCCCGGCAGGGGGGGGGGGGGGGCGGGTTGGCGCAAACCTCCGCATCGGAAGCTCTCTGCTCAAAGGGCTTCAGGGCTTCCTCTGGCACCGCCGCCATGCTCGCCGTCCGTGCCCTCGGTGCCGGAGCGGAAAGCGATGGATAGAAGAGTCTTCGGGTTTACGGACCAAGACTTCTAAGAAAAAGGCTCAGGCCCAAGATTAAGAAAAAGAAGCCCATTTATCTAAACAGGACCAACAGATGGAATTGCACCATGGTTTTGACTTTTGAGATCCAGTTCGATGAGATGAGTCATATATCTGTTTCTCAAAAAAAAAAAAAAAGGCTTGTACATAATGGCAGAACTGAAGAGGTTTCCCAAGTTCTGCATACCTAGTTACGTACTGTCGATGGATGAATTTAGCGAAATCTTTTATATTTTTCATGTAAAAAAAGAAATCTTTTATATTTTTCAGCAATGGTTGTCCGGGCACCATTAGAAAGCAGTGGCGGAGGCAGGAAAAATATTGAGGTGTGGCAGAGCCAAATGAAGAAATTAAAATGCAAGACACTGAATAAATATCACTTTGTGTTCAATAAGTACAATCAAATTTCATAATGTAAATTAAGTACTGCACTAACAAAACCTCATTAAATGGAAATTACATGAATAACCGATCAATAATTTTAACTAGTTGAACAAATGATCTGCAAAATAGAAAAAAATAGACAATGCATGAATTAGTAACTACTAGTGTCATATTAGACGCATATAATGCTGTGAAGATAAGATACATACCCATAATTGTTTTTACTTGCGTGGTGGCAGTGGCAATCTTCTACCTTTTGACTGAATTTTTTCTTAACTTCGGCAAGATCAAGTCCTTTGAATATTTCTCGCTCGATGTAGCACACCATCAAGTCATTAAGCCAACCATCAGACATCTTGTTGCGCAGCTCGGTCTTGATAATCTTCATGGCTGAGAATGCCTTTTCAACAGATGTCGTCACCACCGGTAGTAGCAGCGCCAACTCAATAAGGCGATAAACCAAAGGGAACATGATATACCTTTGCAGTTCGAACATCTTTTTGGCTAGGCTTGCAAGATCATAACATACTCTAAACTGATCATGTCTTCTCATATGGGTAATGAATAATTGCAGATCAACTTTTATTCGCTTACGATCATCGGAGGAGAAATCAGCATCATAGATTTCTGTAAGCTTACAAATTTTGTCCACATCAAACATAGAGAATGAGTCTCTTGGATCAAAACAAGCAAAGCCACCCAACAGTTCCGATGTTGTGTCATTAAAGCGATGATCCAACTCCGTGGTGACAGAATCTATAGCTGCATAGAATATATCAACACGAAAAAAACGATCTAGACTGATGTTGTTTCTCCCACCCTTTCTTGATTGGCCCCGTCTCGGCGGCCGGTGGCCGCGGTTTTGTGGTTATTGGCAGCTGCTCTCCGGTCTCGTTGCCGCCTCCGCTCCGCACGATCGCAACTTGATGAGGGTTTTCAGAATATCAGAGCAGGAAAGTTGTCGCTTGCCAGGATCGTGTGACGAAGATCAAAGGCAAGTCACGTTAGAGAGCGTACAACCCAATTGCATCACCTATCGGGCCCAACGACAAAGTGTCAGCATGCCCATCAGGGGAATCCGGCACGATACCGTTTCGCAGGCTGCATCGATTCCCACTGATGGAGGCAAAAGGCGCACCTGATACCTGAACTTGTGAAACATATACATACCCTTTTTTGAGCTCAAGGTGGTCGATATCCACCGCTCGAATAGATAGAATAGAATTGACCAGTTTATAAGGCAAACCGGGTACAAAAACTATACAAACTGTTCAAAAAAATACATAGACGAAGCGACCCACCGTCCACACGACACAAGTCGACAAACGCCACAAAAACACACCACCCGCTCCGGGGTCGCCGCCCCGGCATAGCAACCAGATCAACCTTCGCATTGCCCGAAAGCGATCCAGTCATGGTCGACGAACCCTCTGCCCAAGCAGTCTTCATCCAGGTCGCCACCCAAACCACCATGTTTCGAGGCCGCCACCCCGGCGTAGCAACCAGATCAACCTTCGCATTGCCCGAAGGCGATCTAGTCAGGTCGACGAACCCTCTGCCCGTGCAGTCTTCATCCAGGTCGCCACCCAGACCCATGCTAAACAACGGTCCTGCCTCATAATACCGTCGTAGCACGGGGGACCGAGGCCGCTGCCTCGGCGTGCCGCCACCGTCCGGGGCCACCACCCCGGCATCCACCACCCTGACCACATAGCCAACCTACCCATCCGTCGCGAACCCGTCGCACCGAGAGAGCCGGTGACTCCAAGACGATGCCTCCAACAAGGTTGTGACGCATCTGTCACTGTCCTCCGCCCCCGACGGAGCTTAGGCTTTCACCCGGAGACCATCGGAGCACCCTCGTCAAGCCGGATGTCGAAACTCCACGACGATGCCAACAAGAAGGAGAACAACCCCCGAGGGCGCCGCCATCGTCGGCACCGACCGGAGTTGGTGCAAGGCTTTCGCCCAGAGTTCGATCCGCCCACGAAGCTTAGGTAACCACAAGGAAGGAGTCCGCATCCGTGGCCGCTCGCCAAGCTCCTCCGCACGCCGTAGCCACTGCAGCACCTCCCGCCGCCGGAGCCATCGTGCTAGCCGCACCTCTTGCCGCATCGATCCAGGGCCACCGCCCCGGCTTCCACGTCGCCCGGGAGCCGGAGCACAGCAGCACGAGCCACCTGTCGCGTCGGAACCTCCGCCCTGCACCTCGCCCTACTTCGGTGCCGCCCCGTGCTGCCGGCGTCGCGGCCCGCTCGGCCCGCCCGTGGCCCAGATCGGGCCCGGCCGTCCGCGACGCCGGCCAAGCGCCCTGCCGCCAGGCAGCCCAACGCCCAGCCAAGCAGCCGCCTTCGCGTCGCCGGCCACGACCAGCAGCGCGCCGCCGCTCCTGGCACCGTCGCCTGTCGTGGGAGAGCCGCGAAATGGGAAGCAACGCCCAACCGCCACCATCCTAGGGCTCGCGCGGCTTTGTCGGCGCCTCCCGCCGGCAGCAGCGAGCAGGGGAGAGGGCAGAGGCTCCCCGGCGGCGGCGGATTTAGGGTTTCCCCCCGGAGCCGCCAGAGGAGGCGACGCGGGGGGGGAGGGGGAAGGGGGGGGGGGCATATACATACCTAGTAGTAGTATTAGCGCAAAAATTTAGGTATGGCAGCTGCCAAACCTCGCCATATAGCTAGCTCCGTCACTGTTAGAAAGGAGGTCCTAGCCCCGCAAAATAAATAAATAGAAAGGTGGTCCAAGTTTAATGCATCCAATGAGACCTTAAGTACTTGGAAGATGTTGAGAATTATGACATCATGTCACACTATTGGGATATAAAATTCAAGAGATCTTTTGATGAGGAACACATGTTATCTTGGGAGTAGATGTTGGACCTTCTTCAAAACATTGTCCTATGTGAGGAAAATGCATAATCAAATGGGCTTTTTAGAAAAGGAAATGCGCACAATGAGATCCACGTACAAATGGATGGGCTTATGAGGGGTTTCGGTTGTTTAGTTTTGGAAAATAAGGAAATTAAAAGTTCCAATGAAAATCAAAATTTTCCTATTAACACTGACTGGGGACATACTTCCAACCAGGGAGGAGATTCTTACTCGGGAGGCCCTACCACTGGCATATGTCTTGTTTGCACATGAACATGTTACGGTACCCCAGACACCCTACCTCGTCAGTGCGAGCGACAACCATGGTTGCCCTAAATAAATTTGCCCCTAGAGCCTTGTGGTTTCACTACCTTTCATCATGAAGAACGATAAGTAGGATAACAATGGAAATGGATAAAAAGGTATCAGAACACGAAAAAAATATATGTGTTTGTTCATTGGTCATGTCAATCGGTAATCAACTCGTCTATATATTATGGGCTTAGACTTCTCGTACAAAAAAAAGGACTCAAAACCCTTTCCAACAAGTCTTTCCGTACAAGCAAAGGTCAAAACTTGCCAAGAACCCTAAATCCGGCCTAATTCAGACAAAGGATCTTGTAGCATGAAACCACAAACAATCCGCGCGTCGACTGCGCTTTGCTCTCGAAAAATAGCAGGGTCGACAAAGGGCCAACAATAAAGCGTGTGCTTGTTCTGCTATGGTGCTCGCGTATGACCTCCGATTAAGATGATCCAAAAAGAAAAATCTTCGTCTCAATGAGGCGCACAACTTTTTTGTGTTGAATATTTTTACATTTATACGTTCTCAGTTTTTTTTTGCATGTTCATACTCCTCTACGCGCTTCTTCTTGAGCGCCTCATACTTATCTGGACACCTCTTCTTGAGTGCCTCATAAGCTTGTAGAAGTTTTTTCGAAAAATCATCAAGCGTAATGATGTATCAGGGACAATCTCGACAAGACAAGATTGCCCGCCAATACTTTGAGCCTCTTTCGGCAATAAGAAATGGGTGTTACCAATACTTTGGAATTGCATAGCGGTGTACCATATGCTGCAGTATTAGGCACATGGATGTACGCTCACGTTGAACTTCCACTAATTCGGTTATGACCATTGTGAAGGTGTGAAGCCGAAATATAAATATCACGAGTTTCATAGGGTGTTGAAAAAAAAGTAAATGATAACTCCCTTATTATTTATTTGGAATTTAAATTACCAAAGTTATTCTCACTATCAATTTCGATGATGTAACTGTGCTACATACACTTTTGATTGATATAATCTCATGTTGTTTGAAATGTTCTCAAAAGTAAGAAATTTAGCAAAATTCATGTAGAAATTTATTGCACTTAGGTCAATGATCTAACCCTACCTCATCGACTTGAGCAAAACTTTAATTTCATCGACAAGCTTAATAAAAAAGTTTTTAATTTCATAGGTTTTCAGATGCATGAATAGTGTCTTGGAAATTCATGAATTTGTTAGTCTAAAGTATGTATTTATATACAATTGTTCAAAGCGTTTGGAAATAAATGCGAAAGTATAGCTTAAAAATGTAAACTGATTCCCTCGAATTTGTTAGTTTCAGACATAAGATCTATAATATGGAAAACCTTATACTTAAGTTAATGGAGTACAATGAAAAGTTAAGGAGGGTTTTTTACCGACTATTCTATCACCCAAGCTGTGTGGGAGCATTGTTTTGGCTCCCACAAGAACATGCTCTAAATTCACTAAAGTCTTAGTAAATTTTCAAAGAATTCTGATTAGGTTACACGTACCCATGCCTCCTAAGAGCATGTACATTTTCACTTTATCCGGGTAATTTTTACGCTACAAGAAGGTTCCATGTAAAACATCAATATCATAAGAACTAAACTTGTTACTTTAATACAACGTGCGATATTTGCAGAAAGTCATTTTCTGCCTCCTGAGATACAGTGATCAATATATTTAAGAAAAATAATTGAGGAGGAAGTGTTGTTTTGTTTGACTTGAATTACTTTGGGCACAATTTTTTATATTACTCGTAGACATTTCATAAAAGAATCATTCCACGGAGAAGGTACCAGTTTTCAGCTCTTGAAACATGACAACTTATATCTTAAAGGCTGTTTGGTTGGGTTTATATCTAGGCTTTTGATTTTGGATTATAAGTCACAAAATAAACTTAATACATGCCTTTGTGTTTTGACTTTTAGTTTGCATGATGGTATAAACCAAAAGCCAAATTTAAAAGCACATATTTAAATACTTTTTTGACTTATGTCAAAAGCCAAAATTAAGCATAACCAAACACCTTTTAAGCGTTTGGGCATACTTTATTTTGACTTGGTAAACATTTGCTATACAGGTTGAAATATCTCTTTGTCGAAGAGAGTGATGTTTTGACTCCCGGATGCCTATGCACCCTTTATTTAAAATACACTTTGGACATATTTTGAAATGCCAAAAAAAGTTGAAAAAAATGTTTGCGCATTGATCTTAACATCATATGTGTTCGCAAAGTCGTTTCATGAAAACTGAAATTTTTTGTGGTTTGTGTAAAAAAGACAAAATTTGGTGCTAAAATAAGGCTTTTCACGAGACTATTTTTTGTCTTTTTTACACAAGTAAAAAAAAATATCGATTTTTAGTGAAACGACTTTGTGAACCCATAGAATGTGAAGATGTATCATTGGAATTTTATTTCAGATTTTTTCAACATTTTGAAATATGTTTTAAAAATACCATGTACATATCGGTGCATATGCACCTAGGTGCTAAAGTGAATTTCAACTTTGTGGAATACAGCATCCTGTGGGTAAAGGCCTTCTCTTTTGGTACACGTGACATGTCTCCAATCTTGTGAAACCGTTAACAAGTTTACGAATGCTAAATTCGTTTATCGAGTGCAAAGCCTGCACCAAGGAAATCACGTGCGACGAATTCGTTTTAAAATTCGGCATAAATTCATCATATGTTCGATATATTTCGTCGTTCATGCCTCCTTATCACCATAGTTTTAAAAATCGGACCGGACCGGCGGTCCGACCGGGAAAAACCGGAACCGAGCCTCTGTCCGGTTTTTAAGCGCAAAAGACCGAGCTACCAAAAAACCAGAAAAATAAAATAAAAATAATTAGTTGTCAGCCGGATTCGAACTCTGGACGTGATACTAGGGGTGGGCATAATAAACCGAAAACCGAACACCGAACCAAATTAACCGGAACCGAAACCGAATAAACCGAAATACAATCAATTGAGTCTGATTTCGGTGCGTAAATGTGATAAACCGAATTTAAATTTGAAATTTCGGTTTTGCCCCTTAGTTAACCGAAAGACCGAAGAAACCGAACAGACAAGGAGAGACCAAAATACTTCCGTCGAGAGGCATACTCTCGTGTGTTCCTAGTGTGCTCTCAGCCCAAAAAGAAGCTCACCAGGCCAGCACCATGCACAAACACGTATATCTCCTCTGACAGCCCACGAACAAACGCGCCTAGTCTTGGCCTTCCCAGTTTCCCATGTACACGTACGCACCGATACACGGTGTACGTGTCGTTCCTTGTTTGTTCTGTTCAGCTATTTGCTTATGTTTCTAAATCTGGCTGGTCGGCCAAAGTCACGCATACGCGGCATGGTGTCTCCGGGATCGAGCTCGTGATTGGAAAGTGCAGACACGTACAAATGGTACAATAGAAAATGAAATTACACATGTCATTTCGGTTAAAACCGAACACCGAACCGAATTTGTGATTAACCGAAATACTTGCTAATTAGAAAACCGAAATTATTTGGGTGCTCATTACTCATTACCCGAATTACTAAAAACCCGAATAAACCGAACCGAATTTTCGGTTAAAACCGAATGCCCAGGCCGACGTGATACAACCACATTAGAGGGCCAATACCACCTGCGCTAGTGCCTCAATGTCTTCTATTACAGAAGTAAGCACTATATATAGGATTCAGCGGTGATATTTTGTGAAATTAGCTTGCTTATTTATTTAATTTGGCGGTTTTTTGTCGCTATTGAACCGACTGAGCCGGCGGTTGAACCGGTGAACCAGTAAACCAGCAGCCTCACCGGTTCGCTGCCCGGTTCGGTTTTTTAAACTATGCTTATCACAAGGGTTTTCGTTATGGACCGCTAATCCAATCGAACGGCCCAGACGCCAACGAGAACGCTCGATAAATACGCCCCCGCGAACCGCAGTTCATTCTTCCCCTCTCCCTAAAACCCTAACCCTCACCCCGCCTCTCCCCTCCCAAACCCCGCAGCCGCCGCCGGCGAAGCGCGCGCGCGCGGCGAGATGGCGCTCTACCTGCTCTTCGAGTCCGCGTCAGGGTACGCGCTCTTCCACGCCTACGGCATCGACGAGATCGGGCAGAGCGTGGACGCCGTCCGCTCCTCCGTGCTCGACCTCAAGCGGTTCAGCAAGGCCGTCAAGCTCACCGGCTTCACCCCCTTCTCCTCCGCCATCGACGCCCTCAACCAGTGCAACGCCATCTCCGAAGGTACCGTCTCCTCTCCCCCTCCCTGCAAACCCTCGCTTCAAGTCTCCCGGGAGGAACGAATGGTGGGTGGGTGCTGATTTGTTGGTGGCGCAGGGATCATGACGGACGAGCTGAGGAACTTCCTGGAGCTCAACCTGCCCAAGGTCAAGGAGGGGAAGAAGGCCAAGTTCAGCGTCGGCGTCATCGAGCCCAAGGTCGGCTCCCACATCACCGAGGCCACCGGCATCCCCTGCCAGTCCAACGAGTACGTGCAGGAGCTGCTCCGCGCGGTGCGGCTGCACTTCGACAAGTTCATCGACCAACTCAAGGTGACGGATTTGATTTACTGCTGCGTTTACTTCTGCTGTATGCGTGGGACTGTCCCTTAACTGATACGAACAGGCAGTGCAGACTGTAGTAGGGTACATCTTGTGTGCGCTTGCTTATTAGAGGTTTCCATTAGCAGTGGAGAAGTCCGCGTAGTCATGGTGGAACGACACCGTGTGTCTTAAAAGTCTGATGCTGCAATGGCTTTGGTTACACTATAACCCTGATGGCACCTATGCAGAATTTTCTTCTCGTTGCTTGACACAGATGTCTGTAGTGTAAGTCTGCCTATACTTTGAAGTAGGTTGTCTGAAAATTTGCAGGTGGCTCTTTTATTTCTGGCATCTTCATTGGTCTGCAACTGTTTTGTTTGCACTATGCATCATAGATTTATCTTAGTAGGGTACATGGTATCTTGTGTGCGCTTGCTTATTAGAGGTTTCCATTAGCAGTGGAGAATTCTGCGTAGTCCTGGTGGAACTACACTCTGTATGTCTTGAAAGTATGATGCTGCATGGCTTTGGTCACACTATAGGCATGATGTCACATATGCAGAAATTACTTCTTGTTGCTTGACACAACATTTTGTAGTGTAAGTCTGCCTATACTTTGAAGTGGGTTGTCTGAAAATTTGCAGGTGGCTCTTTTGTTCTTTTTTTATTCCTGGCATCTTCATTGGTCTGCAACTGTGTTGTTTGCAATATGCATCATGGATTTATCAACGTTGTTATTTTGATTATTGTCTGTTCATTTATTCCTTTTGGTTATTTGGTTGCAGCCATCTGACCTGGAGAAGGCTCAACTAGGTCTGGGGCATAGCTATAGCAGGGCAAAGGTGAAGTTCAATGTCAACCGTGTGGATAACATGGTTATTCAAGCGATCTTTCTGTTGGATACACTTGATAAGGATGTCAATTCCTTTTCCATGAGAGTGAGGTTTGTTCCTCGTCTTTTGCTTAATTTAACTGCTGCTTCAGATTGCATGTCATGTCTCAGCACTTAGATCACCTTAGTTTTTGTGCAAATGTTTATGCAGAAGTATTAATAATATCCAAGTATTACTAGCGTTTAGTTGACAATTGTTCATTACACTTCCGATAATATATCTTTTTGGTAATTATTACTTCCCTTAGCATCTAATTATGTGCTAATGTAAGATATCACCCCCCACCCCACCCCCCACAAACTCGTCTATGACCTTCGTAATATATGATTGTGGTGGTTGTGCAGATATTTAATTGTTCGTTAACCATTATGCAGGGAGTGGTACGGATGGCATTTTCCTGAGCTGGTCAAAATCGTGAATGACAACTACCTTTACGCTAAGCTTTCCAAGTTTATTGTAGACAAGTCTCAGTTGTCAGAAAAGGATATTCCAGCTTTAGCTGATCTAATTGGAGATGAAGACAAGGCAAAGGAAATTGTTGAAGCAGCAAAGGCATCTATGGGTAACAAACATGTCACAATTGGTTGCTTCTGTAGTTAGGGTGTTGACAATGTGGCTTACATAAACTCCTTTGTATTTTCAGGCCAGGATCTTTCACCAGTTGATTTGATTAATGTCCAACAGTTTGCTCAGAGGGTCATGAATCTATCTGAGTACCGTAAAAATCTGTATGAGTATCTGGTGACAAAGATGAATGATATTGCACCAAACCTGACCTCATTGATTGGTGAGATGGTTGGAGCTCGGTTGATCTCTCATGCTGGCAGTCTTTCAAATCTTGCAAAATGTCCTGCCTCCACTCTCCAGATTCTAGGTGCTGAAAAGGCTCTGTTCAGGTACTTGATACTTGGACTGCTCATGTATTGCAACACCTTCTTTTCAAACTATGCTCTCATTTGTTAATTGTTTTTCTACTCAAATCTTGCACATTTACTGTTTATTAAGTATTGAAACTGTCCTTTGTGCTTCTGAAATTTTGTGATTAATTTCTTAATTTTATTGCAGAGCTCTGAAAACACGTGGAAACACACCAAAGTATGGTCTCATATTCCACTCATCTTTTATTGGTCGTGCATCAACCAAGAACAAGGGAAGAATGGCACGGTACCTGGCAAACAAATGTTCAATTGCTTCCCGCATCGACTGCTATTCAGGTTAGTTGAAGGGCTTTGGTTGCAAATGTTACACATTCTGGTTCCCCTTGCTGATTGTTTTTCTCATTGGGTTATGCACTCCAGATATGAGTAGCAACATTTTTGGTGAGAAGCTGCGTGAACAAGTTGAGGAGAGACTAGACTTTTATGACAAGGGTGTCGCACCACGTAAGAACCTTGATGTTATGAAAGCTGCTATTGAGGGCTTGACAAACACAGAGGATGATGACGGTAAGGATACAACTGTTTGTTTGTTAGTCTCAGTCACTTAGTGTCAGGTCATATTTTCTAATCCACATTAAATTGTTGGCTTGACACCATGAACAAAAATTTCTTTTACAGGCAAAGAGAATGGTGATGCGTCTGTCAAGAAAAGTAAGAAAAAGAAGTCTAAGGCTGAGGCTAATGGTGATGCAATGGACGTTGACAATGGCGCGGCTGAAGCTGAGCCTGAAACTGACAAGAAAAAGAAGAAGAAGAAGCACCAGCTTGAGGAGGACGAAGAGATGGCCAATGGCGAAGATGAGACCCCCAAGAAGAAGAAGAAGAAGAACCGCGACGCTTCTGAGTCTGTTGAGCCTAAGACGGGCACTGAAGGGAAGAAGAAAAAGAAGAAATCCAAAACTGATGACGAGTAATAGTAGTGTAGTTGCCTAGGTATCGAGTATCGGTTGTTGAAGCTGATCGTCAAGTCTCAAATTTTTGTACTACAATGGATCCAACTGTGCCTTGACTGTTATAAGTGTGTACTCTTTGAGCCCTTGACAAGGTTTGTAATGTAGCGTGGCTTGGATTTAAGTAGCGAAGCTGTTGCAGTTGCACTAGTACTTAGTCATTCTGTTCTGCAGCTCCAGTTGTTGAATGCCAACATTTCTTACTAGAGTTGATGTTATATTTATAAATGATTATTTGCTAGGTTTCACATTTTGCGGCTATCTGTGTGTTCATAGGATTTTCCTAGTAATTTTGAAGTCTAAGGCTGAAGGTCATGGTGACGCCTTGGACCCTGATAAGCCTGCCAACACTGCTGCATCAGAAGCTTAACCTGAAACTGAATCAGATGAAACTCCCAGAAAGAAGCGTGATGCTTCAGTGGATGGTCATGGTAGTAGCAGAAGCTCTGACTAATGCCCTCTCCATTGCCAAGAACCAGAATCTGCGAGTCACCTCAGTGGATGGTCATGGTAGTAGCAGAAGCTCTGACTAATGCCCTCTCCATTGCCAAGAACCAGAATCTGCGAGAGTCACCTCACGCTGCAATGCTCCTTCTCTCGTCAGTTTTGGTTCACCATCCTGCTCTCTTTACCGTTTGCTTCAGTTTACCCCGGACGTGGCATCTTCAATTACGACCTGCTGGACCTCGCTCCGGCAGCGGCGTGGGGAAGGAGCTTCTGGCGGCTAGGGTTAGGTCGCCTCCTGTGTTGCCGTCGAGAGAGCGAAGCGGGGGCCTCTTCCTCTCCAAAATAAGAAATAGTGGAATGCTATTGTGAGTAAATAAGAATGCAGAGTACTATTCTGACCCTGTAGTAACCAGAAGGTGGAGTATGTTATTACTTATGCATCAAAGTTGCTGGACCATTTGCATGGTTGTTGGCTTGTTGCATTGGGAAAGATCACTTAAATACCATGTTCTCTTATTTAAAAGTAAGGAAGGAAACATAGACACTTTAATCGTTCATAGAAATCTCCATCACTTCGGCATAGAGCAGCGACACATATGTGTAACATACTATCTTATCTTTGCATGTTCATATAACCACTAAACAATTGTTGCAAATATTAACATGCAAATATAACAACAAGAAGAAGTCCAAAACCGAGGGTAACAATTAGACTAGAACCTCTCTGTTGCTTCATGAAGTTGAACGTCTATTATCTAATTTATTTATGTACATGGGTGTGAGCTACTTTTTCCCTAGGGTGGTGCTGATCACATTTTGAGATCTATAATATGGAATAGCATGTACTGAAGAGCATGCACTGTATTTGTTTTTCTCTAGAACGAAGATGTTCTGATTGGAACTTGAGAGAATAGCTTGGACACGTGTTCTGGGGGAATAAGATGACATTGCTGTTGCCTGCTGTTGATAAATCTTATTTCTCTGCTGCAGTGGAGTTCGCATCAAAATTAAACTTCAGAAATCGTTCAGCTACATACACTCACTCGCATAAATCTTGCCTCTTCATGATTTTCATGTGATTTTCTGAAATATATCGCCATAATGACTTAAGAATGCTAAAGACACTACCGCTAGAAAATCACTTCAGTTGCAGAGGTAATGGAGTACTACTATGTTTGTTCTTACTTTTCATCCCTTCCTTCAGGACTGAACCACCGTGTTTGCTCGGCCTACTCTTTGTCCCTTCCTTCAGGACTGAAACATCGTGTTTCCCCGCCCTAATCTTTGTCCCTTCCTTCAAAACCGAAACACCTTGTTTGCTGTCGCTACTCTTCACCACTTCCTTCAGTACCTGTTCCACTTCATGAACCACCCCGAGCCTCCCAAACCACTCCGCGAGCAACTGCGAAGGCTCTTGACCGATCACAGAACCAGTCTCTTCAAGCTCTGCCAGAAACTCCAATGCTCCTTCCAGCCCGTTGACCTTCTCGTACGCACTCAGTATCAAGGTGAGACACCTGTCACATGGTTCAAGTCCTGCACTTCTCATGTTCCGGGTTACACAGACGGCCTCATCAATCTTATTGGAGAGGCAGTAAGCGTTAACCAGGAGCGCACACAGCTTCGTGTCGGGCACCGTCCCTGCGAACTGCACCGCGTCGAAAACTCGTTGCGCCCCTTCTGAATCACCTTTGTACGAGTATGCTCTCAGCAAAGCCTTGTAAACCTCTTTCCCAGCGAAGATCTGCTGATCCTCAGTTTGCTTGATTAAATCTTCTGCTTGTTCTAACATGTCAGCTCTGATGTAAGCCATGATCATCGACCCATATGCTCGTTTATCGAGCGGTAGGCCTAGAAACACGATTTCTTCAAATGTTTCCTTTGCGCGGTTGAGGTCTCCGACCTTGCTGTACATGTCCACCAGCGCAGTCAGCATGACCTGATCACAGGGGAGACCTCTGTCTTTCATGGCATGGAATGCTTCCTCAGCTTCTCTCAACAGGTTTTGCTTGCCGTAGATTTGTATCAATTTAGTGTAGTCGCGCACATTTGCTTCGAAAGAATCCTCCATCAGTGCATATTCTAGTACCTACCAAACAAACAACCCATTTTGTAAGGTCACATCGCTTAGAACAGACTGCTAACAGTCATCATGTATGCAGATAACAAGTTCAGACATTTCTAATTCAATGGTTAACAAAGGTTACAGATCAGAACTCTAGAAGTTTCTGATCAATATATGCAAAAGGTTATGAGTAAGCAAAGATTCAGTCCCTGTTCACCCCCCAAGAACAAACTTTACAAATTTCGTGCAGTGGTGGTGTCAAACTGTCAACAGTGTTTTCATTCAACCGATTACATCAACAAGGCAGAGACCATTTCAATAAGCATTCCCCAACTGTAGTTACCTTTATTACTTCATAAACATGAAAATGATTACTCCCTAGGTGGTTCTAGACTTCTAGTACTACCTCACAAAGACAGAAAGCATTCCCCAAGTCCTTGACAGCATAGAACAGCTTGAAATTTCTAATTGCCCCAAAAGATTTCGTGACAAAATCGAGAAAGAAAATGCCCACTGACCTGAGCGAGAATGGGGCTCTCCATGGCCTTGAGCTCCTTGAGGACCAGCAGCCAGTCCGCCCTCTTGGGCTTCATGGCCTTCACCCAGAACGCGAGTACCACGCCGAGGTTCTCATCGTCAGGAGACAGGGACACGATGCGTGGCATCAGCGCCTTGCAGCGGTTGGGCAGCTTGGGGACAGGCCGCGCATCGCCTGCTCCTGGGGATCCGACAGGTAGCTCCCAGCTCATCCCACCTGAACCTCGGGACTCCTCCGCCTCTGCCACCGCTGTCTCCGCCGCCCGAGGCCGCGCCTCCGCTCCACGGCGGCCGAGCGCGCACCCGCATTGAGAAGGCGCCCTCGCGGCCGAGGCGCTGGAAAGTTGCGTGACCAGCGAGTAGAAGGCCGGGGCGGCGAGCGACACCATGGGAGCGAGTCGAGCCAGGAGAGTAGAGAGCTCGCCGGAGAAGTCGAGGAAGGAGAAGAGGGACTCTATCCAATGAGACGATCGCATCTCGGCCGTCCATGGGCGAGAGATCCGATCGAACGATCGTGATGGTTCTGTAGCTTTCCCAGGGAATATCCTGACCGTAGATGCCTCATCGCACGGGCGCGAGGGAGGTGGGCCCACCAGCGGGCGCCGCCACATATAAATAAGCGGCCCTCGCGTCCTCGCGATCTCCTCTCTGTCTCTAGGGTTTTGGGATTTTAGCCGCCGCCGCCGCCGCTACCGAATTCGACAAGCTCCCGAGCTCGCCGGATCCGATGGCCGTCACGTTCTCCGACCTCCACACCGCCGACGGGCTCAAGGCCCTCGAGGCGTACCTCTCCGGCAAGACCTACATCTCCGGGTGAGCGCAGTTGCCTAACTTACTTCTGTAGCCGATCAGATCTGTTAGTTCGTAGTGATATTCAGTGGATTACGTAGGTTTGAACTGATCAGTGTTGCGATGGTGATGGTTGTGATGCGAGATCTCTGCTCAATTTCGCAATCTGGCGATTTGATTTGGGAAGTCGCGGCCGCTGTTGCTTATTCGTCGTGTCTGTGATGCTTCTGCAGCGATGGGCTCACCAAGGACGACATCAAAGTGTTCGCGGCGGTGCCCACGAAGCCTGGGAAGGAGTTCCCCAATGCTGCCCGCTGGTACGACACTGTCGCCGCGGCTACTGCCTCAAGGTACGATCTCTAGTGCTTGCTGCTCTAACAGATTGCATAGTATGGTAACAGAATAGCATGATGTATTTTCCTATGGATGGATGGCTGCTAAGCGTGTTTGCTGGTTGCAGGTTCCCTGGCAAGGCTGCTGGTGTGAGTGCATCATCCGCTTCTGCTGCTGCTTCTCCTGCTGCCGAGTCTGCAATGGTTTGCTCCAACCCTTGTCATGATAGCTATGCCAATTACTGTGTAGTGTTATTCATAAATTGAGCTTTTTTGTTTATTTGTTCGCAAAGGCTTCATAGTTAATTTAGTACACTCAAATAGTTGCTGTTAGATGGGAATTGTAAAGCTGTTATTTTAGTAATTAGAGATTCATAATTAATGAATGTTTGCCACAATACTGTGTCTGTTGCTATTTTATGAACTGTCATAGATCTTGTCTGGAAACAAATATAATGATGTTGACATCGTGTTGTGTGTTTGACCCTCTTACAGGATGTCGACGATGATGACTTGGATCTGTTCGGTGATGAGACCGAGGAGGACCAGAAAGCAGCAGCCGAGCGTGCGGCTGCTGCCAAGCCTGCCAAGAAGAAAGAAAGTAAGCTTTGTTAGTGTTTTTATGTGCTTATTAAATTGTCTGCGAGTGCTATGCTATTTTGCTGTCACACAATCTAGCCTGGCTTTTATTGTCACTGTCTGGTTTGTTTTGGTATGGTTCATGTTCTAACACCAAGCTTATTTAGGTGGGAAATCCTCGGTTCTCATGGACATTAAGCCTTGGGATGATGAGACCGACATGAAGAAGCTGGAGGAGACTGTCCGCAGTGTGCAGCATGAAGGTCTCACTTGGGGTGCATGTAAGTAACCTATTTCTCTAAAATCCAATCTCTTACAGAGCACTGATATAACAGATTCATGAATCTAAAACATTGCTGTCAAACTTGCAGCGAAGCTTGTTGCTGTTGGTTATGGCATCAAGAAGCTGCAGATTATGATGACAATCGTTGACGATCTCGTGTCTGTTGACACTTGGTTGAGGAAGTACTCCAGGAGCCGCCCCACAATGAATATATCCAGTCCTGTGACATTGTTGCTTTCAACAAGATATAGAATCTCGGTCCATCAGATTGCTGCTGCTGGATTCTTGCTACTGGGATTGGTCGTTCTGGAAGCGTTTCCATCTATCCCATTTAGTTACCCCTCTTTACAGAGATGCTACTAGTTTTGTTTTTGAGTGAATGCCCTGGTCTTGAGTATCTGTTACCTTTAAATGGTTGAATGAATTGCTGAGCGGTTTGTAATGACAAAACACCAGTCATGTGGAGTAAAATTCAGTCTTCGTTCCTATTTGCTACCATTTTGATTTACTTACATACTGATTCCAGTATCCTATTACCGAACTCATCTAATCTCTACTACTCCCTCCGTTCAAAAATAAGTGTCTCAAGTTTGTTTAAAAGTGGATGTATCTATACGTGAAACATGTCTAGATGCATCCACTTTTGGACAAACTTGACACTTATTTTGGGACGGAGGGAGTATATAATACGGCTAAACAACCGTATGTACGTATGTCATGGTCGTTTTTTGTTTTAGCCCCTCATGATTTATGAAATCAACCCGTAGTCCAGAAAAACGGTTTGACCCACATCTCTTCCTCGCCGCTGTACATCACACTTCTGGCTACCCTGCCGTAATCGATCTGCCCCCGGCGCGCCCTGCGCTGGCCGTAGACGATCTCAACCGTCGCGTCTGTACAAGTCCACACGAGCTGGGATTCGCCGTAATCCCATCTCGTACATCTCGTGTGGCCACCGGCGACCCCATCACCTGCATCTGACGCGGCCGGCGGCACGCCTGTTCCATGCATCCGGCGTGGCTGGCGGCGGCCCCACCCATCACATCTAGCAGCCTATGAAGAACAGCTCTCAAGCCGGCGGAGGCTACCCAGCGCGGCCGCTGCACGCCAAAGACCGCGACCTCCGCCACTGTTCGGCCGATGGCATGTCGAACGATGCAGATCAGTTCAAGTGCACGTCGTACAATTATGGCCAGCAAGCAAATCACATGCCCAACGCCAAGTGCAGCTGAAGTGCATATAGATACTCGGCGTGGAAGTGCAGAGATTGAACCCAAGCATCTCACATTTGCAGCACCATGTGTCACTCACTCTCTCCTTGTAACACCCCAATTTTCTTGGACTTAGAATTGTGGTGTTAATCTAGAATTTTCCAAAAATAGCAAAAACTTTTGTTTGATTTTAGGCAACTCTTGCTTGGTTGTTATATTTGGTTTCTTAGCCCACTAGCATTGTTTGAATCCTATTAGTACCACTCTTATAATTTCTTCTAGTTTAAAACTTAGAGACTTTGATCTTCATGTTTGTTAAAACATAGCCAATCTAGAGCCCTAGATTAAGCAAACATTGTGTGATTTTTGACATGCAACTTGACCCTCCTGTTCTCTGAACATTCTACTTTTAGTTTATGAATTGTTTGACTTTTTGGAAGCTTGTTTTAGCATAAAACCATCTGTGTGTTTAAGGCTACTCAAAACAGTGACCATTTGGTCATTTTTCACAACTTGCTTTGTTTTTAAAATTCTTTCTTCATTCTTTTAGACTTGCAAACTTTTGCATCACCTCAATTAGGTCACCACACACATGTTTTGGCCTAACTCATTGTGTTGATCCTTTTTAGTTTTGTTAGTAAAATTAGCCACACAAGTTAGTGTTGGCCCAAAACCCTAAACCCAACCCAAACCAGCCCTCCCCTCTCTAATCCATCGACTCCCCTCTCTCCTATCTGACCAGAGGGAGTGTCCTAGTCAGCTAGGGCCCACTGGTCATCCTCCCATCACCCCTCCCTCCACTCATCTCTCTCCCTTTTGCTTGTTTGGCCAATGGAGCTTCACTCCCCCTCTCCCTACTGGCCAAGCCACGCCCTCCCGACCATCTCCACCCTGCCCACTCCCCCACCGCCCAAGCTAGCCAGTAGGAGCTCTCCATTGACCCCCTGGTCCGAGCAAACCCTAGAAAACGGCCCCCTGCCGTTTCCCGACCCCGTACTCATCCCCTACTCCCCTCTCCTCTTCCAGAGCAAGCACACCACGCCTCTCTCCCCTCCCACACAAGCCCTGCTCGATTTCGAGCTCTCTGCTGCCCGGGAACGCTCGGAGAACCCGAAGGTCGCCGCCGGCGAGACACAGCCGTGGCCGCCGACTCCCTCCTCCATTTCCCGCCATTGTTGGCCCATGAAGCTCCCCTGGCGAGGCCTAACTCCCCCTCCCCTTCTCTTTTGCCCAGGCCCGCTGTGGAGCTCGCCGCCGTCCTCGACCCGTGGGGAAACTCCGCCGTCGACGCCATGGATCCCGGCCGTCCCCGCTGAACCCGCTCACGCCCGTGCCCCTCCCTCGACCCCCTCAGCCGTATGCAACCCGCCCACGCCGCCGGCAAGCACCCTAGGTGAGCCTCTGGCCGCCGCCATTTCCTCTGGCCGCGAGCTCGCCGAGCGAGCGCGTCGAAGACGACGGGCAGGCGCGCGTTGTTTGAATTTCCCCGTGCGGGCCACGCTGCGCTCGTTGCTGGGCCGGCCCAGCTCGCCCGCCAGGCCAGATCTGCGCTGGCCTCGGCCAGATCCGGCCCATGCGCAGCCCACTGACGTTTTTTCTAGATTTATTATTTCCTGTTTTCTGTTTAGTGCTCGTGTTTAGATTAATTAGATTCTGTCAGATCTGTGCGTGCAAATTATTTAGGGTAAATTTTTTTAGATGCCCTTGAGTTTTCTTAACCATGCAGAGGTGGTTTGGTGCAAAAATAAGATGTACTTCGTGGTAGCTATTAGATCTAGTGAAAACTTTGTGTTTCACTCTTTTTAAGTTATCTTGAGATAGGAAAGTCCAATTGGAGTGAATCCAATTTCTTCAGAGAGATAAAATTCATATCTCTGTGTAGAACCCAGTCTTGCATGCAGGAGCTTCCTAAAACTAGAGTTGTAGTCATTTTAGTTTTGAGACCAGAGGCACTTGTAGGATTTTTAATTCCTAATTGGTGTTAGCTTTTGTGGTGAGTCCAATTTTCTAGCTTGGTATGGCTACTAGCAGTACTATGGTAGAAGGATATATTTTAGGAGCATTATTTTAGGACTTGTGGATGTTTCCCTAAAAACAGCAACATTGCTACTGTTAAAAGCTCCATTTTAATTGATTGTCTTTATTTGTTTATGTTTAGGATTGTTTTAGTTGTTTTATCCAGAGGATGTTTGTGTGTTAAAATGCTTGTTTTCTAGTTTAATTACTTTAGATTGTTGTCAACCCGCTTCTTAGAGTTGACGATAGTTCCGTTTAATTTTCCGGTACGATAGAACCTCAAGAGGAGGAGCGGTACGTGGAAGCTGAACCCGTCTATGAGGAAGAACAAGACCAGGGACATTTTGCTGAGCAAGGCAAGCCACCTCAACACCCTATTGAACTCCTACTATTTGTACAAAGCATGTCTTGTTTTCAAAATAAAATAATGCATGTTTTATCTTTATGTGGCATTTTGTCACCCAAAAATTATTTTCAAAAAAAATTATTGTTTGGCCAAAGATATATCTACTAGTATATAATAGGTTTTATAAAAGTAAGACTTTACTTGAGAAACCTTCCACTGAAGGCGCTATCAAGAAGATTATATTTTCTAGTAGTGTATCTGTATACCCTTATCTCAAAACATTAGGATGGGAGCCTGTTTTTGGTAAAATGTTTTTGGAGGAAAACCCAAGTCGCTGGGAGCGATCGGCAAGAAAGTGCTTTATAAAACCCATGTTGCTGGGAGAAAATGGTGCTGTTTATGAAAACCCAAAGTGCTGGGAGCATTCGGTGAGCTTGCGAAAACCCGAGCTGCTGGGAGCAGTCGGAGGTGGAGATGTTTTTGAAAAACAAAGTACTGCCCTAGCGGCCGCCTGACCAATTAACCCGTGCCACCACATTACCTGAGATGGGTAGGGCTTAGCCGGAAGCTTGTCCACTTTAGTGCGGAGGATCTCATACTCTATAAGGGCGAGGCCCTCGAAGCCGGGTTGTCGTCTTATGAGGCAATACACTGCGGGAAGATCCGCAGCCGGACGATTACGTTGGGTCCCCTGCCGTGGCGGTGTGGCGTCCCGGGAGAGACCAGGGGTCTAGTGGAGCACACGGTGCCGAGGGGAACAAACCTATCGGGAGTTCTCTGTACTAGTGTGGACATAGTGAAAAGCTTTGATCTGGTTATCCGAACCCCCGCATACTGTCGTATGGCGGACCGTGGCTGAACACGGCGGAATGACCGTTTGGTGTGGTGAAAGTGCACCACCTCTGCAGAGTGTAAAACTATTCGAATAGCCGTGTCCGCGGTCATGGATGGTTGGAAAGGCCACCGATCTAGGCGTATGGGCAATTTTATGTTTTCAAAGGAAAAATGGTTTCTCGGTGGAAAGCAAGGAGGCATCAAGAAGGTACCTGGGAGGTACGGAAATGGGAGAAGATGGTTGGTCTCGGGAAGACAATCAGTCTGATCTCATGGAAAGGAAAAAGGGGTATCCCCATCCTAGTGTCTTTGAAAAGTTTCACAAAAGTGTTTTTACAAAGATGTGGAGATAGCACATGCTATTTCTACAAGAGAAAATTCTATCTATAAATGTTTCTTTTTCAACAAAGATATCGAGATGTCATATTCTCGATGCCTAAAAGCATCGTATGCGAAAACTAAGCCCTATAGTTGTATATAGCAGCTATCCCAGTTTTTGAAATCGTTTTATTGCATTACCATAAAAACTTAAGCCTTCAGATGGTTTTGCGAGTACGTAAATGTACTCATATGGCTGTGTCCCTGGATATTCCAATGTCCAGATTACAACGAGGAGGTCTACGCCGAGGAGGAAGAGTATGTCGACGACTACGCCGCGTAGCTGTCACCGGTCAACTGCACTTGTGGGATGGCGTCCGTTGGGAACGAGGGCCGACGCTAGCCACGAGCTTCCGCTGTATCGTAGTTAATTCCGTCCTGCGCGACGATGAATTGCAGACTTGGTCGTGTGACCACTTTGTGTTGTAAGACTTTTATTCATACGACTTGAATGATGTATCTCTTGATACCATGTTGGTTATGTGATTGCGATGCACTGATCATTGGGATCGTGATCTATTTTACATAATGTGGACATCTCGGACTTCGGTACGAGGGGTCCTCACACTCCTTCCCACAGAAAGCACATGGCCGATCTGATGGTGATTGATTTCTTATGAATATTCCACGTGCTTCTAATATTATGCAGAGAAACACGGGCAACTTTAGAAGTACTAAAGTTTCTGGTTATAAGTAGTGCAGTTTACTTGTTTGTTGATTTGCCTACAAGAGCTGAACTACTCTTTCAGTTGTTCATTCATATATGAGAGCAGGTGCCTTTGTTTTATTGCATTATTTTTCTAGCTTTTGATCTCTGTTCTTCTAATATTGTGGAACTTATATTAAGATATGCAGAGGTAGAATATTATTGACATGAGAATAAGGTTGGAAACCACTTGATTAGATAAATTGTATTGTAAAGCAGTTTAAATGGCTACATGGATGGTATGATTTAACCAAGTTCTACATACCACAAAGGTCAAATATTTGTGCCCCAATTATGCACAGTACAGATGTTTATATTCCTCACTCTATTTATCTAAGAATCATATTGTTTCGATGCCATGTACACCAATACAAATGTGTTATTTTGATGATTTAAATCTCTATATACATGATTTAGTGCGTGAATGATCTATTAATCTTGGAAAAGTCGGCCTATGTAGGAATGGGTCGAGGCAAATAAAGAACAAGATATGCATTTTATTAAGAGCTTCATAGGGCAGTTTAAAGTTCCAAAGGTTAATGCATCCTCTTACACTGAATTTGTTTAATGTTGATGCTGCCAATAAGGTAAATGTATTAGTGTGTTCCTTCTGCCATGCTTAATATATAACACCCACCAGTTCATTTTTTTCATGACGAAGTCATTGAAGATGTACAGTTCCCACTTGAATATTCGTAGATGATTAACAGTGAGGAAACAACAGTGGTAGGTAAATCAAGGGTTGATCAGACTTGATGTTGCAATGGGGGAGGTCTAGGTACTGTGGCGTAGACGTAAGATCAAATTTTGTTTCCCTTTCTTGTAAGACTACTTCAGCACTACAACATGTAATTACCGTGCATTGTAGACCTACTTCAGTGCTTGATTCTTCAAATGGAATCACAGCCAAATTCTTTGACCGTTTGACGGCTTAACAAAATTTGATTTGTTAGTGATCTCCACTATAATTAAAAAACTTGGTGATTTTCTTGTCGACTAATATGTTTACGTGCGTAGTGCGTTAATTTTGTTACTTTTGGATATCCATGATCTGTAAACACTGAAGATTGGAAAAATAAGTCGCGAGATTTTATTTCTCTTTTCATAAAGGTTGTTCTATACTCTTTCTCTTACTCAATATAAGATGTTTTACTCTTTCTTGTCCCGCACGTATCTAGACACGTTTTAGCGTGTACATTCATGTGCATCTAAGTTTAGATACATGTGGGCTAAAAAAAAACTAAAACAACAGAGTTAATAGATGTATAGTGGAACATTAAAGGACGAATTCGTGGGTATAGGCAATATATATTCAAGTGTCATTTTGATATGTCAGTGTCAACTTTAAATTTGGACCAAATTTTGTATCAAAATTTGGACCCGTTGCAACGCACGAGCACTTTGCTATATATCTCTACTATATAATATGACTAAGGGTGATGGTTGGTGGTACGTCAAAAGACCAACAGAAAAATCCACCCGATCGAATACGTGAAAAGAATTAGAGTCCCGATCGGATCAAAACGGAAAAAAACGTAGCCCACGGAGAGAGAATGAGTCTTGTACTGGCAGCAGCCCGCGAGATCCCCGGTCACCGACAGCTTTCGCATGGGCTCTGTAGCTGCTCTATGGCCCAAGCAACCAAGTGGGCCAGCGGGAATTGCATCATCTTTTTTAATCTACGGATCCATCTATAAGACAGTGCAAGTCAATGCATGCATGGTTCTCAAAAAAATAAAAGTCAATGCATGCACAAGTTGAGACAATCCATCCGTACCTTCGTATACTGGGAGTACGTGATTGCATGGGGACTGGCTTAGATTGGAGACAAAAATATATCGAATTCACTCTTTGTTTTAATCGTAAGTATGTAGGTCTGCTTTCCTACACCTAGCGTAAAACGTTTTTGTGACTTTATGTACACCTCTAAAATAAATCAAATGATGCGAACCTAAAACTAAAGTGAAATATAATATTTTTCAGTGCTAAAATTACATCATATCTGTTTTCTAGATTCGTGAGCATGTACACTTTTGTTTACATTTGAAATCCATGATTAATATGATTTTGTGTTGTCCCGTAGCAACGCACGGACATTTAGTTAGTACTATATAATATGCTTAAGCGACCGTGGTGTTACGTCGGCCGTTTTTCGTTTTAGTCCCTCACGATTTGTCTTATCAACCCACAGTCCATCTAAGTGGGAAAAACAGTTCGAAAACCCATCGATTCTCTCCTATCGCCGTTGCCGGTCGATCAACAGACTCCAAAGCGCCTCCTCCCAAGATTCCCCGCGCCACCGCACCGGTCCCTACCCTGAGACCAAGGTTGCGGGAGGGGCAGGCTTCGGATCCATCGACCCATCTGCCACCGCGCCGCCGCTGAGCGAGGTCGAAGAGAAGAGACGGGCGGCCGCAGACCACCGGCTGGCGGCCACGACGGCATCGAGGCGGGGTATGAGCTGGGCGGGGCGGAGCTCCATGGCGGCACAGAGGGAGGAGCTAGAGAGAAGAGAAGAGGCAGTCGGCTGCCGGTACGTCGGACGGAGGAGCAGAGAGCAGCGCCTGGTGGCGGCGCTCGATGCAGGAGGGATTAGATCGAAGATGGAGGAGGGGATTAGGCACGTTCTGTGCGTGTGCATTGAGAGCGAGAGTGAGCGAAGTGGGTTGACCGGATCGCAGGAGCAGGAAAATTGCCGGGGGCAGTTCGCTAGGCCCTGACGTTAGCTAGGTGGGCTAGCTCGGTGGGCTGCCAAAACGTTATTTTTATTTTTATTAATAACAGAAAATAGCTTAGGTGTTATTTGAAAATAGTTTGAGGTAACTGAAAAGATCCCAAAATATTTCGAAAAAATAGAAACGATACAAATATCCACGTGACACTATTTTAAAACCTTTTCCAACATATTAAAATATATTGTTGGCAAAATTGATTTCGTTTTAAATTTAAATACTTTGACAAAACTTGTACGATGCGATGAGAGAGCATGCTGTAATGATTATGTAAAAGTTTGACCAATTTAAAATTTCACTTTATACTGCGCTAAAGTTTATTTTGAACGTGCTACAAGTTCACCTCAAATTCCGAAAGTTTACTTTTTGCGGAGTTCACTTTGCCCACAATGGAAAGTACACATTGATCGGCACTGCATTTCAATTTGGATCATAGTGTTGTTAGCTATTTTATCTTTGGGCTTTAGGGTTCGAATGCAGTTGGAAGAACTAATGTTAGCTCTTATAATTTAGACCTCTTTGGGCCAAAGTTAATGGATGACCTTGTTGACACCAATGCATCTACTTCAACATCATTTCTAAATGTTAGCATTGCTGCTATGCCAGAAATAGATTTATTTGCGGATGCAGGTACTACACTGGAGCAGCAAGTGGTTCTCGCACTCAAGTTTTTTCCCTGAACTTCAAAGTTATCCTGATCCCCAATCAAACTTCACAAGGAAAGCTTTCCGCACCTCAAAATTTAAGTAAAAAAACTTTCAATTATTTTCCTGCAATTCTGTTGGAGAGTTCTCATTGAGCAGACTATTTTGGTGCATTCTCATTCTCTTTAAGGACTGGACCTCTTAACGAAATAACACATGGTTTTCCAGGGCCAGCAAGTGTTCTGATTGTAGTCCTTTGTAGGAGCTGAATTTTGGTGCGCCTTTGCGTCAAAGAAGGAATTACACACAGTATGTGCCACAAAATTCATTTCATGCAGAATGTCTGTGTATTTGTAGTTCCGTTGCAACGCACGGGTATTTAGCTAGTGTTAAGTAAGGGCATCTCCAACCGAGACCCGCATACGGACAGGTCTGGACGGACAGGGGAGCCGCTCCAACGGCCTCCGCATGCGGACCGTTGTCCGCGTGGACATGATTTTTGCCCCAAACCTTGCACAAGTTTGGAGAGAAACGGACAGGCTCCCGGTCCGGCTTTTGTCCTCCCTTGTCCGCGTCAGGCCCAGGCGCCAGCCACACAATCCTTCCCCCCAACCCTTTCCTTCCCAAACCCTCTCGTGACCGTCGCCGCCCCTCGATGGAGGACGGTCTCTCCAAGGCCACGACCAAAGCCAGCGACGCACTGTTGAAACCGAAGAAGGAGCGGCTACCGGAGTCGGACAAGAGGGCAGACCGGAGGAAGAGGACGCGGCTCAAGGCGGCAAGGAGGATTCCACCGCCGCAAGGTACGTGGCGAAACGTAAAGACAAGGAGGAGGCCATGTCATGCTTTTTGGAGATGTAAAAGAAGAAGTTACAGATAGAAGCGGACCGGATCAAGAATAAGGCAGACCACGTCAAGCTTGCGGTGATAGCCGAGGAGAACCGGATCATGATGGCCGACTTGAGCATCATGGACCCGGAGCAAAAAGCTTGGATACTCAAGAAGCAAAAAATGATGTCCTTCTCTTCTATTTATCATTACATTTGAACTAATTTGTATTTCAAACTATGTGTCATTTGGAACTTGAACTAATTTGTATTTCAAACTATGTGTCATTTAGAACTTGAGTATGTCATGTTTGGGTGGACAAATTTTTACATTATTTTGTATGCCCATTTTGCATTTTGTTTGTTTCAAATTTGACAAAGAGACAAACTTGGTGCCCCAGTTTTTTTTCCAAATTATGTCCGGGGTCCGCCCCAAACGGACCGAATCGGTCCATTTTTCCTGTCCGTATGCGGGTCTCGGTTGGAGATGGCCTAAGCCTTGTCATGTGAAAATGAAATACGCTTGAGGGAGTATAGCGGTGGCATGTTTGGAACAAAGAATAAATTGTCATATACTCCCTCCGTTCCTAAATATAAGGTGTTTTAGGTGTTACACATGTTATCTACATGCATATACTAAAGTAAGTGGACCTACATATGAAATATATCTAGATATACTTGTGTGCATGTGAATGTGGACAAAAGTTAAAACATAGGGAGGGAGTATGACCTTTCGAACGTTCAAGGGTGTGAGCTGTCAACAGCAACCGGATCAAACTAGCCATATGCATGGTGTACTAGTATAAATGGGCTGTTTAGCTGACGAATTTACCAACTCCAAATAAAGACATTATCGCTGAGGTCCCAGTGACGACCCACCAAATATTCCCTCCCAAAACGCATCCTTGGATAGTAAGTAGCGTCGGTGCAATACTTCCCTCCCGTTTAGATGAGATTTTAAACGTTATCGCCGGTACAATTGACAATTTCAAAGTTTGAACATTCGCCGGTCAGCTGCATGGGCTTTGACCCGTCCACGTCTGCGGCTGTACGTGTTGGCTCGTTCTCCCCTGGGACCTATATATAAATGGCACCAATGCACACAACTCCACAACAGCACCAAACTTAGCAAGAAAGCTAGCTAGCACACACCACCAGAAAGATCGATCGATCGAGCGAAGAAGGGAAGATGATGGCTGCTGCTGCCAAGCTTGCCGCTCTGGTCACCTTGCTGGCGTTTGTCGGACCGGCGGCGTGCCAGCAGGGCTGCTTCGTTGGGTGGAACCCGGTGACGAACAATCAGACGTGCACACGAACTAGAAGCCGGAGCATCCCAACCCCTCCTTTTGATGGGTCCGACAGGCTCCGTGTGGGCTACTACAACACTCCCAGCAATACCGACTCCTACTGCCCCAACGCCGAATCCACCGTGAGGAAGGCCATGGCCGACGCCATCTACCGCGACCCTGGCGTCGGCGCGGGGATCATCCGCCTCTTCTTCCACGACTGCTTCGTCCGGGGCTGCGACGCTTCCGTCCTCCTCAACACCACCGCGTCCATGAACATCGACACCGAGAGGGAAGGACCGCCCAACAAGGACAGCCTCCGTGGCTTCGAGGTCATCGACGCGGCCAAGGAGGCCACCAAGGCCGCCTGCGGTGGAAACAAGGTCTCGTGCGCCGACATTCTCGCCTTCGCCGCCCGCGATGCCTCCGTCATCCTCAGCGGCGGCAAGGTCAACTACGCCATCCCTTCTGGCCGCTACGACGGCCGCGAGTCCTTGAGCAGCGAGACCGACCAGCTGCCCGGGCCAGGGTCCGACCTCCAGGCGCTCAAGGACAAGTTCGACGCCCAGGGGCTCAGCACCGCCGAGATGGTCACCCTCTCCGGCGCGCACACCATTGGCAATGCCCGGTGCTTGTTCAATTCCGACAGCCTCGCCAACAGGACCGACGACTTCGCCGTCAACCTCAGAAGCCAGTGCAGTGCCGGTGGGAACACCAGGGTGGACATGGATATTGTGACCCCCAACACCCTGGACAGCCAGTACTTCAACAACGTGGACGACACCAACGTGCTGTTTGACTCGGACCTGGCGCTCCGGTCATCGGAGACCAAGGCACAGGTGGATACCTTCACAACGAATGTGAACATGGCGTGGGAGGTGGCGTTCGCGGCGGCGATGAAGAAGATGGGCGACATCAGGATCAAGGCCAAGGGCGACGCCGGCGCGGAGATCAGAGAGACGTGCTGGAGGGTCAACAACTCATAAGTACTAGTCGATCTTGTTGGAGCTAGTGATTCATGCATGCATGCATGTGATCTATCCAGGATATATGACCTCCCATTGTTTGTGTTGTCGTGTTTGTTTTTTAATAAGGGTTAAGATTATCATTATTACCAGTCTATCTACATGTATCACACTAGTGGAAAAAGGACATATAGTACCGGGCTGTAGTGGGCTTTAGTCTCGGATTCGCATCCGGGACTGCGAAACCGGAACTAAAGGCCCCTACCTCCAGTCCCGGGATGCTACGGCCCGGGACCAGAGGCCACCACGTGGCAGCGGAGGCTGGGGAGATCTAGTCCCGGGCCGTAATACCACCGGGACAGTTTCCGTTTCCTTTTTTTTTTTCCATTTTAGGGTTTTAGGGTCATTTTTTTTCCATTTCGTTTCTTTTTCAATTTGGGTTTCATTATATATAATTTCAAACATGTTTCCGTACGCATATTCTACGCTCTACTATATACACAGTACACGTTGATGCATATATAATTAATATTCGATCTCTTGCGAGAATACAACTATTTAATTACATGGAGATCACAATATTGTTCATCGTCCGAAGCATAATGTTCTCCCCTTTCATCGATGACCTCCCTAATCAGAAATCCCGCCAATTCCTCTTGAATTGCTCGTATGCGCCGTTCTGGGTCGAGCTCCTCCCGCATTTCGCATAAAAGTTGTTCTCCGCTCAGTGGTCAACTCGCGAATGTACTCGCAAACGTAGAATCCACATAAATTACTCCCGGTGGCTGCTGCTGACTTTTCACCGTTATATAAGTTAGCTCATCTTTGAATGGACCTTCTACATTCTGTTTGAAAAGTGTCCAACACCTGCTTTGGCAAAGAAAATGAACAAAGGAGTTATTAATTACTTGATATCAGGAAACGAACGAAAGAGGCCGATATAATGCGATAATGATTGAAATTACTTATTGAGCATTTCTTTCATGTCGGTCCACGTCGCTTGGTCCCAACTTAATGAGTCGTGGACTTCAACTATGGACTTGTCAACTTGAATGCTTAGCAGAATCCAGTGGAACCTGCGGACGTTTACATAAAGCAGACATGCATAGCTCATCAATTACACTTAACATCGAGAAAGCCAAATAAAAATATGTACAAGACAGAAACACTCACTTGAAGTTGTAAGAAATAGTATTTCCGTACAGAAATTTTGCTTGATTAAAAAGGTGGTCAGGTCATGCTCCACGTCTCTGGGGTGATTGCGTAACGTATATTCATTAACGATATATGGGTCAACGAACCCAACCTCATAAACTCTAGATGTTTTGCATTCAATCATCTTCATTCTGCATAATAACGTACAAAAGGATATATATATAGTCAGGATAATATAATACAGAATGAACGAGCTGAGCTAGAGACTTAATTACGAAATAAATCACTTACAGACAATAGCAACTGAGGATAGATTTGTCGAGGGCGCGCTGATTGTAAACTGAAACAGTTCAGTCATTTGAACCTGTATAATGTAAGGTTTGAAGTAATGCTCCACTCTAACGTCCACCGCAATCCAATCTTTCGCGTCCTTCTTTGATGTGTGCACCATGTACCAGTTGTGCAGATTTCGCATATGTGTTGATAGACGGCTGAGCTCCTCATTACTGACCATAGACTCCCCTTTGACATATTTCCGTGCTATCTCTAACATTGGCTGATCTTCATAGCCTAAAAGTTGACCAAGAGTCATACCCATGGCGGTAGCATTTTCCTTGGCCTGCGATACAGTGATACCATGTTGTGTAGCAGCAGCTATGGCTCTGGGGTCCAATAATTCCAGGTCCTTATCCATATCGGCTCTGAAGTCCTTGTCGATATCGGAACACACTATGAGCGGGGGGACCGATTGATTTTTCTGCTGTCCGAGCTGGGCAATTTGTTTCCCGCTTTTTGCACTTCTTTTCTTGTCCTGCTCAGACTGGGCACGTGCCTGCTTATTAAGTTCACGACCATAGTCAGATTGCAGATTCATCGATATTTGGGATGGCTGCTCAAGGAAGGACTTAGCCCACTTTTTGGTTTTTTCATCATATACCTTCTTTGGCTCGGGCTTTTTTGGTGCAAAAAAAGCCTTATTGTAGGCAGCCACTTCCGCGGCGTTTTCCGCATCACTCATGTCATAAGGTCTCTTGGGAGGAACCGGCGGGATGTCGACTATCTTCTGAGTGCGACCTTTCTTCTGAGTGGGGCGCGGGGAGCGGCGTCGGTCCGTTTCTTCTGATTGGGGGGGGGGGGTGGACTTGGAGGTCGACGATCATGGGGGAGGGGGGTGGACTTGGAGGTCGACGATCATGGGGGGGGGGGGTGGACTTGGAGGTCGACGATCATCGGGTGGGGGGGGGTAGACTTGGATTCCTCGGAGTCGGTGGCCTTGGCGCCGAGCCTGGAAACTTGATGTACTTCTTTTGCCATAGAATGATCTGGCGCTTGACATCTCCCAGTTTCTTATGGCCTTCAGGTGTAGCGATGTCAATCTCTAGGTCCTCATACCCTCCAGTAGGTCATCCACCGAGACACGAGCATAGCAGGTGGAATCGGACGTGAATGGTGGAGTGATCCAGGTAGACAAGGTAAAGCAGTGCCGGTCGCCACCTTGAAGGACAGGTTGCTCATTGGCTGATGTAGCTCACATTGTGTTCCCTCTGACATCATCCACGGGGTAGTGAGGCGCCGGTGCATCATCCAGCACTGTATGATCATCAACCTGGACCTCCGTGGAAGCCACGCTGCTTCTCCGCTGGCTATTCTCCAATGGAGGATCTTCCTGCGACTGAGATGACCTTTGGCTAAGTGCTTCCACTAGAAACTTCTTCACCCCAGCTAGTTCCTGTTCTATCTTCCCGATCCGGTCTGCCTCCCGGTCCTTTGCTCTCTTACGGCTTCTGTAACTGTCAGCGTACTGGGGAAACGCTTATCCACGGGACACTGCCTTTGCCTCGTGCTCGTCCACCTTTTTCATCGTTCCCGAGGGCACGCCACAGCTCGTCTCTCTCTCGATCGGGCCGGAACAATCCCTTTTGAGCATCTTCCATTGCTCGAACAATTGCTTGGGAGGGTACTAGAATTTTTTCTCGAAAAATTGTCTGCCCTGTTTTTGGGTCCAACGTTCCCCCATGCGCGTACCACCAGTGCTTTGCCCTCTCGGGCCATCCATTTGTACCTGGAGGATCCCTCTCTTCCTCAGGTCGGCCTCGATAGCTTCCCACTTAGGCACGACACTCTTGTAGCCACCTGTCCCCAATTTATGGTGGTATTTCTTTTTGTGAGCATTTATCTTATTTTTTGCCGACCTTTTCTTGGCTTCAGAAGATTGCTTGTACTTTACAAAAGCGGGCCACTGTTCTCGCAATTTCTCTTGCGCTCCTTTGAATTCTGGAGTTATGCCTTTCGCGACATATTTCAAGTATAAATTTTTCTTGTAGTTCGGAACAGTTCGGCCATCTTCGATAGAGCACACTGCTTGACTCTCTCTCTTCTTTCAAGCCCACCCTCAATTGGGGTAGTACCATCTGCCTCGAATTCTTCATACTCTGGAGGTAGTATGAAATGTGCTATGAGCTTCTCCCAAAGGTCATCTTTGGCATCATCGTCGACATAACTAGTGAATTCTTCACCTGCATTCTTTGGCTTAATCCATTCTTGGATGGTGATCGGAAGGTTGTCCCTAACAATCACTCCGCATTGATTTACAAACAGCCTCGCGTGCTTTTCTGAAGCAATCGGTTGTCCTTTATCATTTATTTCGTCGATGGTGAACCTTTGATTAGGATCCAACGTTTTGTTCGGGCCTCGTGTCGTTCTAGCTGTCGATTGCTTCGATCCGGAGGGCTAAAAGAAGAAAGAGTGATTAATATATATATATATACGGATCAATTAATGCATCTAGCCACAAGAGGCTTAATATATATACCTCGCCGGTTGTTGTCGAGGGGCCATCATTGTTGTTTGTCTGCCCTTCGTCCACCTGTTCTTCCTCCTCTCCATCACCGGATGGATTCAAAAATGACGATATCTCATCTTCGTCCACCTGGTCTAGCTTCTGTTCTAGCTCCTGTCCACCAAGACCACATTCACCTCCATCAAGAAAAATTCCCCTCTTATAATGTCCAAAATCATGGCATTGCCCTCGTCGTTGGTCCTGCGCAAAATAACATCTTCGCCATCGGGGTTGGTGTGATCTTCACCTCGGAGTTGGTGCGATCCATCTACGAAAAGGTGAAACTAGAAATTACAAATGGATACTCTAACAAATTTTACTCTAGTAGAAACTACCGGAGCTCCCCCCCACCGGTTCTAAAAATTACTACTAACAAAAATTACTACTAAAAATTACTACTAACAAATATTACTACTAAAAATTACTACTAAAAATTATTGCTAACAATTACTTCTAAAAATTACTACTAACAATTAATTCTAACAATTACTACTAACAAAAATTAATTCTAACAATTTTCTAAAGTAAAAAAAAAATGGGCGGGGCATTGCCGGCGTGCTCACCGGCGCCGGAGTGGCCGTGCGGGCGGTGGCGGGTGCCTCCGGCGGGCCGTGCGGGCGGCGGTGTGGGCGGTGCGCCGGTGGGCGTGCGGGCGGTGGCGGCGCTCCTCTCCGACGGCGGTGCGGGCGGTGGCGTGCTCACCGACGAGCTAGGGAGGGGGAGAGGGGCGCGGCGGACAGAGACGAGGACGCGATGGACGGGCATGACGGCCGGAGACGAGGTCGACTGGATCGCGGCAGAAAAATCCGGCAGCACCTCACCTCTTCTTCGTCGTCTCTGGATCGCCTCGATTCGGTGAAGTCGAAGGGGAGGAGAATATATAGGAATAGCCTTTTGTCCCGGGTCGTGGCACCACCCGGGACAAGAGACCCTTTTTGTCCCGGGTCGTGGCACCACCCGGGACAAAAAGATCATTTTCGACCTCCACCATTTTCATGCGCGAGTCCAGACCTTTAGTCCCGGGTGATACTGAGACCCAGGACAAAAGGCTATTTTGTAGTTTATATGATTCAAATAAATAAGAACTTTGGAAATTCATAGCTCCTATTTTATAAATCCAAATAATACAAATAATATGTCTATTATTATCAGAAAAAAAATAAGGAATCTGAATATATCTTCCATACATTTGTTTGCATCATGTATCAACTGTGCCATTTTCAATTCAAAAATGCATTAACTCATATCTTTTGCATACTTTGGAATCTGATAAAAATTACAACATGAAAAGTGTTTAAATTTGAATAACTAATCCAAAACATCTGATAAAATGTTTAATACAACAGCTCACAAGCCCGCAAAAGAAACACACCCCTGATCCAACGGCTCACAAGCGCTCGACAGAAACACACGATCCTCATTTATTACACATCACTAACAGTTACATTACTACATAAATGGACTTGCTGGATCGGAGGCCGTAGGATTAGGGGGAACGGCGGGAGGAGCCAGCCCCGTTCGTGGCCGCCTGGTTCTCGTGCGCACGTTTGCGGCATAGGGCACGAGCCATGGAGGATGATTCTTTCAGCGCCCAAGCCAGCTCGGAAGCCTCCTTCGCCTTGTGCTGGCAGGAAGTCCTGGCTCGCTGAACACGGTCATCACAGACGGACAACAAGGAGGCTTCAATGACCTCCTGCATCTGCGGCCCGCCGCCCTCTTCCCCATGGTCGCTCCAGTCGAAGTCGTCGTCGTTGTCCTCCTCCTCGTCGGGAGGTGCGGCGGCTGCTGGTGGAGGTGCGGCGACCAAGTCGCCGTATGCAGCCGCGGATCCCCACGCCACCCCTGCGGCGTGCGCATCCTCGTCGGGGTCAGGGACGTCGGACCATGTGCGCTCGTACGTCCTTCGCACCTCCTCCGGCACCGGAGCAGGAGGCCGGTAGCAGGGCATTCCTCTCCACGCCGGGCTCGTGGGAATACGGCGGGATAGGCTCCCGCGGTAGCGCCCAAGCGCGCTCTGCCGAGCACGCTCGACCTCGTCCAGAAGGCACTACGGCGGGCGTGGCAGATCCATCTCGTGGAGACGATGCGTTCGTGGCTAGGAATGGTGGATTAGGGTTTACCCCGTCGGCGACAATATATAAAGACCTCCAGGGAAGCGCTGGTGGAGGACACGTGCTCAGGGCAGCGCTAGGGGAGGACACGTGGCTAGGGCAGCGCTGGGGGAGGACACGAGTCGTGACCGCAAAGCCCGCCTTTAGTCCCGGTTGGTGTTTCTTTCAAGCGCTTGTGAGACATTGGATCAGGGGTGTGTTTCTTTTGAGGGATTGTGAGTTGTTGGATCAGCACTATCACGACCACTTCGTGAGCCACATGACCCTATATATAGCCCCGCTCCCAGACATGTTCAGCACTCAGTGTCTACTCATTGTAGTTCATTTTGGTATACGAAGCATTTAGATTCCCTGCATACGTCCAACGGTGCATTTGATATGCGGGCACTCACGAGCCACCGTTGGGCTGTATGCAGGGGAAACCGTGTGTTTTATTCTCTTCACTCTATACTCATTGTAGTTCATTTCGCAAACAAAGCATTCGGATTCCCTGCATACGTCCGACGGTGCATTTGATATGCGGGCACTCACGAGTCACCGTCGGGCTGTATGCAGGGGAAACCGTATGTTTTGTTCTATCTACAAAATCTTTCAGTTCATCGACCGAATACATTATTACACATCACTAACATCCCTATCTATTGTTTATGTTTTCTTCTGCACTGTAGCCATGGAGAATCTTCATCACTTAATAGGATGCTTGGGTCAGTTTTCACTGTGAAGGGCGGAATTTCATGAAACTTATTCATAGCTCCTATTTTATAAATCCAAATAATACAAATAATATGTCTATTATTATCAGAAAAAAATAAGGAATCTGAATATAGCATCCATACATCTGATAAAATGTTTAATACAACTACTCACAAGCCTGCAAAAGAAACACACCCCTAATCCAACAGCTCACAAGCGCTCGAAAGAAACACACGATCCGTGTGCACACGACCCGGGACTAGTCCAGTGCTTCTCCGCTTATGCGTGTACACTATTACACATCATTTCTTCGCTTGTGTCCCTCGCTGATTGCGCCGTAACCATGGAGCATCTTCATTAATTAACAGGGTTGTTGGATCAGTGTTCCCTGCAAGGGCGAAATTTCATGAAAATTATCATAATCTTCTGACATGTCTGTCTTGTCCTCCACTCCCACGATGTTTCTTTTCCCTGAAAGAACTATGTGGCGCTTTGGCTCATCGTCTGATTTATTCTTTTGCTTATTTTTTCATTTTCTCGGTACGGTAGACATGTCCTTCACATAGAAAACCTGAGCCAATTCATTGGCTAGGACGAATGGTTCATCTAAGTACGCAAGATTGTTGAGATCCACTGTTATCATTCCGTACTGCTCGTCTACCTTTACCCCGCCTCCTGTCAGCTTGACCCATTTGCAACGAAACAAGGGGACCTTAAAAGTAGGTCCATAGTCAAGTTCCCATATCTCCTCTATGTAACCATAATATGTGGTCTTTGACCCACCGTTGTTTGTTGCATCAAAGCGGACACCACTGTTTTGGTTGGTGCTCTTTTTATCTTGTGCGATCGTGTAAAATGTATCCCATTTATCTCTTACCCTTGGAAAGTCCATATAGTCGAAGATGGTGACCTGGACAACAAGTACAGCTCATGGAATGTGTTGCTTTTAACGATATGTGCTTGCAACCAACCGCCAAAAGTCTTCATGTGTTCTTTTCTAATCTAGTCGTCATGCTTTCCAGTGTTGTTGGAGCGTACAATTTTCTTGTGTTCCTCGATATACCGAGCTGCCAAGGTGGAATTCTGTAGAACTGTGTAATGTGCTTCAGTGTAAGAATGTCCGTCCCTACATATTATTGATTTCCTTCCTAGAGTGCCTTTTCCATTCAGTCTCCCTCATGCCGTGATTGAGGAAGACCAATTGGGTTAAGACCAGGAACAAAGTCAACACAAAACTCAATGACCTCCTCTGTTCCATAGCCCTTGGAGATGCTTCCTTCTGGCCTAGCACGGTTCCGAACATATTTCTTTAAGACTCCCATGAACCTCTCAAAGGGGAACATATTGTGTTGAAATACTGGACCGAGAATGAAATCTCTTCGACTAGGTGAACCAGGAGGTGCGCCATAGTATTGAAGAAGGATGGTGGGAACACCAACTCGAAACTGACAAGACATTGATTACCTTCTGAGAGATTGCATTGAGGATTGCACATAGCTTCACAATGGGTACTCGAACATAATCCGGTAGAAGCCCCCTCAATGCAATCGGAAGCAATTGCGTCATAATCACGTGGCAGTCATGATACTTTAGGTTTTGAAATTTTTTCTCTGCCATATTTATTATTCCCTTTATATTCGACGAGAAGCCAGATGGGACCTTGATACTGCTCAGGCATTCAAAAAAGATTTCCTTCTCTTGTTTGGTAAGAGCGTAGGGCAGGACCTTGAAACCGTTCTGGATGCAGGCCTTCTGGGTCTTTCATACGTTGCTGGTCCTACCGTGCTTCCGGTGTATCTTTTGTCTTCCCATACACGCCCAAGAAGCTAGCAGGTTCACGCAAAGATTCTTCGTCACATGCGTCACGTCGATTGCGGAGCGGACCTCTAGGAATTTCTGGTAGGGTAGCTCCCAAAATATAGATTTCTTCTTCCACATGGGTGCGTGTCCGTCATCGTCCTTCGGAACAGATCGTCCGCCAGGACCCTTTCCAAAGGTTACTATTTGATCCAAATCCTTGACCATATCAAATACATCAGCACCAGTACGTTCCTTAGGCTTCGGCTGGTGACATGCCTGACCGTTGAAATGCTTGCCTTTCTTTCTTAAGGGATGCTTCGCCAAAAGAAATCGACGATGCCCCAGGTACACATTCTTCTTACAATGTTCTAAATATATACTTTCAGTATCATCTAAACAGTGTGCATGCATTGTATCCCTTGTTTGTTTGTCCTGAAAGGTTACTAAGAGCAGCCAATCATTGATGGTTACGAACAACAACGCTCGTAGGTCAAATGTCTCCTGTTTGTGCTCATCCCACACACGTACACCTGGTTTGGCCCACAACTGTAGAAGTTCTTCAACTAATGGCCTTAGGTACACATCAATGTCGTTGCCGGGTTGCTTCGGGCCTTGGATCAGCACTGGCATCATAATGAACTTCCGCTTCATGCACAACCAAGGAGGAAGGTTATAGATACATAGAGTCACGGGCCAGGTGCTATGACTGCAACTCTGCTCCCCAAAAGGATTCATGCCATCTGTACTTAGACCAAACCTTAAGTTCCTTGTCAGCTGCAAAGTCCTCGTACTTTCTATCGATCTTTCTCCACTGCGTCCCATCAGCGGGGTGTCTCAACATCCCGTCTGACTTACGGTCCTCTTTGTGCCATCGCAACAACTTGGCATGCTCCTTGTTTCTGAACAAACGTTTCAACCGTGGTATTATAGGAGCATACCACATCACCTTGGCAGGAACCCTCTTACGGGGGGGGGGCTCGCCCTCAACATCACCAGGGTCATCTCGTCTGATCTTATACCGCAATGCAGTGCATACCGGGCATGCATCCAAATTCTCGTACTTCTCACCGCGGTAGAGGATGCAGTCATTAATGCATGCATGTATCTTCTGAACCTCTAAACCTAGAGGGCAGACAACCTTCTTTGCTTCGTACGTACTGGCGGGCAATACTTATCCTTTGGAAGCATCTTCTTTAACTTTTGCAGCAACTTTTCAAATCCCCTGTCACTCATACCGTTCTCTGCCTTCCATTGCAGCAATTCCAGTGTGCTACCTAGCTTTTTCAGACCATTTTCGCAAGTTGGGTACAACAACTTGTTGTGATCCTCTAACATTTTATCGAACTTCTCCCTCTCCTTTTCACTTTCGCAGTCTCTCTGTGCATCAGCAATGGTCCGACCAAGATCATCAGCGGGCTCATCATGTGCCTCCCCTTCAGCTTCCCCCATGGAAGTATCACCGTATCCAAAGAACCCATGATAGTTGTCATCATCCTCTTCTTCTTCATTGTCTTCCATTATAACCCCCTCTCTCCGTGCTTGGTCCAACAATTATAGCTGGGCATGAAACCATACCGAAACAGGTGGCTGTGAAGGATTTTTGAGTCTGAGTAATCCTTCGTATTTTACAGTCACTACACGGACAGAATACAAAACCATTCCGCTTGTTCACATCAGCCACACGGAGGAATTCACGCAAGCCATTCATGAACTCGCCAGAGCGTCGGTCAGTACCGTACATCCATTCCGGACCATCTGCATTATTGTATAAGTATATCAAAAACCATTACACAACATCATGAATAGAGATCAGTGACCAATTTTATACAAGTTGTTCATCACATTAACTAATTTAAAAAAATTCTACTCCATACTCATTTTGATCAATTACTAAGTAAAAAACATCTGGACATATGCAAACTAACAAGTTAATGTGAGCTTGGATCATTTTCACTTCATTTACTTGTTGAAATCTAAAAATTTGAATTTTGAAAAATTTACATGCACCAATTTTTGAATTGGACAAAACAATTAACATGAAAAATGTGGAACTTTTAATTATTGATCTAGCAGTGAAAACCTCATTCCACTGAGCTCTGAAACTGTAAAATTACATATTTCAACTTTCAGTAACTTTTTGCCTAATCAAAATTTGCCTAAAATTACACATCTAAAATTCCCTCTACTTCTAGAGCATGAAATCCCTCTCTACTTCTAGAGCATTGAGCTAAACTAATAACGAGAGATGAAAGGATAAAGTTGCTAACCTTTTAAAACCTTGGATTTAGGAGTTACCACCAAATATTGGAGAAAAAATTGGGCATGAACTCGGCTTGAGAAGAGGAAAAATGGCCACCATGCATATGAGCTCGAGCTGCAGTGGACGAATTTATATAGTGGTCGACCTCTAGTCCCGGTCCGTGATACGACCCAGGACTAGAGGCCCCCGCTTGTGGGGCTGGCTGGGCACGAGCCCTTTAGTCCCAGGCGGTATCATGGCCCGGGACTAGAGGTCAGGAACAGCCCGGGACTGGAGGCTCCCCGGCCTCGTAGCCGTTGGAGCCGGGACTAGTGCTACACTAGTCCCGACCCAATACACAGTGGGGACTAATGCTCTTTCCTGGATAGGGATGAAAGACCCTTTTTCCACTAGTGTCACGTGATCTAGCTAGGACGGTCGATCTCCTGAGTAACGTTGTTACACGTTCGGAGAGGCTGAGACGCACTTTGTGATCACTGCAGCCTCCATGCCCCCTGCTTGCCTGTTTGAATTCACGTCCGATGCAACCTTCTGCCCCGGAACACGACACGAACCTTCCGAGCCAGGCGTCAATCCACAGGCTTGTTGTCATCGACGTCGTGCATGTTGGCTCGCTCCACTTCTCCTTCCGCTGAGATTGCGGGAGCTCAAAGCCTGCTGCCTCCAAACTTATGAAACAAATGAAATTACATTATGTATACGTACTATAGATGTTGTGACACTACTGAAAACAATAAAATTTGATGGACATATGCTGGCTTTAAGACAAGATTCTTAAGTGCCCAAAACGAGATTTCAGTGTCTTGTCAATAAACTTTTTTCTTCAAGGAACGAAACGAACACACACCCTATGCTACCTGCTCAGCTCAGCTCTGTTTGCTCTGAGTACGAAACAGAGAAACACTGATCTGCTTCTTCTCATCCTAGCTAGCTTTTGTTCTCCTCCTACGTGCGGACGAGCATCTCCTCGAGGGAGACGGCGGACACGGAGAGCTCCATGTGGTGACTCAGCGACCCGGCGGCCCTGTGCGTGGGTGTCGTAGTCGCCGTCTCGGAGCGGCAAAGCGGGCAGTTGGTGCTCCAGCGAAGCCAGGTGTCGATGTAGTCGGCGTGGAAGTAGTGCATGCACTCCGACAACACCCTTACAGGCTCGCCGTAAGCGAAGTCGGCTTGGCAGACCGGGCATGTCGGCTCACTCCACTCCTCCTTCTGGTACGGGCACACCACCACCGCCGTAACTCAGGTTCGCACTTGACCTGTCGTCGTCATCCGGCTGCCGCGTGTTGTTGCCGGCGGCGGCGCCTTCGTACATAGGTCATGGGGTAGACGAAAAGTTTGAATTTTTTTCAGGGTTTCGTCGGAGCAGGACTCAGCATCTACATCCAGGGGCGGAGCCAGGATTTAGATATAGGGGGGGGGGGGGGGGGGGGCGAGAGCAGGTGGAGTCAGAAAAATTGTTCAGTGTTTGGGCAAACGACTGTAGATTTTTTTTCCACATGGTAATTGTGGTTTGTCAAAATTGAAAAAATCATTAATATACAGCCTTAACCAGCATAACTATGGGTCATGAATGTAAAGTTAGCATCAAATGTATATGCAGACTGTAGATGAAAATTATTGAATTTTCTGGCATGAACAGAGAACTATTGCTGATCGGCTAGCACTTTACAATGCTTGAAAGTTGTGCATACACATGTTCAAAGACAGTTGACCAGTTATATGTGTAGAGGCTTGTCAAAAAATATATATATGTTATAGCAGCGTACCTCTAGGTTTGAGTCTTTTGGTCAGTATAGTTGGGAGATCGACGTCCTCTCAGATGGTGAGGCGCCGTAACAGATAAATTTAGGGTTTCGGTGTGGCAATAGCCTACACCCTTGATCTCTTATATATGCAGGGATATGACAGTACAGACTCGTACATACGGACGTACACGGGCAGTATACATGCACACCTCGTGTATAGACCGACATACCGATCTTAACACACCCCCTCATTCTAAACTAGTACATACAATATTTAGATTGGTTCTAAAATGGTCTAACATCTGTCGTGTGGCTGGTTTGGTAAACACATCAGCCAACTGATCACCTGAAGAGATAAACCTCACCTCTAAACACCATCAGCAACTCGCTCACGCACAAAATGAAAATCTATCTCAATGTGCTTAGTACGAGCATGAAACACCAGATTTGCTGTTAGATAAGTAGCACCTAGATTATCACACCATAAAATGGGGACACGCTCCTGAGAAACTCCGAGCTCCTTGAGTAGAGATTCCACCCACATAGTTTCAGCAGCTCCATTTGCTAGTGCCTTGTATTCTGCCTCTATACTGAATCTAGAGACAGTAGGTTGTTTCTTCGAGATCCACGAAACAAGGTTTGACCCAACAAAGACTGCAAAACCTCCAGTGGATCGACGATCATCAGGACAACCTGCCCAGTCTGCATCTGCAAAAATGCTAACACTAGTACAGAACGACACATCGGATACCACTCTATGGAAACGGCAGGTGTTAGGCGACAGAGAATCGCGATTTTAGCGTTGCGGACGAGGCCTGGCAGAGGCTGGTCCGTCAACATTGGTTACGGAGAATTTTATATCTCCGTTACCAAAAGTATTGGCAACGGTCATAAATGTGTCTCCGTTTCCAATATGTATCTCTATGGCTACGGTTGTTTATGTATATCCGTTTGCGATGTGCTTGGGAAATTGCAGTTGCAATCTGGAAGCACGCCTATTCAATGCGGCTTAATTCACGAGGGATTGGAACCGCCTGATCGAGGCTAATAAAATGTGACTGGAACCGCGCGAAGCCAGGCAGGTCCCGCATTCTCCCCTTCATTCTCTCCCACATTATCTACCACACTAGCACAACCGCCATGGCGGAACCCTGGTGGCACAACGAGGAAGTCCCGAGCGACGACGCGAGCGCGGAAGACCGCGGTGAAGTTCCATGGTGGGATCAAGACGGGCCACCGGACTCGGACCCCGATGACTCGGACCCGCCATCTTCACGCTCTGTAGAAGACGACTCCGACGACTCGGACCCGCCGTCTTCACGCGAAGGAGAAGACGACTCCGAAGAGGACGAGTCGCCGAAGGAAGAGAAGCCGGAGGACCGCCGGAGCCGTATTATTCTAGGCAGGAAGAATACGACGCCGATGACGACGATGACGAGGAGGAGGCGTCGGAGGAGGCGCCGGAGGAGGAGGCATCGGAGGAGGCGCCGGAGAAGGAGGATCACGCTCCAGAGAAGGAGGCGCGAGAGGAGGATTCGCCGGAGAAGGACGCACGACCGGAGAAGGAGGAGCACGAGCCATAGGAGGAGGAGCACGCGCCTGAGGAAAAGGCAACCGGCAAGAAGCGACGCCGCGCCGCGGATGACAATGGCGCGGAGGCAGGGCGTAAGCAGAACAAGTAAAGTAGATAGTTAGTTCAATTACTCTATCGATCCTTTGTAAGTAGGCCCAGTGTGTCAGTGAAGAAATTAGAGGAAACGGTTGTTTATCGCCTCCGTTTGCGATGTTATTATATGCTATAAATGTGCCACTGCGGCAACCCTAACGCCCTCGCTCTCATTCTCACTCTCACTCTACAGTCATAGTGTGGCGGCGGCTCCAGACCTAACCCTTATCTCGCAGATCTGAGCGGCGCGTCCGGCCGGCATCGCCGCCGTGCATCTTCCCCCAGCGGCGCGTCGGCGCATCTTCCCCCAGCGGCTCGTCGTGAGCCGCCGCGCATCACCCCTGCGGCTCGTCGGCGAGCCGCCGCGCATCTTCCCCGAGTATGTCGCCGACGCGGATCTACTGGTCTATTGCCGTGCATCTTCCCCGGGTATGTAGCCGACTAGATCTTACATTTTGTTTAAAGTAGCACAGAAAACTTGTCTAGTATTTGAAGTCTAATATTGTGTTTTGTCTAGTGCCGATGATGAATACACCCCTCGACACTAGATCTTACATTTTATTTGAAGTAGCATCTACCGATCTAGTATTGTAGTACTGTTTAGTATTGTAGTATTGTGTTCTGTCTAGTATTGTAGTACTGCCGATGATGAATACACCCCTCAACACTAGATCTTACATTTTTTTAAAGTAGCATATAAAACTTGTCTAGTATTGTGCTGTGTTTGTTTTTAGTACTGCCGATGATGAATACATTACCTTCAACTTGTCTAGTATTTGAAGTCTAGTATTGTGTTGTGTTTGTTTTTAGTATTTGAAGTCTAATAGATTAATTTCAACCCTTTGTCAATGTGCTAATCCTCGTTATAGTTTTGTGTAGCTAGTGTATGAAGTAATAGTATATTTCGGCGACAATGCATAAAAATGGTGAGGCAATTGAAGGTAACATCACCTTCAAGTTCTGCCTCCAAATCGTTTCGATCGGACAGCAAGCACACGGATATAGGCGCTTAAGGTGTAAACTGTTTTCATCTTAAATTGTATTTATGTCATGTAGCATCATATTTGGCTCTTTTCTAACTAGACATCCATGTATTTTATATGCAGAAGCGCCATGCAGATCCAAACAAGCTTTAAAAGAGCTAAATACAAAGTGGGATCATATCCGTGAACCGTCGCTGTTGTGACGTTTCGCTGCACTGTTCAAAACACTTTTTTAATTAAGAGTGTCTTGGACAGTGTGGCCGAAATGTCGCAGCGGTGACGTTATTATATTTCGGCGACACTGTCCAAGATGGAGCAAGCCTCGCTACGAAGAATTTGGCAAGATTAATTTGCTAAGGAGTCTTGCGAGCTCGGTGTGGTTTCTTGTTTTTAGTTTCTCCTTCTATTTTGTGTATGTGTGTAGCAATTTGGCTGCAGATGTGATTTGGAGAAGCATGAAACCGCTACTCGAGTCTTTTGCTAGGTTGAATTCCGTTTTCAGTGCTTCGGAACTGAGGAAGAAGGTGGAGCTGGAGAAGAGTGGAGTGTCATAAAAGTTAAGTTTAGGGAGGCATGAGAATGATAGGATTAGCGAGACATGTGTAACTCATCTTTTGATGCTATGTAATGATGACAATTCTTATATACGTTATGAATGGATTTGGTAGCAACTTTGTGCTTCTGCTGTGAGATTTTGAATGTAATTTGGCAACCGAATTGCTCCTGTAGGCTTCTGAAAGAATCTCAATGCAAACGAGTAAAATAGAATCTCCGTTACTGATGCACCGATACATCGGAAACAGAGATGGGTCCGCAACCGTAGCCAACTTATGCCTCATCGGTGACGGTTTTTTGCATCCGTTACCGATGAAAGCTTTCACATCAGTGATAGGGTCGGGGACACGGACCCTTTCTCCGTTGCCGAAGGGGTTTTTGGCCCGTTTCCGATGTGTCGTTCTATACTAGTGTAATACCCACAGAAGGTGACTTGTGGATCGTCAACCCTGTGTTCAAAGTTCCTTTGACATAGCGTAGAATACGCTTAGCTGCTTCCCAATGTACCTCTATAGGCTGAGAGAGGAACTGACACACCTTGTTGACAGCGAAAGAAATATCTGGATGTGTGAGAGTCAAGTACTGAAGTGCACCAACAACACTGCGATAACGGAAAGAGTCTTCAGTACCCAACAATCTACCAGTGTCATGAGCAAGCCGCTCCATAGTCACCAGCGGAGTTGAAGTGGGCTTGCAATTCTCCATACTAACACGATGTAGGAGATCAAGTGCATACTTACGTTGAGTTAAGGCCATGTCCCCAGAATTGTAAGTTGCTTCAAGTCCGAGAAAATACTCCAATACGCCAAGATTCTTGATAGGAAAAGCATCGGAGAGGGATCGCCCCAATCGATCAACAGCAACATGACTGGAACCAGCAATAACAATGTCATCAACATAAACCAGAATGAATATGCGCACATCACCTTGAGAGAAGATGAACAAAGATGTATCGGCCTTAGATGAAAGAAACCCCAACTGATGCAGGAGGGAACTCAAACGAGCATACCACGCTCGAGGAGACTACTTAAGGCCATAGATAGCACGCTGCAGCTTGCAAACATGTGACGGGTAACGATCATCCTCAAAACCAGGCGGCTACTGCATATAAACATCCTCAGACAAGAACCCATGCAGAAAGGCATTGCTAACATCAACCTGACGAAGTGTCCAACCTCGGGACACGGCAAGGGAGAGAACCAAACGAATAGTCGCTGGCTTAACGACCGGGCTGAACGTGTCACCGTAGTCAATCCCATGCTGCTGAGTAAAACCACGGGCAACCAGGCGCGCTTTATGCTTATCTATAGAACCATCAGGTTTATGCTTTGTCTTGAACACCCATTTGCTGCCCACAATATTTACTCCATGTGGTCGAGGAACCAGAGTCCAGGTGCCCGTTTGACAGAGTGCAGAGAACTCATCCGCCATAGCCGACCGCCATGCTGGCTCACGAAGCGCTTCTTGGTGCGAGGAAGGAGCCGCAAAGTACGCACGACGCCTCACGTCGTAACGCACAGTGCCATCCATGAACTGTTTTTCATGACGAGTATGATCACGCAAGCGTGTAACCATGGTATGATTAGGGGCACCAGCGTTAGGCGGAGCTGGAGCAGAGGCAGCAGTCGAGGGCATCGCGGCAGGAGTGATCCCAGCGGGAGGCGACGCGGACTGCTGCTGATCATGGGCTGAAGTCGGCGACCCAGTTGGCTTGGCTGAAGAAGCCGGTAGTGGGCCGAAGCCGGGCTGAGCAAGGCCCGACGTCAGTGAAGCGAGGCTGGGGGCTGAGCCAGACGCGTGGGGAGGCGTGCCCCCATGCAGTCCATCACATGCACATCGATCGCAGGAGCAGCCGCAGCCCCTGAACCCTGTGAAGAAGATGCATCTGCTGCCACAGGGATGTTAGTAGACAGGTACGATAAGTCATATTTGTGTGCATGTTCACTCGTAGCCGGTTCTGACGAAGGAAAAGAAATGGCCTCATAAAGAGTCGGAATATCAACCTGAACACCGGGTGTAGCATAAGGGAAAACAAACTCGTCGAAAATGACATCACGAGAAATATAAATCTATCACGTAGACAAGGGAGAATGGGGTCGCCCCAGTTGCCTTGGTGGGCGTGGTGCGGATGGATCAGAGGACAGAGGGGAGCTCGTCGATCCATCACCTGCCACTGGCCTTGAGTTTCTTCTTGAAGCTTCTGGTCTTGAGGCCTCGGAGCACCTCTGCGTTAGCCCTCTCTGCCTGCCCATTACTCCGTGGGTGGGCAACTGAGGCGTAGCAAATTTGGGTGTCGAGGTTGGCGCAGTAAGACTTGAATAGACCGCTGGTGAACTGGGAGCCGTTGTCCGTAATGATGCGGTTGGGGACGCCGAACCTGCAGACCAGACCCTTGATAAATTTAACTGCTGACCTTGCTGGGATGGTTCCCACGGGCTCTACTTCCGCCCACTTGGTGAACTTGTCGATGGCGACGTAGAGGTACCGGTATCCCCCGACCGCCAGAGGGAAAGGTCCCAAGATGTCCAGCCCCAGACCACGAAAGGCCATGAGAGAGGGATGGTCTGCAGTGTCTGGGCTGGTTGGTGTATTTGCTTGGCGTGATACTGGCATGCTTCACAGGTATTGACGAGCTCTGTAGCATCTTCGAGGGCAGAGGGCCAGTAGAAGCCACTGTGGAACGCCTTTCCAGCCAGAGTGCGGGATGAGGAGTGATGACCGCATTCACCCTGGTGGATGTCCGAGAGGAGCTCGATCCCTCCTTCGGTGGACACGCATCGCAGCGCGACTGATGGCCCTTCACGTAGTTACCTGCGTAAAAGTAAATGGGTTAGGTTGAGACTCCAAGTGCAGAGTGTGTAGTAAGTGGAAGACGTGTTTTCCCCACGAGGGGTGACTCGAGGGTTTAATATCGAACTCTCGGGGAATCAGTAGTGAAGATTTATCTTTCCTATCCTTCTTTTGGCTACCTACAAAACAAAGTAAATGTTTTGGTTCTCAACCTCACCTAGTGGTTGTCAAGCACAAGGTGTGAGAATGATATCAAGATAATATGCAATGCAAACAAGAAATAAATATGCAATGGTGGTAAATAAATATGCAAGGATGGTGGTAGCAATGATAAATGATACTTTTGGGTTTTATATGATGAATGCAAGATGTAAAAGTGTTTTTGTATTTTCGGATTTTTAAATGGCAGAAAATAGAAAAGTGGTAAAAGTTGTTGGAAAGCTGTTTCTTATGATTAAAAATGGACCGGGGTTCATTGTTTCACAAATGCACTCTCTCTTTAATAAAGTGGTAGACAATGGAACACTTGAGTTGACATATGAGATTGCAACACAACAGTTTAATGACAAGTTATAATTATATGGGCATCACGTCCTAACATAGAAACCTTTTGGTTATTAGTCTCTCTTATACTCCACCAAGATGCGAACTAAATCATAACACCTCAGTAATTCAGATAACTCAGAGTACAGCAATAAGTATCATGACATGAAGTTAAAATAAGAACATGCTAGATCTAGTCATGGAGGAAGTGGCAATGGTCACACCCACATCTACGGTAGCAAGGTATTTCTTTTTATCCCTAGTGAGACAACAAAGTAAGGTAGAGTTACCCAAGTGGATCGCAGAACTTTCTCTCACGTTCACTGCACTAGCCACCCCCTGTTACTCCAACTAATGCACACGTTCCCCCTCACACGCTCTCATAAACATGCTTGATCATGACAAGTAAATAAGAACGGGGTACATAATATGCATCTACTTTCATAACTGAAATAAAACCATTACAATCTCAAACATATATTAACTCATAAAAAGATCCACCACAAAGGTATTACATAGATGACCGTAATCATGTTCACCAGCTCATACGGTACTAATTAGTGAAGCTCAAGAGAGAGAGATACATAAGTTACTTCCACAAACCCATAGTCCAGAGGTGGACTACTCCCTCTTCATCATGGAGACGGTGGAGAAGTCATTGGAGAAGATGGAGACCACGCCGGCAGCGCCCCGCCAGAGTTTTCCCCCTCCAATCTGCAACTCCAGGTCTCTATTTTGGTGTTTCTGCCACGCTCCTTCCAGAGAACGTCGGGGGACTATTTTTATAGGCGGTTTTAGGTCAAAACCGAGTCGGTGGAGGAAAGATCGACGGCAACGGAGCTCCGAGCACCAAAAGGGCCGGGGGGTCCCACGCGGCCAGGTACAAGGGCCGTGTGGGCCCAGATGGCCCACGGGCCTCCGCTTGTTTGCTTCCTTCGCTCCCACGCTTTGTTCCTTCCAAAACTGATGCTCGCAAATTTTCAGGTCATTTGGACGTCGTTTGGGTCCCTGAAACATTAAAATATGGAAAATAGGGTTTTCTGCCTTCGCAGGGTTAATTCCATAAAAATAGGAAACATACCAAATATTCCCAAAATCATTATAAAACAGTCATATAACCCTTATATGATGCAAATATGACTGGAATATAAGTAATATAGTGCAAAGTTCATGTATGCATTTTACATGCATCAGCGACCCCATTTGCCCGATGGCGGTATAGGACTCCGTCCAACAGACTGTAGCTCTTGGCCTGGCGAACTATCCTTTCCGCCTCGTCGTCATCTTCAGGGAGTATCCTCTTCTCCAGGTAGTCTTGGATCTGATGACGCCAGTCATCATTCAACGGGTGCACTTCGAGCAACATGCGATCCATGGGTGCATCTGGCGCTCCCACGGCGGGGGAGGTGGCAACTCCTCCCCCGAGGCGTGTCCTCCTCCGGTGGTGGTGACGCAGATGGTTTCATCAATCTTTCCTCGAAGACGCCCAGTCATTGAGGTTTGCGACGCGCTGCCCGCTTTGCGATGTCGTCGGCCTCCTGGTTCTCATTGCGTGGGACATGAGCCAACTCCATGTGGAGAAAGCGCTTCTCCAGCTTGCGTACTTCCTCAAGGTAGGCGGCCATGTGGTCGTCTTTGGTCTTGTAGCTCTTGTTGGAGAAGTTCACGAGGAGCTGAGAATCGCCCTGAACGATAATTCTTCGGATCCCCAGAGCGATTGTTGCCCGGAGTCTGGCGAGTAGTCCTTAGTATTCCGCGATATTGTTGGAGACCTTGTCGGTGCTTTTGAATCATAGCTACATGGCGTAGAAGAGCTTGTCTCCAGTAGATGACGTAAGCACGACGCTAGCCCCGCGCCATGCCGAGAGAATGCACCATCGAAGTTCATGGTCCAGAGGCCTGGGGCCACCTTCCCCAAAATGAGGGTTGCCTCCTCTTCTGGATCCTCCTCGGGAGGCTCCATCCACTCAGCGGTGAAGTCTGCCAGGGCCGCTCCCTTGATCGTCCTGGTGGTGTGAAAGTCCAGCTCGAAAGGTTGGAGCTCGATACCCCAGCCAGCTACCCGATCGGTGGCATTGGGGTTACGCATGATCTGTTCGAGCGGAAAGGACGAGACAACCTTGATGGGATGCCCTTGGAAGTAGTGGCACAGTCTCCTTGAGGCCATGAGGAGCGTGAAGAGCAGCTTCTGCTATTGCGGGTAACGCTCCCGAGCGTCACGAAGCACCGTGCTGACGTAGTAGACGGGGCGCTCCACGAGGTGTGTAGGGGTTGCTGCCCTCACGAGGTTCTGCGCAGCCTCGGAGGTCTCCCCGCCCGGGGCTTCCTGAGGCTTGGGCTCCATGTCCTCAGGAGGGGAGCCCCCTGCCGCGGAGGCCGTCAGGCTACCTCCTGAGGGGCTCGCAACGGGCTCCTCTCACTCGGCTACCAGGACATCGCTGGCTGTCTGTGCCATTGCCGCCAGGTAGAGTAGGAGAGGCTCACGCGGACGAGGAGCCACCAGGATGGGAGGGCTGGCCAGGTACCTTTTGAGGTCGGAGAAAGCGGCGTCGGCTTCGGGGGTCCACTTGAAGGGCCCTGACTTCTTCATTAGCTTGAAAAAAGGGAGCGCCTTCTCGCCCGACTTGGAGATGAAGCGTCCCAGAGCGGCCATGCACCCGGTTAGCCGATGTATGTCCTTGAGGCGCTTGGGCGGCTGCATTTCTTTGATGGCTCTGATCTTATCCGGGTTGGCCTCGATTCCCCGGTGGGAGACTAGGAACCGAGGAGCTTTCCCGAGGGAACTCTGAAGACGCACTTGGCGGGGTTGAGCTTGATGTTGACCTTGCGTAGGCTCGTGAAGGTTTCTTCTAAGTCGGAGATGAAGGTGTCGCCCTTCCGGGTCTTGACGACGATGTCGTCTACGTAGGCCTCGGCGTTTCGCCCCATCTGGGCTCCCAGGGTAATGCGCATCAACCTTTGAAAAGTGGCGTCGGCGTTCTTGAGGCCGAATGGCATACAGACGTAGCAGTACACGCCGCATGGGGTGATGAAAGCCGTTTTCTCCTCATCTTCCTTGGCCATCTTGAGGATATAGGCGACGTGCCGATGACGGTCGCAGGTCCAACAGTAAGGTTCGAGCCAATCCCCTATTGCAGACGAAGGGTGGTCCAACTCTTCCGCCTCTGGGATCTCAGCCAACCCGTCGGAGAACGCCTGAGCGGTGCACTCTACCAACTCCATGATGCGCCAGAGCCAGGTGTCACGCCTTGACTCTGGGGGCGGAAAACGTAAGAGCTCTTGCGCCATGAGGAGTGCAGCCCCCGGCGCCAGCGGGGCTGCGGCAGGAGCCGACGTGTGATGACGTGGGACACACGTTCATTGGGAGACCCCAAGAGGAAGGTATGAAGAAGTGCAGCAAGTTTCCCTCAGTAAGATACCAAGGTTATCAGATCCAGTAGGAGCAGGAAGCACTTCTGAATGTTGTCAACGGTGCCAAAAAAGTACTTGTGCGTGGAAGGGAGTTCGGCTGTTGACGTGGAACCTGCACACAACACGATCAAACTACTTTGCCCCAACGAAACAGGAAGGGTGTCAATCTTCCTGGCTTGCTGAAAACAAAGGATTAAACGTATGGTGTGGAAAATAGTATTTAATTGTAGAAAATGAAAAGGAACAATGATTGCAGTTGGTTGTATTTTCAGTGTAAAAGAATGGACCAGGGTCCACATTTCACTAGTGGTGTCTCTCCATAAAAAATAATTAACATGCTGGGTGAACAAATTACAGCTGGGCAATTAACAAATTTTGAGCGCATGACAATGCATATATATGACATGATGATTACTATGATATTCATTTGGGCATTACGACAAAATAGATAGACCATTATCCAACATCGTTTATGACTAATAATCCACCTCCAGGTTGTCATATCGAGTTCCCCGTTGGTATTAAGTTGCAAGCAACGGATAATCGCATTAAGTAATGTGCGTAATGTAAACAAATGCATTAGACCTAACAGCGCACCCTTAAGCTAAGCATCGGTTATTTTATCCCTAGTGGCAACAGCACATCCACAATATTAGAAGTTGTTGTCACTCTCCCAGATTACTAGAGGCATGAACCCACTATCTAGCATAAATACTAACTCTTGGAGTTACAAGCATCTACTTAGCCAAAGCATCTACTAGTAACGGAAAGCATGCAATACCATAAATAATATATAAGATAGATTGATAATCAACTTGACATAGTATTCAATATTCATCGGATCCCAGCAAACACAACATGTAGCATTATAATAAGATGATCTTGATCATGATAGGCAGCTCACAAGATCTAAACATGATAGCATAAAGTGGAGAGACAACCATCTAGCTACTGCTATGGACCCGTAGTCCACAAATGAACTACTCACGCATCACTCCGGAGGCAGGCATGGTGATGTAGAGCCCTCTGGTGATGTTCCCCTCTCCGGCAGGGTGCCGGGAAGGGCTTTTGAACCCTCCAGAGCTAGGGTTGATTGCGGCGGCGTCTCTGGAACTTTTCGTGCATAATGGCTCGAGTGTCTAGGGTTTTCACGTGAAGATGAATAAATAGGCGAAAGGGCGGCGGCTGGAGCGACCCGAGGGGCCCACACCACACCACGGCGCGGTTGGAGGTGGGGCCGCACCGCCCTATGGTGTGGCGCCCTCCTCGGTCGCCTCCGTCTCTCATTTGGACTCCGTGTACGTGTGCCGCGCCGCCCTATGGTGTGGCGCCCTCCTCGGTCGCCTCCGTCTCTCCTTTGGACTCCGTGTACGTGTTGGAAAAATAGGAAGTGCTGTCTAGGTTTCGTCCAATTCCGAGAATATTTCCAGAACAGCTTTTCTGAAATACAAAAACAGCAGAAAACAGGAACTGGCACTGTGGCATCTTGTTAATAGGTTAGTCCCAGAAAATGCATAAAAATGCTATGAAGTGTATGTAAAACATGTAACAATTGGTATAATATCAACATGGAACATCAGAAATTATAGATGCGTTTGAGACGTATCAACGTGGTGTCTTTAGCGGGAGAGGGTGATGTAAGCCGCGCCGGAGGGCAAAGGGAGGAAGCCTTAGCTTCCTCCGACTCGAGCTTCTTTTCCTCCACGAGGGCGGTGGAGGCCACACGCCCGGGCAATTTGCTAACGGTGAGCTTGGAGGCGATCCGGCTGGCCGCCTTGCGGCGGGTCTCGCCCATGGTGATGAGAAGAACGAAGAGAGCGCCTCAGTCCCCTACCTGGCGCACCTAATGTCGAGGAATATTCCCAAGGGAACTTCTCGTGTAGTGATGTTCGAACACTGGGGACTGAAACACGCTCTCGACGAACCCTCGGTGACCTCGGCGATGGAGACACACACACAACAAGGTGACACAGCGGTTTTTTACCCAGGTTCAGGCCACCGTGATGGTGTAAAGACCTACGTCCTGCATGGATGGATTGCACTGCTCGGAGCGATTACAATACAAGTGTTGGAGCTAGTACAGAGGTAGAAGATGATCCTCTAAGGCCAAGGGATGGCCCTATTTATAGTGCTCCGGTCCTCTTCCCCCAAATGTTTAGGCGGGAAGGGTTGCCACATAACACCAAGAATGGGTACCGGCGCGCTGCCCTAGCTTTGCTAAAGCCACCGTCCATGGCGCAGAGGCAAGGACTTGTCGGTGACGTCGCTGATGATGTTTGCGGTGGCGTGTAGCGCCGGTCCGGCCGTCTTGCACCAAAGGGGTAAGTATTGGGCTTCGCTTTGCTTGACGTGGGTGGTCAACGTCCTTTAATCATCGAAGTGGAAAGCTTTGGCCGACACGTCCTGCGTGGTGGCGCAGGCGCCCGCGTCACTCTGGAGAAGACGCAGTCGGACATGGCTCCTGGTACGGGGTCACGCGTGTGCCCCTTTCTTGTCTTGTTCGGCCTGAAGCCTGGCAGCTCTCCTTTCCTCGCGAGGGGTAGCCTCACGAGGCCTTTTCTTGGCTACTAGCGCATCTTCCTCCCGAGGCTGTTCGCCTCAGCCACGGGGTCTTCATGAGGCCCGTGGATTGGACCATGCTTCGTTGACTTCTTGACTTGACTTGGCCTTCAGCGCGTAGTCTTCTGCGCCAAAGGCATACGTGCCGTGGTACCCTGGTTTCCACTGGTCCGACAGTAGCCCCCGGGCCCGTGTGGTGCACGCCTTGCGACCGTTGAATGCGAAGCGACATGGGCCCAAGCAGATGCCGGGCCCAGGAGATGACGCGTGTCATGGCAGTTCTGCGCGCGCACTCATGATGGCCGCGGCACCTCGGTAACCGCCAGCGCGTAATGAGGGTTAATGCCACGCGGTTGGTGGCCTCTTTATCTCCCTGCTACGTCCCATCGCTTCAGTGATGCTGTCTTGGATACCTCATTTGGCCTTCATCTTCTTTGGAATAAATGCGGCTGCCTCCTCGTTTCTGATGACGAGTAGACCGAAGAGATGCACCGGGTGACGATAGAAAGAGAGGGGAATGCCTCACGTTGTCTCCATTCTTCGCCTCTGCTTCCCATCTTCCTCCTCTTCTCTAGAGTTTGAACCTGCCTCCCAATACTGGTGTCTGATGGCAGGGGCAAGGCGTGGAGTTGGGCGTCCCCGCTCTTCCTCTGCAGGAGCCCGCATCACTCTGGAGAAGACGCAGTCGCACATGGCTCCTGGTACGGGGTCACGGGTGTGCCCCTTTCTTGTCTTTTTCAGCCTGAAGCCTGGCGGCTCTCCTTTCCTCGCGAGGGGTAGCCTCGCGAGGCCTTTTCTTGGCTGCTAGCGCATCTTCCTCCCGAGGCTGTTCGCCTCAGCCACAGGGTCTTCATGAGGCCCGTTGCCCCGTGGGATTGGATCATGCTTCGTTGACTTGTTGATTTGACTTGGCCTTCATCGCATAGTCTTCTGGGCCAAAGGCATACGGGCCGTGGTACCCTGGTTTCCACTGGTCTGACAAATTTGGCCGTTTGTTCAAATTTATCATTGTTGACAATAATAAAAACGTTTATGCGTGACGTTGGGGCACCTGCCCCATCGAACGCCCCTAAGGGGCGTACGGATCAAAACTACGAGTGCACAAAGGAGAGCATCTCCTATCGGACCCTATTTCCCCACATTTTTCTATGCGGACAAACCGGATAGTTTCCGAACTGAAAATCTGCATCCACCCGGACCCCTCAAACCCAGCCCAAATATCGGGACTATCTAGCGTCCTTAAAACCCAACTCATATGTGGGGCAGATTTGGCGCGGTTCTGGACGCATATGTTGCGTTGTATTAGCCCAAGACGACCCCATCTGACCTGACCCTACCCGGACCAAACCCTAGTCATTCTCGTCTACTCTGCTCCGGTCCACTGTCCGGCTGTCCCCCCCCCCCCCCCCCCCCCCCCCCCCCTCTCCGCCCTCTGCCCTCCCCTCTACTCCACCATGGCCGGCTCCAGCAACGGTTCAAGCTCCCTCGACGTCACTTGGGATGGAATCATGACGGAGGATTTGAGCTCCGGTCAACAAAAATGATACCATCCAGAGAGACAAAAATACGTTCTTGGACCAATTCTCTCAAATTGTCCGGGTTTTCTTTTCCATTTTTCGTAGCATTTTATCTTTATTTAGCCCTGCCCAAAATGACCATTGTGGCCTTGTGTGCCAAACTCAAAGTCCGGTCCGGTCGCACCAATTCCTAAAGACGAGCTCCATCTCTTCACCCGATTCCCCGCCGGCGCCGGCGTCGGCGCCGTTGCTGCTCCCAATACCCTGCCGGTGCGCGTCTACACAGTATGCGACGAGTCAAAGTACCACCCCTAGCCCCATCCCAGACTCTCTTCCTCCCTCCCTCCCTCCGATATACTGTTGCTAATCCAACCCCTCTTCCTCCCCAATTCAATCGAAGGTATCTCATCGTTCGGAACGTGCCGTCTCCCGGATGTGACGACGAGCTCGGCACACTGTTCACATTGTACGGGGCCTCTGGAAGAGTGAGCCAGCAGCCAAATATACAATCCCACAACTAAGAGAATACCCACCAACTATCCTGGCCACCCAAATACTTTGCGATCCGTGCACAATTTGGTCAACGAATTTTCAAATATCAACGTATTTTCAATAATTGATAGATTTATGTAATTTCAATTTTAGATTCATGTCATAACAAGAAATTTATGTGTATGCATTGAGAAAAAAATTAAAACCACGCATTAACACATATTTTGTTTTATCAACACATAAAATAGTAGGATTACTATCGTTCCTTGGATGCAAAATCAACGGTCGAGATAAGCGGTTGGTATCCTCCTAGGTGTGGAAAAACCGTTGGCCAGCAGCGAAGACTTGAATTCACTTCTTCCTCCTGCTAACGTTTTATGTTCAGTGTTCGCCGATAGTAATAATACTGTTGAGTTCCGCTCACACCAGTTTTTCTTCCTGTCTATGGCTTCAGGTGCAAACCCATGGATGCCGAGGACTGTGAATAGTACACCGATGTCTTCTTCATCAAGTTCTCGCAGGATAGCATTCAGCAACGCGAGGTGACTAATGCATGCTGCTGGGTTTTCGCTCTTCTGTGGTGCATTGTTGATCAACTGGTGGTAGTCTTGTGTTTGTGGGGCATGATTTAGGTGCTCGTTTTCAACGAACTGGTCAGGTGCGGTGCATAAGCTTTCCCTGTGTTTTCTTTCTGCTGTTACTTATCTGATTGGTCAGTCATATTTCTGAATATATGATTGAAGGAGACAAGTAGCATGTTGATATGTTGGACAGTCGGTGTTTCTTGCTTATGTAATTGAGTGGAACTTAAGAATTGAGAATCCTGTGGTGTTAGCTCGTATTTCATGCTTATACTGAGCATGTAACGCAAGTGACTGAGGAAGTATGACTTGGGTAGGCTTTCCAGAAGGAAAATGCAGTATACCTTGATCTCAGTATGTGTGCTTTACTTGGAGTTACTTGGGTGTGCTTTACTAAGTTATGAATACAGGAAGGACTGGGTTATTTTCATGACCTTCGTTGAGGGTACGGTTCAATCACTAGTAGAAACAAGGGCTTCGGTGCGGTCCCATTTGCACCGGTTTGACAGGAACCGGTACTAAATGGTCCTTTAGTACCGGTTCCAGAGGGCGAGGCGGCCGGCAGACTTTTGTACCGGTTTGTGCGGACCTTTTGCACCGGTTGGTATTACCAACCGGTGCTACCATCAATTGTGTTAGTTTTCTTCATATAATTGATTTGATCTCCATCTTTCAAATTAAGATGGCCAAAAAGCGGAGCGAGCTCCTACCAGAAGACCGCGTAAAAGCAATCACGGAGGAATTGGCGGGATTTTTCCTTACGGAGGTCATACCTGAATCCAGAGAATTCCACTATATCGACAAGTAGCCTCTCCCTCCATGTACTAGGAGTGATCTCCATATGTAATGAATTATGAGTACTTTATATGTGTACATATATATACCAAGTTGTATGTGTGCTATGTGATCTTCACGTGTGCGAAAAACTTTTTTATGTGCATCGACGTGATCTCCTCCGAAACCCTAAACGCTGAAAAATAAACAAAAATAAAAAAACAGAAATCCTAAACCCTGAAAAAAAAACGAAAAAAAAACAGAATACGAACCGGTACTAAAGGTCCTCCGCCTGCGTGCGCTCTGCTCTGCCCACGTGGAGGCCTTTAGCACCGGTTTGTAAGCAACCGGTACTAAAGGGGTACCCTTTAGTGCCGATTTATTAGCACCGGTTGCTCAACCGGTGCTAAAGGCCCTATAGAACCGGTTTTGTTGCCCCTTTTTCTACTAGTGAGTTCAGGTTCTTGTGGTCAGTCTTTGGCTCGTGGGCAGCCAATCTGGAGCCAACAGTTTCTCCAGCTACCTCGTTGATGCCTTTTCTTTCGTTTCAATTCAGATCTACTAATATTCATTTAAGTGTGGTATTGGCGCTGTCATGTTGCAGGTTTGTGAAGAGGAAGTTGGATGAGTCTGTATTTCTTGGCAATCGGCTGCAGGTGTCATATGCACGTCAGTTTGAGAGTATTTTTGGATACCGAGGAGAAAGGAAGTCCTTAGCAGAATGAGATGCACGGTTCCATTTTTTTTAGAAATATCAGCATCTTAGAGTTTAATATTGTGATGACAGGATGTAACCGAAAGCTATTTCTAGGATTATTAGCATTACTCAGTATATATTCCTTGGTACTCGAATAGTTGGATTTATCTGGTTGTATTTTTAGCGTCTGCTGGAAGCAGACCTGAATCATTAACCCAGCATTCTCCCGGTCACATGAGCTCCGATAAGAGGTTATTATTTCGCATGTTGGCATCCGTTTCCCTTGTTATTTGATTTTTTTGTGCAGACCTGATAATCACAAGTTGGTCATAATTTACTCATCTTATGTACTTATGTCGCTGCCTCTGAACTGGGATTGCTATCATGATTGATTCTGACCCGTGATTTTAATATGGACAGTGGTGTTATGGTTAGCTTAGTTAAATTGGCTCAACCAAAGAAAAATTAAGAACTACTCCCTCCGTTCGGAAAAGGATGTCACAAAAATGAACTATAGATAGACCATTTTTGTGACATCCTTTTCCGAACGGAGGGAGTATGAGGTCCAAAGTTGTAAAGACGTTTTAATAGATGATACACACGGTTAATTTTTTCCATCAAGTTTTTGTCTCCGGCCATGCCCTGAGCTTCTATGTATATATTTGGATGTACTTTTTTACTCAAACAATCAATTTGGATATTCTGTCTACCACCACAGATAGGGAGTTTCTAGGGAGTAGACTTTATCATTATATGATCATATGAATCTTATTCTTTTGGAGTATCTGTATCTGGAGCTGCACTGCCTATCTAAAAGCCCATAAATACAATCTGAACCTTCTCCGAGAAGGGAAACACCTCTTAAGTTCATCTTGTTATCTTCGGGAAACAATATGACTGCGTCTCTTAAGTTTTATTTCATTATGTTCGGGTAATACACAAAGAAAACCCATCCTTCTTATATTGAAGATGCTCGTTTCAGTCATGTATCTTCTAATAAGTTATGTAGTAGTAAACCAATGGTTTGACGAAAAATTGTTCATGGAGGGAAATTGAGATATTCCGTAAACAGACCAGATAGTGCTATTGGCAACCTTATTTTTAGAAAAGCTAGTAAGAGACTTTGATGAACTATGATGCATTACTACCACAACTCCAACATTAGCGGCTGATGCGAAGTACCTGGCAATGGCAAAATCCGTAATTATCTTGTATTGAAGGTATCCTGCTATGTGGAATATAAGTCAGTGGAAGACATCATTGCTTAGTTGTTTCCAACAAATTCCTTCCACCTTCTCATGGCTTATGATTTTCCGTTCTTTAGTGAAAAACATTTTATCAATTTTTGGAAAATATGAGTAGAGATTTCTTGCACCAGAGCTCAAGTGCTCCAGCTACTTAAAAAATAATTCAAACACATTATTTAGAAGTTTCAAAAAAATCCGAAAAAAATCATGCATGTTCTAGATGATGTATCCTAGACGTGCAAAATATCAATGAGAAGTAATTTTTATTCCGACCTACACAAAACTGGTTATGGATATGATTATAGTGAACACTGCATAGTTTCAAACCTCTAAATTTTAGAATTTGTGTGTATACTATAATATAAAGATTTTTACATTTAGATATTGCACGCTTGTAGTATACATTATTGACCACATGCATGATATTTTTCAGATTTTTCTGAAACTTTGAAGTATAATGTTTGATTTCTTTTAACTAGAGGATCACTGTGTTAGAGTTATATGTTGGCTTTTGGCCTTTTGCCTTCTAGCCTTTATGGTGGCCTTTAGTCTTTTATATTCTACCTTTTGGCTTCCTCATGTACTATATATTATGGCCTTTACGCACCGTGGAATACAAGTTGTTGTTTATCTAACATGGTATCATGAGCTATGTTTTTTTTTCTACCCCTGTCTCGGATGGGCAACTCGTCCTCCCGATCCACTGTCATCGATTTCATCTGCTGCTTTTCATGGCTGAATTGACGCACGCGCGCATCTCTCTCCTTGTGTCTGTTTGCTGCCTCGTTCCGCTGCTGTTTTCTGGTCGGCGGCCTTGTTCTGGTACTGCATCGCCCGGCCGCCGGCTTCGTTCAACTGCCCTCTCGACAAGATCTGGATGGATTGCTGCATGATTCCCACCTCCACCGACCTCCTGGATTGACTACTGCTGCTGTTCGCTGGATTAATCACCATGGATCTCGTTCGGCTGCTGTTGCGTTGTTTCTTTATTTTCCTGATTAGTTCGTGAATTGCTTTCTGTTCAGCTCCGTTTGTTAGTTGTAAAAAAAAAGTGTCCTCCCGTAACTGCTGTATGCTCTGCCACATGTTGGTACAAGATTTAGTCTATCTACTCTATCTTACACATGTCCATTTTCATTGGCCTCTGTTTTTTCCGTTGTGTCCACCAAGTCTGTTTCTTTTTCGTGTCTATTATCATGCGAGTCCACTATATCTCTGTTTTGCCAGCCTGCTTTTATTTTCTGGTCCTGGTCCTTTCTATAGGATTTATGTGTCCTGTCTTTGCATTGTGAATCTACGCTCATTCTTTTGTCTTGGGCTATGATTTTGTGCGGTACTTGTTTCTCTTGATGTGCCATCTTTTGACAACCCGTCTTCTCTTGATGCGGTGTGTGTCTTTCTCTGATGTGTCATCTGTCTGCATTGTCATTGATCTACATATATTCTCTTGCCGTTGGGCTTCTTATGCCGTTGGGCTTCTTGTGCTATGATCTTTTGTGACATGCTCTTCTTCTGACCATCTCTCGATCTGCGTCGGTCTCTTCTTCGACCGATTGTGGCTTGACTCGACAGGTTATTGAAGACTCTTCATGCTATGACGACACTCTGAAGATGCGGATTTTGGATTATCATTTTCGTTTCTAGTTTTACATTTCTTCAAATGCAATGCTATTAAATACGCTTTGCATTTGCGCGCGGGGTGGGGGTGGGGGGGGGGGGGGGGGGTGTTAGAGTCATATGTTCGCTTTTGGCCTTTTGCCTTCTAGCCTTTATGGTGGCCTTTGGCCTTTTATATTCTAGCTTTTTGACTTTCTCATGTACTATATATTGTGACCTTTAAACACCGTGGAATACAAGTTGTTGTTTATCTAACACACTGGACCTTGGGAGCACAAACCACTTTCCGTGAAAAATTTGCCTTTTAACTGAGGACTATTTTCCCTCCAAGTCGATGAATGTGGCCGTATATCTAGTGAGGCAGAAGCTGGCAAGGTAAAGGTATCTGTGTTACTGTTATCTACTCTATGGAACATACACATGTATTAGCTGAAAGTTGTCATTTTCAAAATACCAGATACACTCGGCACTGATGACTCCAGTGCTGCAGCTGCATCCAAGAAACCAAGGGTTGATGACCGGAGACGTATTTGATTCACTAGATGAACACAGAAGACTACGTCATGAATCCTCCTCTGTCCTAATTTTGCAGTAGGCTGTTCGACAAGATCTAGAAATAGGGGTCCTGTAAGAGCAGTCCTTTCTCCTTACCTGAACATCAAGACACGTGGTACACAAATTTGGAGTTCTTCCTCTCTTTTTTTAAACGAGGCAAAATATTTATCTTTTATATTGACATAGAAGTAGCAAATAGGGGCAGATCTACACCCAAAGGAGAAAAACACACACATAGCTACATTAATTGATAATTTGCGCAAGATGTTTGGCACCTGCTAGGATCCAATCGTAGCGTTCCGTCTTAATTTGTTGGAGAAACGTGCATGGCATATGGTTGTTGCTGAAAACCCTTATGTCGCCCCTTCCAACTTTACCAAGTGATAAGGGCGCTATCAGTCTTTGAGTTGTTTCGGATACGCGATGGGTTCTTCTTTTATCCAAACGTGAAGAATCAACCTGATATTTGCGTTGGCAGGACATCCTTCAAGACGTACGGACCGACGTGTGACGGACACCATTTCTAAGATGAGGAGATCCCGGAGATGACTAAAAATACATAATTATTACGGGGAAATACTTGTAATCACAAGTAATCCATTTCTAAGATGATAGATTTATTTGCTAGGCTAGCTTGGCCGTCTGCAAGTGCCAAGAAGGTTCTTAATATTTACGCGAACACACACGCTATCGTTGTGCACTTCACATAGTTCGACTATTTAGAAGACAACAATATATCCTTTCTAGTATATGTTTGTCTACACCCCAATTGACTTAGCCATGTAGGACTAAATTTATTGACTTTTAAAACTATGTAATAAAATCGGGGCTGTATGCATCGTTTAGATGTAGTATACGCCATACACTCATGTGCTGTATGTTGCATTTCACAAGCTACATGAAGGTGATTTATAGGCTGCTATCGTCCAATGGAGAGAAGTAAGGCGGTGAGAGAGAACAGCACATGCATGGGACTACCAATCATGAATGCTTTTATGGTTAGATAATCATGTAGAATGTTTTCTTGTTTAAAAATCACGAGAACAAACATTGTAAAAGCGAGTCACGGTTCTTACTTGGCGGAGGAGAGGTTAGCCGTCGGACGACAACCGGGTGGTCGGGAACGGTGCCAAATTGCTCGATCTCGACTCGCTCGCTCTCGGATGGCTCGCGGTAATGAGATCTGCCGGTGTGGAGTGACCGGCAACATGTTTGACTTGCGGTGTTATTCGATTACAGGAGACATGAACGAAACAAACAAAGTTAACGGTGTGAGATAGCGGTGTAATGGGAGGACGACCCGAATTAATTACGCGAAACAAACACGTCCTTAGACGCTTGTAAATAGGATCCTTCACCTGATGCTTAGGAGCATTTTGATCGATATGTTACTGTGTGGCAACCCAGTCAATAACCAGTAATCGACAAAGAAATTAGGAAGCGGCAACGCAATGTTAAGAAGGAAACCCAGCCTATTAGAGTCTTCGCATCTGTGGGGTGTGTAGACAAAGATGCGTCAGAAATGGTGTTCACCTGTTTTTGTAGCCGATGAACACTCAATGAATATATATTGGGTACCCATGTATACTTGATGAGATAGGGGGCAAATGCCCCCTCCTTAAATCAATCTACATTTCTTTTAGCTACAACCTGAGTTGTCACATAAGGTTTAGGACAGTGCACTACTATAGATCCGAGTATTACAGCCGCATCCCGACCATGGGCCTCAGACGGTTTTCCCATCCGGATCGAAGCAACAGTTGAACCTGACCTTTAGCTACAAACGTTTTGTGCAGTTCTCTTCGACCGCGGAGTAACGAGGCGAGATCCAGATCGAGATGTGGATTGCAGAGTCTGGGTTACATCCGCTACCCTCCCCTGTCTTTTTTTTTTGAAGAACAGACTGTCATTGACCCAACCATCTCAATGGAGGAGCAGAAACTCAGACTTGTCGCCGAGGATGATGACATCGTGGCGGAGGACGCCAAAACGGGCAAGTTCGTCGGTGACCAAGCTTGTGGCAGAGAATTGTAGTGACAAGATGTTCAGCTATTGCAGCGACGATGTTGATGAGATTTAGGGGTGTTCAAAATGTAGTTTTGCTTTGGACTTGGTAATGTAATATTGTATACTCTGTATGGGTTATTAATAAGGATTGCAGTTGTAAACATGTGGATGATGCAATACTACCCAGAAACATTAAAAATAAGCCATATTTTGTTCAAACTCGTTTTTTTTCATGCATTACAATGTACGAATAGATTTTCCATATGTAGATGAAGATGCTAAGAAACCGCTCGTTCCCCCTTGAATCCGTCCCTGAGTATGTAGATGAAGATGCTGAGAAACCGAGTTCACCTATTTTTGTAGCCGATGATCACTCGAGGAAGATAACATGGCAAACATATTTTTATGTTTTATCTTTAGAAATAATATATTTGATGAGATAGGGGGGCAAATGCCCCCGCCCCCTCCTTAAATCAATCTACATTATCTTGTGCATCTGCTGATATTTGGCACCTGCTTTGCTGCACCACGAAAGTGGCAAACATACTTATATAGGCAAACATTGTATGATTTTTTCTTTGGGTCAGAGAGGGGAACTCATGCAGCACAAATAGTTTCATCCTCTCGTCGCGGTACACCACCTCGTACCCGCCTTCTCGAGCTTCATCCTATCGTCGAAGTTGTAGGTGGACTTACGCACCTCACGTTAGTCGAATTCCCGCGACCCGTCAGCAAGGATCAGGATTATCTCCGTTATGGCGCTTCCGTCTTCGTCGCCCTTGTGATGGCGCTTCCGTCTTCATCGTCGTGTGCCTTCCGCTGCTTCAACTTGTGCATATAGTACCCAAATGCCGCGGCGGTAGCAAGCACGAACACCGCACAATGATAGCAGATTCCAGGGATAGCCTAACAAAGAAATTTATCTTTGTAAAAATAAACTTTTCGTCATTAACTCATTACTAGTATTTCCCCATAATATTTTTGTGTATCTTCAGTCATCTCCGACATATCCTCAGCGGTTGGAAGGCTGCCGTGGCACTCCACCCTCCGGTGTTCGTCATCCATCGGTACGTAGGAGGTCCTGCCAACAGAAATATCCCCCTTGAACTTTACAACTTGACGTCGATTCTTCTTGTTTGGATGAAAAAAGAACTCCAAACTTGTGTACCAACGGCCTTGACGTTCGTTCAGGTGCTCTTAGAAAGGGACTGCTCTTACAGTCGATTCTTGGAACTGGGATTGGTTTTTCCGGAAGCATTTTATATCCTATCGAGCCACCCCTCTTACAGGAGTGCTACTTATTTTCTGAATGATGCCTGAACTTGAATATCTGTTTTTTCTTTTGAGAAAAAAATATTCTCTAAAAAACACTACTGTATTCGGGCCATAACCCATAAACTGAAAGCTATCAACGGGCCATACAGTCGGGACTTAAGCCCATCTATCTGTATTGAAGCCCGCCTAGAAGGAAACACGGCGCTCCATCCCTGCCTTCCCTTTCATCTCTCCCCGCGACAGCGCGCCGCCGCCGCCGCCACCTCCATCTTCTCTCCGCCGTCGCCGCGCCGCTTCCTCCCGTCCGCGATAGAGGCGGTTGCCATAGGTCTCTCTGTTTCCATAGAACCCCCGGCGACATCAGCGGCGCCAGCCGAGGTCCACAGCGCGAAGCCTCCACCACGCCGTCAGCGACCGTCAGCCCGCTTCCCGCACCCATGGCGGAGACCACCGAGAACGAATACTACATCGACGAAGAGGAAGACTTGGTCGGGGATGAGGAGGAAGGAGGCCAAGGGAGCGAAGGCGAGGAGGAAGATTTGGAGGTGAAGGAGAGGAAGCGTCCGCTGAAGGACGGCTTCAGCAAGCGCGGGGTGATCTATCTCAGCCGCGTGCCTCCCAACATGAACCCGTCGCACGTCCGCCAGATGTTCTCCAAGTACGGCGAGGTGATGAGGATCTACCTCGTCCCCGAAGGTAATCCTTCCCCGCCATGAACCCAATTGATGGCTGTGTCCTGTTTATTTTGTGGGTGATACGGTAGCACAGTATGCTCGTTCTGTCCTGTTTAATTCCCCACCATGAACAGAAAAATTATGCTGGAACCTGCAGTTAGTTTCTGGGTGAATATGCACTTCGCTAATGTAGTGATTTTGGCTAGAAAAAACAAACGATGTGCTGTATTGATGTCTCTGATGCTCGTAATCACACTATCACCACCTCACACTCTTATCGGCTCCGTCGATAATCTTCTGTTGCAAATGGCATGTGCCTCCGTCGGTGTTGACAGGGATGTATTTTTGTTACTAGAGGTTTTTAATGTAGTTGTAGTTGTTTATCTTTCTTATGTTTGTGAAAATAATTTCTTCTAGAGGGAAAGAAAAGGTCAAACATAATGTTCTGTCACATTATAGTCACGCTCTGCTTGCTGATTGCACAGGTTGCTGCAGCAATATACCGTGCATTGGCACTGAGTATTGTTTTTCTGCCTCTCGTGGTTGGATTTCTTAAAGTGCTATTCATGATGCTTACAAAACATAGTGGATCTTGTTAGATGTGTATAGGTTACCGTTCACGTTTACTGTTCATCACACATGTATAAGTACTGGCTTTTGGCCCCAGGGACTAATTTCTCTGACATGGTATCAGAGCACATGCTTGGCTCTCCTTCTCCTCCCCGCACGTAGCAACTCCGTGCTGCTCCACCGCCGCCGTTGCCGGCCAGACGGTGGTCTCCGCTCGAAATCGAGCTTGCTGCCTCTTCCTCGCCGCCACTGTGTTTCTTCCTGCTCGGAATCGAGCTGCTCCGGTCCATCCCCGTCGCGGAATCGAGCTGCTCCGGCCCATCCCCGTCGCTGCCGTGGTCCGGCATCTCTAGGCTGCTTCGGCCATCTCCAAGCCGGCCGCCGCCGCCCTGGTCCGTCCTCGGCCCGTCCCCGCCGTCGCCGTTTCCCGGCTGCGTCGCCGTCGTCCGGCATCCTCGCCGGCCGCGCCGCCGCCTCGGCCGCCGGAGCTCCGGCCGACTCCGTCCCGGCCATCGCCGGATTGAGGCGCCCCTGCGCCTGCCTGCCCAACGCGTGGACTGCTGCTGGTTTGATCCCGATTTGCTGGTTCGATCCCGATCTGGTTCGTGAGTTGACTTTCTTCAAAAAAAAAAAAAATCAGAAAGCCCGCGATGTCTTCTTCGGGCTATGTTGCTGTTCCTCGGTGCTCTGTGATCTTTGATGGCACCAACTACGCCGAGTTTGTGGGCTTTATGCGCATCCACATGCGCGGACTGCTGTTGTGGGGCGTTCTCTCTGGTGAGGTCTCTTGTCCGCTGTGCCCCGTTGCTCCTGTGGCTCCTACTCCACCGGTGCCACCTGTTCTTGCCGCTGATGCCTCTGAGGCTGATCGGGCTGCCGCCAAGGATGTTGATGATCTTGCAATTGAAGCCTACGACCAGCAGGTATCGCATTACTCGGAGTCTCTCTCTGCTTATCGCGATGCTCTGTCTGTTTACACTCAGTGGTGCAATGATGATGCTCGTGCTGCTGCTGTCCTCACCGCTAGTGTTCTACCCCAGTTTGCTTCTGAGTTTATGGGATTGGGCACTACTGCTGCGATGTGGACTTATCTGTGTCAGCGCTATCAGCCATCTGGTGATGCTCTCTACCTATCTGTAGTGCGTCAGGAGCGTGATCTTCAGCAGGGAGATTCAACTGTTGATGAGTTCTACACACAGTGCTCTGCCATCTGGCATCAGCTTGACTCTCTGAGGACTGTTGTTTGTGGTACTTGTCGCTGCTGTCAGACAGTGAGGTCCGATTTGGAGTTTCAGCGTGTTCATGAGTTCCTGTCTCGCCTCCGTCCCGAGTTTGAGCCTCCGCGTGCTCACCTGCTTGCCCGTGGTCGTGTTCCTATATCAGTGGTGCTTGCAGAGGTCCGAGCTGAGGAGACACGCTTCCGTTCTGCTGGTTTGCTTGCGGTTCCCACTGTGCTAGCTGCCCGAGCCCTTGTGTCGTCTGCTCCACCGCTGCTACCCACTCCTTCAGGGGGGTGGGCGGGCGTCCTCCTTCTTCAGGTGGGCATCTTCCTTCAGGAGCGGGCTGGCCTCGCATCTTCTGTGGCTATTGTAAGAAGCCCGGTCACCCAGAGTCAGATTGCTTCATGAAGCAGCGCGACTTGAGTCGCTCCTCTCCTGTGGCTCGTGTGCCCTCAGCGACTCCGTCACTCACTGACCAGGAAATTGTGCGGCTCAAGCGTATACTGGCTTCATCAGGCTCTTCCTTGACGGGCACCGTTGCCTCGCTGACTGCTTCCACTACTGCTGCTCCGCCACCACCGCCTACACAGTCAGGTACATCTCCGTGGGTTCTGGATTCTGGAGCTTCCTTTCACATGTCTTCTGATTTTTCTGCTCTGTCCTCTCTTCGACCTCTTGATTCTCCTCTCAATGTTCTCACTGCCGATGGCACATCTCTTCCTGTTGCTAGTCGTGGCACTCTCTCTACTCCGTCCTTCTCTGTTCCTAGTGTTTCTCATGTTCCCCGTCTTACCATGAATTTCTTTTCCGCTGCTCAACTTACTGATTCTGGCTATCGTGTTATTCTTGATACCGACTCTTGCTCTGTTCAGGATCGTCGCACCCAGGTTCTAGTTGGAGCTGGCCCTCGGCGCCGTGAGGCTTAGGGCCTTTGGGAAGTTGACTGGCTTTGTGTTCCTTCCGCTGCCACCACACCCGCCAGCTCGCATGCTCTTGCTGCCTCCTCTTCTGCGTCCTTCCAACAGTGGCATCATCGACTTGGTCATATATGTGGCTCTCGCTTGTCCTCGCTAGTGCATCAAGGTGTCTTAGGTTCTGTCTCTGGCGATGTATCTTTACATTGTAATGGTTGTAGACTTGGCAAACAGACTCAATTACCTTATCCTACGAGTGAGTCAGTCTCTCAGCGTCCTTTCGACTTAGTTCATTCTGATGTATGGGGTCCTGCTCCCTTCGATTCGAAAGGTGGTCATCGCTACTATGTTCTATTTATTGATGACTTCTCTCGCTACACTTGGCTCTATTTTATGAAATCTCGCAGCGAGGTTCTCCCTATATACAAGCGATTTGCTGCCATGGTACACACCCATTTTCCACGCCCATTCGTGTCTTTCGTGCTGACTCGGCTGGTGAGTATATCTCCCAGATGTTGCGTGGTTTTCTTGCCGAACAGGGTACTCTCGCCCAGTTCTCTTGCCCTGGTGCTCACGCTCATAATGGCGTTGCTGAGCGCAAGCATCGCCACCTTCTTGAGACGGCTCGTGCGATGATGATCGCCGCCTCTCTTCCACCCCACTTTTGGGCTGAGGCTGTCTCCGCATCCACCTATCTCATCAATATCCAGCCTTCGGCTGCTTTGCAGGGTGGTATTCCTATGGAGCGTCTCTCTGGTCGTTCTCCTGACTACTCCGCTCTTCGCATGTTTGGGTGCGTGTGCTATGTTCTCCTTGCTCCCCGCGAACGCACCAAATTGACCGCTCAGTCGGTGGAGTGTGTTTTTCTTGGCTACAGTGATGAGCACAAGGGCTATCGATGTTGGGATCCTGTTAGTCGTCGGCTTCGTATTCCCTGTGATGTGACTTTTGATGAGTCTCGTTCGTACTATCCGCGTCCTACTGCCTCGACCTTTTCGGTTGAGGATATCTCCTTCCTTATACTTTCTGACATATCTCCCTCCGTGCCTCATGTTCCTCCTCCACCTCCACCTCCGCCGAGTCCCACTGTTCCCGATACACCGCCGACACCATCCTCTTCTCCTCCCTCGCCACCTCCCTCTCCAGTGCATCCTACCCTCTCTCCCTTTCCTCTCCACTACACTCGTTGGCCGTGTGTTGACAATGATCCCTCTGACATGCCTTCTACTTCCGGCGCGCCACCTTCCCCGTGTACACCGGTTCATAACCTTCGTTCTCGGACCTCATTACGGTTAGGGATGCAGGCGGACGTCCGCCCTGACGTCCCGACCTGTCCGCTAGTCAAACTTCACTTAATGAATTCTGAACTGGACTTAATAGCGCTTAACAAATTTTGTGCTTTGATGGAGCCTGGCGGACTGTCCGTCACGTCCGTTGGACCGTCCGTCGGCATCCCTAATTACGGTCTCCTGATCGCTATTCTCCTTCCCAGTACAGTCTTTCTGCTGTTGCTCCTCCTCTTATATGCTGATGACATGATCATTACGGCAACGACTCTGAGTATATTGCCTTTGTCAAGGCCCGCCTTCGTGAGCAGTTCCTGATGTCCGATCTTGGTCCACTTCGCTATTTTCTCGGGATTGAGGTTTCTTCGACTTCTGATGGCTTCTTCATCTCCCAAGAAAAATATATTCAGGATCTTCTTGCTCGCGCTGCTCTTGGTGATGAGCGCACTGCTGAGACTCCTATGGAGCTCAATATTCAGCTTCGTGCTACTGATGGTGATCCCCTCACAGACCCCACTCGCTATCGCCATCTTGTTGGGAGTCTTGTCTATCTAGCTGTCACTCGTCCAGATATTTCATATCCTGTCCACATTCTAAGTCAGTTCGTTTCAGCTCCCAGCTCTGTCCACTATAGTCACCTTCTCCGTGTTCTACGATATCTTCGTGGCACGATCTCTAGTCGCCTTTTCTTTCCTCGCTCCAGCTCTCTCCAGCTCCAGGCCTACTCTGATGCTACATGGGCTAGTGATCCTTCTGATCGCCGCTCGCTGTCTGCCTATTGTGTTTTTCTTGGAGGTTCTCTCATTGCCTGGAAAACGAAGAAACAGACTGCAGTTTCCCGGTCTAGTGCAGAGGCTGAGTTGCGAGCGATGGCTATGTTGACGGCTGAGGTGACCTGGTTGCGATGGTTACTAGAGGATTTTGGTGTTTCTGCTGCTGCACCGACTCCTCTATTGTCAGACAGTACATGTGCTATCAGCATTGCGCGTGACCCGGTGAAGCATGAGCTCACCAAGCACATCGGTGTAGATGCCTACTTTGTGCGTGCTGCTGTGCAGGACCAGCTTCTTGCTCTTCACTATGTGCCCTCTGAGTTACAGCTGACGGATTTCTTCACGAAGGCACAGACTCGAGCGCAGCATGGGTTTTTTCTCTCCAAACTCAGTGTTGTTGAACCACCATGAGTTTGAGGGGGTGTTAGATGTGTATAGGTTACTGTTCACGTTTACTGTTCATCACACATGTATAAGTATTGGCCTTTGGCCCTGGGAATATTAGTTGCTCATTACTCTGACAGATCTTCTATACTTGACCCCAAATAAACCCAACTTCTTATAAACTAATGCCATCTCATTCCTCCAGGTCAAGGGCATCGCAAGCATAGTAATGTTCATGCGAAGGCTTACTCTGAAGGGTATGTTACAATATACTACCTCTGTTCCAAAATATAAGTCGTTTTGGTAGGCCAAAATAGCCTTGCTAGTTTTAAGTTTTATGCTGAAAGTCAAACATGGGCCAGTATTTACCATGCCCACTTTAATCTTTCTAGGTGGATTGAGTTTGCAAACAGAAGTGTTGCCAAGAGGGTGGCTAATCTGCTTAATGGTGAACAAATAGGTGTGTTCTCTCAATCCTGTATCGCATCTGTTTTATTCGTTCTTTGTTACCATTAGTTGTACCTGAGACGTGGTTTAGTATACTGAACTATGGATGGGCTATTCTTCTTCCTTTTCATCACTCGACCCTTAACCGCCTTAATTTTCTTGTCCTTGGAGGGTTTGGCTATGTCAGCTGTATACGCCTGTATTAAAATGTTTGAAGAGCTATAATTATTAATATACAATAGTGCGTGTGCTATAGAGCTCTAGTATTCTCTTTTGACAATTGTTAGTGACCATCTGTGCTAATGATGTATTTTATTAGGTGGGAAGAAGAGGTCCCCCTTTTATTACGACATCTGGAACATAAAGTATCTCAGGAAGTTCAAATGGGATGATCTGGTTGGTGAGATAGGTATGCAAAAAGTACAAAACTGCAAAGTAGCTATACACTTTAAACTATGTGAACTGATTTATAGGTTGTCTAATCCTTTGGGTATATTGCAGCTGAGAAGACTCACATTAGGGAGCAGAAACTGAACTTGGAGATTACAGCTGCGAAGAAACAGCGCGACCACTATCTCTCCAATGCCGAAAAGTCGCGTGCGCAGAACTTCATTCGAGAGCGCATAAAAAAGGTATGCATTTTTGTTTGATATACAGAGTGCTGTAAAAGGCATCTCGTTCTTATACATGGCCGACGATTTTTTGGCTCTGTGCCCATCTTAGTAACGACTAACGAGTATCAGCCATTGATAATGGTCCATGTTCTGATTCGTTTTTCAACAAATTTCAGTTACCAGCTATATCTAAAACTGCATTTCTTTCCCCTTTCTATGCTGTTTACTGCAAGTTTCAGTACTAAATTATCGATATAACTTGCCTGCATTCTTAAAACAGAAGCAAAAGACTGAAGGAAATGAGTCCAGTGATGTCGGGGAAACAAAAGTTGATCGTCCAATTCCTCGACAGAACAGAGCAATTGAGGAGAGAGGCCCTAAAACAAAGCCTAAGCTCTCGAAAAGCATTTTAGCCGGAGTAAGTGTGCAGTCCTCTGGCAATTTATCTGGCAGTACGTAAAAAAACATAATCTTAGCTAGCAACTGACCCGCTTCATGGCATTGCAGGTATTTGGTGGTTCATAATGACCGATTTCGATTCCTGGTGGATTGGAGAATAGCAACCCGAACGTTCCCGCACAGCATCACTGCTTTCTTCGCCATCTGCTCAAATGTTGTAGATTGGGGCTGTCGTTTTCGGTGATGGCAAGTGAATATGGATATTTGCCAATGATGTACTGTTTCTGATGTAACCCTGACACTGATGTATTCTGTACTTGGTTTGAAACGATGCAGTGATATTACCCTGACGGGCTCACATGTTTCTGTTTGTGATTCATGTCATGTTACAATTTGCTCTATGCTGTAGACTTGGTTGTTATATTGCACCTGTCCAGTCCCAGATTAAACGTTAGTGGTATCCATCTAAGGATGTTCTCACTTTACAGATGGTGTTTGTTTGGAAAGTATCATCATGTTCATTTTTTCCTTGGCATGATTGTTCCAAACAGGCCTAAATCAACAGTGGCAAAAATAGTGGCCTTGTTTGAAAATTGGAAAAAAGATCTTTTAAAGGTTTGAATCGCTATAGAAAGACAACTAAAATAATGACGTTTGAAACAAAAGAATAGCCTGTAAGAGTTCCAGTTTCTGCGTTTTTGGTTCATATAATCTTGAGGACCTGTTTGTTTCTACAGTTTTTGTGGGGATTGGTGGGGATAATCCTCTAGTGTATTGGGTGAAACCCCAAACTTCACCCAATCCCCTAGGGGATTGAGGATCAATCCACTAGGTAGGGGTAGTGTATTGAATCCCCTATTGGATTGAGAAAAAATGAACTAGAGTTTGGGGATTTGTGGGGGAAAGGTGGGGATAAAACCTGTCCAATACACTAGAAACAAACGATGTTTTGAAGTTTGGGGTTTCATCCAATCCACTAGAGGATTATCCCCACCAATCCCTACAAAAACTCTAGAAACAAACAGGGCCTGATTGTGTAAATCAAAACAAACAGGGCCTGATTGTGTAAATCAGTTTTGAGCTCTAAAGTTCTTCTGTATGTTTGTTCATGCCGTAATCTCGAAGTCAGGACACTTTTGATGTTTGTGGGTGTTCTTGGTTCGCCTATGAATTTTCAGAGTCCAAACAACATATCTGTAAGTTCTCTTGTGTCCTGGGTTCACATAGGAATCGACAGTACATACACGACACTATGAATCTATGATCTATGTGGTTTCATGATCTTCTTGCATTTTTAAATTATTTCCCAAACAACCTGACCTTTACAAAGCTAGGCCACGGACGCCATGAACAAGAGGGCAGTAGGAGGCGCAGACGAAGACGCATGCAGCTCTCCCGCCTGAACCAGCACACTTTCCTGTCCCTCGTCAAAGCCGCCGCCGCCGCCTCACCCTCCGCCTCCGCTCACCGTCTCCCCAGCCTCCACACCGTCTACATCAAGCTCGGGTTCCTCTCCCACACACGCGTCACCAATGGCTTCATCCAGGGGTATAGAGATGGCACCCGCAGGGTATGGGTAAGGGTGGAGCCACCCCATACCCTTACCCGTCGCCCTCAACCTTACCCGTTACCCGTACCCGTACCCATACCCTTATGCAGGTACAACTTTTTCCCATACCCTTCACCCGACAGGGTAAAGGGTTATCCGTGGGTAAAAATACCCTTTTGCAACACAACAGATTGAGTAGAAAATAGTCTCAGAAAACATCGTATAATCACATAACTTTAACCAGCAACACATTTTAGACAACACATAATTATGATAGCATCACATTGTCAAAAGCATCACATTGTAAACAACAACACATATACTTATAAACAACAACACTTGCGCATCAACATCACATGTAAACAGCAACACATATACTTATAAATAACAAACACTTGAGATTAGAAAAAAATAGCACATCAGGTTATTATTCAGAGTCCCACTATCAATTGTCACATATTTAGAAGGGTACATGGGTACGCGGGTATGGGTTAGATGAACCCATACCCGTACCCTCTCCACCCGATGGGTACAAAATTTCCCCATTTACATACCCATGGGTATTTTTTTACCCAAACCCTTACCCTAATAGGGTTTTTACCCGCAGGGTACGCGGGTAATAGGTACCCATTGCCATCCCTACAGGGGTACTGCACCACGGGCCGGGTCACCGACGCGCGTAGGATGTTCGACGAAATGCCCCTCCCCGACACCGTCTCGTTCAACTCCATGGTCCACGCCTCCACGGCTACGCGGTGTCCGGCGACGTCGGGTCGGCGCGCTGGCTCTTTGAGCGGGTCCCGGCGCCGACGCCCGTCACGTGGACGTCGATGGTCACCGGGTTCTGCCGAGCTGGGGACGTCGTGTCCGCGAGGAGCGTCTTTGAGGAGATGCCGCAGAGGGACCTGGTCTCCTGGAACGCCATAATATCTGGGCACGTCGGGAACTGGCAGCCCGTCGAGGCTCTCTGCCTCTTCGGGCGGATGATGGAGGAAGGGTTCGTGCCGAACCGTGGGACGGTCGTCAGCGCGTTGTCGGCTTGCGCGAGCGCTGGTGCGCTGGAGACGGGAAAGTGGGTCCATGCATTCATCGAGAAGAAGAGGCTCCGCTGGGATGAGTTCCTAGGCACGGCGCTGGTTGACATGTATGCCAAGTGTGGCACCGTGGAGCTTGCGCTGGACGTGTTCGCCAGCTTGAGGGCGAGGAACACGTGTACCTGGAATGCCATGATCAATGGCTTGGCCATGAACGGCTACTCAACCAAGGCGTTGGACGTGTTCCGCCAAATGGAGCTCGATGGAACCGTGGCGCCGGATGAAGTGACCTTCGTGGGAGTCCTCTTGGCGTGCAGCCATGGCGAATCTGTGGAGGCAGGAAGGGAGCATTTCAATATGATTTCCGAGAAGTATGACATTGGGTTAATCCTTGAGCATTATGCGTGCATGGTTGATCTCCTCGCCCGGTCTGGTCATCTACAGGAAGCACACAAGCTCATTACAGAAATGCCAATGAAGCCAGATGTTGTCATCTGGAGGGCTTTGCTTGGTGGATGCCGTCTCCACAAGTATGTCAAGATGGCTGAAACTGTCATAACCGAAATGGAAGCAACCTGCAGCGGCGACCATGTCCTCCTGTCCAATCTCTATGCTGCAGTAGGGAGATGGAATGGTGTTGAAGATGTTCGGAGGACCATGAAAAGCAAGGGGATTGAGAAGATTCCTGGCTGCAGCTCCGTTGAGATGGCTGGTTCCATCCATGAATTTATTTCAGGTGACAAGTCACATCCATCATATGATGACATTCAAGCAAAGCTGGTCGAGATTGGTGCAAGGATGCAACAGCAAGGTTATGTCAGGGAGACTGCAGAGGTGTTCCATGACATTGAAGATGAAGAGAAAGAGCAGGCACTCGGACATCACAGTGAGAAGCTTGCAATAGCGGTTGGGCTCATCGGTGCAGCTCCAGATGCTATAATCAGAATCGTCAAAAATCTTCGCTTTTGTATGGATTGTCACAAGTTTGCTAAGCTAGTGTCCAAGATCTATCATCGGGAAATTGTTGTTCGTGATAGAACCAGGTTTCATCATTTTAGAGGGGGAACTTGTTCTTGCAACGATTTTTGGTAGAAGAGGATCAGCTAAACCCTGGCACAGTGGGGGCATAAAGTATGCATTTCTTATCATGAACTTGTGCTTGTTAGTTCTTCTTTACTCTTTAGTGGGATATGACCATGCTGATTTGCCTGATCAATGTGTGGTCTTGGGGATAAGTTCATAATACTACTACTTGAGAATGTACTCTAATAATTCAGAAACATCATGAACTACAAACTGAACTTATGAAGTCGTTCTGTTTCATGAGGTCAAGGAAATTTATTCAATGCTATTTCTATAGAATTTACTACTGTACTGGGTTTCTTGAAACTCTGGAAGCTTTAGTTTTTCAGTCCAAATTTGATAAAAACATATTTTGGTTATAGAACTCAACTCACATATAGCAACAAAAATATATATTAAGGAACAGTAGGGGAGGAACCTACTAATGAATATATACAATTGAAATGGTAAATATGTACAACACAACTCAACTTGGCTGAGTATCTTGATAAAACTATGAAAGTGGTTAAAAAAAGCTATTACTGGATTCGTCACTTTCGGGTCTGTTGATACTTGATCACTTGTTAGCAACACTAGATGACCGGTTGCGCCCCTGGCGCAGGTGCCAAAATCAAAACTGTAATGCAGCCTTAAGTTTTTATATATTTAGCACATATTGTTGCTTGTTTTTAAATTTCATGTGGCCATAATGTGTATTGGAAAAAAAAGGTATGAACATGGCAATAGTGGATATTATGGATTGATAAAATGATTGATAAGATGTCCGTAAATGCGGATATAATTTGATGAATGCATACAAATATAAAACCTAATTTGATTGTGTTGCACATACTAATATTTCGATAACTACCTAACCCGTGGTATAAAATATGATAATTTACCTGGATACCCTAGTTTTTAAGTACATACATAAATAAAAATTAGTATGCCTTCAAATTACCTCTATAACTGATACTGATTAAAAAAGTGAAAACTTGTAATATTCTGCGGAATGTTAGTGAAAAAATGATCTTGAGAGGAACAAGACGTTATTTTGGCATATGATTTACTAACTTTTTTTGTCTTTTGTAAAATAGTTATTTATCTAATAAAAAGAGGAACAAACTGTTAGTTTTTTTAGGTTTCGACTCGACCATGTGCCTTTCGGGCTTCACCTTCTGGCCCCACATGTCGGTGAGTTCGATCAAAAGGGGATAGGATCTTGTCTCCTGGTTTACTTCTCCTCATCATTTCTCCAAATCGTCCTCTCTGGTGTTCACTGCGGAGTAACTCTGGAGGAACTCTAGTACAATAAAGCAACTGCGCAACCGCCATAAGGTAATCTGTCAATGTTGCCTAAGGCTCACTATTTTGCTACCAATAATTTGGATGGAATGCTTTATTGTACTATTTTGTTTATTCTTTTAGTTATACCAGTCGAGATGATCGTGTTCAAGTTAAGTCTGTACCTATTGTTTACTACCAATAGATTAGGCTGGTCAAGTTTAGATTTTCATGGAAGAGTGTCCACAGGAGCATTTACGTAGCTAAGGCATCCGCCAGCGATGGTGTTGATTTGCCGAGGCACTGGACTCGCCATGCAGCGAGCGAATCTATTAATCTATTGCTATAGATTAATCAACTTTGTTTATTTGTTCAGTTAAGTAGGCCGTGTTACCAAAAAATTATAATGTTTCTCTTGTTTAACCTGTGGACTCTAAATATAATGTTACACTTGTTGAACCTGTTGACTCCGGTTGAATAGTACCATCACGTTGTTAAAAAACCATAGCTACACGCCACATAGCCTTATCAAACTAAGCATTAAAATATAATCGCTGGAAGCACAAGTTCTGTACCAGAAAATGCTGGACACAATGATTTCTTCCGATGCTCATGAACATTTTAAAGATTGTTCTTGCTCCGGATTGATCTACAATTCATGTCGTAATTCAGTTTACACAGTACGAAATCACTTACAGGCTCAATGTGTATGGCACAACTGATCTAGCTCCCATTGATTAAAACCTAAGGTGAGTCAGTCACACTTAATCCTACAGCAGAGTTGCATGCCCCTTACAACAGAGCAAGGAAGCAACATCTTAATTTTTTTTTTGAAATTTTCAACCTCTGTATATTAGGTCAGCAAGCCGCCTCATTAAAAACCTTACCAGTCCCGTTAGGTACCCTGGCAAGGAAAAGAGTGCGTAAGAAACTTGCTGCCTCGAGATCAAACAATCGTTACATCATTCAAGAGTTTGTCTAAAAGAAACCTAGGGGGCTCATCGTCCCAAGTACAAGAAACAAACTCTAGCAATTTCATTAGCCACCTCATTTGCCTCTCTTGCAATGGCTAAATGAGACATTCCCAATTGATCCAGCTGTGGATATAATATCAGCATAAACCGCTGTGGCTTCATTCCAGATTCTCTCCTCCCCCATGCATATTTGGATCACCTCCATATTATCTGATTCAGCTTGGATTTTGTCATACCCGAGACTATTTGCTAGCTGAAGTCCATGAAGCATAGCAAGTGCTTCAGCCAACACAGCTGAGGGTACATGTGGGATGAAGCTAGATGATGCCGCCACAAAGACTCCTTGATTATCTCTTATTACTGCTCCAGTTGCCCTGATCGATCGGCCATTGCAAAAGCTGCATCGACATTCAGTTTTAGGTACCCAGCCCGAGGTTTTTCCCAAATGATTTTCAATGGCGTCAGCCCCTTCTGTTGTCCAGCAGCCGAGTTAGCCGCGATTGCCAGGATTGACGTGACACATTTCTTGGCAGGCGGAACCGAATCCCCATGTGTACGACGACGACGAAGCCACCAGATGTACCAAGCAGCTACTGCCACCGTATCCTGAATTTTGATCTTGTCATAGCCAGGGACTGGAGCTGAAGTGGACTTCAGAATTTCCTGAAAAACCACAGGGCCGAGCGGCCATCTCGGATTTCATTGTTTATAGCGTTTTCAAGTCCTAGCCCGCGCCAGATGATCATAGCCTGCGGACATTTGAATACCATGTGCATAATGTCTTCTGGTTCCGAGTTGCAGATCGGACAAGTTCCATTTGTACCAATATGTCGGTTGAGCAGAATTTGTTTAAGCGGAAGGATGCCATGCATAATTCGCCACAGAAGATTTTCACCTTTGCTGGGGCCTTTAATTTCCATAGAATTTTCCAAGTCAGGTTGTTTAGTGATGTACCTTGTATCAGCGATCTGCAGGTTACACCATTGAACTGATGACGCCATTCAATATGATATGCAGATCGGACTGAGAAACGGCCCGATCGAGTACCATGCCAACACAGGAAACCTTCAAAAGCATTCAAGTTAACTGGGATTTCCAAAATTCTGTTTACGTCTATAGGATGGAAAATAGAATGAATCAGTTCCTGGTCCCAAACACTGTAATTGGATCAATAAGCTCGGACACATGGTTCAAGATGCAATCTCCTTTAGGGGTTATGATTTTCCTGTCAGGACTTCAACATCTTAATTAATTACAGCGAACTCAACACCATGGATCACAAGCTGCATGTTTTGGCAGTATGCCAAACCCTTCATCTTAAATCCATATGTAATAGGAGCAGTCTCAGCTGAGATATCTCATCTCATGGGCTGAAGAGGGACCATCAGGCTCAGTGCTGAAATCCATAAAGATGTTGGGGTTAATAGCCAGCCCTCCATTCTCAGTGTCGACATCGATCTGGAACATGTGAAAGCCCTTCCTCAGAAGATCACCATGAACTGGTCATCCCTCCGGATGATGAGAGAATTGGTCACATAAACCCTTTTGCCATCCAAGCTCAGTTGAATCATCTGTGACCCACCTCTAAGTTGATTTCACTGACTTTAAGAAAGATAGTATGTCAAATAAACTTGTTCCTTGAATGGATACTGCAGTTATACTGAAGTTATGTACGAATACAGGCAGATAAAAACTTCAAAAAAAGACAGGCAGATAGGACTTAGTAGGGAAAGGTGAATACAACCTACAGCTTTACTTGAAGGCACAAAATCCGAAGGAAGATAGAGAGATGATCTAGCAGTACAAGAACGTCTGAATAGGCATAACAGTAAGCACACATAAAAAAGGTGAAGTTGAAGCATAGTAGAAAACACACAAGGGGTTATTGAAATGCTAGATCTTGGGCAACATTTAGTAATTGCTTTATGGAGCTCATTTTGACACTGCGCAACCCAAACACATTGTGTCTGATCACTAAACACGCCAACATTGTCATTCTTCAGGGATGATAATGCTTCTTAAACAGCACCTCACATTAAGTCTGACGACCTCCGTCCGGTGGAGGATTTCTTACATTTTTTCTACGGGACACAAAGATAGGGTGTAACAGAAACATAAATCATTAGCTAATCTTTGATCTGAAATAACATACATGTTTACCTAAGTGCATAGCGTACATTTATATTTTATAAGAGCAAGAAGAGAAGTACATTACTTCACATCTGTATAAGTGTATCCCTTCCAACCCAGCTTTTATATCATGCAGATCTCAGTGCTTCCTTTCCTTAGTGGCAGCGAGATATGCAGCGAGTATACGTTCAGTGGAGTCCACTGGAAACATGAATGAATATTTGTGGGGGGGGGGGGGGGGGGGGGGGGTATTGACCTCAGTGGCAGCGAGATATGTATATATACATTTCCAGGAACATACAAGGCAAATTTTGAGCCCATTGGGCACGCCTGAAGTTTGATCAACTAATATTCACCTGCTTGTTTCTCTCAAAAAGTTCACGAGGCTTGATAATGAAAGTCTGGTCATTATTATGAGGAAATATCAACTGAACTGATCGCACGGCCATGTGATTTCCTTGCTATTTATAAGCTTTCGACTGTAACCATGTGATTTTAAAATCGTGGTGCGTGCATGTAATCGGTTGAGGCAAATTAGCAAGCATAATTTTTATGTACTGAAGATAAGTTGACTGACATATGAAATTCGCTACGACTTGGTGTTGATGCCTTTACTGCGCATTAGCTTTCCAAAATACATGCAGTGCAAACAAAGATTTTTATAAATGTAAGTGGACAGAGTAACACACCTGCAGTATAAGAAATTGTGTGAAATGGAGAGCCTTGGCATTAGGTCGCTGATAACTACATCTTGCTGGATGTAGGCGTCTACCTTGACATGCCACCTTCAAGAACCAGAAAGTTGAATACTCATATGTGAAAGACTATAATGAAGTTGTATTTCTAATAACTGTAGCGTCACCGATTCCAAATATTTACCTTTGAAAAGGGAGAATACCCATTTTTGAAAACTGAGGGATGTATATATTTGTCGATACGGTCAATGCGATCATGCTTTTCTTCAGGTAATGGGTCACCATACTGAGCCAAACCAAAACTGTGTACTCCCTTCTTCAGGGATGACATGAATTACTACTGCTTTTTGGGTATACCACATTAGTTCGACGAACCATGAGACATCTGCTAGGATAGAGAGGCAATAAAGTTTCAGACCTTCGGCATGTCAAATATAAGAACTTAATTGATATAAAGGGGCTCATTTTTGCAGAACTGAACACGAAAACCAATGATGGAAATTCTCTGTATATTATGAGACACGTTCCTCTATCCTCGGTATATTGATATAAAGGGGCTTGATCTGGTGAGAAACCTACTCATAATGTTTAAGATATTTTCTATTTATTGAGTGGAAAATAACAAAGAACGATGACATATAGTCCTAGTCTACAACCAGCTGATCCACGTTGTATGCATAGCAGGTATAATGAGTATTTATGCATATCTCATATATGAAATGAGACATAGTTATTATAGAACTAATTTCCAGTTTAGCAGTGATATCCATTAATTCAGCTCGACTATTATTGGAAGAGAATGTAAGGGGTACATTTATAAAACAGAAAATGGATTGCTGAAAGAGAAAAAATAACGTGTATACAATTAAGCATTTTCCTTAAGGAGGCATGATACGTGAAAGTATTTATCTTCACAAATTTTAAAAAGCTTTGTGTCCTGGGAAGTGAACAGTTGATACCTTTGATTCTTTTGTGACAAAAAGACACAACAAACCTGATTAAAGCACTCCAGGTGCATTGTATGAAGTGGCAGAATGATTCTTTTCTAGTACTGGGCAGCGATCGGATAATCCATCTGCACCATGATAACAAAGAATCAATAGCAGGGTCAAGCTTACATTATTGGTCCCAAAAGTTTCCAAACTAGTTGACAATAGTATAATTAAGTGAAAGTTGAAGTACCAAACATTTGAAAGCTAGGATATTACCTAACATATAAGAAACCTTGGTTAGTGAAATGGTACCAAAAATGCATGGCAGGCCTGCCGAATAAAATGGAAGCAATAAGCCAAGGTTCTTAACCTGAATGATTAGACCCTGCAACTTTTCAGCTATAAAATGCTGCTAGTAAGATTCAGCGTAATTTCTAGTCCAATTTTTTCCTCCTTTGTCATCAACCAACTGTGTATGAGGTATACTGCTGAACCACACCTGTAAGTCACAAAACTGCATTAGAGATCATGCATTTTCATGAACACAAAGCTGCTAATGCAAAAAGAACAAAAATAAATGTGTTGTACATAAACACGTGAAGAACACTTGTCGGCACAATAATAATTTAGTTCTACATATAATATTGAATATTCTTGTACTGTAATTAACACAAGTACTCCTTCCTCTTGCTAGAAAATAAAGTATCTAACCATTATATGTCGTACATGGTCTTCCAACAGAAGTCTAAAATCATATAGAAGCATTGTTATTAAGCTATGATTAAGGAGCAAGCCTTCTTGTTCCTCGTACTTGTCGGATACTGTTGAACATGTACATGAGTACATGACACTTAATGATACACTTGCCGGATATTTAAAACTGCAAGCAAAGAATACATGGCCGCTGAGCCAAGCACTTTCCGGATATTTAAAACTGTAAGCAAATATAGAAAAAAAATGATAACTTACCTACTCCAATCATAATTGCTGAACATGTACATGACACTTAATTTCAAGAATATTCAGTGGAGGTTTCTAGTATTATTAATAAAACATTAGGGCCAATAGCTTTTGTTCCTACAAAAGGAGAAAAATATATTAAGGACATCAGTAGCAAGTAAATATAGATTAAATGATGCACTTGGGAGGATATTTAAAACTGCCGGATATTTAAAACTGCAAGTAAATTTATAAAGAACATAAGGAGGAAAACGCGAGGCCACAGCTTGCAACCAGGTGGTCAATATGATTATCAATTGCCATTTACTTCAGTTTCTATCTGTGCAGACCAATTGGAACCAATTCTAGTCATAGCAATTGAATAAAGTCATTTAACACAGTCGATTGCTATATGGGTTAATTAGCCTCATTCGCTTTTAGTCTACTCGATCAACTTGGCTTGGTTCAGTAACTTATTGCTCCTTTTGGAAGGAATTAACAAAGCAGAATATGAGTGGCCTTCTTCTCAAATCAAAATACAAGAGAAAACTAAAACCAACTTGTTGCAGTTTCCAATACACTCACATGTTGTTCAGATTTGTTGATTCTTCCCATAATCGTAACGTGAGAGACCACTGGGTTGAAAGCAAGCAAACAAGCCAATTTAGTTGAATAGGATAAAAGGTGGAACCAACTAACATTTTATCAGCTTGCGAAAACTAAAAGCGCACGATCTTCTCTTATACATTTCACTAAAAAGATAACAAACATGTGGTGTCTTTCTTGATCAGCGTTGCTATGCAAATTCTACTCCCATCCAATCAATGTTTAAGAGACACGTGGTATCTTTCTTAAAAGTTGCCATGAGAAACATTACACACCAAAGTGTATGAACTAAACCGAATAGTGAAACTCAACGCATAAGAGGAAATTAATCATGGTATACCTGCAAGCCACTCGTTCAGCAGAGCATTCTTTCTTTGTACTCCCACCACATCTCACTATATGAGGTCAAAAAATCTAGATCACTGAGAGAAACTGAGCAGCCAAAGCACAATAAAACCTAATATTATCCAACCAGCCAGCAAGGAAGACAAAGCTCATGAACTGGCAGCAGCAAAACACACTTTCAGCTTTGCTAATTCAATTAGAACAGCCTGCAAGGCACAGGTTCAGCAGAGCAATTTTTTCCTTTCGTACTCTCCTCTTCAGATCCCTCTTGATAAAGTTATAGGTGCTAGACCAGCTGCAGCCTCCTTTGCAGTTGTAAAACGATTTCAGCATGTAGTACCTCCTGGACACACATCAAGCTTGTCTGGATTTAGTGAAAATGTTAGTAGCAAAAGAGGACACACAGGGAAAACTACAGAGAGCAGCGAAATCTGAAAGCATTAAAGATGGAGACAACAAATGGAATTCACTCAACGGCTAACATTCAGATCATAAAAGCTTCATTTGAGCTCCCTAATTTTCAGGTGAGGTTCAAAAAATATCCAACTTAATAGCTAATAAATCTCTCATGGTTACAACAGGGTATGGCACATATAAATTCTAATTACAATATTGCATGATCAATTGCCTATGAAGTTGTGCAGTAGCCTACTTACCATCAGGTACATGATATGTGATGAGGGAATAGTGAGATGCCAAAAGAGCAGGCTCTTATGCTCTGGACAAATGTTCATGAGGCAAACACGACCTTCGCTTGGCACAATGTTAAGTACGAAGACATTACCTGCATTGGGACACCAAACAGCACTGCTTTAAGTTAGTTGTGTAAACAAATAATTGTTGATTAAAAACAGAATATGAGAACATGATGATAACATTTTAAGCATTCACACATTGTCTCCGAGCAGGTTTTGTTCATCTCTAACCCAAATATGTGTGCCTCACACAAGAAACCCATGCAACTGATAGGTGATCAAATCCAAAGGTGTTCATCACACATGCATACCCGTATTTCTAAACCCACTGCAGACAGCTAGACTGACACCTCGAGTTGCTATCGCTGATTGGGGAAAAAATTCTGAACAAATAAAAGTATTCAGTAAAGAACAGTGCAAAGATATGACACGGATTTATCTTCCCCAACATGTTTTTCTCAAACACCTTGCAGGCTAGATAAAAGAACAAAATCTGCTCAAATAAAGATGATGATTTGTGGGGGATTAAATAGAGTGAGAGGGAGAGGAAATCTAGAGGAAGGGAGAGACAAATTACCCTCGCACGTACTCCTCCACTGAACGCATAAAGAGGATGAAGGTGTGGAGCAGCAGGCACGAGCCAACCACCTTCTAGAGCTTTTCTGCCATTGATTTCACTGCACGTTGCGCACAAAAGATAAATCAGAAACCTATGGAAGACCATGCCGCTACTCCTCCACCCAAATGTGAAGACCCTGCTGCCCCTGTTCTTCAATGGCGCCCGATCTACAACCACCGCTCGAGACGACGACGGAGAAAGGGAAGAGGAGGAGGCGAGCAGCGCTTGGCTGTCTTCGTTGCAGAATTTCCCCACGAGCAGACACCCCGCCGCCGGTGACCAAGCGCCCCGTGGTTCGATCGATGGAGAGAGAGGGAGAGGGGGAGAGAGAGAGAGAGAGAGAGAGGAGATGAGTTGAGATGAAGAGGAGGGGCTTACCAGTGGAGGAGTCGGCCGGCGCGAATCCGCGGGCCAAGCCGGTGAGGCTGCTCCTCTCTCGTCGCCCTTGCTCGCTTCGTTGTCGCCGACGGTGGAGCTTGTAGGCGCGCAGAGCGTGGACGGCAGGAATGACGAGTGCTCGAACGAGAGAGAACGGCGGAGGAGGCGGAGCCGCGCGATGGGGAGCGGGCAGAGCTGGCCGACGCCCGACGGCGAGGTGATGGATGGCCGTGGCGATGGCGCCGTGGCCACCGGCTCCCGCCCCTTCCGCACGGAGAGAAGAGGAGACGAGGGAGAGGAGCAGCGGCCGGCGAGGTGGGGAGAGGACGATGGGGGCGGGGAGGAGCGGATGGGGAGGCTAGGGTTTTCCCCCGAGCGGGCCGAGCGCCCCTGCCCTTTCGCGGAGTGAGGAGGAAAAAGATAGGGCGACGCGGGCGACGTGCTGCGCGTGGGGCCGGGCCGGTGAAGACCCCACACGTCATGGACTCTGTGTGTCCGCCAGCGAGTGAGAAACTGAAAGACGCACGATCCAACGGCCGTGAATCAATGGACGGTGCGGATGGACGGCCAGGATAAGCTGCCTAAGCTACAGTAACTCGGCTGAGGACCCTCCTTGGTTGTGGTGGACATTTATAAGTTAAATTGCACAAAAATCTGCAGAAGCGTCATTAGTGGAACTTTGCAAGTTGTAGTTGTCAATGTAGTCCTTGTAACTGCAGTATGTCTTTGAAAATCTCTGAAAAGATTACAAGCAAGGCGCCTCCCCCAACCAATGAGAGGGTAATTTTTCCTCCTGGGACTACAGGGGATATAGGAGCTTCTAAGTCTTCTGAGTATCTCTCCGACCAAGACATAGCTGCAGGGAAAACTCCAAAGAGTACTAGAACTGAAATGAATACATGCAAGGGGTCAGTTCCTTCCATTAAAGTAGAAAATCTAATGCACAATTAGTAACCATACGAATGTTCTGTACTTCCTACTCATAAAAAGTTACTGCAGTAGATGATCACAACCGTATGAATTTTCTGCATTTCTATTTAGAAATTATCAGTGTACTACTTCGTGGCTGCAGCCTGCAACTGAAAAGAGTCCGGTATTTTTCCTTTGGACTAGAGATACTGCAAAAGGATCCTCACCTCCATAAGTTCCTGCAAAGTCCAGTGCCTTGAAGAATATCTCTGGATCAAGAAGTGAAAGAACAAGCGGAGGGAGCAAAGTCACAAGGTATGTCAAAGGTTTGTTCTGTCCACTCGGTAGTTTGAGTACTGCAGAGTTGTATGGAGGGTTAAAAAAGAGAAGCATATTGAATTAGTAGCAGTTAGCAGTGGTCCCAGAAATTTTGCACTTGTTTTGCTGTGTTCATATATATCTCATATAGAATTTTAGAGCTTCTACCCTAGACCTCGTCTTAGCTGAAAAATATGATTGTTCTGGGCTGAGGAAGATTCTTACAGTCTGCTATGAAGTCCGAGAGTCCTAGAACAAATCCAATGTATGATGTGCCTATTGCAAGAAATGAGAATGCCTCAACGATAGGCTGCAAACAAGAAGAGATTTCAAATTAATCCCAATTTACAAAACATCATAAGATACAACTTGACGGATACTTACCCCCACTATACCATTGCTTGACCTAAGTTGTTGTAGTGGATCAGTTATAGTCTCACTCCCTGCAAGCCCGGAATTGTCCCAAGGATGACAGCATCCCATATGAGAAACAGAGCAAGGGGTATGGCAGTACCTAATACAATGGCCTTCCTGCAAGATTCAGTAAGGACATCATATGCATCTGAAATTCAACAACTTAGGAAATAATAATATGATCAGTCAGACAGAAAACTCATGATTTGTGTCCCTTTTTAATGAGGATTATTGCTTTTTGTTTAAGATCTTTTTTCTCTAAACAAGGCATATATTGCTCTGTTGCCACAAGTCTAAAAATACTGTTGTATCCTTTTGCTTTTATTACTCAAAACTGTTGTTTTTGTGCAGGTATTTTGCCAGATTTGAGTTCACAACCTTACCTTACTTTTGACAGGTCTCCCTCCAAATTTGTACAGAGGACAGGAACTACATTCTGTCAAGGAAAATATTCAGTCTAGTGCCAAGAAGATCAATTTATTCGAATTGAATATGGTAAGCAGGATTACCTGGTATACGAATGAAAGAGCAATTATCGGTATACTTTGAGGAGCAGCAGCAAAATTTGTTTCGAGAAGAGAACTCCACTGTATGTTTCCACTTGCCACCACCTATAAAAAACACCCAACTTGTTCGCTATCTATGCTCTGTACTCTGTTCTAGGATGTTCCTTGCTCTGAAGAAATTTCCTAGTGATCTTTTCATGTTATGCCTGTCACCAGACGTAGTTTTATCTCTATTCGAACCATTACTGAATTTGTAAAACAAAAGGTCATATTTCCTTCCAAATAGAACCAGTTTATCTAGAAGAATGGAGGATTCCACTCGGCACACTTTTACTAATGTTGCTCATTGTATGCATTTACTTGACTAAAATTTCATCTCCATAGGATGTTTTGCAACCAAAATTAAGAGGAGGCCTTAAATAATTCTCAGGAATATATTTTATTCTCTTCATCAACTGCCAGAATACTCAAGATTTCAAATATTTATGATAGTTTCATGTAAAACTCCACATCACAAGTTCATAACTGCTAAATAACAGTATGCATACTTGGTAGAAGTAGAACTTACCACAAGAGTTGTGAAGGACGCTATGATACTGAACACCAAAAAACCATTCACAGCACCAATGACCCGCTGACTGCAGATTTGAATACAATAAGTTTTAGTGCTTATTAACTGATCCGGAAATCGATTACTGTGCGACTTAAAGGTAATAATATCATGTTGGATGGTAAATTGACTAAGTAACTACTGACATAAGGACATAATTTTCTATAAGATTTTTTTAATATTCATAATTGTGTATATGTTTGTTCTTAAAACCGAAATTAAAAGTTTGACACTGAACAGTCACAAATTAACAAGTCATAGACTTGAAGCTTCATTCAACGTAATCAGGAATTTCCATACCATAACTTGGAAACATGTTGTGGTGAACCCTGAATTCTAACTAAATTATATGAAAAGGAGATAGAATGCATGTACTTTAAGTCTTTAACATCCTTTTGCTATTACAGGAAGTGTATCATTTGAGATGATACTGTAACATTTGGTACGTACCTTCCAAAGTAACATAACCCACCAAAAGCCAGTGAAAACTGGGTAGCACTCTCCCATCTGTGTCAATAGTAACATCATCAATGGCTGAAAACAAGACATTTGTAAACGCCTACTCAAATTAATTGGGATGACTAATGACATTCAGTAACTGCCAAGTACATGCAGGAAAACTAATATTTCTGTGTGGTAAAAAAACCAACTAGAGTAAATTCCATATGAGTTGCGTATCACATAATGCCAGTCCTTGCATGTTGTTCTTCTTGGGATAACACAAGGATAAGACATAATAGACACTAGAAATCACACCAATAAGATGGATATACGCATTTCTATAAACAAATACAGGGGAGTTAAATATATTAGCTAGATGGTAAACTGAAGATCAAGAGAAGAGGTCATACAGTGGAAAGCCCAGTGAGTTTGTTATGATCTCTGAAGAGCGTGCCACGTACGCAACAAGAAGCGCATAGTGTATAAACAAATATGAAAAGCTGCAGGCGCATGTAAGCATGGTCAGAGTTTCTCCAGTTCAAATATGAACTTGTAATCGAGTGTCAGTAGGTAGGAAACAAGGATGCTCATTATGATGGTTAGGTCTATGTATATCAAGATTTGGAGTTCTTATGCATAAACAAACCACTGTCGTATTATCATACCAAGCTGTTCTTACTCCAAAAGTCTCTAGAGTGCGCTGGGCCATTGAAACCTGAAAAAAGAGTCTTCAGAGAGTATGCTTGCTACTTTCAAACTAGACAAGAAGTAAAATATACAGGGAACAAAATCGATATCAGAGATGGCTAGATGCAACATCCCACCAATTATTGACTAGTCACGAGATGATTGGTGGGATGTAACATTGTAAGATCCAACATTGCTACTTTCGTTGTCTATGTTTTGCCGGTCTTAATAGATGGACCTTGTGGTCAGGTAGGATATATCCAAGCATTTGAGTGTTGGATCACCCATCTGCTAAAGCTACTGGCAACTGACGAGATGTTCTATCAAGTATCAGCATGTGTATCTTCTGGTAATATGCCAGTCTTTAGCAGTTCAGCTAAATCACATTATTGCCACTGATAGAAATGTTGATCAGGAAACCAGCAGTGGAGTTAAGAGTTGCGTGTTAACTACCAGGGAGACACCTCCAGATCCTAGTTCACACATTTTTTGACATTTACTTCAGCAACTAACAACCCTGTTACAACCTGGAGAAAGTGATGCCAAACAGAATCTGTCAGAGTGTAAACAAGTAAATGAATTAGATAGATTATTGGGTGAACTACCAAACCGACCTATGTCAAGGTGACACAACAAACAAATATTTTCTTTATGACAAGAATTTATCCAAGCAAGCGCAGTTACAAAAGGATTTACCTTTGAGAGGCTTCTCTGACTGCATGTCACCTCTAATAGGTCAGGTTTGATAGTTTACCCAGTCAATGACATTCTATTACCATATATGCCCAACAGAAAATGCATGTAACTGCCGAGGCCAAGAATCCAGCTTCTTGTGTGACCGCAGGGATTGCAAGGATGCCTGCCCCTACCTATGGTATCAACATAGGTGAAAAGAAAGGTTTGTTACGTAAGAATAATGAGCCTTTGCTTACTAGGTATCATATAAGAGTAATGACCTTTGCTTATTCAGTATAATACTAGGAATATGATTACTCCAAGGGCTGTCTCAAGTAATTTCTAACATGCTTGAACTAAGGTAACCATGGTTTGAGTTGGTCTTGAAGCTGTTGATGCTTCAAGTAGTCAAAGGCCAATTCACGGTCATGAGTTCTGGTTAAATCTGTGGTATTGTTTTATCTAACCAGCTTTCATGTGATTTCTCATCTCAGAGATTCTTGGCGCATTGCATTTTAGCAGAGCCTTACTGGCAGCCTGGTACTATCATGAATCCTAGGTCAAAATTTCAGCAGCTCTTACAGCGTCGGTGGTAAAAAGGGAAGGAGCATTTACCGTTGTGCCGGCCACAAGCAAGATGGACCCGGTGACACTCCCTGGCATTATCAAGTGAAAAACAGTGAAAAATATATCGTCGAAATTTCGTTCGAATTTCGCGAAATTAACGAATCTCGAAGATGGGCGAGAAACGGTAATATCGACTGAAAATTTCGAATATGTTTAAAAATATGAAATATACTCTGCTTATAAAATACACCAATCACATATCCATCAGAAACTTGGCTTTAGCCTGCTGGTGGAGTGTTTAGTTGATGCTACTCAAGGTCTTGAGTTCGAATCTGTACTTTTTGATTTATTTTGCTAAATATTTTTAAGCTCTAAAATTTGAATCTGGTCGAAATATTTGAATTTTTTCTTCGAAATTTCGGTAATTTCTCGAAATTTGCGAATCTCGAAGATGGGCGAAAGAAAACCTGAAAACGAAATATTGAACCCTGGTGAAAAACAGACACACAATCCCATTAGGTGCGCCTCAGAAAGCAAAATTCCGCTAAGAAAGTTGAGCAAAGCAGCGGACTCCAATGCATGATCCGAGCATGATTACCCGGCTCGTGCTTCATGGTTGCCTGGTTGACGTTGGAGAAGAGGCGCTCTAGCTGCGGCGGCGAATCATCCGGTGATCGCCTTTCGGCAGACTGGGAGCAGAAGCATCGTGGCAGCCTCCTCCTAGTTGCCCCTCCTGACCTTCTACGCGCCGGTGTTCTTGTGGAGAGAGACCGCGGGAAAGAAACCGGTGGCGAGTTCAGTAGAGGGTAGCACTGAAGAGAAGCTGCCATTGTTATCGATGCCACTGGTGCTGCTGCTCGTGATGCGTCACAAAAAAGAGCCCGCTGCTGTTCTTCCTCTCTAGGCAAGCTTGCAGCTTCTGTTTTTTTTTTTCTGTTTATCTTTCAGTTGCTTTTGCTGGGAATTTGTGTGGCCCAGGTGTCCAGGTTGAAAAGCTGTGATGTTGTGGCACACTGGCAGTCCAAGAACTGTGTGTTCGTTTGTGGATCAGGTGTGTGTGGAAGGAAGCACGGAAGCAGTAGTGTCACTTACTCAAGCTTTTTGTTGCAGGCGTGTACGTATTGCAACTTGCAAGGAGTATGGAAAGAAGTATCTTAATCTATTGGGCAAAGGTAGCAACTGATTTCCAGTTCCAGGTATGTTTGGTTTACAGCTGTTATATTTTCTTCTAAATTTGTTTGAGGAAAAAGACAGGCGCACAACATGGTTTATCATTTTTGTGGATGTGGATACATGTGATATATCTATAAAAAATAATAAAAATCGGTATATTATGCAGACATTATTTGATACAAATATAAGCATATGATTTCCCTGCACCCCTAGTACATTTTTAAAAGCGGTCGAAGTTTTGGAAGTTTGAGCGAAATGTCCATGGGTCAAAGTTCACGAGGTCCGAGTGCTGTGCTGCATCTACCTATTGATACTCGATTACAAGTTCGTCCAGACTGTCCACGGATCTCGAAGCCCTCGTGCACGGACAAAGCCGCATTCTTCAGCAACATGTATGCACTGTATATACTAGTTCATCCACCGCAAAGATTTCAGTTTTCTAATACTGTAGTACAGTACTCCAGTCCCAGATCTTTCCTAATCTTCTGAATCCGGCCGCACCTCCAGATCCCACCTTGCTGTTTACGGCAAAAACTGAACCTTTTCTTGTGGGCGTGTCCAGCAAAAAATAAGCTTATCTTCAGACTAAACACTCTGACACTCACTTTAACTACCGTGTGAGATCCAGAACAGAGCAGAGCAGATACAGCCCAGATTTGTTGGACTCCTCATCCCTTTCCAGATGCGACAACTTGCCTTTAATGGACGCCCGGAGAAAAAATAAATTCTTTTCTCTCTCTGTTGTTTGTCTGTTCCGTTCTGCAGCAGCGGGATGGGCAAGTTGCAGCCGTTGCAGAGATCGTCCGCGCTGCGTCGAGACTGCAGGCATGGACAAGTGCGGTTCGTCCCGTCTTCACGTGTCGCCGTGTCAGCGTGTGGCCAAGCTTCCCAATCCCAAGAACAGCCCTCCTCCTCCTCCCAGCCACACAGGGAATGGCGAGCTTTCCACCCGCACCGTCTCAAAATTAGTGTCCGACGAGAGATCCAGAGGCAACGGACCAGAAAAGACGCCTCCTTTTTTGTAGCCCCGTTCACTGCAGTCACAGGTGGTGCCGCCTCCGTCGTTAACGTCACCCTCACCTCCCGTCCTCTCAGTACACTCCTCTCCTCTCTCTCCCTCCCGTCCCTGTTTTGCCTGGTGATTCCCTCATTCCTGGCCGCCATTGGCGCCGTTCGTGCTCCGTGGAGAAAGGTAATAACATCCCCGTCCTCCCTTCTCGGTTTCTTGGTTGGGTGCTCTGGTTCGTTCCCGTGCTTCGGCTATGAGCTGCTGGCCTGGCGGGTGGTTCTTGGTGACCTCTGGCCATGGCGGCAGCCCCTGGACAGGGGGAGGGATGGAATGCGGGGGAGGATTCCTGATTCTCCTAATCTAGTCCACCTTTTTTTTTCATGGCGAGAAATTCTGATGCACTGTAGATTCCCGAATCTCTTTCCCACGTCATTGCGATTTTTTTGAGAGATGGTAAGGGGAAGGGATGGGATCACTGAAACAGGAAGAATGAACATGTCGGAATCACAGAGCCACCCATGCTTAGGATCCGTGAGACCGTGATTCAGCTTTCAGGGGCGAATTAGTGGTGCGATCCTATCGTAGCTAAGAGTGGAACCTTGGGACTGATTAACTGATTCAGCTTGAACCTGCAAATCTCACGACTTCTTTTTTTCCATTGATGCATTCATCTCCTATCCTAACTTTGCTGCCCTTTTCTCCCCTGCCTGTTCTGAAGACATGGTGAAGTCTCTAAATACGGTGACCTTGATCTTCAAACTACCGTACTACACGCAATGGGGGCAGAGCCTCGTCATCGCCGGCTCCGAGCCGGCACTCGGATCTTGGAACGTCAAGCAAGGGTTGTCACTGAGCCCAGTTCACCAGGGGAACGGGCTGATCTGGTGCGGTCAAGTTTCGGTTGCCGCCGGCTTCTCTTCTGAGTACAGTTACTATGTGGTGGATGACAACAAGAATGTTCTGAGATGGGAGTCTGGGGAGAAGAAGAAGTTGGTGCTGCCTGAGGGCGTGCAGGACGGAGACGTAGTGGAGATCCGTGACTGGTGGCAGGTACTGATTACGAGTTTCATGTATTTAATAAACTCTCTTCTTGCTTGTTAGTGTATATGTGCTGCATGCTGTAAAAAAATGGTTGCATTAGTAGCAAAATTTAAGCTTATCAGTTAGCTGAATGGTTTCTATTGTTATTGGGTATCTTGCTGCTTATATGGCCATTTGACATTGTTGTTCGTCAGACTAGTCCTAGAGCTTATTGATCCTATGTATTGTGGTTTGTACTCGTGGTCTGAATTCAGGATGCTTCTGAAGCTCTTTTCCTCCGAAGTGCATTCAAGAATGTCATCTTCAGTGCAAATGAAAATGCTAAAAGAGAACTGCAGTCTTCTTCCCTCAGCAAAAGTTTGGAGCCTGGAGGTAACATTTTTAAACTAAAAGTCTAGAACCGATGAAAGAAAAGTTCTTTCCTCAGCATTGTAAACATACGTAGCATAATCTCTTTCCATGTTAAATAGTACTGTACATAGTATGAAAACACGGTTTCTTCCTACTTCATTAGGTTTATACAGAACTCTCCAGGTGTCTTGAGCTTGTGAATATGTACTATTTGAAGGAATTTTCTAGTCGGAGTATGTGAAAAGTAAACAAAGAAATTGTCGTTAGCAGTATTAGATTTGACTCTGTTTTGATGTTTGTATATGTCGTTAGACGTTAGCAGTATTTAGATTTGACTTCTATATTTTTTTTCCATACAGATATTGTCGTGCAGTTTATCATTAGCTGCCCTCGACTAGCAGCTGGCTCCACTGTAAGTAGACAGTTTTGTTTCCTCTCCTGAGCTATCCTTAGTGACCCTTATCCTGTTATGGTTAAATGAGCTATGCTTACTTTCTGTTGTCGTAACTATTGCCAATCACAAAACTGTAGGTCGTCGTCACAGGAAGTAACCCTTCAATAGGAAATTGGCGAGCTCAAGATGGCCTCAAGCTCAACTATGTTGGAGATTCCATTTGGAAGGCAAACTGTTTGTTGAGAAAATCAGAGTTCCCCGTAAAATATCCTTGTGCAGATGACTATTTCCGTAGTGTTTTTTATGTACTGTTTGTTGTATGAACACTAATGTGTTGTCCTTAATAACGTTCCACATATAAATACTGTCAAATTAGTGAAGCAGGAGTCTCTTCATTGGAGTTTGGTCCAAACAGAGAAGTTGATATGGATTTATCATCACCCAAGCCAGCGAGATATATACTATTATCTGATGGCTCCCTCCGGGTAATTTATGCATTCATAATGAGTCATCCACTAAGAATGTGCTAATAATGCATATGTTCTTACCATAAAGCTTCCTAGGAAATTTTAATATTTAGTTCACCCGATCATTACCATGCTATGATGAATTAGGAAATGCATCATATTCAGTTTATATCTATCACGTCCTTGCTAGAACCATGACACGTCATGCTTAGGCAAGGAAGCTGAGTATGTAGTATGCATCATAGACAACTAAGATGTGGGAGTAATTCATTATTTGTTTTACCAGGAATCTCCATGGAGGGGTGCTGGTGTTGCCGTACCGGTATTTTCAATCAGGTCAAATGAAGACCTTGGTGTTGGAGAGTTTCTAGATCTTAAACTTCTTGTTGACTGGGCAGTCAATTCGGGTTTTCATCTTGTTCAGATCCTTCCTATCAATGACACTTCTGTCCACGGGATGTGGTGGGATTCATATCCATATAGGTACCACTAAGATACACTGCTTCATATCTTTCCCCATGCTTTCGCCTAAGTATGAAAGGCATATTTATGAACAGGAATAATGGCATACATGTGTTCTTACAGCTCACTCTCTGTATTTGCGTTACACCCCTTGTACCTGAGAGTACAAGCACTTTCAGATGCTATTCCAGGGGATATTAAGGTCTACCTTTGTACCCTTCTCATTTTAACACTTATACTGCTTGTCTGTTTTGGCTTCTCGTTTCACTTATCTCCTCAATTCTGAATCACCTGACCTGGTACTCAATTTTGCTTCGCAGGAAGAGATTTTGCTTGCAAAGAAGCAGCTGGACAAAAAGGTAAATGCACTTTTAAGTGTATAAAGTATCATTTACTTATCTATTATTACTGCAAATATAAGACTCTGAATATATATTTTTCCTCGAGCTAGATGCACTTCTTATCCGTGCTGTTATTTTAAATCATATAATATACTATATTTGTACAACTTTAAAAGTGTGATTTTGGTCATGCAATTGATATTGTTCTTGGAGCTCTTTTTTTTGCATATCTAACTTTTTTCCTTCACATTCAAATAGGAAGTCGACTATGAGGCAGCGCTGGCCACGAAGCTGACAATTGCAAGAAAAATATTCAATTTAGAAAAGGAAAAGGTTTTAAATTCTGCTTCATTCAAGAAATTCTTATCTGAAAATGAGGTATATTCACTGGCATTTCCTGTCTTCTCTTTTTTCTACTTTTTTGAACTACATGTGACAGCTTTCATACCATATTCCAATAGGAATGGTTGAAACCATATGCTGCATTTTGCTTTCTGCGGGATTTCTTCGAGACATCTGATCACAGCCAATGGGGTCGGTTTTCTGAGTTCTCCAAGGAGAAGGTATTTAAATGATATGCTATGTTAACAATCTGATATTCAATCAATATTGCTAATAGCAGTCCATTTAGTAAAATGTCATTTGTCTAATTCTTTCTGAGAGCACATATCGAAAATACACAAGTACTAAGAGATGTCTCCTTATGCCATTTTTTTCAGCTTGATAAGCTTGTCGGAGAAGGTACTTTGCACCATGATATTATACGTTTTCATTACTATATCCAATACCATCTATATACGCAAGTAAGTATTGGCTGTTGTCATTTGGAATTGATTACTGCATTTTTACACATGTATGTATTTGTGGATGTTTATTCTTATTCCCTTCTCATTAGTTAACGGAGGCAGCTGCATATGCAAGGAAGAACAAGGTTATTCTGAAAGGAGATTTACCTATTGGTGTTGATAGGAATAGTGTGGATACTTGGGTATACCCTACTTTATTTCGCATGAATACAGCTACTGGTGCACCTCCAGATTATTTTGATAAAAATGGACAAAACTGGGGTTTTCCTACATATAATTGGGAGGAGATGTCAAAGGATAATTATGGGTGGTGGCGAGCTCGTCTGACACAGGTTATTTAGCAGCGCCTTTTTTGTCTGTCTGGCTGTCACCTTTCTTCTCAATTACTCATCTGCTATTAGCATGTTGCAGCTGGCAAAATACTTCACAGCATATAGGATAGACCATATTTTGGGTTTCTTTAGGATATGGGAGCTTCCAGACCATGCTGCCACAGGTTTGGTCGGGAAATTTAGACCTTCAATTCCTCTTAGTCAGGTTCGTTTCTTATCTATTAAATAAACTCAAGGGACCGGAGACCTCTAGAATAGTTGATCTGACTTGTTCCTAACTTCACTTTCAGGAGGAGCTTCTAGGGGATGGTATCTGGGATTTTGATCGGTTGAGCCGCCCATACGTTCGTCAGGAATTGCTGGAGGTAATCCTGTTAAAAAAAGTTTAAAAATTCAGTAAAGACGAGGGTGTCACTGCCAGCATGACGTTTCTATTATGATCCAGGAGAAGTTTGGATCTTTTTGGACAGTTATTGCAGCCAACTTTCTGAACGAGTATCAGAAGCAATGCTACGAGGTAATTTATTGAGTTATATTCCCCTTTCATTCATTATGGATAATAGCTTATTATTAGCTTAGTGATGATTTCAGGAATATGTATTTTTCGATCTAAGGCATATGACTTATTTACTTCAGTTCTTCTATATACCATTGCTTCCTTTAATTTCCCTCGTCTTTTATTGGTTGATTCATGTGTATAGTTCAAAGAGGAATGCAACACTGAGAAAAAGATTATTACAAAGCTTAAAACCAGTCCCGAAAAATCACTCTGGCTGGAGAAAGAAGACAGTATTCGGCGTGGTCTGTTCGATCTATTACAGGTAAATCGATCTTCTATTGCGCGCGTGTTGTATCTTCATGTTAAAACTTTCTCCTAACATATCCAATTCCTTTTTGATCCATTTTTAGATAACTTTTTGATAGCATATTAAATAGATCCATTTGTTTGTTCCTACAGAATATAGTGCTCATCAGAGATCCAGAGGACTCTACCAAATTTTATCCTCGTTTTAATCTGGAAGATACTTCAAGTTTTAGGGACTTAGATGAACATAGGTAATGCTTGTTTCTCATTCATAGGCGCTTCTGATTGGCATGTGAAATTTCTCCGGGCTAGTTGATATTGATTAAGTATTTAGTGTAATAGGCTAACAGCTTTGAGCATTGTGATGATGTACTTAGTTGCAAAATTTTCTTTTCATTCTATGCTTTGTATTATGCATTTTCCTCAAGAAAATAAATTTATCTTTAGCAAGCAGTTTGCTAGAAAGAAACTGAAATTAACTGCAACTTAATTTTAATATTGTGTCCTATCCAAACTTGTGTTTTTTACTATTTCATCGTCTCATCAACGTTATTTTACAGCAAAAATGTCCTTAGAAGATTATACTATGACTACTATTTCGCTCGCCAAGAAAATCTTTGGCGTGAAAATGCACTGAAGACTCTGCCTGTCCTGCTGGACTGTTCGGATATGTTGGCATGCGGGGAAGACCTTGGTCTTATCCCTGCTTGTGTTCACCCTGTATGCCCATCTTTTCTGGATATGCTAAAGAATAACTATTGGTTTCTGTTGACTACATTCTTAAAATAACAGCAAGATTTTTATCCAGGTTATGCAAGAACTCGGGTTGATTGGGCTGCGTATCCAGAGAATGCCAAGTGAAGCAAACTGTGAATTTGGCATTCCATCTCAGTATAACTATATGACGGTGTGTTTCACACTTTTTGACAATATTATGCTCTCATTTTTGTAGACAATATTTAGCGTATTATGTTCTCATTTTTTTACAGTATTATGCTCGTAGAAACTGTTGGAAATATAATCAAAAGTATATGCTACATCAGATGATAGATTGTGTCAATAACTTTTCAGGTTTGTGCTCCGTCATGTCATGATTGCTCCACGTTACGTGCTTGGTGGGAAGAAAATGAAGGGATAAGAAGTCGCTTCTACAAGAACGTAATTGGTAGTGACGACGAGCCCCCATCTCGTTGCACCCCAGAAGTAGTGCACTTCATAGTTCAGCAGCATTTCGATTCTCCGTCAATGTGGGCAATCTTTCCGTTACAGGTAGGGAACTTTAGCTTGTATCATATACTCCCTCCACTATGACTTTTTGGGCATAGTTTCGTTAAACTTTTAAAACTTTGAAAACCAATCTTTATATATTTTGCTTGGATGTGTGAAAATGTATATATATTTTCTCAAAAAGTACTTTCATAATATAACAAATTTGTAGGTTTTATAATCATATTGTAGTAGACTTTGGAGACTATATCAATGTCCAAAACGTCATATTTTTTAGTACTGGAGGGAGTATTATCATCGGGTTCTCAACAGAAATAATTACATGAATATACTTGGGATTTCTTCTTTGCCAGGACCTGCTCGCACTGAAAGACAAGTACACCACAAGACCAGCAGTGGAGGAAACAATCAATGACCCCACAAACCCAAAGCATTATTGGAGATTCCGTAAGTTGATTTCTAAAGGCTACTCCTGGCACAATGCCTCTTTCTCGCTCAAATTTGGTACAACTAGAGACATAAACCTATAGACCTGTTTCGTTATTTGACTGGCGGCAAAGTTGAAACTGCTGAACATTTCTACAGTTGAGCATTTGTGTTCGTCGTACAGTCTACTTTACCATTTGATCAGGGGAATTTAATATTTGGGGCCATGGCATCATCAAAGTGCTATCCTGTCAACTTCAAATGAATAAATAATACCTCGGCCGAGAGCAACTTGTAGGGGGTGTAGGACGCCATCATTTTGAACTATGCTTTCTAAGCTAAAGTGACATCCCTGAAGCCTCGCACGCGATTCACATCCCCACTGTTTAATGAACGCCAGGGAAAGGGTTTTTTTTTTCTTGGATCTAACTTCTCCCAAACATTTGCAGGCCTACATGTGCCGCTGGAGTCTATGCTGGAGGACAAGGACATCCAAGCAACCATCAAGGAACTCGTCACGAGTAGCGGGAGGTCATTTCCTGGCAAGGAAACAGCAGCCGTCGGAGGAAGTGAAGGGAAGCTCTCCAATGGTAAACCTTAGGGAAAATTCCTTGGCAGGGACGGTCGGGCGGGGGATCATGATTACGAGTAGATAGAATAAGGGGATGATGGACACCGTGTCCGCTGAGCTGATGTTGTTTAAGCTAGACATTGTTTGCGCCTGCTAATTCATGTCCAACACTCCGGAAAATAATAAGTGCCAGTATCATTTTATGAGGCCAACTTGTGAAATAAATGATCATGCCTCGGTTTCTGTCGACGAACTCGATCACCTTTTTGTTTCTTCATATTTTCCACTTGCGTGATGCAATGCACCGAATTGGCGAAACGGAGTTGCTGATGCAATGGTACATCAAGCACATTGGTGCATACTCCATTGTCCTAGCATGTTGTAATGGTGTATCAACCACATGCGTGCATGGTTGTACATGCTTTATTCTTCCACTTAACCCAATCTAAGTTTATAGTCTGCGGAAAAGCTGCCTTTATGGTTTTGCTGAACCGTGACCGCTGAATCCTGGTTCACTCATAAGATGCGATTCCGTTCCATTAAATCTGTGCAGACCAAAAGGAAGAGAAGGCATGGCTGCTTTTGCTTCATGATTCCCCTTTTTCTTGTTAAAATGTGCTAGTGGAAGTGTCAACTTTTGAGGTTTAGGCTGTACTACAGGATGCCAATTCATAGAAAAAAAAAGTGGCCAACCTTTAATTTTTATTTTACTTGCAACCTTTACAGTTTAGGTTGCACTCAGTTTGGCTAGGCAGTAAGCATGTGTTGTATATCTCAGCAGACACTACCTGTGCTGTATAGCTAACCTTTGTTAGCTCCAGGCTTTAGTGCTCCCTTCCCTACGGACTGGCAAATGGAGACAGCACCATGGCAAGGCACCGACAGATAGTCGTCTGATCATCAATGTAGATCCATACGGACCGCCGATAAATTTCCTGGCGGGATGATTTGTCGGCGAACGGCAATTTTGTTTTGCCGACGGACATTTGAGGGCTCAGCAACTCCATCTGAAGTCCGAGGGGAGGACGTTGCCTGTGCTGAAGACTGACAGGTGTTGAGAAAAGTTCAGACATGGACGTGCCATCAGGTGCAATCTGTTGTTCTACGTGTTGTTACTACTGTGCAAGACTGCGGCAACGCATGCTCCTCTGATGACGGGATGCTCAGGTAGTCAGATGCGTGTCGCTCATGCTGTTTTTCTGGAAAGCGCGATGGAAAGGGGCTCAGCAACAGCCGCCGGTTCTTTAATTGAGCCTTCTTTCTGGTGGACAAGCAACAGCTCTGCCTCCCTTGATCTGTTTGCTTTACACGCCAAACCCCCCATCATCATGTAAATCACATGGCTAAGGAAGTTCCACGGAACCCCGGTCCTGTGCATTTGCACGCTGTAGGTATAGGGCAACTTCGGTTCCCCAAACCCCATTCGTCTATCTGTGCAAATGAGAGGGTTCCTCCTCTTGGTCAGTTATTTTAAGGCTCTTAATCGCAAAAAAAAAAAAGTTATTTTAAGGCTCTTTTTTCTCTGTTCTTCTCGAGTCTGGTCTCCTGCTCTCGCTATGTTCATCTCGCGTGCTTACAATGGTATAGACATTGCTCAGGAGTTCCTGAGGCGGCTAGAGGTCCAGGAGGGGTGTGTGAGAGCGGTGGAGACTGTATTCCCTGCACAAGCACAATTGAATTAAGGAGGAATGAGGCGTCAGGAGGATGAAGGGGATACTCGGTGGGGCCCAACCAGTTGCACAGATGGAGACGTCCCCTAAAACCTTCCCTAAGTTTGGGTAAGATTTGGGGAAGTGGTGCTAAGTCTGGGATATTTGCACACCATTGGGATTGGTTTTTGACAAACGGATAAGGAAATGTTTGAAGACTATCCGCGTAGTTGCCCTGTTCGATCCGGTGTATCAGTTTCATCATCGGCCGGGGCTCACTCCTTTACGAAATAGAAATAATCAATATCATATGTCTTCGATACGTGTGGCGAATCCACGTGGTCAGTACAGATCATTGCGGGCTCCACGATCTACGGTCAAGGATGGAACACGATGCTCGATGGACTGGTCATGTTGCGCCAGAAAGCACATCAAGGCGTCGTACGTTTAATTGGACAAGGAAAGTATAGAGCTTGTTGTAATTGATATCTTTTTGTTATTAATATATTCCCTTTGTCGGGGAAATTTTTTGGACGAGGGAAACAAGTGAGATCTGAGATGTCTGCCACATCTATCCCTCCTCTTGTGGGGCTGCTCGCACTGGCAAGGGCTTCCCGCCACTGACTCACCAAAGCCATCTCGAAACAGTCTTTCGCCCCGCTTTATAAATAAAGCACAACGGCCGAACCGATATAAAGTGATGAGGGGAACCTCTTAAACAGCAGATCACAGATAGAAAAAAGAACAACAAAGAGAACCAAACTTGCCACTGAAGACACCGGAACGAGCCTGATGTACTCGGCTCCACGACAACGCCCCCAGGAGGGTAACGACGTAGCACGTCGCCGTCATCGAGACCGTGAAGGTCAAAGGTTTTCACCTGGAGCCCTAACGTGACGCAGGTAGCCACAACAACGCCCTCAGGAGGGTAACGACACCCGCAGGCATCACCGCCATTGGCGCCGAAGCGCTGAGCTTTCGCTCGAAAAAATATACGCACAACGTCGCACAGACACACCGTTCACTCCCCTCGAGTAAGGTCTCCAGGCCACGATCTGGGAGTTGCCGCCACCAACGCCAGGAGCCCCCGTTGCCCGCTCCTCACCATCCACATGGCCAAAAAGCGAGACCATCACCACCGCCACATCGCTCGCCGTAGAGACGCCCACGTCAGCCACCTTCCAGGGCCGCCGCCCCGGCGTCCGCAACCTCACACCAAGGAGCCAACAAGTCACGGGGACACCGTGACAATTGTGAGGTCGACGACAGATATAGGCCCACGATGGCGACGACGGCAATCGATCGGAGGAGATCCCGTCCTCCACCGCACGAGGCGGCCGCCGACCGGACGCAGCAGCAGGTCCGGTCAGGCCCCAGATCAGCCCAGCAGGCCCAGATCAGGCCCAACTAGTCCCGCCGCCGCGTTGCAGCGTCAAGATCACCGCTGTCATCACGCAGAAGGACCCCGGGTGTGTGCACATCTGCCGGGCCCCGTAGAACCCAGATCAGGCCCAAGTGGGCCCAGATCTGGGCCGAGCACCACCGGCCATGCCCATGCCCCAAGGTCCACCCATCCCTGCCGCACAAGCTATCCCCACCGCCGCCGCCGGAGACCCACGCCGCCACGACCGTCGCCCTCCATCGAGCAGGGCCGGCATGGCCTCGATGGCTGACCATTGGCGAGAGGTCGCTGCCGAGCCGCTCGAGACACCAGCTGCCCTGGAGAATCCCGGACTGCCGCCGCCTTCAGCGCGATGCACCACCACGAAGCCGCCGCACCACCGCCGGAGAGGTCACGCCGCCGCGCCCTTCGCAAAGCTCGGTGCCCCCGCCGATGCCGAGGCCCGCGCCCTGGCCCCGCGCGAAGGGGAAGAAGGATCCCCGCCGCCGCCCGCGCTCGGCCTTAGGCCAGAGACGCCCACCGGCGGCGGCGGAGGAGGAGAGAACGAGGGGGAGGGGGAGCTAGAGGAGAGGGCTAGGGTTCCGCCGCCGTCGCCCGCGGGGACAAGCGGGGCGGAACGAAGGTTTTTTTTTTCCAATCTCACCAAAGCCATCCACTGGCTTTGTTCGAATTGTTTTTTTTTGAGAGAATTCCTTTGTTTGAGATTTCTGTTTAAAACACCACTAGTTGCTTCGAAAAATAAAATGGAGAACATGCAAACTGAGGTTGACGTCACGTTTGACCCTTCTCTGTGGAAATATACGCGTGCCAAATTAGAACGGTGTGAACATTCCGTACATAAAAAACATGCTGTAAACAACGCCAGAACACATCAACCGTACCACCACAAATCTTTAAGAATCTGGCAAAAAATAATCGTCGAATATATGTACAAATTATTAAGAATCAAACTTATAAAAAATAGGCATACGCTTATGTGCCGTGTCCCCTAGCTAGGCCCTGGCTGTTTCGCCATGGTCTTTGCGTGTTGACTGTTGATCGAGCTAGCAGGAGTTCATGGATACCCTGTGCCGAGGCAGTCCTCCCAGAACTTGCGGTCCTCCGCCTGCCGCGCCGCCGCCCGCTCCGGGTCCTCCACCGCCTCCTCCGCCGGCGGGAACACGCTGCCGTCCCCGGACGGCGCCGCGAGCCGCTTCTTCCACCACACGCTCGCCGTGCTCACCTCTTCCTCGTCGACGTCGGCTTCTTGGTAGTAGCCGAGCTCGCCCCCCTCGACGCAGCTGCTGCAACCGTCATCGTCCTCGTCGCACTCGCCGCCCCCGCCGCTCGCTGTCGGCCGGCGCGGACACGGGCACGGGCTCGATGACTCCGCTACGCTCTCGATGTCGCTGCCGTCGTCGTCGGGGATGAGGGCGGCGGCGTGCTGCCTCGGGAGCCCGAACTGCGGCGGCGCCGGCGTGGGCGGGTGGACGGACGCCATCGGCGGCGAGCGACGGAGCGAGGTAGAGATGTGTGCGTGCGTGGAAGCGTGGTTGTTGTGAGCAGCGGCGAGGTGGACGGGGACCGGTGCTACTTATAGCGCGCACGCACGATTTCCTTTTTTAAAGGAGAAACAAACTGGTGGAGTGCGACCGATCGATGCTGCTACTGCTGCAGCTACAGCTTTCCATTCCGCTTGCACAATAGAAGACGACGACTAACCGACTGGATTAAATTAGTCCAGTTAAATAATCCTCAAATTGTGGTGAAACCAGGTGCTTCAAAAAATGGTTTTGATTTTCACTTTTGTACCCTCTTCAATTGAAAAAAGGTATCTCGATATTTGGACACTGATAATTAAGGCTACATATCATAACTTTGACCACAAATTGTAATGGAATATATGTATAAGGACCCACAAAATTATAGTATTCTGAAAATACTTGTAGAGAAAACTAGACTACGACTTTCTGTTTACAGTTTAATATTTGAATCAATACGGCGGCCAAAGTTTCCAAACAATCACTTTTGTAAAGGTGAGGGAGCATGTTTGGAAAATGACTACACCGACTGGATTTAAAGAATCGGTGCTCACATGTATTTAGCAAAATACGAGTGTGTTGTAGTACTATGCATGTTGTTGTTGAATAATGACTCCACCTACCAAGGTTTTAATTTGCGATGCTAACATATACTCACTCCGTCTCCATCCCAAAATAAATATCTTAGATTTGATAAAAAAAAATGAATGTATCTATACATGTTTCATGTCTAGATACATTCATCTTTTGACAAACCTAATACAGTTATTTTGGGACGGAGGGAGTATGTGCCAACACACATGTCTGCACTTGGAATTTAAGGTACTCCCTCCTTTCTTGATTGTGTTGCATATAAGTTTTGATTAAAGTTCAACTTTAGGAAGTCCGACCAAGTCAGAATATATCAACATCTACAATATTAATATTACTAAAAATATCATGAAATATGTTATCATCAAATTAAATGTCAACATATGATAGCTAAATCAAGTGTCCTTTAATTGCTAAATCTAGCAACACTCATGGATACATCGTCGATTACTTCGAGAAGTGATGTGCTTGTGTGGGTGTTTGTCTTATTTTTCAATTGCGTGGAATATTTATATATCCTGATACACTGTGTTATAAGCCTTTGGATCAATGTACAACTATTTGCATCACACCCAACTTTATGTATAAACCACTGGTTTTTATCTTTGATTTCTAATTATCATTAATAAAATGTATTGGATTTGAAGTGCAAACAAAATTAAATTTCAATTAATCTAGTCACATTCTTCCTTAAAAAACTACTGTAGCTAGAACAAGTAGTATTTGGTCAAAAGTTGTGTATACAATTTTAGATTACAAAAGAACATATGGAGGTCCAAAACGGTAGGCTAAAAAGCACAAAATTGCTGGGACTCAAGATTTTCCAAGAATAAAATGTTGCCAAGGGCTCAACAGGTTACACTATGAAACTTTGACTGCTAACTACTCGCTCCGTTCTGAAATATAAGGGCCCCTTTAGTTCACATAAATTGAAAAGCACATGAATAAGAAAAACGCAGTAATAGAATATCATGACATGTGAAATTCTATAGGAACTCTAAATACACAAGAGAAACACAGAAATTTTATATAGAGTTGAGTACAAGTCCTACTTGTCTTAGGCATATAGAAACTTTTACAAGAGGTCTAACCTCTTACTAGAAATCCTATGGGATTGTATGGTAGTGAAGGAAACCATATGAATTTTGGAGGATCCAATCCTGTGAACCAAATGGATGTCATAGCAAAAATTCCTATGGGTTGGAATCCTACAAAATTCCTTTGAAAATCCTTTGAACCAGAGAAATCGTAAGATGTTTTAGCTTTTTCCTAAATAACATGTATCTAGACAGATTTTAGTGAGTAGATTCACTCATTTTAGTCTGTTCTAGTTCATTTTAAAATATATAAAGCACCTTATAGTTGGAAGGGAGGGTGTACCATAATTCCTTAAATAATTATGTTCAGATTTTTCACGTGCAAATATATTAGTAAATTAACTACAGACAGAATCCAACAAGTGCATTCTTCTTAGCACTTTGGTAGCATGTATATATTAGCTGTTGGTCAAAGGCATATGCAGATTGCAAAAGAACATACCGATGTCCAAAACGGTAGGCTAGAAAGAAGGAAATTGTTTGCGCAGCCCAGGATTAATTTGGCCAGAAGAAAATGCTGCCAACGACTCAACCGGCCGGTGATATTGCTGAAAAAAACTCTACAAGAAATCACCCCGACTGCTGATCAACCTATTCTAGATCACCCACTTTGACGGTCTGTGAAAAAGAAAATGAAGAATGATAGCAGAGCACTTTGACCAGTGAAACTGTCTTCACGGCCGGCCGGAGACTAGCTAGCTATCATTTGGAAAATAAAAATCAAATAGGACTGTAGGAGTAGGGAGGTAAACTGATCCTCGGATCGGATTTTGGCTCTACCATATCTTTTATCATATTTTTTACTCAGATTCGAGTCGGATAATGAACGGTTGCGGATTCGGTGGCGGATATATATGATCACGGATACGAAACTGAAACAGAGCGGACTCGGGACGAAAATAAAATTAGTCGGTAGAAATAACCTAACAAAGTTGTACTCAATAGACTGTACAGTGACCATGTAAGTTATTTGTTGTTGAACGGATAAACTACACAACTCACTAAACTGTGCCCTATTAGTTTATTCATTTCGGTAGAAAATCAGATTATATGGATTATAACCATCGGATAATCCTAATTAATTTTTGGATAACCAATATTCGGATGCTATTTTACATACTCCCATGTCCTATATACCATATCTGGGTGTTTAGTTCGGAATCGGCTCTTATCCGTCAGATTTTTTTGAAACCGGATATGAATTCTTTAAAATGGATTCGGTGACGGATTTGGTGAGGAAATTATCCTATCCATTTACGTCCCTGTATATTGTTAATTGATCTGGACCCAAATAATCTAGCAAGCACATACGTACACACAGTACAGGTACGTCGACGTGCGAACAATTCATTCCTTTTTCGAAGGAGATGCATGCGTCTATATCAAGAACGACTTTGGGCGCGTGTCAATTCGATCTGCCGTCGGGTGGAGTCTCAGCCGTAACACGCCAGAACGACTTTGCAGCATGCATGGACAACTGCCCGGTTGGTGGTCAAGATCGAGCGCTATCATGGGCATGCCTCTAGCTAGGTTCTCAACTTGTGGTACATGAGGTTGGTACGGCTCCTCCACCCAAGCGATCTAAAAGCGATCCCATCTGGTCTTGGTTCCTCCCGCCGGCAAAGCTACTGCCCTCCCGTCTCCGATGGCCCTTGGGTCCGCGGAGGTGCGGCGGACCGCAACCCCTCATCGGAGGGAGGTTTCCGTTCCCCCTTTCGTAGGTCTTTGAGTGTTTTTCGGGATGGTGTGGTGGCGGCGACATCCTGAAGATAGAATAAGGCCCTCCACGTCCTATCCTCGCTCCGCAGATACGTCTAGTATCGACAGAGGGCGTGTGGAGTTGTGTGTCCGGCGGATCTTCTCGGATCTATTCTGTTTTTGTATTCGTTCGTGTGGTTGTAGGTCTGGCTAGTTTGATCTATGGTTGACATCATTGGTGATGCTTGCTGCTCTGCTGCGTTGGTCCTTCAGGATCTTAGCACGACGACTTCCCGTCTGTCTACTAAAACAAGCTCTTCTATGACAAGTTTTGCCCGGCGGCGGCGACGCCTTCGGCTCGCTTCACTACTTGAAGTCATCGATAAGTGGTCTGAAAACATATTTGTTATTTTACCGTTATTGGTAATCAATAAATCGGTTGGCCTTTTCGCAAAAAAGAAAGAAAATTGTGGTACATTAGACAAATTATTTTATACGAGAATATATGGTACAGAATCGGCATCAACAAAAGGGCAAAAAGAAGGCGGGTAACAAGGCACGTAAAAAACCCAAGATACACATGCAAGATACCAGCTCCGGAGCGCTTCTAGAAGGGTTGACCCTCGGCAGGTATTTCCTTCTAGAAGGAAGCCAGATCGATGACGGTCCACGCCCTCCATCTGTCATGCTCCATCTCTCTATCTCTCTCTACATCAGGAAATCACGCACGACTCCTTCACAGCTCGATGGATTTTATGTGGTCAACCCACATGGAAATACTTTTCCAGCGGGTGATGATGAAATGAAGGCGCGTGTTGGCAATCGGTATGCTGAACGTAGGTGAATTGGCAAGTGGTTCAGTAGTGGGGTTTCACACTTGGGGCAGACGATCGACTGTTGCTCTCTGGACTGTGTGCTCGATCCGTACTACAAAGTCTTTGGCGTGCTTGTGCGTGGAGGTTGATTCAGGGCGGGATGATCGATCGATGGGCGCGTGTACGTACTAGGTGCGGTCAATTCGGTACGCACTACTAGCTGCCTCTGCAGGCCGCCCGCCCGTCTGGTCGAGCTCACGCGGAGACTCGGCCGTAACGGCATCTCCAACGGGTTAGCTCAAACGGATACAAAAAAACTGACTGATTTTGTCCGTTTGTGGTGGGTTTGAAGTGCCCGTCCCGAACTGTCCGCCCACTGGCATGGCGCATATTTTTGCCCGGACAAGAGAGGAAGAAGTAGCATAGCAACTAAAACCAAATCAGAGGAGGAAACAACGGAGCGGCGTCATAAAATCAAACAGCTTGTGGGCAAGGTGATCACACAAAATCAAATCAAATCCAAAGAGGAAGAAGGACTAGCAGTGACAAAGAAGCAAATCCATGGACAAATAAGAACACAGCTAGCAAATTTCCTCAACAGAGAGATGAAGAAAGAGAGAGAAGCAGCAAAATTCAGCACATCCACGCGAGCACGGCCGGAGCCACCACGCGCGTTCGTCATTGCCTGGGATTGAAAACAAGCACCGAGGTGAGCCAAGAACCACAGAACTGACGGGAGAATCGGCACGGCCACGTCCGTGTGAGTCGATTGGGGCCTGCACCTGTCGGCGGGCTCGCAAGCGAACACGGCACGGCCACCTCCGCGTGTGCTCGCCAGCGAAACGAGGAGCGAGGCGTGGCGCTTGTGCTCGCCAGAGACCTCAGCGTCCAGGTCCGGCAAGACACGGCCGCGCGGCGTCATCCTGGCCGGCGGCAACCTGGTCGTCGTCCTGGCCGGCAACGGCGTCGACCAGACGGGAGAGAGATAGTTGGCCTTCTTGACCAGCCCCGCACATACGCATCCAGGATCCAGGGAGTTGGCCGCCTCGCCTTGCCGTCCCGAGCAGCGCCGTCTCCGACGGCCGCGGCCTCCCTGACCACCAGCTCGAGCTCCGAGCTCTGCTGCTCCACCAGGTTCTAGTCCGCGTCCTAGGCGACGGCAACGCGTCGACCGGCCGGGAAGGTGCTGGCTGGATGCGCTGCTCCGGCGACGGCAACGCGTCGACCGGCCGGCAGGTGGTGGCTGGATGCGCTGCTCCGGCGACGACGACGGGGATGGATCGGGCCGGCGATGGCGTCGTCGCGGTGGTTGGGGAAAAGAGAGAGAAAAGGAAGGGAGAGAAAAGAATGAGTGGACCTGCTCTTGTGTCGCTGTCGTATGGGCCAGGCCGGACACGAGAGCGGATAGAACGGACACGCGACAGTGTCCAGCTCACCCCAAATCCGGACCAAAATTGGGCCAGCTTTGGTCCAGAACGGACAGTCCGCGCGGACAAATGTCTCTATGCGCCAGCCCGTTGGAGGCAGTCATTTGTCCGATCGGACAAAAACGGACATGCGTGGTCCGTTTACGCCTTGCCGTTGGAGGTGCCTTAACACGCCATACGACTTTGCAGGTTGGCGTCCCTTTTTATATTTTCTTGCCTCCTTGCGTCCCGGTTGACAGCTCCAAGGGAAATCTTAGACCCGTTGAGTCAGCGGATGACGTCGATTAGGCGTAACTCCCTCCTTGGAGGTACCGTGTTTGGAGGTTGTGACGGCTAGAGGGACCAGTGTCGGGTGTTTGGTTGCTAGGGCGGTGGCACTAGGTCCAGTGGCGTTACGAGATGTGTGGCAACGATCAGGGACGAAGACAGGAATAAAATTTAAGTGTGGCCAAATGCACACTATGCAGCTTGGAGGGGGCCATTAGGGCTAATTTAGGCAAAATTAGAGGTAAACTACACCTATTATTGGGGGGTTTCACAAAAAAAATCATCACCAGGGTGGAGGGGGGGCATGGCCCCAGCACGCCCCCCCTACCTAGCTCCGTCCCTGGCAACGATGACGTTGATGAGCGGATCTGAGTCGCGGCGTATCCTTAGTCACCGGTTATTCTGCGTGCTTTTTTTGGGTTCTTGTGCAGCATCATGCCATTACGTACGCGGCGAAGTCGGAGCTATGCCACCTAATCGGTCGTACGGGTGCGTGGATTTCCAACTATCACATGGATTACGCCGGTGCAACTTTCTACTATGAAGCTCTCCCTCAAACTTAGAGTTGCCTCATCGTCGACGCTTTAGGTCGACTGTTTGGCATGGGCCAACATGACTTCTAATGTCAGTTGTTATGAGGGCCTCGCCGCGTGGTCTTTGAAGGTGAAGTCGCTGGCTCGTTAAGGGTGATGCCATGACGCCTAGTAGCAACCTCGACCATGGTCTCTCCTCGTGTTTGTGCTTTGTGTGGATAGCCAGGTGGCCGGTTTATACAATGTGGTCGTGTTACACTACGACATTGATCCAGTTGTAGCGGTTTTAGGCTGGTTCACTGCTGATGAACTTATCAGTTCTCTCCTAAGTTTTTAAATAAAACAAGTCACATCGTCCTTTTTAGTGAAAAAACTACAGAAAATCGGCATGGACAAAAGGCCAAAAGAAAGGGTAACAAAGCACGCGGAAAACCCAAGATATGCATATGCATGCTAGTATAGTATGCTACACATGGGCCACCCAAAATGAAGCATAAATCTCGTGACAAACATGTTTGTTTAGGTTGGGCGGCGACCCCAAAAGTCAGGGAGTCTTTCCTCTCCTTTTCTTGGTCTCCCCAGGTATACCGTACAACTCCTCAATCACCATGACGATCGCCCCAATCAGGTAGAATCGTCTAAAGAGCTTTCTGCTACTGTAGACCTTGGTCTCTTCCTCCTTGGGAAATGTTTACAGCCTATTTGGGTTCAGTTTGTCACCAGAAAATTCAGTGCAGTTCCTTATTTAACACCGTTGGCGTCAGTTTGTGAGGTTGCAGGTGATTTCGGAGCAACATGGTACAAAGTCGAGAGCGCCCTGATAATTGCATCTCATCATTGAACAGAGCCACGGTTTTCAAGTGTTTACACAGCAGGTTGATACATTTATCTCGAAAAATGGCAGAATATGATAGATTAATTCTTGCTGGAGAAAAATAAATAATAATGCTATGATATTTCTTGATATGCAGTTTGAGTTAAGCTCATCTATACAGTAAAACAGAATTATTGCAACAAGGGTGCTGACTGCTGAGCTAAGAATGACAAATGGTGTTTATTATGGTTAATTTTTGGGCCGTTACTTTTTCCATAATTTTTCCATAATTTTTGGAGCAGTGCAAGTGCCCTAATTAAAACTATTGAAGAAACATGTTTTAAAGTTAAAAACAGAAAAAGGGAGAACCGGATTATCCGTCCCGATCGACCACCGGATTATCCAGTCGGGATCATCTTCTTCCCGTAGCGACCGAAGAACGCAGCTCGCGTCGCACCCGCACGCACGCCTCGCCCCGGGGGCCCCCTCTGCCCTCTCCACCTGCAAGGAGAGCAAGACACGACCCCCACTGCTCCTCCTCACCCTATCCCCTCAACCACCACTTGCTCCTCTCTCTCTCTTGCTCCCCACCGAGCCGCCATGGACGCCGAGCTCCACCGCCGCCTCTCCGTTGATTGAAGCCATCCCCAGCAAATCGAAGCGCACCACAAGCTCCGCCGTGTCTCCTTCTCCGTCCTCACCGCAAGAATCGAGCCGGGAAGCTACACATTGCCCGGGATGCGAGTTCTTCTCCGACGAACTCCGCTGCACGCCGAGCTCGATTACCGCCGCTCCCGTCCATCCCCGGCCTAGCTGAGCACCCCCACGAGTTCGTGGTGAGCACTATACCCTTGCTGACCCCTTTCCCTCTCCCCTTTTGCTCTAGTTCGAGTTTTGGCGGTAGCCATGAATTTTCAGCTGGAACTCGCAGATCCAGGCCAGATATTCCGGCCTAAATGTTCGGCCTCTGCGCACAATTTTTCCTTAGCCAAATTTCCTGACTAGTGGAGGAAGCAACTGGATATTCCGGCCTCGGACAAAATGTCCGGCTTGAATTTTCCGGCCGAGTCCAGTGGCTTGCGCCTTGAGTCCTTAGCCGTTTCACGTGTGGCCAAGAATTGAGACCGGATATTCCGGTGTGGCACGACCCGGATTATCCGGCCTCTGGGAGCTTTTTGCCTATTTTGGCTAAGTTGCACATGGTCTCCTCACAACTTAAAACTTGCATCTTCTCATGAGCATGACATTCATATGCAAGTTAACCCTAAGGTTCATCGATCTTGATCAACTAGTAAAGTTGTTGTAACCCTTAAACCCCACCGTATAGTCGCGATGCATCCAACCTCCGTTTAAATTGTTTAGTTGAATCATCCTCGTCTCGGGGATTTAAAATGTCATGTCATCATATGTTTGCGCATTGCATTTGTTAAGCATATGTGTGGTGATTGATTGTTCTCTCCCGATGTTTGTTTTTCGTTAGATCAAGCAACCGGGGTTACCACAATACCCCGAAGACCCGTACTACCAGCACGTTGAGCAAGGCAAGCGTAATCCCCCTCTGAGCATATCCTATCCTATTTTCCGTAATTATTTTCTCCACTATAATATTGTATGCGGTTCTAGATGTCTTTTGCTTGGGTTAGAGTATCCTATAGAATGCATTAAGTTTCCGATGCCAATACCTGTTTTTCCCTCCTAACACCATAGGTTTGTATTGTTGGCCATGAGATCCTTAACTATACTAGGTTGATGCTTAGCCATGCTTAGTAATTGCCTAGTGGTACTATGGTTATCAAATGTTGGGAACAGGTGGTGAAATGAGAATGATGGTGGAGAATTGTGGAGACGGATAATAAAATGCTTAAAGGTGGGAATGAGGGGCCACTGTGGTTGTGGTGTTTTGTCTCGTTCTCGCCGCCTAGGAGCGAGTTCTATACCTCTTGAACCAAGACTGAGCGTGCAACCATGCGTGAGGCCTATGCATTTGCAGGAACCCTCATAGACTAAATAACTCGGGCGGGGCTAGCCAGGGTCCTCTAGTTCGGGCTTCCATTTGCGCGTGCGTGATGATGGTGGGATGAACTGAGATGAGGATGGTGGTGTTAGGAAAATGAGTGGCCGTGGGGCGGGTGTTGTGATCCTGGCAGTCCTACCGCCACTGATGATCCTGGAAAGTCCTTAACGAGGGAGAAGTCGACACCGTTCCCACCCAGCCGGCTTTCCAAGGAAGAGAGCTAATGCGCAGGTAATGGGCCGGCGGTACGCGTGGCAAACATTTGTACACCCCTGCAGGGTTAAATCTTTTCGAAAAGCCGTGTCCGCGGTTATGGACGACTTGGGAAGTGAAGGTAGGATCATAGAATAACTTTAACGGAATGATTAAAAACTGGGTACTAGAGGTACCACTCAAGATGTAAGGTGAGCTTCCTCGAGGGTGATTCGGGGAGGTGCCTTTGATGAACAGGTACAGTGGTTGATGATGGTTATGATGAGAAGGTGATGAAAGAAAGAGTTACTTCTTACCTCTTTTGAAAATACTCTGAATAGTCGATGCCTTTGAGTTATGTTTTCATAAATAAAATCAGCTTTATGCAAAACAGCCATATAACTTTGAAAGCCTCATCGAGCTAAAGCTCTATATATAATCTTGCGAGTTCGTCGAACTCAACGTCGTTTGTTTTGTTTCAGAGGAGGACTTCACCGACCTCGAAGGTGGGTTCTTTGTGGACGTCGACGAGTAGTCTGGGGTTCCCAGGTGGCAGCTTGGGACATCCCGGAACAGCTGGCGCTGTGATGTTTATCTGTAGGCCTCTTAGGCCATATTTGGATCTTGTTGTTTAGAACAACCTAATTGCTTCCGCTTGATGTAATGTTGGGTCTGTGACCTCTGGTTGTCATTTGCTATCTTTCTCTATTATAAGAGTTGAACTATATGATTTGTGTCGTAGAGTCTGTGATGTGCCAGTTGTTCCACAAGTCTTGATCTCTCTATTATACATTGAGGGTTGTGCCTGTGTTAAGGCATCAATCGGGGTGTTGCGTTGCCGATGATCCATTCCGAGCAACGCCTGCCAAAGGTTTTGGCCGGGGATTGGTAAACCCGTAACCTCCGGTTGTATCGCTTAACCGGTGACACACAGCATCACTGTATAGCAGTCGGGTCGGGGCGCCACAAGTTGGTATCAGAGCAGTACTGCCTGTAGGAAACCCTTCTACTGGTCGATGTTGAGTCTAGTGTTTGTGAAAATATTTTTAACCTAAAAATGAGTTGTGAAAACCATCTTAGGATTCTTTTTACTCCTTATCTGGTTACCCTCTAATCTCGGAGCAATCTTACCTCGATTTGAGTTTAAAGGTTTTACTCCTCGTCTGTTACTTCAAAATGATTAGAAACGGGGTGGGTTCGACCTTTAGTGTTATGTGTCACATTGCTCCCGCTGCGTTGCAATCCCAAATCAACTCAGATGTTTCTACCGAGTTTAATCTTTGATCCTTTCTTTGGGTTTTAACCCACGGACTTGAACATAAGGTCCCGGATTGTGTCAACTAGAGTGTGTTAAGTTGTGATTTCTTAACTCTCACTAGTAGCACATGATGCTGATCTTTGACCCAAGTTCTATCTTGTTGTCCTTCTGTTAATCGTACTTGTGTAGACGCTAATGCTATTGTTCGACCATTCGGAGAAAGATACTAACCGTGTCATTGTCAAATCTCCAGAATGGCTCGAGGAGGCGTGGAGGCCGTGGTGGTCGCGGTAACCACAATGATGATGAGGATGATCTGCCGCCACCACCCTCGATGGCTGAGGTCTTGATGGCCATTGAGGAGAACCGTGGGCGCAATGAGCGCTTGCTTGAACAGTTGGTGCAGCAGAATGCACGGAGGAACGAGTGCAACACTCTCACCGAGTTCCTGCGTTCCCAGCCACCCACTTTTGCTGATGCTAAGGAGCCACTGGAAGCTGATGATTGGCTTCGTGCTTTGGAGCGCAAGTTCTCCGCGCTCATGTCCCATTGGCGGAGCAAGTCAACTTTGCCACCTATCTCTTGGTTGGTGCTGCTGGCTGTTGGTGGGAAAGCCATGTGGCTTTGTTTCCAGCCAACCATGTCTTCACTGGGCTGATTTCCGCACTGCCTTCCGTGCGGAGTACATTCCCCAGCCTATCATGGACTTGAAGAGGAGGGAGTTCCTGGATTTGCAACAGGGACGGATGGACCTCCGCACTTATGGTCGTGAGTTCAACCATCTCTCTCGTTACGCCCCAAGGGACGTGACCAATGATGCTGACAAGCAAGAGCTGTTCCGCAAGGGTCTGACTCCGCAGCTCCGCTATGAGCTATTGCCCTTCAGGTTCCAGACCTATCAGGAGCTGTTCAACCAGGCTTTCACTCTTGAGCAAGGAAGAAAGGAACTTGAAGCTTCCAAGAGGCCCGCACATGGGGACCACCAGAGTTCCTCGGGTTCTGAGAGCAAGAAGCGCAGGGTGTTTGTTCCCTACAGCGCGTACCTCGTGCTCCATTCATGCCGAGCGCAGGATACAGGCCACCTCCTCCGCGCCCCACTACTTCGACACTTGGGATAGGCGGAAGTGGGTACCGTCCTATGCTACCTGCTCCACCTGGAGTCACTTGCTACACCTGTGGCCAGGCTGGTCACTACTCCAGGGAGTGCCCCCAGAAGGCACCTCTCGCGATAACTCCTGCACGAGCCCCTGCCACTCCAACTGGCAAGGCTGGACCTATTGTGCGTGGTCGCCTGAACCACGTCTCTGTTGAAGAAGCTGAAGATGACCCCGGCGTTCTTATGGGTGAGTTACGAATCAACGGCAATACAGCTACAGTTTTGTTTGACTCTGGAGCATCGCATTCATTCATATCCATAGCGTTTGCAAAAGACCACAACATACCGTTCGAGAAAATGAGCCGTCCCTTGGTGATCGCTACTCCTGGTTCCAAATGGCAAACCGATGGGGTTACTCCTGAGGTCCAGATTAATATAGGTTCCTTGTCTTTTCCTTATGCCTTGGTAGCTCTGAAGTCCAAAGGCATTGATGTCATACTGGGCATGAACTGGCTAGCTAAATACCAGGCTAATCTCGACTGTGCTGCCAAGACCATTACTGTGACCGCTCCTTCCGGTGACATTGTGAAGTATTGGCCTGCAACATCAATACCTCCGTCCGCCATCGTACCCAGCTCACCTGAGATTCTCCTTTGCTTTATGGAAGGCGAATCCCCTCCTGAAATCCAGGACATACACGTGGTGTGTGACTTCCCGGATGTGTTCCCGGAAGAATTGCCTGGCATGCCTCCTGACCGAAGTGTGGAGTTTGTCATAGAGCTACTTCCCGGTACTGCTCCAATTTCCAAGAAGCCCTACCGTATGCCGGTGGAAGAGTTGGCTCTGTTGAAAGAGCAAATTGATCAGCTGTTAGCTAAGGAGTTCATCCAGCCTAGCAGTTCACCTTGGGGTTGTCCGGTACTCTTTGTCAAGAAGAGGGATTCTACCGTGCCTCGTCTAGTCTCTGACTATCGACCGTTGAATGCGGTGACAATCAAGAACAAGTATCCTATTCCTCGCATCAATGATCTGTTGGATCAGTTAGCTGGTGCAACGGTATTCTCCAAGATGGATCTGAGGTCAGGCTACCATCAGATAAAAATCAGAAAGGAGGATATTCCAAAGACGGCATTTGTTACTCGCTATGGCTCATATGAGTATACCGTCATGTCCTTTGGTCTCACAAATGCCCCGCTACTTTCATGAGGCTCATGAACTCCATCTTCATGGATTATCTTGACAAGTTTGTCGTCATTTACATTGATGACATCCTCATCTATTCCAAAACCAATGAAGAGCATGAGGAACATCTTCGTTTGGTTCTGACAAGACTTCGAGAACACCGCCTCTATGCCAAGTTCTCCAAGTGTGAGTTTTGGTTGGATAATCTCGTCTTCCTTGGTCATGTGATATCCGCTGATGGTGTGGCTGTCATTCCTGACAAGATTCAGTCCATTCTGGATTGGAAAACTCCAATGTCAGTCAAGGACATTCGTAGCTTTCTCGGATTGGCGGGTTACTACCGCCGATTCATCGAAGGTTTCTCCAAGATAGCCAAGGCCCTGACTGACCTTCTCAAAAAGGATAAAAAGTTTGTTTGGTCGGCCGAAGCTGAAGAGAGTTTCCAAACATTGAAAGCCAAGCTCACGTCCGCTCCTGTGCTTGTCCTGCCGGACACAAGCAAGGATTTCGTCGTCTTCTGTGATGCCTCTCTACAAGGCTTGGGTTGTGTATTAATGCAAGAAGGCCATGTGGTGGCATATGCTTCTCGCCAACTTAAGCCGCATGAGCTCAATTACCCTACTCATGATCTAGAGCTTGCCGCTGTGGTCTATGCTTTGAAGCAATGGAGACCATATCTGTTTGGTAACCGTTGCGAGATCTTCTCGGATCACAAGAGTTTGAAGTACCTCTTCACCCAGCCAGATTTAAATCTCAGGCAAAGGCGTTGGTTGGAGTTAATCACGGACTACAATTTGAGTCTGAACTATCAACCCGGCAAAGCAAACGTCGTGGCTGACGCGCTAAGTCGGAAGTCCTATTGCAACAATCTGATGATTGAAGAAGCCCAACCTGCCCTTCATGAAGAGTTCTCTCGTTTGAACTTAGAAATGGTGCCCTCCGGCTACCTTGCAAATCTGGAAATCAAATCTACTCTTGTGGACCAGATTAAGGATGCCCAAAGCGTGACAAGGGTATTCAGAAAATCAAAGAGAACATTGCTAGCGGGAAGGCAAAATGTTTTTCTGTCAATGAATCCGGAGTTGTTTATTTTGGTGACCGCTTGGTGGTGCCAAAGAAACGAAAATTGAGGGAGTTGATCCTCCAAGAAGCTCATGAATCTCCTCTCTCTATTCATCCCGGTAGTACCAAAATGTACCAAGACCTTCGACCACAATTCTGGTGGACTCGGATGAAACGAGAAATTGCCTAGTATGTTGCTGAATGCGACACCTGTCGACGGGTAAAGGCTGAACATCAAAGACCTGCCGGCACTCTCCACCCTATTGCTATTCCTGAGTGGAAATGGGATGAAATTGGTATGGATTTCATTACTGGTCTGCCGAAGTCTCCAAAGGGACATGATGCCATCTGGGTCATCATTGATCGACTATCCAAAGTGGCTCACTTCCTCCCGTTCGTGTGGACATTACATCAGCCAAGTTGGCAGACCTGTATACCTCTCGTATCATCGTCCTTCACGGCATTCCCAAGAAGATAATTTCTGATCGTGGGAGCCTATTCACCTCCAAGTTTTGGACTAGTTTCCAAACTGCTATGGGTACCCGTCTCAACTTCAGCACCGTGTTCCATCCTCAAACTGATGGTCAGACCGAAAGAGTGAACCAAGTTTTGGAAGACATGCTTAGGGCATGTGTAATCTCTTTTGGCAAGGATTGGGAAAAGTATCTCCCTTTCGCGGAATTCTCCTACAACAATAGCTATCAAGCTAGTCCGGGCATGGCTCCATTCGAGGTTCTCTATGGAAGAAAATGCCGCACTCCACTAAATTGGTCCGAGACCGGAGAGAGGGCACTCTTTGGTCCAGATATTATCAATGAAGTTGAGGAGAAGGTTAGAATCATACGGGAGAATCTGAAGATTGCTCAGTCTAGGCAAAAGAGCTACTATGATAAGCACCATCAGGAAATTCACTACGAAATTGGTGATAAAGCTTATCTCCGTGTCTCTCCCTTCGTGGCGTTCGCCGCTTCGGAATCAAAGGAAAATTAGCCCCTCGCTATGTTGGTCCTTTCACCGTTCTGGGTAAGCGAGGAGATCTTTCTTATCAATTGGAGTTACCGGTCAAATTCCCAAATGTAAATGATGTGTTTCATGTCTCCCAACTTCGCCGGTGTTTCAAGGATCCTATACATGGGGTCAATCATGAAGAGCTAGACCTCCAGGAAGATCTCACTTATCGCGAGCATCCTATCCGTGTCTTGGATGAAGCTGAAAGAAAGACCCGAAACAAGACTACCAAGTTCCTCAAAGTTCAATGGTCTCACCATTCCGGGGAAGAAGCAACTTGGGAACGAGAATCTAGTCTTCGTGAGGAGTATCCCGACTTCTTTTCGCAAACTTAGAATCTCGGGACGAGATTCCTGTAAGGAGGGTAGAGTTGTAACAGCCCAAAGCTGAGAACCTAAAAACCTGTGTAATTTTTCCACTTTTGAGCTAATTGCAACATGGCATCCATGCATAAACATGCCTCTTTTGAGTTAACACAACATTGGTATCGAAATGATATGAAGTTGCTAGAACCAAATGCCAAAGTGCTCTAACAAAACTTCCACACAATGTTGGCACTCAATCTTGCAAATAAACTTACTTTGACATCCCCTATCTGTCAAGGAAGTTCCAAGAGCTCCAAACGAATATTTGGCTTTTGCTCCAAATTGTTAAAGGAGCAACATCTTTGAATTTAGCAAAAATGCCCTATTCACCTTTCTAAACAAAAGTGGTCCAAACTATTTTATTTTGAGACACCAAAATTTGTGGAGTTCCTCCAGGTTAAGGGGAGCATCCCCAAATTTTTCCATAATTTTTGGAGCAGTGCAAGTGCCCTAATTAAAACTATTGAAGAAACAGGTTTTAAAGTTAAAAACAGAAAAAGGGAGAACCGGATAATCCGTCCCGATCGACCACCGGATTATCCGGTCGGGATCATCTTCTTCCTGTAGCTCGCGTCGCACCCGCATGCACGCCTCGCCCCGGGGGCCCCCTCTGCCCTCTCCACCTGCAAGGAGAGCAAGACACGACCCCCACTGCTCCTCCTCACCCTATCCCCTCAACCACCACTTGCTCCTCTCTCTCTTCTTGCTCCCACCGAGCCGCCATGGACGCCGAGCTCCACCGCCACCTCTCCGTTGATTGAAGCCATCCCCAGCAAATCGAAGCGCACCACAAGCTCCGCCGCGTCTCCTTCTCCGTCCTCACCGCAAGAATCGAGCCGGGAAGCTGCACATTGCCCAGGATGCGAGTTCTTCTCCGATGAACTCCGCCGCACGCCAAGCTCGATTACCGCTGCTCCCGTCCATCCCCGGCCTAGCTGAGCACCCCACGAGTTCGTGGTGAGCACTATACCCTTGCTGACCCCTTTCCCTCTCCCCTTTTGCTCTAGTTCGAGTTTTGGCGGTAGCCATGAATTTTCAGCTGGAACTCGCAGATCCAGGCCGGATATTCCGGCCTAAATGTCCGGCCTCTGTGCGCACAATTTTTCCTTAGCCAAATTTCCTGACTAGTGGAGGAAGCAACCGGATATTCCGGCCTCGGACAAAATGTCCGGCTTGAATTTTCCGGCCGAGTCCAGTGGCTCGCGCCTTGAGTCCTTAGCCGTTTCACGTGTGGCCAAGAATTGAGACCGGATATTCCGGTGTGGCACGACCCGGATTATCCGGCCTCTGGGAGCTTTTTGCCTATTTTGGCTAAGTTGCACATGGTCTCCTCACAACTTAAAACTTGCATCTTCTCATGAGCATGACATTCATATGCAAGTTAACCCTAAGGTTCATCGATCTTGATCAACTAGTAAAGTTGTTGTAACCCTTAAACCCCACCATATAGTCGCGATGCATCCAACCTCCATTTAAATTGTTTAGTTGAATCATCCTCGTCTCGGGGATTTAAAATGTCATGTCATCATATGTTTGCGCATTGCATTTGTTAAGCATATGTGTGGTGATTGATTGTTCTCTCCCGATGTTTGTTTTTCGTTAGATCAAGCAACCGGGGTTACTCCACAATACCCCGAAGACCCGTACTACCAGCACGTTGAGCAAGGCAAGCGTAATCCCCCTCTGAGCATATCCTATCCTATTTTCCGTAATTATTTTCTCCACTATAATATTGCATGCGGTTCTAGATGTCTTTTGCTTGGGTTAGAGTATCCTATAGAATGCATTAAGTTTCCGATGCCAATACCTGTTTTTCCCTCCTAACACCATAGGTTTGTATTGTTGGCCATGAGATACTTAACTATACTAGGTTGATGCTTAGCCATGCTTAGTAATTGCCTAGTGGTACTATGATTATCAAATATTGGGACCAGGTGGTGAAATGAGAATGATGGTCGAGAATTGTGGTGACGGATAATAAAATGCTTAAAGGTGGGGATGAGGGGCCACTGTGGTTGTGGTGTGTTGTACCTCTTGAACCAAGACTGAGCGTGCAACCATGCGTGAGGCCTGTGCATTTGCAGGAACCCTCATAGACTAAATAACTCGGGCGGGGCTAGCCAGGGTCCTCTAGTTCGGGCTTCCATTTGCGCGTGCGTGATGATGGTGGGATGAACTGAGATGAGGATGGTGGTGTTAGGAAAATGAGTGGCCGTGGGGCGGGGTGTTGTGATCCTGGCAGTCCTACCGCCACTGATGATCCTGGAAAGTCCTTAACGAGGGAGAAGTCGACACCGTTCCCACCCAGCCGGCTTTCCAAGGAAGAGAGCTAATGCGCAGGTAATGGGCCGGGCGGTACGCGTGGCAAACATTTGTACACCCCTGCAGGGTTAAATCTTTTCGAAAAGCCGTGTCCGCGATTATGGACGACTTGGGAAGTGAAGGTAGGATCATAGATTAACTTTAACGGAATGATTAAAAACTGGGTACTAGAGGTACCACTCAAGATTGTAAGGTGAGCTTCCTCGAGGGTGATTCGGGGAGGTGCCTTGGACGAACAGGTACAGTGGTTGATGATGGTTTATGATGAGTAAGGTGATGAAAGAAAGAGTTACTTCTTACCTCTTTTGAAAATACTCTGAATAGTCGATGCCTTTGAGTTATGTTTTCATAAATAAAATCAGCTTTATGCAAAACAGCCATATAACTTTGAAAGCCTCATCGAGCTAAAGCTCTATATATAATCTTGCGAGTTCGTCGAACTCAACGTCGTTTGTTTTGTTTCAGAGGAGGACTTCACCGAACTCGAAGGTGGGTTCTTTGTGGACGTCGACGAGTAGTCTGGGATTCCCAGGTGGCAGCTTGGGACATCCCGGAACATCTGGCGCTGTGATGTTTATCTGTAGGCCTCTTAGGCCATATTTGGATCTTGTTGTTTAGAACAACCTAAATTGCTTCCGCTTGATGTAATGTTGGGTCTGTGACCTTTGAATGTCATTTGCTATCTTTCTCTATTATAAGAGTTGAACTATATGATTTGTGTCATAGAGTCTGTGATGTGCCAGTTGTTCCACAAGTCTTGATCTCTCTATTATACATTGAGGGTTGTGCCTGTGTTAAGGCATCAATCGGGGAGTTGCGTTGCGATGATCCATTCCGAGCAACGCCTGGCAAAGGTTTTGGCCGGGGATTGGTAAACCCGTAACCTCCAGTTGTATCGCTTAACCGGTGACACACAGCATCACTGTATAGCAGTCGGGTCGGGGCGCCACAACCATGGCTACTCAACTTGGGTCACTAGGCAAGTTCGAAATTTTCAGTCATTGCAAGTAATAAAAGCGTCATCAAGAGCGTCAACTGGGGTACCTCTTGTCCCAGGACATGGACAAGCCCATGTCCAAACAACAAGACAAACAGACAATGAACAATCTCAGCACTCTTTTATTTACCATTTGCATAGCTTTTTATTATGAAGTGCATCACTGAATGTCCACCATGGTGCGCTGTAAATTTCCACCATGAATGATGCATGGCTTAAGTTGGCGGCCCAGGCGTCTCTCTAGCCAATTATTCTTACTCATCAAACTTGCTAAGTTTCCGCTTTCATTTCGCACATGATAAGCATCCATAAACAAAAGTACATGATATCAACTGAATATATTTTAGTGCAATGTTGAAAGCTTTACATGTGTCAGCACATTTCAGCTAACTCCCAACCACTAAACCTGTCAAGCATACAACTTCATGTTTATTATTTGAAAATTATTTTACTTTCTATTGGTTGGCAAGTTTAGTAAGCACAATGGGATGCGTAGACCTTTGTTTAGAGCTACAATTATTCAATCCACAACCAAGTATTGTCACTAAATAAAATTTCACTTGCATCATCATATAACATACTAGAACATGGAGAAGATAAACATTTGCTACCATTTCTCTAGATGTTGAAGAAACTATGATGTGCTCACTTGCTGTTATTAAAGAGTCCACATAAGCATGGCAAAGGTGTCATACCTTTCATCCACTTCATGCACATCAACTTATCATCGTTGTTCTCCTCTCCCAACTTGAACTGCACAATAAAAACTCAAATCTGCCAGAAAATGTCACTGCATACAGTACTGTTTTTACCCTACCTAGACACCTCAGAAAAATCTCATATTTTACGTGTGTGTAGGTTATGATGTGTTGCAGCAGTGGTTAAAATTTCAGCTCAATCGGAGTTACAGAGAAAAAATGAAAAATAAAACAGCGAGCAGATTTCAGCAATTTCTGCACCTCCGTTTTTGCGTTTGTTTCAAGAAAACGAAAATATTTTTGTTATTTTTCGTTCTAAGAAACAAAAGACAAACAACCAGAAGTAAAAGAAACAAATAAAATCTTTTTGTGTTTTTGCGTTTTCAAGAAACTTATCATAGCAATATAACGGTGATATAAAACAATGAATGGAGAGTAAGAGAAGTACTCCCCCAAGCTTGCGATCAAGCTAGTATCCTGGGTAGTTGCCGTATCCACTTCCACTTCCAGGGTAGTAACTATATGGGTAGCCTTGCATGCTTGGGTACAGGGGCTCCGCCTGAGGTATGTACCCCTGTGTCTCTGGAGCTTGTGGCTCCTCCTGAGGCGGCGCCTCTTCCACTATCCATTTTCCGGTACTCCTGTCAAAAAGATCAGTACGGGGGAGCCTAATGGACACTCGCTGCCCACTAGTGCTCAAATAGTTATACAGATAATGTCCCCATACAACGTACTTATATCCATGCGAGTAGTCAAAGCAAAATCAAGTAATTTGGACTCTCGCACTAGAGTACCCATGTTATCACCATATCCTCTCTCGTTTTTAATGTAATTGTACACCATAGTAGCAATAGCACCAGCATAAATAGGAGTTTGATCAGTAATATTTCTACTCACAGCAGTATGCAAAGATCTAGCAAGTATGACTCCCAAGTTATATTCACACGGTGTATTTTCTTTTGCACATTTTAGTAGATAAACCATTGGTCCAGTGCAAGCAGAATTGTTATCCCTAGCAAGAAATCCTCTTGCAAGAAACAACGCAAAATATCTCAAACTTGGGTGCTGTATATGAGTAAATTTACCCCTATTTAATCTATCACGAGAGTTTACAGATATAGTATGCCAAAACTCAACAAGCTCATGGTTGGTATCAGCACGAGTTTCACTCCAACTCCCTGAATTTTCTACACCAATAGCATTGCAAAATTCCCCTAGAGACATAACAAGGCGCTCACCTCTCATAGTAAATTTGCAAACAAAGGTAAGAGGGGGTGCCTTACTTCTCTTCCTGTGCTTTTGGGGCTCCGGGCCCTCAAATCTGAAGGTAGAGAGGAATTCCCGCGAGAGTTCTTCATATGTATCTTGGGGTTCTGGGAGAACCTAAGCAACCAGTTGTAGTGACGAAGGTGTCGAAGTCCTCTTTGATCCCCACTGTTCAAGAACATAGGGATCTTGCCATCTTGTTGTATGTATTTTCAGCTTCTCCCCTACAAAGAATGCATCATCCTCCCAAGATGGTGTCATCATAATTGAGGGAGACTTTGCACTCTTCTTCTTGGTCTTGAGCTCATCCCAACCAAAGCTTTGCCCTTGCTAAACATGATACCTTGCTGCCCAAAAACAATATTCAACAAAAATCAAGATGTAACACCTTAAAACAACATTAAGCCATCCATAAATAGTCTCCACATCAATATCATGCATCAATATCAACTAGAAAACTTGAATCTATGGATTTCCTAAGCATAAAAGGGTGACACCTAGTGCAGCAAAATACTTCATGCATGAGGCATAAGAACAAAAAGTAATTGGATGAGTGGAGGAGTCACATACCAATGAGCAATCCCACCAAACAGATTTGAAAAATCTGCCCTAAACTTGGAGATCCAAGGATAGCAGGAAGAGAGCTCGAGAAAATTTGGGAAAAATACCTGGGGCTGGTTTCCTGTCGAGGGGAAGGAGATGGGCACTGGATACTCACCTAACCCCCTCTGTGGGCCAAAATAGTGGGTCCCACGCGGCCAGGTACTGTGGCCGCGTGGGACACCCTTTTGGGCCCTGGTGGCCCTCTGGTGTCTCCCTTTTGGCTGTTAGTTCCTCTGGTAAAATAACTTACCTCCAAATTTTTCTGGAATTTTTCGAGAAAATTTTCTGAACAGAATTTTTCAAACTACATTTCTGGAATTTCTGCACTTTGAAATAATTATGCTCATGCAAATAATCTAAAAATTCTAGAATAAATGAAATCAAACATTCAAAGCAATTTTTATGGGAATCAAGTTTGCATCATTTTCATATTAGTAATGAGGTTGATCAAGTCTCATTAATAATATGCAAAAGATATAATACATGATTCTTTATTTTATATGTTTTCTGAGCAATTTCAAGTCACCTCATATTTGATTGGAATAGTTCCAATCATTAAGATAGCATATTTTGGTTCAGGAGGTGGCAATGCAAACTCAAAGCTTCCTATTATAAGAGTATTCCTTTTAATGGAGTTCACACTCTGGCTTACCATAGTAACAGATTTCTTCTTAGGAAAATAGATAGTGTGCTCATTTCCCTTGACATTGAATGTTACCTTGCTCTCAGTGCAATTTATAACAGCCCCTGCAAAGGGTCTTCCAAGAATAATAGACAAATTATCATCTTCAGGCATTTCTAACACAACAAAGTCTGTAGGGATTAACACATTAGCAATAGAGATAGGGACATCCTCACATATTCCTATAGGCACAGCAGTTGATTTATCAGCCATTTGTAATGATACTTCAGTTGGAACCAATTTGTTTAGGTTAAGTTTCTTATATAAAGAAAAAGGCATAACACTAACACCAGCTCCTAAGTCACATAGAGCATATTTCACGTAAGTTTCTTTAATATGACAAGGAATAGTTGGAATACCAGGATCACCACGTTTTTCAGGCATTTTCCCTTTAAAGGAATATTCAGCAAGCATAGCAGTTATTGCATCAGTAGGAATCTTTCTTTTATTAGTCACAATGTCTTTCATGTATTTGGAATATGGAGGGATTTTAATAGCATCAACAAGAGGAATTTGCAAACACAAAGACTTAATCAACTCAAAGAATTTCTCAAATCTAGCATCATCCAAAGTTTTTATTACCTCTTGGGGATATGGTATGGGTTTTTGTACCCACGGATCCCTATCTTTACCTCTTTGTGGATTAGGATGGCTCTTCTTCTTATTCTTCTCAGTAGATGGTGGAGGGTCTTCTTTATCATTAGGTTCAGGTTCTTCAATATTTTCATCCTCTTGTGGCTCTTCTTCAGGTGAAGGTGATTCTTCTTCTTCATTATTATTATCTTCAGTCTCAGCATCAGAAATAGAAATATCCTTATCTTGCTCTTCAGAGTCATCAATGTCCTTGTTTTCATTGGGAGATTTTCCTGCAGAAGATTTCTTCTTGAGAGCTTCTTGTTCTTTTCTCTTGGGATGGCCTTCAGGAAAATCAGGATCCTGAGTACTTGCACCTCCCCTAGTGTTAACTCCACAAACCTGTTTCTTCACCATAAGACTTTCATACAATTGATTTTGAAGAGAAACCATTTGTTCAACTTGATTATTCATCATCACAGTGTTTAACAATTCTTTTTACCTCTCCCACACTAGCATGTAAACTTTCTCGAAGAGATTTAATTTTGTGAGAGTTCTCCATAATAGTCATTCTAATATTATGCTCCTCAGGATTATGATGATAAGCAAAATCATTCATGTAGGATACATCAACAGGAGGTGTTACCTTTTCATTACCTTTTATGGAGCTAATAGCATTGACTTGAATTGGAAAACATGGTTGATCATCAGGAAGTTTAACACCCATTTCAGATAATTCCTTAAGATGAGAGGTTTTAATTCCCTTCTCTTTAATAGCCTTGGAAGCTTCTTTCATTGTTTCGTTATCCAATTTGAGCATGCCTCCTTTCTTCTCCGGAAATATCTCTTCAATATTCCAGTCTTCATAATTCCTAGAGATAGTCTCCAATAGCTCAGTTGCTTCATCAACGGTCCTTTCCCTGAAAACATTACCTGCAATACCATCAAGATAGCCTCTGGTGTTTTCGGTTAGACCATTGTAAAATATATCAAGTATTTCATTACTCTTGAAGCCATGGGTAGGACATTTCCTAACCATCTTACTATACCTCCCCCAAGCTTGGGGTAAATCCTCCTTCTCTTTCTGTGAAAAGTGCTAATCGCAACAGTCAAACCATGAATCTTATCAGCAGGGAAATACTTATTATAGAATACCTGCAAACATTCTTCCTTGCTAGTAATACATCCAGGTTCTAAACGATTATACCAAGTTTTAGCACTTCCTCCCAAAGTAAAAGGAAACAGCTTTAAGAAATAGTAGCGTTGATGGATTTCATCTTTACCAAATAACACAGATAAGTCATGCAAGACAGCAATGTGTTCAAAAGGAAACTCATCCTCTCTACCATAAAACTTATATTTTTCAGCTTTTTCAATTATTTCAGGATCAACACTAAACTCATAATCTTTATCTTTAATTTTAATAGCAGGAGCATTCATTTTCTCAGTAATAGGAAAATATCCATCAAGAGGAGAATTTTTATAGCTATCAAGTTTATCCAATTTATCAAAGTCAGAATTCATAAAAGCCATAGTAAATGCCTCCTCTTCCTCAGAAGAAGTTTCAAATTCATCATCACAGTATTCATTATCTTCTAACTCAGATTCCACATTTTATTAGTAGAGATTCCAGATTTTCAGGTGTTTCAGTTATCTCAGATGTTTCAGGTGTCACTTCTTTGTCTATGCTACCACATAATAAATCATTTTCATTACTAGTAGACATTTTAGACAATGGTGAACTAGATAAAACCTTTCCTTTTTCTTAGGAGCAACAGCAGAAGCAACATTAGGTGAAAAGTTTGGCCTACTTGGCAAATCCGTACCTCTGCGAGTAGTTGAAGGCCTCACTTCCTTCAGAGTAGTCTTTTCCTTTCCCATGGTTAGGAACAAGCAAAAGCAGCAAATAGATGATAACAAGTTGTCTTACCAATAAAGCTAGGTTCCCCGGCAACGGCGCCAGAAAACGTCTTGATACCCACAAGTATAGGGGATCGCTGAAGTCTTCGTTGGGAAGTATTACCCAAATTTATAGTTCGACTCGATGGGAACACAAGAATATCAATAAGACCTTGGCAATTGAGGCGTCACTCTCAACCACACCTGTATATCAATAACTTGCAGCAGTAATAGTGATGGCAGTAGTATGATTCAAGTAACAAGCAGAACAGTAGCAGTGAACAAGTGTTTCCCAGTTTTCACCGGAAAAGTGAAAGTGTAACTCAGAGATTTAAAACGTAGGCATGAGGTGATAGCGGGGTGTTGCAAGAATGAGATTGATCATATAATAAGAAACAAATAACAATGGGACCTATCTCTAACTCCGATATATGTAGGTATGTGTTCCATATTTAGTTGTGCGTACTAACCAAGAGAATTTGCACAACATCTATTGTCCAACCTGCCCATTTCACCGGGGCCAACTTGGAACTACAGGTAATTAAGGTCTACCCTTTCGAATAGACCGGAACAATGCATTAACACTTCATGAACACATAGAATCCTCAAACTAAAACATCTCCCCCTTGTTTTCCCTATATGTCACGTTTAGGGTTCGCAGGTTCAACATAATAGCAGGTGATACACTTTGCAGATAAATACCAAACTCAAATATATGATGGGGCAATATAAGTTCAGTACTGAAATCATGCCACTCGGGCCCTAGTAGCAAGCATTAAACATAGCAAGAGTGCATCAACACAATACAAAAGTATCCTCAAGATAAAACCCTAAAATCCCGAACAACGGGTAGCATTACATGATCAATCTCATCCAATCCCCATCCACCTCACATGCCTACAGCGGACTACTCACACATGGTGATGGTGAGCTCATGGTCGATGGAGATGAAGGCGGTGATGAAGGCGGTGAAGACGGCTCCGGATCCCTCCACCGGAGGAGAAATCCTGGATCAATCTGTCCCCGAAACGAAGATCGTGATGGTGGCGGCGTTGTTTCGCGAAAGCTCCCTCCTCCTAGGGCAAGCACTTTTTCGTATATATGAGGGGGTACGTCGAAGACCGAAGGCGAGGCGGCGCCCGAGGCCCATTTGGGCTGGGCCCACGCGGCCAGGTACAGGGGCCGCGTGGGACCCACCCATTTGGCCCTCGAGCGCTTCCTCGTGTCCATCTTTTGTCCATTGTCCTCCTTTTCCATAAAAATTGACGTGGTAATTTTCCCCGATTTTATTTCCTGCAGAAATAGCCAGAAAAGAGACTTTGCTAAAAACAGCGTCAGATTCAGCAGTTTTATTCAAATATGGGAAGATTCCGGAGCAAATTATGAGGCAAAGTGCTTGGAAAAATAGATGCATTTTGGATGCATCAGTCCTCCATCCCGAGTCCCCCTTGATCTTTTGGACGACAAATAAAGTTCCATCTAGTTAATCTATACTTCCTTTTATGACAATCACTTTGCCAGAAAAATCTTGATCTAAAAAAATCCATTCTTTTACGTACCCCTTTAGGTACCTCAAAGAAGGATAACATAAACATGGGCAAACTAGTTAGAACTGAATTGATTAAAATCAACCGGTCCCCATAGGACAATAATTTCCCAACCCAACTAGCTAACTTTTTCTCGAACCTATCCTCAATAGGTTTCCACTCCCCATTTTTCAACTTTCTGAAATGAATGGGGATGCCCAAATACCTAAAAGGGAAAGATCTAGATTCACATCCAAAAATGTTTCTTTACTGGTCTTCCACCTCTTTTGCTTTCCCAAAGCAGAACAGCTCGCTCTTATGAAAGTTTATTTTCAACCCCGATAGTTGTTCAAACATACACAAGATGAGCTTCATGTTCAACGCCTTTTCCAGGTCATGACTCAAAAAAAGGATAGTATCATCAACGTACAGTAATATAGACACCCCTCCTTCTACGAGATGAGGTATCAATCCATCTACTTGACCATCCTCTTTTGCTCTCGAAATTAAGATGGCCAGCATATCCGCTACTATGTTAAATAAGATAGGAGATAACGGGTCTCCTTGTCTCAAGCCTTTTTTAGTCTGAAAAGAATGACCTAGTTCATCATTTACCTTGATACCAACACTACCACGACTCACAAATTGTTTGATCCAGGTACACCACTTAGGACTAAAACCCTTCATACGCAAAACTTGTTGCATAAAAGGCCACTGTACCTTGTCATAGGCTTTTTCAAAATCTATTTTTAAAAGAACACCATCCAATTTTTTCCTATGAAGTTCATGGATGGTCTCGTGTAGAATCAGCACTCCCTCTAGAATGTGACTCCCTGGCATGAAAGCAGATTGAGTTGGCCGGATCACCTTATGTGCCACCCCCATAACTCTATTTGTGCCCACTTTAGTAATGATTTTGAAACTAACATTTAAAAGACAAATAGGTCGGTATTGTTTGATTTGAACGACGTTTTCCTTTTTGGGCAGAAGTATAATATTACCGTAATTTAAGTGAAAAAGTGGAAGCTCCCCTCTTTGGAAACTTTCAAACAATTTCATCAAATCAGGTTTCAGAATATCCCAATTTTTTTGATAAAACTCGGCTGGGAATCCGTCTGGTCCCGGCGCTTTATTCTTTTCCATTTGCATAATAGCCTCATACACTTCATTTTCAGAAAAATCGGCTGCAAGGATAGCATTTTCCTCAGCCGATATCTGTGGAATATCTGAGATTTCGGTCTCTACCAAAGAAAATTTATTTTGGGCCGGTGCCCCAAACAATTCCTTGTAGAAGGTTGTAATATCTTGTTCAAACAATCTCCTGCCCTATAATGGTTTCTTCATCTTGTTCTAGCTGAAAAATCTTTTTTCTCCGATGCTTACCATTAGCAATGAGATGAAAGTATTTTGTATTATTCTCCCCTTCTTGGATATGTTTAACTTTAGCTCGTTGCGCCCATTTGGACTCCTCATCCCGCCTTAACTTGGTTATCTTATCATTTGCCTCCCTCATTGCTTCCCTTCCAGAAGCGCTTAATGTAGATGATTCTGCTTTGATGTCTAGAGTATTAATTAACTCTAGGAGATGTGCTTTTTCTATTTTGTAAACACTACTAATATTTTTCGCCCACCCTCTTAGGAAAGCGCGAAGGTGGCGAATCTTGTTTTGCCATACCTCCATAGGAGTGTTACCATGAGAATAAAGTGTCCATTCTCTAATGACCATCTCAGCAAAGCCCTCTTGGCGTAGCCAAGATAGTTCAAAAGAAAATTTCGACTTATTGCCCGAGTAAGCTTGTTCACCCGAATCAATAAGTAAGGGTGTATGATCCGAACCAGCTCTAGTTAAAGCCCTAACATTTACTAGAGGAAATTTCTGCTCCCACGATACACTCGCTAAGAACCTATCCAACTTCTCATAAGTTGGCGTCGGCATGTGACTAGGCCAAGTATATTGTCTACCCACGAGATCTAATTCTCGAAGGTCTAAACTCTCAATTATTGCATTAAAAATAAATGGCCAACGTGCAACAAAATTATCATTGTTCTTCTCACTTTGTCGACGAATTATGTTGAAATCTCCCCGACCAATAAAGGTAAAGGTTCATCTTCACAAATCCGTAAAAGTTCGGACAAGAATTCCCCCTTTTGGGCATCTTGAGCCGCTCCATAAACCACTACTAAAGACCACTGAAAATTGTCTGCAACTGAAGCGAGATGAAACTTAACACACCGCTCTCCAGGCAACACATTTTTAACACTTAAAGTCTGGGAATTAAAACCCACCAAGATACCACCTGATCGACCTTGAGGTGGTAAACAAAACCAGTTATAATCATAGCCTCCAGCAAGGTTCCTAAGAAACGGTGTGGAGAAATTATCTCTGCCAGTTTCTATGACGGCAAAAAAATCCAACTTAAACTCTCTTATAGTATCGGAAACTACTGCATGTTTAGCCGAATCTCTAAAACCCCCACTATTCCAAATGGTTCCTCTCATTTGTTATTAGAAATTAATTTGATCCTAATACTACGTCTAACCGTAGTAGCATCCGTTTTTTTCTTGTTGTAAGCTCTTTTTTGTCTAGGAATCGGGAGTTGAAGATCCTTGTGATCTTCTGAGCCTGCTTGCTCTTCTCCTAATAAATCCGTACTAAGTTCCAGTGCTTTATTCAAAACTAAACTACCGGAGGACCCATCCTCATTGTTAGCTAGCTTTTCATTTTTCTGTAGCATAACCAAGGTACGCTTGTCATCTAGATCTTTTAACAATTCAACCGAGGACTCAATTTGACTAGGAGATGTACCTAAAGATATCCCTAGTGTTGTAGCTCTAGCTACTATAGTTTCATTTGGAATAGAAGCAACTGAAAACTTCGAAAATAAACGGGTACCTGAAGATTCGGGGAGGTCACGCTCATAGGCCCTCTGCAGCTGAGTATCGTTAGCATTGTCCTGAGCACGCAGCCGCGCACTGGACCGAACACCCTTGGCATGAGCTTCAGAAATACCACCATAAGCGATCACCTCATCAATTGCATTCCTGCCACCTAGAAACACGCCTGTTCCTGGCAATGGCATCGATGGAGAAGCTCGGCGTACACTCCCTCCTGGAGCATAGGCTGAGCATGTCGACGAGGTAGAAAGCACCGGCGAAAGCAATCCCATGGCCTCCTGCCGTGGGGTATGACTTTATTAATTCGGTGGTTGTGGTAGGACTTTATTATGAATTTCTGACTACATTCTCCATAGGTCCCTCGTAGATTTTCTTTCTCCAATCTTGGATTAGTGAAGAAGGAGATATTCACGACTACCGGCGGTTTCATTATGGGGCAGCTCATGATCTTCATAGCAAACATACAGTCGGGCCTAGATTCTGGGAGAACTTTGTTGCCATTCACTTGATATGGTAATGGTAGTGTCATAGATTGTAGGAGGAACGGGTAGTTTGTGCCAACGACTAAGTTGCCAAACAAATGTTACTACCTCCGATCCATATTAGTGGACACAACTTTGTCTAGATACACATGTATCTAGTCTAAATACTTAACTAGATACATATGAATTTAGACAAAGCTATGCCCACTAATATGGATCGGAGGGAGTACTGTTTTTTCCAGACCGGTGCAACGTTGTCCTCCTCCCATACATCGCGTGCGAAGACGTGGCAATAAAGTGATGGATAAGACAACATCTCTCTGCCCATGTACGTAGTTCCATTCCAAACATCAGTGGCAGCTCCCGCAGCGAATGACGTTGGCAATGTCGCAATCCGCAGCAAGCTTATGCTCATCCTCCTCATCATCGCCTTTGTAGCCACTTCTGAAGGCAAGGAAACCATGACGTTGGTATATATCGGCGCGCGGGGTGCGTGGGAGAGCCGATCGTCCGCTGCAGCAGACGCGTTCGGAGCACACTTCCATTGCTTTATGATTGCGTCACGCGGCCACCAAGATGGCCATGTCTCGCACCGATAGACTGGCTGGTGCAGCGTCTGACTACACCATGGCGTACATGTAGGCCGACGTCCCCTGAGTCGTTGGCTGTGGTTGAATATTTTGGCTACCTCCAATTTCTCAAGTCCTAAGATACATTCAAAGAGTAAGGATTCTAACATACTTTCTATTTTCTCAACAGCTCTACATGCAAGCTTTTATATAGTGCCAACGTCATACACTTTGTCACTTAAGTTTCTGATCACACATTTTTTTTGGGTACTATGGGAACTGTGATACAAAATAACAAGAAATTGATGATTTATGGTGTAGTTGGGTCACGTCAAATAAGTGCTCTCGAAGTATGACCTTCTGTCACATTTTACCTGTTGATGTTTACACAATACACAATAAACATTATCTTTATTATCTGACAAACTGGATTGTGGCCCGCATATTTGTGTAGCTTGGAAGATTCCATTGATGACTTGCTGTTGTTATAAATAAAAATGATTAGTTTCATAAATAAGCTTGCATAAATTTATATATTTCATAATATCACGAAGGAGAAACAGTGACGAATAAAACAACACCATCTATTCCATCTATACTTTACCAACCTAAATATTCTATATGTACCAAGAAAAGGCTAGTTGCATGCATTTTAGGATGTCATCTATTTGCAGTTAATCTAAAATATTTTTGGTGTTCACCTCTAAGAAATGCCTTGATTGTGGTGCGACAATTTTTGTGCCACTTATTTAGTTGCAAATGCAGTGTTTCATGCCCGCATAAAACATATAGAGATTGACTTCCATTTTGTTTGAGAAAGAGCTGCAAGCAAGCTTCTAGACATTCGGTTTGTGTCAAGCAAGGATCAGATTGTGGATGCTTTTACCAAGGCATTGCCTGTCACAAATCTTGATGAGTTCAGACATAATCTCAACCTTTTCATGACTTCCAAGACTTAGAACCTTCCTTGTATTTGCCACTGATGGGCTTTTACATCACATGTAACATGTAGCCCATCCCCTAAAGGGGGTAATCGTCGTCTCTGCTAAATTACCACATATACATATGTCCACCGATCATCAACTACCCAGCTTGCTTGCTGTTGTACGTGCGTGTTGCGGCCAATAGCATCGGCTTACTAGCTACGCGTATTGTACGTGCGCTTCTTGACTAGATGTACTCCCGCGAGTCGCTGGTTCGGGTCTAAGCCAACATCCCATTCCCATTGGTGGCAGCTCCCGCAGCGAAATGACGTTGGCAATGCCGCCATCCTGGTTGCCTTCGGTGTTGCAGCCATTTCCGAAGGCAAGGACACCATGGAAGTTGGTGCATATCGGCGCGGGGTGCGTGGGATCGCCCATCATCCGCCGCACCAGACGCCGCCACCAGCATGGACATGTCTCGCACCGACAAACCAGTCGGTGCTGGGGTTGACTACGCCATGGCGTACATGTAGGCCAACGCCCCCTAGGTCGAGGGTTGTGGTGGAATATTTTGGCTACCTCCAGTTTCTCAAGTCCTAAATCTTAAACTCAAAGAGTGAGGATTCTATCATACCATCTGTTTTCTCAAACAACTCTACATGCAAGCTTTTATATAGTGCCAACCTCATACACTTTGTCACTTAATTAGTTTCTCATCACACATTTTTGACGTACTATGGGAACTGATATACAAACCAACAAGAAATTGATGATTTATGGTCTAGTTGGGTCACGTTAAATAGGTGTTCTCGAAGTATATGACCTTCTGTCACATTACCTGTTGATGTTTACATAATACACTACTTTAAAATGCAAGCTTTTATTCTCTGACAAACCGGATTCTGACCCGCATATTTTTGCAGCGGGCAATATTCCCCCTGCTGGTGTTATAACTTATAAATACAATGATTATTTTTATTCTTAAGCTTGTATAAATTTATATATTTCATAATATCACGAAGGAGAAACCGTGACGAATAAAATGACACCATCTATTCCATATATACTTTACCAACCTAAATATTATGTATATACCAAGAAAAGACTAATCGCATGCATTTTATGATGTCATCTATTTGCAATCCAAAATATTTTTGGTGTTCGTCTCCAAGAAAGACCTTGCTTGTGGTGCGACAATCTTGGTGTCACTTATTTAAATGCAAATGCAGTGTTTCATGCCGGCAAAAAACACACAGAGATTGACTACCACTTTATTTGGGAAAGAGCTGAAAGCAAGCTTCTAGACATTCGGTTTGTGTGAAGCAAAGATCAGATTGCAGATGATATTACGAAGGCATTCCCTGTCATTTTTTGATGAGTTCAAGCGTAATCTCAACCTTTCCATGACTTTGAAGACTTACATTGCGTGCTGTGTGTGTGTGTGTGTGTGGGGTGGTTCAGACATAATTCTGTACCTTCCTTCTATTTCCGTTACATTACACCGATCATCAACTAGCTTACTTCCTTGCTGTTGTACGTGTGCTTTGCGGCCAATAGCATCGGCTAGCTACGCGTATTGTACGTGCGCGTCTTGACTAGAAGTACTCTGGCGAGTCGCGGGCTCGGGCCTAAGCCAACATCCCATTCCCATTGGTGGCAGCTCCTGTAGCGAAATGACGGTAGCAATGCCGCCATCCGCGGCAAGCTTTTGCTCATCCTGGTTGCCTTCGGTGTTGCAGCCATTTCCCAAGGCAAAGAAACCAGAAATCTGTGAAGATTTTCTAGTACCCCTAATCTGATGTTCAGATCGTGGCCTAGTTTAGCTGTGTGGGCCTTTTTTCCTTTCCGATCGTTATTTCCTGGCTGTGAGGGCGAGACCGACTCATTTTCTCTGTCTGTCGATTCTGTGTGAGACTCATCGCGCGATCGTGCGGAGACCTAATTCCGGCCGTGACTGCCGCGGGCTCACCCCCTCCCGAATCCCCCGCTGGATACCTCCGCTCCCGCTCCCCTCAATTATCGCCTGCTCAGGCCTATAGCCCATGGCGCTCGGTCGCTCGCACGAAGAGGCGTAGAATAGGAGCAGCGCTAGCTACAGCAGGCAAACAACAAAATGAAATTGATACTTTTAATCGGAAGGTTTGCTCTTTGTTCAATTGTGCCCTTCACCCACTACCAAGCAGCAAATTGTCCACATTTTTTGTGTCAATGTCCAGATATTGGTATTGGTCTATTGACTACTGAGCACTATCTAGATTCTGAAATAAGTTGACAAACCATATGGGTAATGAGCTCTTGTGCGGTGTGCCATTGCTTGGTGATATTTATTGAGCTAGATGTGTTCTTCAAAGTAAGTGAAGTTGATTGAATCTTTCATTGGAATAAGAGCATAGGTTATCAAATCTTAGCTATTTATGTTATATATCATCATTTTTTCCCTTCTTTTAAACTACTCCCTCTGTTTGTTATTATAATTAAGATGTATTAGATATTTTAATATGGAATAGATACGGATCAAAACGAGTGAATCTACACAACGTGTCAAGATACATGCCTTTTAAAAAAAAGCTAAAACATCTTATAATGGTCAACGGAGGAGTATTTGTATTGGATTCATGCAAACTTAAAACATATGTATTGAATTGCAATGTTGTGAATTGACCGGCTATTTATATTATTCGTTTGGCGAACTTTTATTGTTGTGCTAAAAAAATTATAGTGTGCCCACCCTCTCGTTTTTTCCTAGGTCCGCCACTGGTTGGAAGAGCATGCCATGAAATTTTGCACCATTTTCGAAATTTCAAGGGTCTGGCTTAATTACATACAGAAGTGAATGCATTTTCCTAGAAATTTGAGGTGACATTACCCAACATTAAGGTATTCAGGCACTTGATGCCCTTTGATTCACAACAGATAGCCAATTACAACAGGATGAACCAAATATTCAGAATACATCATCAATCAGTATGATCCACACGCGTCACAATCGTCGAAATGAGCATTTTCCTAGAAATTTGAGGTGACATTTACCAACATTGAGGTACTCTCAGGCACTTGATGCCCTTTGATTCACAACAGATAGCCAATTACAACAGGATGAACCAAATATTCAGAATAAATCATCAATCAGTATGATCCACACGCGTCACAATCGTCGAAATGAGCTGGTTACCAAGTGGCGGGATGCTCTGCTCGCTCCTGAAGTAGTCATTGGGAAATTAGATTGATGCACTAGCCAATTATCCCAAAAATCCGAACTGATGGAAAGGGCTATGCAATATATTTATTTCTAACACTCCCCCTCACGTCTAGGCTGTGGACGTTCTCACGAGCCTAGTACGTGGACTTAGGGTGTTCGCAGATATTTATTTTAATACTGCGCTGGCCAGGATTTGAACTCTAGACCTCTGGCTCTGATACCAAATTAGAATGATGCACTAGCCAATTATCCCAAAAGTCCGAACTGATGGAAAGGGCTGTGCAATATATTTATTTCTAACATGGGATCTATCGCAGTCTTCGCCATTGCGAGCCTTCTGAAGTTACCCTTGTAGTACTTCTCGCCCCAAACCCTGCCGGCCTCGAAGCTCGTGACGTTGCCGACGACGACGTTTTGGCCGAGCCAAAGATCCTTATAGTTCACGTACGCCTCCCTCGGGTTGTTGCTCACGTGAGGCTGCATGAATGCGTAAAAGTCCCGGACCCACCCTGTCCGCGCCGCCTCCTCGCCGGCGCTGTTCCAGAAGTTCATGTACTGGACGTTGTAGAGCACGCCGGAGCGGTGCGGGAGCGGCGTCTCGGATTCCGAGACGCTGGCGATCTTGCCGCTGTAGGGTTCCAGGATCATCAGCCCGGCGCTCTGCCTCGCGAGCCAGTTCGTATAGATCTCGGCCCATTTGTCTCTGGAGATGGCTTGCCGGACGTAGTCGGACGTGGCCTTGCTGAAGACGGCGTCCCCGGGGAGGCTCCGCTTCAAGATGTCGTCCACGGTGGCGCTAGGGCCGAGGTAGATGAAGGTCACGGACTGGATCCAGGTCATCTCCTTTCAGTCCGCCCGGGTCACGCCGAGCTCCGGGAACCGGCTATTCATCACCGGCAGGAGCGCGTCGCAGGTGCCCAGGTACAAGGACTGGAAGTTAGCCGACGGTCCCTGGTCGCAGGTGCCCATATGGTTTGTCAACTTATTTCAGAATCTAGATAGTGCTCAGTAGTCAGTAGACCAATACCAATATCTGGACATTGACACAAAAAATGTGGACAATTTGCTGCTTGGTAGTGGGTGAAGGGCACAATTGAACAAAGAGCAAACCTTCCGATTAAAGTATCAATTTCATTTTGTTGTTTGCCTGCTGTAGCTAGCGCTGCTCCTATTCTACGCCTCTTCGTGCGAGCGACCGAGCGCCATGGCCTATACCCCTGAGCAGGCGATAATTGAGGGGAGCGGGAGCGGAGGTATCCAGTGGGGGATTCGGGAGGGGGTGAGCCCGCGGCAGTCACGGCCGGAATTAGGTCTCCGCACGATCGCGCGATGAGTCTCACACAGAATCGATAGACAGAGAAAATGAGTCGGTCTCGCCCTCACAGCCAGGAAGCAACGATCGGAAAGGAAAAAAGCCCACACAGCCAAACTAGGCCACGATCTGAACATCAGATTAGGGGTACTAGAAAATCTTCACAGATTTCTGGGTGGGCCACGGCCCACCCGGACCACCCGCTGGGTCCGCCTATGCTTCCAACTTCATCCAATCCTCATTACTAAGTCCATCCAATTTTACAAAACACACCTTACTTTGATATATATATATTTACATGTTCTCTTTTGCCATCATGACGAGTCGATAAAAACTCTATTTTGGGTGCAATTTTAATTGTGATGTGAGCTATATAGTTCAAGTGGCTTCGAATCTCTGCCCACCTCAATGTGTGTGTCAAACATGTTCGATAATTGGAGAACTCATAGGATGTTTAGTTCTCATATCTTGGTGTGGTGGGGGCCTTCTGCTTGCTATTTAAATGACATTGTGTTTGATAAAAGAAGGTTTCTTCTGAACTGCAGGTTATACACTCATGTACGTATTGGCTCGTGTGTGGTATTTCGTCTAGCTGTCACGAAGAAATGGATCTCTGTATACTCATATACCCAGTTTATTCTTTGGATGTGTCCTCCAACGCCTTAACTATCTTATTTTATACTTATCAGACCTTGGCAATGTATTTCTATTTTGAATTTGGAAACTTGTTGGACAATGTGTATCTTTGTGACGTTTGATTTAATAGCACTTCCTTTATCGGAAAAATCTTACATGAATCTTAATAACTTTATTTCAACATGAAAAAAACTCTCAAGTATAAACATTGATCACACTAGAGCATCTTCTTGAATAGATGACGCTCGAGCATCGTAAAAATCCTCCAATTAATTTTGGAGCATACATTTTGTGATAGTTTTGTTTGGACAATTTTAATCCTAAGTACATACATATTCCAAGCAAGCGATGTCGCAGTGTGGTCAAATGTCTTTCCTTATCAGTCACCTCGCCCGATCCAGCTTCATGTCTCGCCAAGGTTTGTACATTTTTCTGCTCTCATTGTTGTTCTAAACTCAGTCTACTTGCAATGAATTCCTCTATTTTTGCTGTTTCGAAATTTCAAAAAGGTGAGGCAGATAGGTGGCAGCCTAACAATTGCATACCTCATGCGGTCCACCATCGTAGTGCCTCTCAATGCTAATGCAGAATGCAGATAGGTGGCAGCCTAACAAGGACTACTGCTGTGCAAGGCCATGTTTAGCAGTTAATTCAATACGCAACAAGGCCTTTTTTGGATACTGAACCTTGTACCATCAGGCTCGCATGTGTTGAATCTTCAAACAAGAAATCCAATATGCAAGAAATATTATAGAAATGTACTACCACTGTTGTTGTCACGCAGTAACTGCTGATGACTACATCCAGTCAATCCAGGGTGGGCCTAGACTGAGACAGGGGAGAATTAATCATCTATATCAGATGACAAGTCACCCAAATGACTCCTCCATGGACAAACAACAGTCTAACCCAAAGAACCCATGGGAGACTACGCATCAACCTCAATCCAAAACTCAGAGGAGCAATAAGCACGCTGCATTCAGTTCGATGGTTTTAGCCAGAGGCCACCACTCAATGCACATAAACCATTTCTGCCCGCTTTGCTCGGTCACAATATTCAGCAAGAATCATGTTCCATTATTGCATCTCAAGCGTAACATAGGCTTAGAACTAAGACATAACCACGGACTTTTTTTCAAAAACAATACAGATCTATGGACTGACCCAACAAAGGAAATGTCCCCTCTGTTCAGAAATGTAAGTTCAACAAGTAGCAGCAGAAAAGTTCAGTCGAAGAGTCAAAAAGGTAAATATGTTGCTGAGTGACACAAAGGTTCTAGCACCTGCACAGTGAAACAACAGCCACACTTAGCAAGAATGCTGGACCTGCTGCATAAAAAATCATTGATGAATGAGTGATGTTTTAGCACCTGCTCTTATGTCTTGGCAGGACATACGGAAGTAATTCCTAGTCTTGATCAAAGTATACACCTTTGGTAGCCGAGGCACCTGTTAAAAAACTTTAGGTGGAGGACCACGGTTTCAGTGGACTAAGATATATATTTTTTTAGAAATGGGAGAAGCCCTGGCCTCTGCATCGAGTGATGCAAACAGCCATTTATTGATATTATTTCAGTATCATCTTATTACAACTCAAATGTCGCATAAAGTTGAGACATGAATCAACCAACGAAATAACAACATAATATCAACTACCGAAGTCGTCTAATATGCTGCCACGTATGTCGGGAGAAAAACTCCTATGCCACCAACAGGAGCCGCGCGCATCCGGTAACCATAAGCTCCTGCTGGTCCGAAGGAAGCAGTGTAGCCATAGCTGGATCCAGTATGTAGCCATATTAATAACCTATAAGATATGAAAATTGGTTTTCCTGTTAAACACGATATCATTCCTACAATTCCAGATAGACCAACATATAGCTGAAACGCCGATACGAATTCTAGCTTTGGTCTTTTTATCTACCCCGTTCAACCAATTCCCAAACATATTAGAAACATTGGAAGGAGGAGGTATATTGTAGGTACAGAAAACCACCCGCCATATTAGTCTAGCAAAAGGACATGAAATGAACAAATGATCAACAAACTCCTCACATCCACAAAACGAACATTTTGTACACCCATGCCAATTTCTTTTGACTAAATTATCTTTAGTGAGCAAGACTTTTCTATTTAGGAACCACATAAAAATCTTGATTTTCAAAGGAATCTTTAACTTCCACAAGTACGTACGCAAAAAAGGAGTATGACCATTCATCAGATCCTCATACATCGATTTCACCGTAAATACCCCATTAGTGGTAAGTTTCCACACAAAAGTATCTGGATTGTCAGTCAAGTTAATATCCATTAATCTCAGACATAAGTGAGCCCAAGCTTCCCACCTATCTCCAATGAGAGCCTATAACATCCCAAATTTTGGAACCAAGAAAAACTTAGTTTTACCAGACCCCAAAATTCAGAACCAACAAAAACTTTTTGAAATGTTTTGCTGATGATTATGTTTTCCTTCCCATTGCTATGATTGAACTAGTGTGACTTGTTGTTTGAGTTGTTTGACTAGTAAATCCAAGACCCAACCAATATAACTATATATTAAACTTGGTGATCATGTCATGACAAGAACAAAATATTCCATATATCTCCTCCACTCTTATTTGGACCAACTTATTCTCAAATGATGCTTTGTTTAGCAACAACCAAAATACCCACTCCTTGAGAGAATAAAAGTATTTTCCAAAATTATATGTTTCCAAAAATATGGAGGTCTATATCTTGATATTTCCCTTGTATTGGTAGCCCTTATTTAAACTCGTACTTTCATTTCTTTGAAAACAATAAAGGTGGGAAGTATATTGCCCATATATTTTAGCAACCCTTTTGGAAAAATATCAAATTATAAGTTGAGCTTTTCCCACCTTATTCTTGTTAGGACGATACTAGATCACCACCCCACCACTTATCTGAGTGATTAAAACTTGGTTGAAAACTTATACATGGTTGTCTAGTGTTGGTTGTTAATTCCTGCCCAATTGATTGCTTGTGTTGTTTGTCTGCTAAACAAGGACCTGAAGAAAGAAAAGAAAATCAAAATAAAAAGATTAACACATAAAATCATGAGTAACATCAACACATAAAACCATGTGTGACAAATGTCACAAAATTCTCCAAATGAGAAATTGATTTTATCTTTCCAACCAAATTCAGTGGGGTGACATAAGGATCACTCCCACTTTGCTCTTACATTCTTTTCCCTCTCCAAACATATTTCTAAAAATCTTGAATTTAAATTTCATTTCTTTCTTTAGTAAATTCAAATCACAAAATGTGCTATGTTGCACATATCAAATAAATTTCACCACCATACCATAAACCTTGGACAATATACAGGAAACCAATTATAAAATAAAATTGTAGAAAACTGAATTTAAAATTCGTTGAAGCATTTCAACGAACACATGGTGGACACTGCCGAGATCTTCCCCAATTCTTCGAAACCGAAATCAACTCGAGGAATTTAGTGCTTAATTCATCGAATTGTTTCACCCAATCTCCCTCACTCACATCACTCAGTCACCAGAGCAAGGAGGAGGCGTGCCACTTGGCCACTAGGCCCGTGGCCGTCGAAGGAAGCACGCCACCGCACTGCACCGTGCCGGCGATGGATGCGTGTCGAGGAGAGCAGCCGAGCTGGCCCTTCTCTGCGTCTTCCATCACCTCACCTCTCACCACACTCATCAGGCAGGAGGAGACCGAACCATGCGCTCTGTGGCGCCGTACCCCTGCAGCCGTGCGCCGCTCACCATGCTCTGGCCGCACGTGGACGCCGACGCCAAACTTCACCACCACGGCACCCCAGCTCGTGTGACTCATCACCGACGCGCTCCTGTCACCCCTCAACTTTGCGGACACGCCCACACCACCTCTGGAGCCCTGCAGCGACGCCATCGATCCATCGCACTCCGCTGACCCGCCATGGATGCCGTGCGTCCCGAGCTCACTCCCGAGCCACACGCGACCACTCTCTCCTTCTGAGCCCAGCAGAGCAACCCCACTCCGTAACCGCACAGTACCACCGCAAATGACGTGCTCTCCCACCACCTAGCTCCTCTCGTGCACCCTGTCCACGGCATGCCGACGTTCGGCAATAAAAAGCCACCCCCGCACCCGTGCCTCTACACCCCGCCATTTCCCTCTCCCGCACTCCCCACACACCCCGTGCACCTCCAGGAGGGAGGAGCCCCTCCCTCGAAGCCCCATTTGCCTCTGAGTTTCCTCGAGCTTCGCCGGAGCCGAAGGTGGAGGTCGATCACGGCCCGGCCGTGATACTCCCTCTTTCTTTCCTCTCTGGCCTGCATCCTCACCACCATTATCACCGCCCTCACCCGCCGCAGTTTCCTCTTGTTTCGTGCACAGACGAGTCGAGGAGGGCCCGCCGGAGTTGACGCACGACCGCGGAGGAGGAGAACTTCACCGACGCCGTTGCAGCCTTCCCCAGCACGCACAAGTTCACCCCCGAGCCTTCCCGTACCCTCCGCCATCGAACGCCATCCTCTGCCTCGTCCCTAGGACACCCAGGTACACCCCTGGCCACCCTCGCCGTCGCCGGAGCTCCAGCGCCGCCGCGGGTAACGTGTTGATCATCGCGGGCTCTGTGAGCCGTTGGATCTAGATTCAACGGCCACATACCGTTTCATTTCCTATTAGGCTGACAGGGTTGGCCCCACCTGTCATAAGTTTAAACATTATCCACACGCGGGAATTATCCACTGAGTCACTGACTAGTAGGCCCCACATGTCAGGATTTTCAACATTATCCAGAGGAGAGGAATTTCCTAATTCTTTTTCTCTGGAATTTCAGTACTGGACCTAGTTTATAAATTCAATATCTCGATATTTAGGAATCCAAATAAATCAAACTCAAATGTTCTGAAAGCTTATGAAAATATTTAACTCACCAAAGTGGTCTCATCTCATTTAAATAAATAATAAAAATGTATTATTAAAAATGCTCCAGAAGGTTTGAAACACCAAACCATTTGATTCTGGAGTTATATTAGTCCAAATGACTTGAAACCAGTTTTGGTAGCTTTGTATTAGGATCCTTTAGCTCCCCAAATTTTGGTAGAATTGTTGGAACAGTTTAGAATCTTTAGCATTTGGTTGAATTTTAGTAAACCCTTCTGCACTAAATCAATTAGTGTGAATTAATGGTAGATCCATTTGAGCTGAAACAAATTTTATTAGGTCACATTCAACCAAGGTTAGCTACCCCTAAAAGGGTTTAATTTTTTAAACATCATAAATTAATTAGTGGCTAAAACTTGATTAGTGAGTTTCTGGTTTAGAACAAATGTGTAGGGAGTTTGATAACTCCAAATGACCTCAATCCAATTGGGTTGTCTCCTACACATCAGTAGCTATCCATAGAGGCTTAGTTTGGATTTTTGTGACCAACCTAGAATAAATGGTGAATTAAACAATGTACAACCAGTTCTGCCAAATTTAGGAAGTAACTAAAGACTGGTGAATTCAATTAAATTGAAACCAAATGGTGTTGCTTGATTTATGCAGTGGCTTTTCATAGCATCTAAAGATTGTAATGCTGTGATGTTGATTGAGTTAGTGTAGTGATTGTTTGTATTGCTTGTTTAACGTTTAGATGAGAACGTTGCCGGAGTTATCAAGGAAGGAGAGTTTATTGAACCAGAAGATTAGGACCAGTACCACTTTGTGGAGCAAGGCAAGCTACTTCACTGAGCTTGCACCTATATACATCTATTTTGGATTCACATGTTTTACTTTTAAAGAGCATAAGTGATTACATGGTGTTTGCCACTAAAGTTGTGATTTTGAAAACCCTTTTACAAAATACAAGTACATTATTGAGACACCCGATATAGAGGTGTTAGTAGTGTGCAGAAATTTCTAAATGTAATTGTTTATACTCAAAAGCCTTTTGTAAAAATCTTTTGGTGAGATCACGATCCACCCAAGTTTTGGTCAAAAGTATTTTGCTATGGAAATGGGAAACGATTGTGAAAACCTTTTCAAAGGTTTATGAAAAACTATTTTGCCACTCTATGTAAAAATATAAGTTTGTTTATATAAACTATAGGATGGGAAAAACATTGTTTATTCAAAACTCCTTTGAAAATCCTTGGATGAATTATGGTATGCCGAGATGTCGGTGATGAAATGGAGAAGTGGAGTATGGTGATGTTTTTGAAAAATGCACATTGTGTCCTAGTACTATGACGACCAACCAATACCCTGTGCGACCACATTTACCCCCATATGGGGCGGGGCGTAGTCATATAATTTGCTCGTGTTAGTACTGGATGCCTCAATAACGAGGATAACCTCGTTCCATGAGGGGATGGTCTGAGGACCTACCCCCTGACCTGGGTCCTCTTAAGTGCAGTCTACCGGAGGCCGGTATGAGTGTAGGGGAGAAAGAGGATTGAAGGGCTCCCTTGGGTCCGCCGGGCAGAACTACGAGTCCTCACACTTAGTTTCTGAGGATTTAAGTGTCGATGGAAAGTGTCGTAGAGGCAGGGTCCTATACTAGCAGGAGCAAAGGACAGGCTATGGCCGGGAACTCAACTTCGCATACCCCTGGTATGGCGGGACGTGGCTGACACGATGAGTGACCGGATGGATGTGGGAAAAGCGTGCTACCTCTGCAGAGTGTAAAACTATTCGAATAGCCGAGTCCTCGGATATGGACAGTTGGGAGGCTGTCCTAAGGCCATGTGCAAGTTTTACAAAGTTAAAGATTTGAAAAGAAAATGGAGATGCTTTATGCAACTATACCGAGGGGTGGTATGAGGTTGCTGGAAAAATAAGTGACCAGGATGGGGCTATGGACAAGATGGTGATTTTCGAGGAAAAAGTTTTAAAAGAGATTTCTTGCCTTTTCAAACAAAGGTTTATTTTTTTAGAAAAAGGTTTAAAAAGACTTCTTACCTTCTTCAACAAAGATAGCGAGAAAACTACTTTCCAAAATGTTTTGACTTCAACAAGACTAAAGATCTACTCTTCCCTTTTTCAATAAAGGTATAGAGACGTTTTTCTAAAAATAAAGGTTTTATGAAAGATCATCAAAAGTAGTGCATGCTCAAGTTGGGGTAGTTTGCGAGTACAATCAAATGTACTCATATTGGTTTCGTCCCTGGCTATTGTCTTAGCCAGATTTTAGAAGAAGAGCAGTCCAAGAAGAAGGGTTCACTGGCGTCTTTGCGAACTAGGGCGCTTCCCAGTCAGCTGCCTGTAGGGTTAAGGCAAATGACTTGGGCTCCACGGTGTTTGGTGATTTCCGCTGCAAGTACCTGTTGAAGCTTATGACTTCAATCACGTAAGTATATTTATTCGGTATTTATGGATGACCTGTGATGCCAATTCAAGTTATGTGCAACAACATACTGATCATGGGATTGTTGCAGGAAACATAACGAGTATCTCGGATAGCTAATCCGGGGTCCTCACAGAGCCCTCCTAAAAGAAATGTTTATAGGTGGCGCCCCCCCTAAACACATCATGGACCAGCACATTCTTTTGCTGAACAATGTTGTATAGAGTTGGATATTGTTGCTGTAATGGTGTATCCCCTAGCCAAGTGTCCTCCCAAAACCTAGTACTCTTACCATTGTTAACTTCGAAAATGCCTCGACTAAACAACTCCTCTTTAAGTCGCATGAGACCTTTCCAAAAGGGTGAGTCTGTTGGGCAAGCCTCCACTTGCGCCAACGTCTTGTTCGACAAGTATTTGTTTCGTAACAATTCTTGCCAGACCCCATCTTAATTTAAGAGCTTAAAAAGCCATTTGCTAAGTAGAAACTTGTTCTTGATGTCTAAAACCTCAATGCCGAGCCCCCCTTGATCTTTGGGTCGACATAGGATATTCCATTTAGTTAACCGATATTTTTCTTGTTTTCTTCGCATTGCCAAAAGAAACGCGATCGATAGAAATCAAGTCTTTTATGTACCCCTTTGGGTATCTCCAAAAAAGACAACATAAACATCTGTAAACTAGTGAGAACATAATTTATCAGGACAAGACGATCCCCATATGAGAGCAACTTGCCCTTCCAGCATCCTAGCTTGCCTTCAAAACGACATTCTACAGGATACCATTCTGAATTTCTTAGTCTCCTATAGTGAATCGGCACCCCAAGGTATTTGAAAGGTAAGGAACCAGACTCGCATCCGAAAATATGCTTGTATTGTTCCTCTACCTCCTTCGCCTTGCCAAAACAAAATATCTCACTTTTTTGAAAGTTAATCTTTAGGCCGGATAGTTGCTCAAAAATACAAAGGATGAGCTTCATATTAACCGCTTTAGTTAAATCATGCTCCATAAACAGGATAGTATCATCCTCATACTGCAGAATGGAGACGCCCCCCTCAAATAAATGAGGAACAAGACCCCCACTTGACCATCCTCCTTTGCCCTTGCAATAAGGATGGCCAACATGTCTGCAACAATATTAAAGAGCATCGGAGACAACGGATCTCCCTGCCTCAGCCCTTTCTTTGTTTGGAAATAATGACCGATGTCATCATTCACCCGTATCCCGACACTTCCTCCCCTGACAAACTGCATAATCCAGTCGCACCATTTTTGTGCAAAACCCTTAATACGCAAGGCTTGTTGTAGGAACGGCCATTTAACTTTATCATATGCCTTCTCGAAGTCGATTTTAAAGAGAACCCCATCCATTTTCTTCCGTTGAAGCTCATGAATGGTTTCATGGAGTACCACTACCCCCTCAAGAATGTGTCGGCCCGCCATAAAAGCGGACTGTGTAGGCCTAATAACCTTATGGGCTATCCCAGTAATGCGATTAGTACCCACATTTGTAAATATTTTAAAACTGACATTTAGAAGGCAAATTGGTCTATATTGTTGAATTTGTACCGCATTTTCTTTCTTTGGTAGTAATGTAATGACACCGAAATTCAGTTTATACAGGGGCAAATTCCCTCTTGAAACTGAACAAACATGGCCATAAGATCATCCTTTATCACAGGCCAGAAGGTTTTGTAAAATTCCGCAGGGAAACCATCAAGGCCCGGCGCCTTGTTCGTCTCCATTTGGGAAATCGCCTCAAAGACCTCCTTCTCCGTGAAGTTAGCCGTGAGTATTTCATTTTCCTCGACGAAAAGATGTGGTATATCATTTGTAATATTTTCATCTAGCTGAACACTACTTGGTGCCGATGCCCCAAATAGTTTCTTATAGTACTCTGTAATATAGACCTTTAGTTCCTCATCACCTACAATGGTTCCTTCGTCTTGCTCTAATTGGAAAATTTTCTTTTTTCTGTGTTTGCCATTAGCAATGAGATGAAAATATTTCGTATTATTTCCACCCTCTTGCACATGTTTAATCTTTGCTCGTTGAGCCCATTTTGTTTCTTCATCTCTTCTGAGATTACAAATTCGATCATTTGCCTCTCTAAGAATTCTCCTCTCCACCTCCGAGAGGGAGAGGTTTCCGCCTTGATATCTAACTCGTCAATGGTTTTTAGTAACCTTTCTTTTTTGATTTTATAACGCCCACTCATATTTTTCGCCCACCCTTTCAAGAACTGTCGAAGGTGTCTTATTTTATTTTGCCAAATCTCTATTGGTGTATTCCCTTTGGTGAAACTAGCCCATTCGGCTGCCACCATATCGAAAAAACCTTCTGTTCTAAACCAAGAAAGCTCGAACGAAAATCGAGCTTTATTACCAAGGTGCGCATGTACTCCGGAATCCAAAAATAACGGAGTATGATCCGACCCTGTACGAGTAAGTGCCTGCACCGTGGTTAATGGGAATTTCTGTTCCCATTCCGTAGTAGCAAGAATACGATCCAACTTTCCGAAAGTTAGATTTTCTCTTCTATTAGCCCAGGTATATTGGCGTCCGGACATCTCAATCTCCTTCAAACCAATACCCTGGATAATGGCATTAAACATGAACGGCCATCTTGGATTAAAATTGCTATTGTTTTTCTCAGTTGGGTTCCTAATGATGTTGAAATCCCCCCCGCCATCAACGGCAAAGGTTCATTATTGCACATCCGAACAAACTCAGCGAGAAAAATATTCTTCTTGTCATCCTGAGCGGCACCATAAACCGAAACTAGTACCCACTCAAAACCATCGAATTTTGATTTAACGTAGAGTTTGAGACAAAAGTCACCTACCTCTATGTTTGTTACTTGAATGGTAGCCATGTTAATACCGATTAACATCCCCCCAGATCTCCCCTGAGGCGGTAAACGGAACCAAGAAAAATCTAACCCGATGGCTAGATGATTCAAAAAGGCGTCGAAAAGTTTGATCTCCCCGTCTCCGATAAGGCGAGGAAATCCAAACGTTTTTCTCTAATCATTTCTTGAATAAACAGATGTTTTCCCGGGTCACGAAAACCCTCGCTATTCCAGAAAATACCTTTTAAACTACTCATTTTACTTTTTATTCTATTTTTTAATTCTAACACTCCGACGTCTCGTTGACGTTGAATAATCCTTTCTCGGTCTACTTTTTTTAGTTTTAACAATAGGGACTATAGGATCCGATTGATCCTCCAAGTCCCTAATTATTTCATCTTCCTCCAAATCTTCCGATAAGCTTGCAGCTCTATTTAAAATCAAACTCCGTGGGTCATCTATATCCTCTGAAACCACATTCTTTTGTAACAAATGAATTGTTCTATTTAACTCAGAATCTTTTATTAACTTAGCCGAATTTATCTTTTCTAGCTGAGAATTACCCAACGACACCCCTAACTTAGCGGCTCTATCAGCTATTTGATCTTCCGAAAACGACAGGATTGAAAAACGGGGATTTAAATTTGTACCTTGTGTGAGGTCTCGACGTTGCGCCCATGCGGTCGCCCTCTCCAGCTGAGTGGCATCCGCGGTTGGCTGCGCTCGAATGCGATCACTCGAGCGCACTCATTGCCCCGCCGTCAAGACCACCCGTATGGTGGATCGGATGAGGCACCGCCGTCTCCTGGCGTAGAATCGCATGTTGATCATCGCGCTGTGCTAGCTCGATCCCATATCCCCACCTGGGGTACCCGGAGAGCAAGCAGCCACGGCTAGAGGCGTGGTCGTTGTCGTCGGACTAGCGCCGTGGAGGGCCGATGCCCTCTCCTTTTCGGTCGATGTCCCAAGCTGCATGTGATCAGCTTCCACGTGGCCAGCTGCAGACTCCGGCCACTCACCTCGACGGGAGCAGCAGATTGGCCGCAACCGGTCTCCACCGCCTGGATAGAGGCAGGCGACCATGCACCAGGAGAGGCCGTCGACAGGTCCCCTGGTACCGAAACTGTATCCTCCTCCAAAGTAGACACCAGGCTGAACAAAGCGGCGACTCGACGTCACTAGGCTGTGCGAGCTGGTTGTCTGGCTCCTTGCATGCCAGATTAGAGAACTTTTCATAGCTCTCCATCATCCTCAGAAACACGATTTCTTCTTTGGCCTCCTTGATAGACCTGCGGACCTGTGACGCCCCAAAATCGGTACTATGCAGATTTCAGCGATCCCGCCAAAACCCGCATAATAACGATCTTAGGTCGCCCGCCAGACATAACGTGCACGCCGAAACATGCGCGTTATGTGGGTGGAATTGTGATAACATTACAACAGTTCACGAAATAATCCGCAACAACGACAAAAGGAGAAAATATATACAAGAACGACTCAAACGAGTCAGGAAACAACTGATACATTACAAAGATACAAATCACGGCAGAAGCAAAATAGTGTCTGACTACGGACAAGATACAAATTGGACTAAGAGTCCTCAAGATAACCATGGAGTCCATATCCCTGCCCAGGCCGAGCCGGAGGGATACCCAAGCTAACATCGTCAGACTTCAAACCTGTTGACTGCACATAAAAGTACAACCCAAAGATGGGTCAGGCACAACCGCCTGGCAAGCAATGCTCAAAAGATACCAACACAAAGACTACCAAAAGTAAGGGAAGGTGGACTGAGCGGCAGCAGCATCACTAAACAACCTATAGAGACGCTCAGCAACTTCCGTCTATTGGAGAGGGATAAGAGAGCGCATCGGAACCAACTAGCTTCTAACACCAAACATAACACTTCCCAGATTCACCCCCTCAACCAAGTATGAGGAAGCAACTCAAGGGAAACTCACACAGTTGTCAATTTTAGTTACATCTTGTTGTGAAAGTAATCTAGCTTACTAGTCAGTTAATTAGAATCAATAAGTGTAAGTTATGTATGATCTTGTTAGCCAGCATCCGATCCAAGTTGTCCATAACCGCGGACTCGGCTTCTCGAAAATATTTAACCCTGCAGGGATGCACCATGGTTAACCCATACACGTTTGAGAAATCCACAACCACAAAGGCAGGATTTATCAACTCGGCCCATCACTTCTCTACGCAAGTCCAGGGAACCACATGATTGCGCGCACGGCTACTCGGGCATATCCCCGGACCTTCGCAACACTCTAAGAACGTGCCGCACCTATATGAGATCGACTACAACACATCACCAGGAGATCGTAACATATATATAGTATCATGCATTGCGTCAATGGAAAGCCCGAACTAGGTGTGGTGCCCCGGACAAGCTGCGGATCCGATCAAAGTCAAGGGGGGTTCCATAGGACCACCCACGAGTGGGACGTGCGCTCGTACTTGGATAAGAGGACAAGAACTGACTTCCTAGAGCGACACTCAGCAGAACAAAACACCAACGAATTGGCCTTCCACTGGGTGCCTTATCATTTAGTTATAACCCACAAACCTTAACAACATTTTAAGTAAAGGTGAGCCAACCTGCCATACTAAACATGTGAAGCAAAAGATGGACAGACTCGCAACCTCAAACCTAAGCATGCAGCTACGACTCGCAAGGCCAATTGTAAACAATCGACAGGGTGATAGGATGTGGGGTAATGCAATATACGTCTGCAAGGTAACCTGTATAGGATCGCATACAAGCAACGTGACATAAGGATAGCATAGACCAACGGCAAGAATGGAAGACAATGTAATGGTAGCAAGTGAGCAAAGCTTGCCTGTCAACACTGTAGAAGTAGCAGAACTTGTCGTGGCTCACATCACCTCAACGTCTTATCCGCGAAGAGGCAACAAACACTGGAAAGCGCAAAAGATGCATCTTACAACTATGGCAAAGATCCAGCATGTGATGATATGATGCATGACATGGCAGGACGCGACTTAAGCTGAATTAAGTGGAACCGGGATTCCGACAATTAATATTTAGGTTTAAGTTATTTATCTAACCAGAAAATTAAATGTTGATTAGCATGGTTAAACAAGGCATGGTGATCTACACAAGATTAAATGGAATAGGGCAATAATTAATTAATTAACCCAACACATTCCATATTATTTATTTAGGTGATAATGCAAAAGACCACTAGGTAACAAGCTAGATGATGCAAACATGTTCATGGATGTCATATTAATATTCCTTGCATTTTTCTAATAAAAATACCTATATAATTTATTCTATTTGGAGTTATAGAATAAAAGATATAAGCATTTGAACTTTAGGGGTGTTACTTCAAAAGAAAGGGACCTGTCCGTGATGGACATAAAATTTGAAGGACCTAGGTGCAAAACAGAAAAGGGCAGGGGGCCGGGTGCAAGAATCTAGATCCAGATCTGGATCTGGGAATTTCTAACCGGGACAGAGGCTACCACGAGCCACTGCCATGCGGACCCCGTGCCACACTGGCGCTGACTAGTACGTGCGGTCCGCGCTGGCTGCCACGGTCACTGACCGGCGGGGCCCAGCTGTTAGCGCGGAATAAAATGGAAAACGGGGGCCTTTGGCGTCCGCGAGGGATCGAACCCGCGGTGCGGCGCTGGCTGCATCGTAGCCGTTGCCACTGGGCTGGTGCGGTGTGTGTGATAGGATAGAGCTCGCGTTGTTTTTGAAGTGTTGCGTGTGGTGTAAACTGACGAAACGGAACTTAAGTTCAGTTTTTGTGCACGGTGGCGCGTTGGTGGTGAGGTGAACGGCGTCGACCACGTTCGGGCGGTGCTCCGTGTGCGTGCGGGTGTGCTAACAAGTGCGGGAAAGGTGGCCGAGGCCTGGCACGTACTGGAGACGGAAAATAAGGATGCACGGTGTCGCGCGCATGCTCGACAAGAGCACAGCCATGCCACGGCCGTGGCCGATGTCATGTGGCGCGGCGTGTACAGGACGCAAACGAGAGGGGAAAAGGGACGGGGAGACGCGGCTGCTCACTCTGAGCTTGGTGGCGCAAGGAGACGGCTTGGGGGTCGACGGCGAACACCGGAGCTTGACGGAGAAGACGAAGGAGATCCATGGACGGCGTCGGGATGTCGAGCTCGTCACGGCGCGTTGCGGTGTCCCGGGTCCGGCTTCAGAGACGAAGATCTTGCGGGCATCGAGGCACAGTTGGTGGCGAGTTTGAAGGGCGTGAGGTGCCTAGTTACGCCGGAATCGAGCTCGGGCTCGTCCCGGCCATCTAGTGTTTGCGTAGGGGAGAGAGAGAGCTCGGGCTCGAGGGGGGAGAGGGAGATGGGAGAGCAGGGTGGCGTGGTGTGTGCTCCTCTTAACGCAGCAAGGCGCGGCAGGGCGTCGTGGGGGGCCGCCCTCTCACCCGGCAACGGCGCGGCCGTGTCGTGCGTGCTATCTGTCTGGAGGAAGGAGAACCAGAGGCGAAGGAGTAGATGGGCTGTCCACTGTGGGCTGAGCCGAAGTTGGGCCTGGGCAAGAGGAAGATGTGCTCCTAGGCCTCTTTGACCTGGGTGCTCTATTTTTTATTTCTGTTTTCCCTTTTGTTTTCTGTTTTGTTTTTGTAAAAACCAAAAGGAGTTGAATTTCGAATTGCATCCTTTTGCAATTAGTTTTATTTGAGCAAAATACTTTGTTAAAAAAACATTTGTATCATTTGGGCAACATTGTAATAACACAAACATGTGGTTTTGTTTAATTGTGCAAAGAAAATAAAATATTAATTGAGATGAACAAATACTATGATGTCATGATGATGCTAAAAAGAAAAAAAATAAACAAACAAAATCTAATGGGGAAAATCCGGGACATTACAGTCGACACCACTAACAAGGGATCGCGCCCCCGCGATCCAAGCCAAGGCAAGAGAAAGAAAGAGGAACGGTAAAACTAACGAGTCTTCATACTCCATGTTGATCTTCTCGACACCACTAACAAGAGATGGTTGCTCATCTCGAAGGCGGCTTCCAAAGATCGAACCTAATAGGTTGAAGGCAAGAGATCGTCCACCCACGTGGAATCCTATAACTTTGAAAGAGGGGTAAGAGAGAAGACTCCAAAACAAATAAGGTAAGAGGAGGATTAGAATATAGGTAAGGAGTAAACAAGAATCCTATTGAGATATTTCCAAAAAAGATTTAGCCAAAATAGTTTTTGACACTCTACAAACACGACCGTTAGCGAGGTTATCCTACAGGCCTACCAGACCCGCTGCTTCGATAACCATTTGTATCGAAACAACCTAGGGTTTCAGAACCAAAGCTCTGATACCACTTTGTGACGCCCCAAAATCGGTACTATGCAGATTTCAGCGATCCCGCCAAAACCCACATAATAACGATCTTAGGTCGCCCACCAGACATAACGTGCACGCCGAAACATGCGCGTTATGTGGGTGAAATTGTGATAACATTACAATAGTTCACGAAATAATCTGCAACAACAACAGAAGGAGAAAATATATACAAGAATGACTCAAAAGAGTCAGGAAACAACTGATACATTACAAAGGTACAAATCACGGCGCAAGCAAAATAGTGTTCGACTACGGACAAGATACAAATTGGACTAAGAGTCCTCAAGATAACCATGGCGTCCATATCCCTGCCCAGGCCGAGTCGGAGCGATACCCAAGCTAACGTCGTCAGACTTCAAACTTGTTGACTGCACATAAAAGTACAGCCCAAAGATGGGTCAGGCACAACCGCCTGGCAAGCAATGCTCAAAAGATACCAACACAAAGACTACCAAAAGTAAGGGAAGGTGGACTGAGCGGCAGCAGCAGCACTAAACAACCTACAGAGACGCTCTGCAACTTCCGCCTATTGGAGAGGGATAAGAGAGTGCATCGGAACCAACTAGCTTCTAACACCAAACATAACACTTCCCAGATTCACCTCCTCAACCAAGTATGAGGAAACAACTTAAGGGAAATTCACACAGTTGTCAATTTTAGTTACATCTTGTTGTGAAAGTAATCTAGCTTACTAGTCAGTTAATTAGAATCAATAAGTGTAAGTTATGTATGATCTTGTTAGCCAGCATCCGATCCAAGTTGTCCATAACCGCGGACTCGGCTCCTCGAAAAGATTTAACCTGCAGGATGCACCATGGTTAACCCATACATATTTGAGAAACCCACAACCACAAAGTCAGGATTTATCAACTCGGCCCATCACTTCTCTACAGCAAGTCCAGGGAACCACATGATTGCGCGCACGGCTACTCAGGCCCATCCCCGGACCTTCACAACACTCTAAGAACGTGCCGCACCTATATGAGATCGACTACAACACATCACCAGGAGATCGTAACATATATATAGTATCATGCATTGCGTTAATGGAAAGCCTGAACTAGGTGTGGTGCCCCGGACAAGCTGCGGATCCGATCAAAGTCAAGGGGGGTTCCATAGGACCACCCACGAGTGGGTAGTGCGCTCGTACTTGGATAAGAGGACAAGAACTGAGTTCCTAGAGCGACACTCAGCAGAACAAAACACCAACGAATTGGCCTTCCACCGGGTGCCTTATCATTTAGTTATAACCCACAAACCTTAACATCATTTGAAGTAAAGGTGAGCCAACCTGCCATACTAAACATGTGAAGCAAAAGATGGACAGACTCGCAACCTCAAACCTAAGCATGCAGCTACGACTCGCAAGGCCAACTGTAAACAATCGACAGGGTGATAGGATGTGGGGTAAGGCAATATACGTCTACAAGGTAACCTGTATAGGATCGCATACAAGCAACGTGACATAATGATAGCATAGACCAACGGCAAGAATGGAAGACAATGTAATGGTAGCAAGTGAGAAAATCTTGTCTGTCAACACCGTAGAAGTAGCAGAACTTGTCGTGGCTCACATCACCTCAACGTCTTATCCGCGAAGAGGCAACAAACACTGGAAAGCGCAAAAGATGCATCTTACAACTACAGCAAAGATCCAGCATGTGATGATATGATGCATGACATGGCAGGACGCGACTTAAGCTGAATTAAGTGGAACCGGGATTCCGACAATTAATTTTTAGGTTTGAGTTATTTATCTAACCAGAAAATTAAATGTTGATTAGCATGGTTAAACAAGGCATGGATGATCTACACAAGATTAAATGGAATAGGGCAATAATTAATTAATTAACCCAACACATTCCATATTATTTATTTAGGTGATAATGCAAAAGACCACTAGGTAACAAGCTAGATGATGCAAACATGTTCATGGATGTCATATTAATATTCCTTGCATTTTTCTAATAAAAATACATATATAATTTATTTTATTTGGAGTTATAGAATAAAAGATATAAGCATTTGAAGTTTAGGGTGTTACTGCAAAAGAAAGGGACCTACCCGTGATGGACATAAAATTTTAAGGACCTAGGTGCAAAACAGAAAAGGGTAGGGGGCCGGGGTGCAAGAATCTAGATCTGGATCTGGATCTGGGAATTTCTCACCTGGACAGAGGCTACCACAAGCCACTGCCATGCGGACCCCGTTCCATGCTGGCGCTGACTAGGCGCGTGCGGTCCGCGCTGGCCGCCACGGTCACTGACCGGTGGGGCCCAGCTGGCAGCGCGGAATAAAACGGAAAAAGGGGGCCTTTGGCGTCCACGACGGATCGAACCCGCGGCGCGGCGCTAGCGGCATCGTAGCCGTTGCCACTGGGCTGGTGCGGTGTGTGTGATAGGATAGAGCTCGCGTTGTTTTTGAAGTGTTGTGTGTGGTGTAAACTGATGAAACGGAACTTAAGTTCAGTTTTGTGCACGGTGGCGCATTGGCGGTGAGGTGAACGGCGTCGACCACGTTTGGGCGGTGCTCCGTGTGCGTGCGGGTGTGCTAACAAGTGCGGGGAAGGTGGACGAGGCCGAGCACGTATTGGAGACGGAAAAGAAGGACGCACGGCGTCTCCTGCATGCTCGACAAGAGCACGGCCATGCCACAGCCGTGGCCGGCGTCATGTGGCGCGGCGTGTACAGGACGCAAACGACAGGGGAAAAGGGACGGGGAGACGCGGCTGCTCACCCCGAGCTTGGTGGCGCAAGGAGACGGCTTGGGGTCGACGGCGATGACTGGAGCTTGACGGAGAAGACGAAGAAGATCCATGGACGGCGTCGGGATGTCGAGCTCGTCACGGCGCGTTGCGGTGTCCCAGGTCCGGCTCCAGAGACAAAGATCTTGCGGGCGTCGAGGCGCAGCTGGTGGCGAGTTTGAAGGGCGTGAGGTGGCCTAGTTACGCCGGAATCGAGCTCGGGCTCGTCCCGGCCATCCAGGGTTTGCGCAGGGGAGAGAGGAGAGAGCTCGGGCTCGAGGGGGGAGAGGGAGATGGGAGAGCAGGGCGGCATGGTGCGTGCTCCTCTTAACGCAGCAAGGCGCGGCAGGGCGTCGTGGGGGGCCGCCCTCTCGCTCGGCAACGGCGCGGCCGTGTCATGCGTGCTCTCTATCTGGAGGAAGGGGAACCAGAGGCGAATGAGTAGATGGGTTGTCCACTGTGGGCTGGGCCGAAGTTGGGCCTGGGCAAGAGGAAGATGGGCTCCTAGGCCTCTTTGACCTGGGTGCTCTATTTTTTATTTCTGTTTTCTTTTTGTTTTCTGTTTTGATTTGTAAAAACCAAAAGGGGTTGAATTTTGAATTGCATCCTTTTTGCAAATATTTTAATTTGAGCAAAATACTTTTGTTAAGACCAATGTAGTATTTGAGCAACAAAGTAACAACACAAAATGTAGGTTTTGTTTAAAAGTGCGTGGAAATAAAATATTAAGTGAGTTGAACAAGGATTATGATGTCATGATGATGCTAAAATTTAAAAAGAACGAGCAATATAGCTGGGTTACATTTTTCGGATGTTACAAACGCCCCCCTTGAAGGAATCGCGCCCCGAGATCCCTATGGAGAAGTGAAAAGGTCGGGATCCTCGGAACGAAGATGGTCTTCGCGTTCCCAAGTTGCTTCTTTGTCAGAATGGTGAGACCATTGCACCTTGAAGAACTTGACGGTCTTGTTACGGGTGGAACGTTCAGCTTCATCAAGAATGCGAACAGGACGTTCTTGATAGGAGAGGTCTTCCCGAAGATCAATTGACCCGTGATCAATAGCACGGCCTGGATGCTTGAAGCACTTCTTGAGTTGTGACACGTGAAAGACATCGTGCACCTTGGAGAGGTTGGGAGGATGTTCCAAACGATAAGCAAGTTCTCCACGCCTTGAGAGAATGTTGAAAGGACCAACATATCACGAAGATAAGCTTGATCACCAGCTTTATAGACCATGTCACTGTGCTTGCTATCATAATAGCTCTTCTGACGAGACTAGGCTATCTTCAGATTGTCACGAATGAGGTGGACTTTTTCTTCGGCATCCTGGATGATGTCAGGGCCAAAGAGTTGTCGTTCACCAGCTCCAGACCAATTGATAGGAGTCCTGCATGTGCGACCATAGAGAGCTTCGAAAGGTGCCATTTCCAGACTTGCCTGGAAGCTGTTGTTGTAGGAGAACTCAGCATAAGGAAGGCAATCTTCCCACTTCATGCCAAAAGAAATGACACAAGCTCTGAGCATATCCTCCAGAATTTGATTGACCCTTTCAACCTGTCTACTTGTTTGCGGATGGTAAGCAGTGCTGAAGAGAAGTGTGGTACCCAAGGCTTTCTGAAAGCTCTCCCAAAATCGAGAAGTGAAGATACTTCCACGATCTGAGCTAATTTCCAAGGGAACACCATGAAGAGGAACAATCCTTGTCATATAGAGTTCTGCCGACTGACTAGCTGAGATTGTCTCTTTGACTGGAAATAAGTGAGCGACCTTGGAGAGATGATCAATGACAACAAAGATTGCATCATTGACTTTCTTGGACTTTGGAAACCCAGTAACGAAGTCCATTTCAATCTTGTCCCATTTCCCCTCAGGAATTTGCAATGGTTGAAGAAGACCAGCTGATTTCTGATGTACTGCCTTGACACGCTGATAGACATCGCATTCAGAAACATAGCGAGCAATTTCACGCTTCATTCTGGTCCACCAATAGACTTGCTTGAGATCTTGGTACTACCAGGGTGGATAGAAAGAGGGGTATCATGAGCTTCTTTGAGAATCATCTCTCTTAAGCTTTCAAGCTTGGGAACAACAATGCGCCCTTCAAAGAACAATGTGCCCTTGTCATCCACAGAGAAGCACTTGTACTTATCCTTGCCGATATTGGCCTTGATGTTTATGATACCGTTATCGTGCCGTTGTGTTGTTCGGATCTTGTCCTCAAGAGTTGGAGTGGCAATCAAGTTTGCAAGATAGCCATTAGGAACAAGTTGGAGATTCAGCTTCTAGAATTCTTCATGGAATGGAGGCTGACCTTCCATGACCATGAGATTGTTGCAACAAGATTTGCGACTGAGAGCATCGGCCATTACATTAGCCTTGCCTGGACTGTAAGAAATGGTGAGATCGAAGTCTGCTACTTTCTCAAGCCACCTTGTCTGCCTGAGGTTTACATCTGGTTGAGTGAAGAGATACCTGAGGCTCTTGTGGTCGGTGAAGATCTCGCAGCTGTTGCCCAACAAGTATGGTCTCCAAATTTTGAGGGCATACACAATTGCTGCAAGTTCAAGGTCATGTGTAGGATAGTTGAGTTCATGCGAATGCAACTGACGAGAGGCATAAGCAACGACATGACGTTCTTGCATGAGGACTTCTCCTAGTCCTTGTAGAGAAGCATCACAGAAGATTTGGAAAGGCTTGGAAGTGTCTGGACCAACAAGAACAGGAGCTGAAACGAGTTTGGTTTTCAAGAGATTGAAACTCTCATCACATTGGGGAGTCCAAATGAACTTCTTATCCTTCTTGGTGAGTTCGGTGAGAGGCTTTGCGATTTTGGAGAAATTCTCGATAAAACAACGGCAATAGCTAGCCGCACCGAGAAAGCTTCGAACTTGTTTCACCGTTCTGGGAGGTTGCCATTCAACAATAGCTTTGACCTTTTTGGGATCTACAGCGATGCCCTTGTCAGAGATGATATGTCCAAGATAAGAGACTTGAGGAAGCCAGAATTCACATTTGGAGAATTTGGCATAGAGACGATGTTCGCGGAGCTTCATCAATATGAGACGTAGATGTTCTTTGTGTTCCTCATTGGACTTGGAGTAGATAAGAATATCATCGAGATAGACTACCAAAAACTTGTCGAGGTATTCCATGAAAACGATGTTCATAAGACGTGAGAAGGTCGCCGGAGCATTTGTGAGACCAAAGGACATGACGGTGTATTCATAGAGACCATAACGAGTGATGAAAGCTGTCTTTGGAATGTCTTCTTTTCTGATCTTGATTTGGTGGTAACCGGATCTCAAGTCCTATTTAGAGAAAACTTTGGCACCAGCGAGTTGATCGAAGAGATCACTGATGCGAGGGAGATGATACTTGTTCTTGACGGTTTTCACGTTCAAAGGACGGTAATCGATAACCAGTCGCTTTGTTTTATCACTCTTCGCCACGAATAGAGAAGGGCATCCCCAAGGAGAAGAACTGGGCTGAATGTGGCCTTTCTTTTCCAACTCTTCGAGTTCCTTCTTCAGCAGGACCACGTCTGCAGGTCCCAACTTGTATGGACGTTTGGAGATAGGAGCGGTGCCTGGTTCTAGTTCGATCACAAACTCCACGGCTCTGTCAGGTGGCATACCTGGCAATTCTTCTGGGAAGACATCAGGAAAGTCACGAACCACCGGTATAGTTTCAATTGCATCAAGCGGATCAACATTGAGAGCATAAAGCTGGACGGAAGTTGTTTGCTTTTGAGAATAGACTACCTGGCCAGCAGGATGCACTAGTACAGAAAAGCTATTCTGTGGCGCACCATTTTTCTATTCTGTGGCGCATGGGTGGTGCGCCACAGAATAGTCGCCACTAAATAAGCTATTCTGTGGCGCACCACCCATGCGCCACAGAATAGTGGCTATTCTGTGGCGCACCGAGCCTGGTGCGCCACAGAATAACTATTCTGTGGCGCACCAGTGTAACCATGTGCCACAGAATAGGGTGCGCCACAGAATAGTCCTGGGTGCGCCACAGAATTACTGCGCAGTACTGTACCTATATATTCATACAAATACCAGTATAATACCAGAATACATGTATATTTCATATTTACATAGATATAACAGAAACAGAGATATATTTTCACAGATATATCAAAACAAACACATTACTAATATATGTCATCACAAGTTGATACAAAAGTGTGGAAGTTTTACACAATTGTTGAGATATACAAAAGTTCATCGAATCGTTGCCCACGTTACAAAATGAAGTGTTCACCGCCTACACTAGGATCGAATAGATTACATCTCGGCATTGACGGTGAGCAATAGCGGGAACACGACGATCTCATGTAGCCTTCTTCGCGAGCGCTACGAGCGGAGCGGCGCCGGGAACGGTTTGCCGAGAGGCCCTTGAGAACACACAAGGAATCCTGATAACCTTGTGGAACCAAGTAGAAGGCACACAGGTCTCACTCACGTCGCCCCTGAATCACATATATAGTGTCACAACGTTTTAATCATCGGCATTCTAGAGGATACAAAACTATAAACAAGAATGAATTGGAACATAATTAAAATAAGATTCAAAAGACTAGATTTAGTCAAAGACAAAACAAGATTGAAAAAAATTAATGCCTCATACTTAGAAGTGGCACACATAGGTTACAGGGACGGGGTGAGTGAGCCAAGTAGGATGCACGAGATGTGTCTTCTCGTGCATATCAACTTACCACAAAAAGATCAAATAGAGAAAAACCCGTATGATGGATCCTTCTTCCTGATTCGCTCCGGAAACGGATAAATGCCGTCTTTCGTCATCCACGTCCTCCTGTCATTCTGCTTATCTAGGCGTTCTTCGATCTCCCACTTAGACAACGCTGAAAATCGGTTGGGATATATATTTGATTAATGCATGATATAACTAGAGTATGATTTATTCATCTAATATAGAAAAGAAAGAAGCAAGGTTTCTACCTCTGGCGTTGTGTAAGGACCCCCCTGCTGTGTTGACATCTTCCAGGATGATTTTCGATAACTGTAACTGGATGCGATGGAAGTCTGCTCTAAGGTCATCATCGGTGAGATCCTCATCATATATGGCCCATTCTTGGAGACGATATGGCAAATTCGTTATCACTGCATCCCGGACATACGATTTCATGTGTAAGAGGACGTAGAAGGCATCCACGTTGCCAAACTTTTTCTTGAGGCAATGAAAGCCAGTCCCATGGTGAAACTTGTGTGTGTTGTCAATTACATGTTTCCCTTTCTTCTCGAAGGAACCTCCGTTTTTGGCGTAGCCCTCGAGAGCCTCATTGAGAACACCCTTAATTCTAGTGTAGTCTTTTGGCGTCGTCCCTGAGTCTAAATATGTGGCAGTTGACCACTTCGGGTGCACGGCGATGAGTACTGAGTACTTGTCACTGCTCAACACAATTGAAATGGAATATTGGAAAGGATCAACACAACAGAAGAAATCTATAAGAAAGCATAAGATACGACAGCGGCGACTAGATGCGGACTTACTTGAAAAAGAAAGGCAGAAGAAGGCTGGTCTTTGTGCTCATGTTCAGCATGATTCTCTGGAGGTACTCCATGGCCCTGGCCCGTGTCGGTGATCCTTCCTCCAGCTGGCTGTCCCGCATGTAGTAGGGATCCACTACCTTGACGTACGGGGTTTGTTCTCTCCTGATCATCATCGCCTGGCTGAGCGTGTATAGGCGGACCAAGTTATAGTCCAGCCATTTAAAGTGAAACAAGTTGAAGACGTCCTCGCACGATATGAAGAACAGATCCGCTGGAGATTCATCAACGAAGTCAACAAAGTCTGGCACCTTGACAGTGAACACCGGGTAGTTTGGATTCTCGTCTTTAAGAAGGTTGTCCTCTAGCTTCAAGATAGCAAGTTGCAAAGGGGCCATGCATCCATCTGCGAGGTGGAGCAGCTCCAAAGGCAGTATCGGTTGACCAGCTTCATGCAACCGGGACGACAAGTCACCCGCACGGGGTGGTATCATGGGATCACTCCGGACATACCCCGGGGTGCTACGTTTCGTCTTCGGAGCTGGCTTACTCCTCTTCCTGTGCTTCTTCTTCTCTGCTGTATCTGCTATATCTTCTGGAGGCAGTATTGGGTACTGTCTGGAGCCGAAGCTGATCACTGGGGCAGGCCCTTTTTTCCCTCCCTCAGTCCAAACCCTCACAGACTCACATATAGTTGTAAAGAGCGACATGAACGTCTTTGTCACCGCCTCTGAGATGAAACTCGGAATCATAATATTTTGCTCCATCGGTTCCTCGCCCCTTGTTCCAGAAACCCCAGCCTCGTCATTGTCGGCCATGTTTGCACTGCATTAAAAAGAGGCAAAAAGTTAGTATAACAAATTTAAGATAAAAAAATCACCTAACTAATAAGTACTAAGATACCCCGGCCCATGCACTAGTCGCAATTCCCCATATGTCCTATTTTTAGCAAAGTCATGCCAAATTTCACGAAAAAATCCGGCATGACCTTTGCTAAAAAAGGGACATATGGAGTACCCGAAATTGCCGGAACGGAAGTTAATCGACGTTCCGGCAATCTCAAGGGCCTCTCGGGGTACCTGCAAGCATTTCCAACAAAAAAAAAACACATCTACGGCCGGCACCTCCGGCCGGCATCTCAACGACACGATGGTCGGAGCATAAGCACAATACCCCATATGTCCTATTTTTAGCAAAGTCATGCCAAATTTCACGAAAAAATCCGGCATGACCTTTGCTAAAAAAGGGACATATGGAGTACCCGAAATTGCCGGAACGGAAGTTAATCGACGTTCCGGCAATCTCAAGGGCCTCTCGGGGTACCTGCAAACATTTCACAAATCATGTTGGCCGGCATTCCAGGCCAACAACATCACAACAAGACATGCATCCCCGGTCAACAACATCACAAGAACATCCGCAAAATATAGGAGGGCACCACCTTGAGCAGCAGGAAGCAACGGGGGGCCTACACACATACACAACACATAAGCATCTCCACAGTCACGATATTACTTAGCAATTGCAGAGAATAAAATAAAATTAATCAAATGTTGATATAAAATATGAGGGAGTATATATTAACACATTTTTTTAGTATTTCAAATGTTGATTGTTTCTTCTATAATTATGGTCAAAGATAGTCAAATGTGACTTTTAAAAAAACTAATACAAAGGATTGCAAAGGATTTTTTTATGAAAATAGGATAGCCCTAGAAAAATATTGCAAAGGATTTTGTTGGGAAGGGAATTGGATGCGGACCTCGTCGGCGGCGGTGGTGCATGAGGTGGTGCGGGTTGGGGCGGGTCGGGGCGCCGACATGGACGAGGGAGGCAGCGGGGTCGCGGACGAGGGAGGCGGCGAGGTCACGGACGAGGGAGGCGGCGAGGTCGCGGACGAGGGAGGCGGCGGGGTCGCGGACGAGGGAGGCGGCGGGGTCGCGGACGAGGGAAGCGGCGCCGGCACGGACGAGGGAGGCGGCGCCGGCGAGGGTGAACGGCGGCGGCGCGGGTTATGGGGAGAGGAAGAAGAGATCGAAGAAAGAACAATGAGAACGAAGAAGAAAACGGCGGCGGCACGGCCGGTTTTTGGATAAGGTACCTTATTCTGTGGCGCATCCACCTAGCGGTGCGCCACAGAATTAGCTTATTCTGTGGCGCACCCGATAAGGGGTGCGCCATAGAATAGTTGGTTTTTTTTATTTAAATTTTCTGTTTTTACACACATGTTAATAAAAAAACAGTTAATAGTTGGTTTTTTATTTAAATTTTCTGTTTTTACACTCATGTTAATAAAAAAACAGTTAATAGTTGTTTTTTTATTTAAATTTTCTGTTTTTACACACATGTTAATAAAAAAAACAGTTAATAGTTGGTTTTTTTATTTAAATTTTCTGTTTTTACACACATGTTAATAAAAAAACAGTTAATAGTTGGTTTTTTTATTTAAATTTTCTGTTTTTACACACATGTTAATAAAAAACAGTTAATACAAATATTGAAACTGTGCCATATATATCAAATTACATAGACCATATGCTTGTCTCTCATACAAAACAAATTATATATAATACACAAAAAAGTTTTCGATCTTCGTCCCGGCCGGTTCCAAACTAGCATTTCTTCTTTCCCTTCTTGGCGGTTGAATAGCTTAGGCCGGTCACCTTGAGACTTCTTCGCGTGAACGGACAACCTTTGGTAGGTAGGGAGGTCTTCCTTTTTTCTTTAGAATTAGTAGTAGGCATGTCGAAGTAGTTGTCGAATTCCTCCTCGATCTTCGGATCGCCGTCCAGGTCCTCCTCATTGGCGTCTCCTTCCATTCCGATGATGCTCCTCTTGCCCCTCCTCACGACAACACGGTTAGGCTTTGACGGGTCGGTAATGAAGAAGCATTGATCGACTTGGCTAGCGAGTACCCATGGCTCATTTTTCGCGGAGGCTTTCTTCGAGTTGGCTTCGGGTATAACCATGGTGGTGAAATACCGGCCTTCTTTTTCGACGTTCTTGGCCCATCTCACACGGAACATTGGCACCGACTCTCCACAGTAGTTGAGCTCCCATATCTCCTCTATCCTTCCGAAGTATCTTTGTTTGACGGTAGCCTCGTCATCGGCGTAGGATAGCATAGTTACTCCTGAGTTTTGATATTCGCTACTCCTGTCCTTTTCCTCGGTGCAGAATCTGTAACCATTGATGTCGTACGTCTGATAGGTCTTCACGTTCTGCGCGGGGCCCTGTGATATGGAGAATATGAGTTTTTCATCTTCCGTACTTGGCTTTCTGACCCGTGATTCGGACAGTTGTTTTTCCCTGAACCAACGCGTGAAGCTGGAGTTGTGCTCTCTGGTTACGTCTCCGTTCTTCCTCGGCCGGCCCAGGTCGATGTAGTTCTTCTCGATTATGCTTCTGTGCTCTTCCACCCAAGGTTCGATCAATTCTAAGTGTTGTAGCGCGACCCGGTGAGCCCTATCGAAGTCGACGTGTCGACCATCAATCAAGACAGGGAGTGAGCGGTAGCCCTCACGGTGACCAAAACCAGCGAGCCTGCCGACGTGCGGCCTGGTGGCCAGACCAACATCCTCGTTCTCGGTGCTTAGATAACTCTGGCAGAAGGTGATGCACTCTTTGGTCAGAAAGCCCTTGGCCATGCTTGCGTCTGGACGGGCCCTGTTGCGAACGAATCCTTTGATGACACCGTTCTGCCTTTCGAACGGCATCATGTAGTGCAGGAACGTCGGACCGAGCTTCAGTATGTCATCAACGACGTGGAGAAGGAGATGCACGCAGATGTCAAAGAACGCGGGCGGGAAGTAAATCTCGAGCTCGCATAGTATCCCCACGATCTCATCCTGTATCTTCTGGAGCTGCCTCACGCCGATCGACTTACGGTTGATGACGTCAAAAAAGTTGCAAAGTGCAGACAGCGTATCACGGACGTGCTCGTCCATTATCCCTCGGATCGCAACGGGAATTATCTGCGTCATAAGCACATGACAATCGTGAGACTTCATCCCGCTGAACCTCTTCTTTGTTTCGTCCAGATATCTGCTTGTCTTCCCCGCGTAACCGTAAGGAAATTTGACTCCTAAGAGGCACTTGTAGAACTGCTTGAGCTCCTCCGGACTCATAGTGAAGCAGGTAGGTGGAAGCACAACCGCGCTCTTCTTCCTCCTTTTGCGGCGACCTTGAGTCCCTTCCGTCTGGTCATCATTATCATCATCATCATCATCACTATCGGGGCCGTGAATATCTTTCTTGATGCCAAGCCATTTCAGATCGTATCGTGCTTTCTTCCCATCCTTGGTCTTTTCCGGCATGTTTGAAAGAGTGCCAAGAACAGCCTCGGTAACATTCTTCGTAATGTGCATTACATCGAGGCTATGGGGCGTGTGGAGGACCTTCCAGTACTCCAAGTCATGGAAAGCACACCTCGCTTTCCATACACCCAGCAGCGGTTTTACCCTCGGTCGCTTCTTTCCCGGCGCAGGGCACTCCTCCCAATTTGTCAAAAGCTCATCAATTTCTATGCCGGTCCTCGGGATCGGTTTTGTTTCTCTTTCTTCTTGACCATCGAACAAATCCCCGCGTTTTCTCCACGGGTGGTCCATGCGAAGCCACCTTCGAGCCCCTGGGTACACGGTTTTCGAAGACCCTTGTATTCTTGGTAGCTGGATATGCGGGGTCTCATCCATGCACCTGATACATCCACAGAATCCGTGGCCCACCTGGGCCGATACAGACGACATTCCAGGATAGTCCTGCACCGTCGTGAGCAACGCGGCGCTCATATTGAAATATTCTTTAGTGTAGGCGTCCCACGTACGGACAGGCGTCTTCCATAACGTTTCTAACTCCTCTTTCAACAGCTCGAAATACAGATGTATGTCGACACCTGGTTGTTTCGGACCCTGAATAAGCATACTCATGTGTATGTACTTTGACTTCGTGCACAGCCACGGGGGAAGGTTGTAAGGCCATACAAACACGGGCCAGGTGCTATGTGTGCCATTGAAGAACGGATTCATTCCATCTGTGCACATACCCAGCCTGACGTTCCTTGCGTCGCGCCCAAAATCTTCGAAGGCGATGTCCAATGCTTGCCAATTGCTAGCGTCTGCAGGGTGTGTCAGGATGGTGCCCTTCTCCGGATCTTCTGCGGGCTTCTCCCTTTCCGCGTGCCATTGCATGAGCTTTGCTTCCTTAGGATCCACGAACCACCGCTGAAGACGGGGAGTGATAGGAAAGTACCATACCACTTTTCGAGGATTTTTCTTCTTTCCACTCTTGTACCGTCCGTGACCGCACACCGGACATTTGGTCAAGTCCTCGTAATCGCCCCGATAAATTACGCAATCATTGATGCAGGCGTGGTATCTCTCGTGCGGTAGGTCAAGAGGGCACAGGACTTTCTTGGCCTCCTCGATAGTAGTTGGTAATGTGTTACCCTCGGGGAGAATATCGTGCCAGAATTTCAGGTTCTGGTTGAAGCTCTTGTCGGTCCAACTGTTTCCCGACTTCATCTCCATAGCATTAAGCGTTACTTGCAAGCGCGTATCCTGAGGCCGGCACCCAGGATACAACGGAGTGATCCCGTCTATCCCCATTTGCGCTAGCTTGGCTTTCTCTCTGTCGTTGCTCGTCTGACTGAGAAGCAGTTCTTGAAAATGAGCATCCTGCAAGCCCAAACTTAGCGGGGTCTGCTCGTCTCCTTCGTCATGATGATCATGTCCGCCGGCATCTCCTTCGTCATCATGATGATCTTGTCCGTCACCGGCATCTCCTTCGTCATCATCTTGTCCGCCGCGGGCATCTCCTTCGTCATGATCATCTTGTCCGCCGCGGGCATCTCCTTCGTCATGACGATGATCTTGTTTGGCTTGTTCCGGCATGAAACCGTGCCTGAGCAGGTGCTCCTCCAATAATCCAGAATCAGGGTGTATCCACCTCTCATGTTTGCATTTTCGACACGGACATCTTATCTGCCTCCCGTTGGACCGAATCATGTCCGCCTTCGCTTGGTCCTTGTATGTTCTGATTTGACTGGAGCTCATCATTATGACCATGGTTGACTACGCGCTATACATAGAGAAGAAACGAGAGTACATAACTTAATTAGAGCCGCAACATGCATGCACACACAAACACACACAACACATCTCAGTCCGGCATCTCAACGACACGATGGTCGGAAGCACAAGCACAATTAATACCCCACATGTCCTATTTTTAACAAAGTCATGCCAAATTTCACGAAAAAATCCGGCATGACCTTTGCTAAAAAAGGGACATATGGAGTACCCGAAGTTGCCGGAACGGAAGTTAATCGACGTTCCGGCAATCTCAAGGGTCTCTCAAGGTACCTCCAAACATTTCCAACAAGATGGTCAAAGCACAATAACCTTTCTCACCTTGTAGATTTGATCCAAAATAGAAGATGGGAGAAAGGAGACTATGTATGGAGGAGTCTATCAACCAAAATAAGTTTAACTAAAAAAAAAGGAGAAATATATGGTCAAAAATGGATGGGAAGGAGGAGCACCACGAGTTGGGAGGAGAGGAGGAAGAGAGGAGGAAGAAGAGGAAATGAGAAATGGGTAGGGGAAAGTGGGTGGAGATGGCCTTATAAAATATCTGGTACAGTTATTCTGTGGCGCACCCCTAACTGGTGCGCCACAGAATAAGCTTATTCTGTGGCGCACTGGGTCAGGTGCGCCACAGAATAGTTCCCCCAATTATTTGTGGGGCCAGAGCACCTTATTCTGTGGCGCACCTGCATGGATGCGCCACAGAATAAACCTATTCTGTGGCGCACCTGACCCAGTGCGCCACAGAATAAGGTCAAAAGTGGCAGACCCGTGCGTTGGTGTGGGGCCCGCGCTTATTCTGTGGCGCATCCTTATAGCCGTGCGCCACAGAATAAGGCTATTCTGTGGCGCACCATGGCTGGTGCGCCACAGAAGCTTATTCTGTGGCGCACGGCTATAAGGTGCGCCACAGAATAAGCTTCCATAGAATTGGGTTTTCCTACTAGTGATGAGAAAGAGTTACGGACTTGGTGGCACAATCAATGTGAGCCCGGTTTGCCTTTAACCAATCCATGCCTAGAATGACATCAATGTCGGAGTTACCCAAAAGTATGAGTGAGGCGAGTAACAAGTAACCTCCAATTATGATTTTGTTTCCATGGCTTACCTTGGAAGTTTGCATTTGGGTTTCTGGGGAGTGGACTACGAGTTGATTGGCCAAAGAAACTAGATGCAGCTTATGCTTTTGAGCAAAGGTTCTTGACACACATGAATGTGATGCTCCGGTATCGAATAGCACTTTAGCGGGAATTGAGTTAACAAGAAGTGTACCCATGACGACTTCGGAAGCTTTTTCTGCCTCCTGGGCCTTGATGTGGTTCACCCGCGCGGTTCTCACGCCAGGCTTGTTGATGAAGGGCCTGGGCAGAGGAGCGCGTACCATCGGCTGAGTCGAAGTCAGGCGAGGTTGTGGTGGAGGAAGCTGGTTCTGCGTGCACTTGTCGGCGTAGTGGCCTGGCTGACCACACTTGAAGCAGGTGACGTTGGGTCGAGCGCCCATTGGCCTTGGCTGACCCCCAACACCCCTCATAGCTAGAGCTAGGTTGGGTGGGCGAGGAACAAACCCTGGAGAGCTTGGCATGTAAGTAGCGCGAGCGAGTGCACTGTTCGGCACCCAGATCCGACGCTTCTGAGACGGTGTGGCGGTGTTGGAGGAGGAAGAGTTGTTTTCACGGGAGTGCTTGCGAGACTCCTCAAAGACCTTGCGTCCATTCTCCTCATTGAGAGCAGTGTTGACGAGGTCCTCGAAATTGTCGGCCTTGATGAGGTTCAGCGCGTACTTCAGCTCCGGGTTGAAACCCCTGCGGAACCTAGCCATCTTCTTGGCCTCTGTGGACACTTCGTTCCCAGCGTAGCGCGCAAGGCAGTTGAACTCATTCTGGTACGAGAGCACATCCATCTTGCCTTGGGTCAGAGAACATAATTCCTCACGCATCCTTTCCATGAGTCCATCTGGGATGTGATGACGCAGGAAGGCAGTCTTGAATTCCTCCCATGTGGTTACCACCCCAGGAGCTTTCATAGCCTTGAAGTTTTCCCACCACGATGCAGACTTGCCCCGTAGGAGGTCGGCGACAAATGGAACTCTGTCATTAGCATCCACATGAGCGATATCGAGGGTCGTGACCATCTCGCGAATCCAGTCGTCTGCATCAAGTGGCTCGTTGGAAGAAGCAAAGTTCCTTGGCCCTAGACTGAGGAATTCCTATATGCTCACTCGTGCATTTCCGTCATTGTGGTTGTCATGGTTGTTCGGAGTGGCTTGCTGTTGCGCCATTTGAGCCAGAACCTGGGTCATCTGCCCCAGCAGTTCCGCAATGGGAGGCGGGTTGGGTGGGTTGGAATCATCCCTCCGGTTGTTGTTTCTGGTGTTCGTCATCTCTCTGGAGACAATTGCATGTTAAAACGACAACGGGATAGATGACAATAGCCATGATAGAACGAAAACAGAAAATGTGACTTGTGCACAAGATAACTCAGATACAAGGATAACACAGACGATAGTCTCCAACAGAAGGATTACATAGACGATACGTAGTTAACTATCAGTACACCATCAAGGTTCCAGTACATCAAGGATAGCTACTACAAGATAGATAGGATGACATCAAGTCTAATATTCCACGCCTCACACAGGAAGGTGGAATATAATTACCAAGTGTTTAGAACGTTGGTTAGTCGCCGGAAGAAAGGATTGTCAAGAATTGCAAAAAGATTGCAAAGATTGGAGTGGAACAACGGATAGAAAGACGATTCAATAAGGATGCTAGAAATGATAACTGATTGAAGCAAGGAAAACAAAGACTTTGAAGCAACAAGCCGAAACTAATGTAACACTGCACCTATGATACTATGGAAACCCCGAACACGTGATATCCTAGTTTGAAGTTTAGATGAGAAGAAGAAAAACAACGTGTCACTTCCTTACCAGAAAAACAGGGAGGGTGGGTGGGGAAAGAAATAAAGAGAACAGAATTCCTACTCTCACATTTAAGTTTTCCTATATAGCTACTAAAATAGTTTCTAGACTCAACCAACGACCAGTAAAAAGGGTTCCTAAGGGCGTTCGGCTCTGATACCAACTGCAGACTCCGGCCACTCACCTCGACGGGAGCAGCAGATGGGCCGCAGCCGGTCTCCACCGCCTGGACAGAGGTAGGCGACCATGCACCAGGAGAGGCCGTCTACAGGTCCCCTGGTACCGAAACTGTATCCTCCTCCAAAGTAGACACTGCCGATTCCCCGGCTGAACAAAGCGGCGACTCGACGTCACTAGGCTGTGCGAGCTGGTTGTCTGGCTCCTTGCATGCCAGATTAGAGAACTTTTCATAGCTCTCCTTCATCCTCAGAAACACGATTTATTCTTTGGCCTCCTTGATAGACCTGTGGACCGAAGGTGAGAAGACCACCCCCGTTACTCCATTATCCGCAGTCGAGTTCTGGTTGCTCGTACCCCCCTCTTGCGCCTGCGGTAGAGGAGGTTCTGACACAGAACCTTGCGTATCAGCCGGTGTGTCACTCTTTGGAGGCTCTTCTTTAGCTAGAGCATCTTGGAAATCATCCCCCAATTCACCATCATCATCAAAACCATCATCGTCATTCTTTGGGTAATCCAAGTCCATGTCATCTATAACTCCGTTATCCTCCCCATCAATGATAAAAGTAAGATTATAAAAACCATCTTTGATGTACATATAGAAATGCCTCGGTATTTTTGACCAATTGAGACAACCAATCAAGATTCTAAGAACACCATGCTTCCGAGTATAGGCCATATCAATTTCAGAGTCATACCAAACATGTCACCAACAGTCCAAAGTGCCAAGAAATCACCTCTGTAAATCTTTGGGATCCCCTTAACCCGCATCCAGATTTTGGGCAACGTCTCCATGGGCTGTGGAGCATGTGCCCAGCTATCAAAAGTGAGCTCACACGGTGTATTGGGCACCTTACACGCACCGAACACCCGCAGCCTCTCCAGATCATTTCTGTGCGGGAAATGGACTTTGAACATATTTTGGCCTACTTGCTCCACCTCCCAAGCAAATTGGTCTGACGGAACAAGTCTCTGCAAATGTGCTATGATACTAGGGATGCTCAATTCCCCCCCCCCCGCCCGATACCTTGACGGAAGCAAGCCGAACGTTCTCCAACTTCGGCTTATAAGTCTCTGTTAACGGCATCAAGAAAAACAGTAACTCTTCATGTGCATACCCATATATTCTCACTTGAGGTTTTGGTGCAGACAAGAGAGGGCATTCTACCCCCACATGCTTCGGCGCTTCACAAATATCGCAGACAGACGCTAGGCAATCGGCGAGAAGATGTCCAGGCAGCCCGTAATGGAAGCACTTATTTCCCTTCTTCGTGACGATAGCTAGGGCCGTCGCCAGTTGCTCGGCCGACACCCCCAGCTCCGCTGCAACACCCGCATGCAGCTGGCCCTGCTCATCCACAGCCGGTAGCGCTGCGAGAGGAGCAGCAGGCGCCAGGACAGGCACGGGCGCAATCACCGGCACCGGCGCTGGAGCAGCCACCGGAGCAACTACCGGAACCGCAGCCATAGGAGCAACCACCGGAACCGCCTGCTGCGGCTGGGGCACGGGTTGTGCCGCCGGCAGCACGCCTCCCGCCCCCGCTGCAACATGACCACCATTGGCTCCTCTACCCACGGCGAAGGCCGGGCCGTTGTCGAAACGCCCGTGCACTCCGCGATCACCACGTCCAACCGGCTCCACACGTCCAGCCAGCTCACCGCGGCCATTGCTGTGTCCACCACCATAGCCTCCTTGACCGCCACCGTATCCCTGGCCGCCACCGTAGCCTTGACCACCATAACCTTGGCCACTGCCATAGCCCTGTCCTCCACCATACCCTTGTCCGCCACCATACCCGTAGCCACCACCGCGGCGTCCCCGGAAGGCAGCAGCACCCCGATAGGCACCGCGTCGCCCCTGGGCATGGAAGCCAATGAAGCCTCCACGGTAGCCCGCACCATCACCATCTTGATTGCCGCCATAGCCGCTCGGCCCTCCCACCTCGAATTGGGAGTTCCGGCCACCATTGAAAGGTCCCCGACCTGGGGCTCCACCTCCTCTTCCTCTCTCAGCACCACCCCGCCCATCACCTCGCGCCGCCATGGCTTCGTTCTGGTTGCACGCGGCAGCGAAGCGGGACCAAGTGTACCCTAGCAGGCGTCGTAGCCCAGTCCCAACCCTAATCGAACTTCGAGTCGACGAGGGTTGAGTGCATGGGCCCTCACGAAGTGGGCTTGCATGCAAGCCAGGTTGAACAGGGCCGATACCCTCCAAGGCCCGATTTTTGAATTTTCTGATCCGATCCGGACCGATGCCCGTGATCGACCTTTGTTTGACACTTCGGATCCGAGATCCGTGGAAAACGCGTCTTACCGGCGGTGTGGGTCTCCGGCGAGTCACCATCATCCAATCGCCGCCGTCCTCGTCCTCCGTGAACACAGTAGGCTCCATCAGCGGGATCTTAGGCACTCGGAGCCGAGTTCGTCGAGGCGTAGAGCTGATGTTCCCTGTAAAAATAGCCACTACAAAAAACGATTAGTTATCAGAAACGATTATTCAAGAAACAGATTAGAGAAAAACGTTTGGATTTCCTCGCCTTATCATTTGAAACATGATTCATTCTGTAAATAGATAGAAACATGATTCATTCTGTAAATAGATAGATTGCCCAACTAAAATAAGCTAAGTCAAGTTCGAATTATTTTTAGCCATAAGTATATAGCCAGCAAGATTACATAGAGGTTGTTATTAATGCAGATCTGACAAGGTTAGAAGCCAGTCCTGCATCAACACTAACTAAAAAACCAAATGAGGTATTAATATGCACTGGATATATTGAGCTACGAACAGCATACACATGGAACAGCCTGACCATCAATCAATTTAGTATATGAAATAGCCTGTGTTAACAATATATTGGAAAGATAAGGAATCATTCACATAGAATCGAATCAGAAGATGGTCTCCAGACCCTAGTATAAAATGTGTAGTATGAGATGCATGCAACTAAAATATAAGAGGTATCCATTAAATTTTTTTGTGGAATTGATAACTATAATGATCCATCTACTTAATATGGTCTCCAGACCTCAGCTTTCTTTTTTCTTGCATGGACAGCTTACCAATCTTGATCATTGTATCAGCAATCTACACAAATACAATAAGAAATACATGTGTATATCTTAAGTCAAGCACTGATTAGTGAAGCCATGAAGCCTGAATCATAGGCGTTGTTACAATTTCTTATTGAAATTTCGCTTTTTTTTATTTTGAGTTTCGGAGACTTTTGAACTTGTTGGGGCTGTGTGCATCCTAGTTATGCAGAGTCTGGGTGTAATACTTAAACTTTTAAGTAATAAAGATCCCTTTATCCAAAAAAAAAAAGAAGCCGGCCTGAATCCGACCAGTATTAGTGACAGGTAATCTAGCAATGCGACAAAGCATGAAGCCATGCTGAGCATGGAGAGTTTTCTTCTGTCCCAACAGGTCGGATTCCTGTCACTAATACAACCACATTTAGATGTTTTTATCCTGCTGCAACCAATATTACACAAATGCTAGACATGGAACTAACCCGCTTACCGGCCCCAACTGTATGGTACGTAATGACCACTAGTAGAAACAGAGGCATTGGTGCACCACTTTAGTACCGGTTGCAACAAAAACCAGTACTAAAGGGGGCATTAGCACCGGCTGGGTTCGTGCGCCAGACGGGGCCACGCTGCACGACCCTTTTAGTCCCGGGTCGTAATACGGAGCGGGACTAAAAGTGTTCTGGCAACCGTTCGCCTGGCGCGAGAGATCTTTTAGTCCCGTGTCGTAATATGGCCCGGGACAAAAAGGCCAAACCATTTGCCTCCCGCGCGCTTTGGAAGTTGTGTATTCGGAATGGATCGGAAAACAGAGAGATTGCTACAGTACGGGTTCTCTTCTTCCTCTTGCTCTCCTCTCTTCTTCCCCAATCCTCCACCATAAATCCAATTGGTATTCAGTTTACTTATGTGTCAACACCATGCAAGACCCTTCTCGATGTCGCCTACACGAACGACTGCGCTAAGGTCCCGGGTCTTCTTGCCGATTTGAAGAAATGGCATGACGAGGATGAACACAAGTTCCTTGGCCTTGATCTCGAATACACGGCCGATGGACGAGATGTTGCCGTCATCCAACTTGCTCACAAGAACCATGTCATGGTCTTCCAATGGTCAAGGTAACACGAACTTCTTGTAGGATAGGAAAATTGCATAGGATATATAGCAACGTGTGGCCATTTGAATCCTATTGGAAAGAGAACATCTTTTGATTCATAGGATAGCAAAATTTCATAGGATAGCAACATGTGGCCATTTGAATCCTATTGGAAAGATAGCTTCTTTTGATTCATATAGGATAGCAAAACTTTATAGGATAGCAACATACGTGTGGCCATTTGAATCCATTTTTTCATATAGGAGAGTGCTTCTTTTGATTCATATAGGATAGTAAAATGTTGCAGCGATGTTTAACATTTGTTCCATTCGTTCCATTTTTGTTGTTGCAGTAGTGTCAAGAAGTGTCCAGAACTCATGGATTTCCTTGTCAACAGCGGCATATATTTTTGTAGCGTTGATATAACGAATGACAAGATCAAGATGATGAGCACCTGGGGTATTGAGATACCAGCTAACTGCCACATTGATCTCCGGGACTTGATCCAGTTTCGGTATCCCGAGAAGACTGGGATGGCAGTCGTCTTAATCGACCCGAAGTACGCTGGTATGAAGAAAAAATTCCCCAATAAGCAGCACAAGTTATGGGAGAAGAACCAACTTGACAGGATCAACCTTGATTATGCAATAATAGATGCATACGTTTCATTCGAGTTGTACCGCAAGTATTCTTCGGAGGACGAGTAGATGGGTGTCTGTGTCTCTAGTAGTATGTGCATAAACATGTGAATTTTAATTTCTGCCAGAAATGAATTTGAATTTCCTTTTTATTCAACTTGGATGGAGCCAATTTGAATTTTCTTTTTATTCAACATTGCAAATGAATTTACATCGGTAGTAGCGACAACACAACGACGTAGACATATTATTTATCAATTTTCAATTTACGGATTTGTAGATACGAATTATTCAATATTAAATAGAAAAGGCAAAAAAGAATTTTTATTTAAATTCAAGAATTAACATATATATATAGTTTGGTGGTAACCCCTAAATCCATCATTTTGAAAGGTTAGCAACTTTATTATTTAAATTCAGCACTTAACATATGTAAATCAATGTAATGTATTAAACCTTTATGTGATGTGTAGTAATGAAATTCGTCAATGTAATGTATTAAACCATAATACATAGCTCGGGTCCATTTTTATTTAACCATAATTCATCACGACTAATATCACTAACTTTTGCTGGGTCCTAAGCCACGGGTGCTGAGCGGTCGACGCTGCGCACCCAAAGAGCAGGAACCATCACAGGGACAATACTCACGTGAGAAGGATCCCTATGAAGAACCATCCATGTACTGTCATCCCTATCGAGAAAGTCTATCAGGGTTACAAATTGATGTGGTCCAATGTCTGGTCAACTTCGAGTTGTTGTTCCCGCCATCCTTCTTCGAGTTGTTGTTCCCACCATCCTTCTTGAACAGTGGATCTCAAGAATCTTGGGTACCACACCGAACCATTCGTCCTAGCCAATGATGTGGCTCAGGTTTTCTATGTGAAGGACATGTCCACCAAACCGAAAAAAAGAAAAGATAAGCAAAGAATACATCGTCCGATGAGCCAAAGTGCCACATAGTCTGAAGATTATAATAAGTTTCATGAAATTTCGCCCTTCACAGTGAAAACTGACCCAAGCATCATGTTAAATGATGAAGATTCTCCATCGCTACAGCTCAGAAGAAAACATAAACAATAGTTGGTGATGTGTAATAATGTATTAAACCTTTTATGTAATGCATTCTATGGAATATATTAAACCATTATGTAAGGAGCATGTGTAAGAAGTTTCAATCAGCTGCAGTTTTACCAACACAATCTCCAAGTGATAGAACAAAACATACGGTTTCCCCTGCCTACCTTCTCCAGTGGCCACTCTGACCGGCAAATCGGCAAATCATCGCGTGGTCGTGAGACGGCAAATTGGCCTTTGATCCAAACAGCGGCAAGACTTCTTTGATGATCTGCAACCGTCGGAACAAGTGTTGGGAATGTTGCTAATCATCAAAGAACCTTGCCGCTGCTTGGATCCGACCGAGGGGAGGGTTCCCGGAACCGAATGATTTGTTCGGTCGATGAACTGAAGGATTATGTAGATATATAGAACAGAACACACGGTTTCCCATGCATACAGCCCAACGGTGGCTCGTGAGTGCCTGCATATCAAATGCACCATTGGACGTATGCAGGGAATCCGAATGCTCTGTATATCAAAAGAACTACAATGAGTACACACTGAGAGTGCCGAAGATGTCCTAGAGGTGGGCTATATATAGGGTCGCGTGGCTTGCGAAGTGGTCGTGATAGTGCTGATAAGCACTCGAAAGACATCTCTGATGATCTACAACCGTCCGGCAAGACATCTCTGATGATCTGCAACCGTTTGGAATGGTCGCAGATCATCAGAGACGTCTTGCCGCTGGTTGCCCAAAGATGCCTCCGCCGAGGGGAGGGTTCACCTTCAGCCTTCACTGAGTGCTCTCTGCTACCCGTGTGCTGCCAAAATGAACTACAATGAGTAGACACTGAGTGCTGAACATGTCCGGGAGGGCGGCTATATATAGGGTACGTGTGCTTCTTTAGTCCCGGTTGGCAACAACAACCGGGTCATGTGGGTCACGAAGTGGTCGTGATACTACTGATCCAACAACTCACAATCCCTCAAAAGAAACACACCTCTGATCCAACGTCTCACAAGCGCTAGAAAGAAACACACGATCCGTGTGCTTCTTTAGTCCCGGTTGGTACGGGCTCACCCCTGATCCAACTGTTTACAAGCGCTTTAAAGAAACACACGATCCGTGTGCTTTTTTGTCCCGGTTCGTGAGTAGAACTGGGACCAATGGCGCGCTGTGCATGCAGGACTCGTGTCCTTCCCCATCTCTGCCCCCTGCCCACGTGTCAGCACAACCCTTTGCATGTGGCCTCCCCAGCGCTGCCCTGGATGTCTATATATTGTTGTCGATGGGATAAACCTTAATTCATCATTCCTTGCAATGAACCCATCGTCTACACGAGATGGATCCACCACGCCCGCCGCAGCGCCTTCTGGATGAGGTCGAGCGTGCTCGGCAGAGCGCGCTTGGGCGCTACCGCGGGAGCCTATCCCGTCGTATGAACACGAGCCCGGCGTGGAGAGGATTCCCCAACTACCGGCCTCCTGCTCCGGTGCCGGAGGACGTGCGGAGGGTGTACGAGCGCGCGTGGTCCGATGTCCCCGACCCCGACGAGGATGCTTACGCAGCAGGGGTGGCATGGGGATCAGCGGCCGCATACGGCGACTTGGCCGCCGCATCTCCACCAGGTGCCGCCGTACCTCCACCTGTCGCCGTCGCCCCTCCCGACGAGGAGGATGACGACGACGATGATTTTGACTGGAGCGACCATGGGGAAGAAGGCGGCGGGCCACAAATGCAGGTGGCCATTGAATCCTCCTTACAGTCTGTCCGCGACGACCGTGTACAGCGAGCCAGGACTGCTTGCCAGCTGAAGGCGAAGGAGGATTCCGAGCTAGCTTGGGCGCTGAAAGATTCACGTGCCCTTCGTCGCAAACATGCGCGCGAGAACCAGGCGGGCGCGAATGGTGCTGGTTCCTCCCGGCGACGTTCCCCCTAATCCTATGTAGAAATGTAACTTTGTTAAAACTGTTAGTGATGTGTAATAATGTATTAAACCTTTTATGTAACTGTTCGTGAGGATGTTAATTGGTAGCGATGCTCTAAAACTAAATATTGAACATTTGAATTAAATCAATAAATATAAAAGAAATAAGAAAATATATGATTTTCATAAATATTGGAACATTTAAATTAAATATATAAGAAAAAAGAAACTTGATACAAACAATACAAAAAACATGTAAAAGAAACAGAAATATAAATAACAATTAAATCAATAGATATAAAAGAAACAGAATAAGAAAACAAAAATAAAAACAAGGGAAAAAAGGAAAAAAAAAGGCCTTTCATGTAAGGAGAATGTGTATTTCCAATGTGTATTGTCAAGAAGCTTCAAATCAGCATTTCCAAGCAATTTTATAGATGGAATTTTATAGATGGATTTTATAGATGATAATATTATGCATTTTGAAATAATATTGTATGCATTTTGCAGAAACTATGGATCCCGGCATTATTTTATAAAACAGAAAATGGTTTTGGATTAATTATTTAAATTCAAACACTTTTCATGTTCAAAATTTAGTGAGATTCAAAAATATGCAAAAGATAAAAGATAATGCATTTTTTAATTCAAAATGGCAAAATGGTTAATAGTTTGTAGAGTTAGAATAATTATTTTATAAAGCAGAAAATGTATTTGGAATACTTATTCAAATTCAAGCACTTTTCATGTAAAAAGTTTTCTCAAATTCATAAGTATGCAAAAACTGTTTCATTCAAATGTTCAAATATTTGAAATTGTGCTAGATCTAAAAAAAAAGTAAAAACCCGCGCAATTTTTGGGCCTTTAGTACCGGTTTTGCATACCAACCGGTACTAAAGCCCGTGCTGCGCGCGGGAACGCGAAAGGGCCTCCCAAACACTTTAGTCCCGGCCCGTGCCTCAAACCGCGACTAAAAATCGCCCTTTAGTCGCGGCTTGAGCCACGGACCGGGACTAAAGGTCCCTCCAGTACTTAAGCAGTTTCCAATCTGGGACTTGGCCATTTTCATCGAAGACGAAGGGCAGACCAGAGCATAGCAGAGGAAACGCTGCCAAAATTTTCCGTCGCCAGCGAGGCCGTCCCCGACGCTGTCGGGGAATACTTTCTGGGTTAACCCGCGGCCCAGTGTGACTTGACTTACTCGCACCGACGAAGGCCCACTTGGGAGCAAGCCCAATATTGAACCGCCATAAGGGGAAAGATCTAGAAGACATACCCCGGAGGACGTGAAGACCAAGTAGTCTCCGAGTAGGCCTCTATGGATGTATTCCTTATGGGGGAAGTTTCCTTTTGTAAACCTAGCGAGACTCTGTGTATATAAAGAGGACTCGCAGGACTTAGAGCGGGTCGAGCTATCAAGCCCTAAACCCTAGCTCATAAGGCGAGTACCAGATCGGATCGCCTGCATTGTAACACCTCGATTATCATATCAATACCAATTTAGGGCAGGCAGGAAGTAGGTCTTTTACCTCACATTGAGGGGGCCGAACCTGGGTAAATCTGTGTTGATCTTTGTTCCTGCGATCCCAAGCTCGGAGATACTTGACTCGCATAATCCCACACCTACGAAGTCATCTATGACACCTGATGTGACAAACCCACAACAGTTGGCGCCCACCGTGGGGCCTGCAGTCAAGAGCGTCACGTTCCGCGCATGATCCATGAAGGGAGCTGAAGATCTTGTTGTTGGCCGTATCATCACGGTCAATGCCACACCCGTCATCGACGATTCAAGCTGGGGGCCAGAAGAAGATTACTTGGAGACCGGCCAAGTCATCCCCTTTGGATCCATCAACGTCTTCGTCGGCTTCATTGGCGGCGAGTCAGAGGATCCATCGCAACATGGCGACTCAGAAGAAGGAGTCGCGGTAACAGTGGACCAAGAAGAAGAATTCATCAATTATGAGTCGCTACCTCTCGAAGACGAAGAAGGCCAATCCATTGAGTATGTCCTTGAGGAAAGGCTATGCGGAGGCCCTGTGGATAGTGGCTCGCCCTCTGTAGAAGATCGGCATGTTGAAGGGGTCTACAGGACCACAGAAGCGGACGAAGAGCTTGGCATGCCACCAGGCAGCTTAGCCCCCACACCGCCGGAAGCAGCAGAACAAGCCGTGCTAGACGCATCAGGAGTCGCGGCATCCACTGCGATGACGCCATGAGTTGCGGCCTCAGGAATCGCAAACAGAGAGACCCACCTGGAGTCGCGCCTGCGAAATTAGGGTCAAGGGTAACCCCCAACGCAGCGGTCACACCGCCACAGGGAAGCGTGTTGTTTACGCCAATATCTGCGGTTAACGCGGCTACTAGGGTGACAGAATTGGAGGCTATCAGGATTGGGCTATATGATGAAGTCCAGAAAATCGCAGATGAGAGGGCCAGGCTGGCGCGTGAAGAACGGTGCCTCCAACAGGAGCAACTGCGACTCATCGAGGAAACCAATACTCTGCAAGGAGTACAGGCCACCTTGCCACACAGACACCACGCGAGTCGCCTGCAGCCAGGAACAGTAAACCCTATGGAGCTATTCCAATCACCTACCGCTGAACCAGCAATTGCGGTCCTGTCAGCCGCCACCAACACGATCCCGTCAGCCGCCACCAACACGGCGCATCCAGTCACATGGTCAGGGGTCGCACAACCTTCAGTCGCGGTACCCGCACACATGGCACCATCTGCCATGGTTATGCGGTCCGTGGCTCCGTTAGCTACGCCCGCGGTTCAAGCAATCGTTGTACCATCAACCGTACCAGCGGTTCCATCTTTCGCAGCACCGAGAGTAGCAGAGATACCGGGATCAAGGGCCGTAGTACAGGCTAACAACAGGGCCATGATGCCCCCGCCATTGACGCAGCCAACCTTTGTTCAGCAATCGCCACAGCAGCCTCAAAGGTTCCACACGCCGCAAGGGCATTATGTCACCCAGTGGAGAATCTCTTTGCAGCCACGAACATCTTGGCCAGATTAGCGCCAGCAGGAAACACGCCAATGGACAGAGAGGCACGGCGCGCCATTGAGATGCTGAGCACAGCAGTAATACAGCAGGCGAATATGTCCGAACACGCAGGACGGCTGCACTCCACCCCTTACAATAGCAGAGCGACGGCGGAGAGAAGCATCCACGCGGAGTCGCCACACGTTGCGACCTCAAGTTCGGCTAGGCGACAAAGGCAAGATCAACCTGCAGCTCAAAATTAACCTCAGCAAATTCAACCCATAGAGACTGTGCAGCCGCGCGCGGCAGCTAATCCAGAAGGAAGGCCAGCTTCGTCCAACTTATCGTCACGACTCAAAAGCCCAGTCTATTTCAGCGAAAGAATCAGGTCTGAACCGTTTCCTGCAGATTTCAAAGGGCCTCACAAGGTCGCCAACTACAACGCCAGCATGGACCCTATTACTTGGCTCAACAATTACGAGATGGGCATGAGCATCCTAAATGCATCCGAAGAGATCTGCGCACGTTACCTAAACATGATGTTAGAAGGCGCAGCCCACATATGGCTACAAAATTTGCCACCAAATTCAATAAACTCTTGGCAGTCGTCTTGATCGACCCGAAGTACGCTGGTATGAAGAAAAAATTCCCCAATAAGCAGCACAAGTTATGGGAGATGAACCAACTTGACAGGATCAACCTTGATTATGCAATAATAGATGCATACGTTTCATTCGAGTTGTACCGCAAGTATTCTTCGGAGGACGAGTAGATGGGTGTCTGTGTCTCTAGTAGTATGTGCATAAACATGTAAATTTTAATTTCTGCCAAAAATAAATTTGAATTTCCTTTTTATTCAACTTGGATGGAGCCAATTTGAATTTTCTTTTTATTCAACATTGCAAATGAATTTACATCGGTAGTAGCGACAACACAACGACGTAGACATATTATTTATCAATTTTCAATTTACGGATTTGTAGATACGAATTATTCAATATTAAATAGAAAAGGCAAAAAAGAATTTTTATTTAAATTCAAGAATTAACATATATATAGTTTGGTGGTAACCCCTAAATCCATCGTTTTGAAAGGTTAGCAACTTTATTATTTAAATTCAGCACTTAACATATGTAAATCAATGTAATGTATTAAACCTTTATGTGATGTGTAGTAATGAAATTCGTCAATGTAATGTATTAAACCATAATACATAGCTTGGGTCCATTTTTATTTAACCATAATTCATCACGAATAATATCACTAACTTTTGCTGAGTCCTAAGCCACGGGTGCTGAGCGGTCGACGCTGGGCACCCAAAGAGTAGGAACCATGATAGGGACAATACTCACGTGAGAAGGATCCCTATGAAGAACCATCCATGTACTGTCATCCCTATCGAGAAAGTCTATCAGGGTTACAAATTGATGTGGTCCAATGTCTGGTCAACTTCGAGTTGTTGTTCCCGCCATCCTTCTTCGAGTTGTTGTTCCCACCATCCTTCATGAAATTTCGCCCTTCACAGTGAAAACTGACCCAAGCATCATGTTAAATGATGAAGATTCTCCATCGCTACGGCTCAGAAGAAAACATAAACAATAGTTGGTGATGTGTAATAATGTATTAAACCTTTTATGTAATGCATTCTATGGAATATATTAAACCATTATGTAAGGAGCATGTGTAAGAAGCTTCAATCAGCTGCAGTTTTACCAACACAATCTCCAAGTGATAGAACAAAACATATGGTTTCCCCTGCCTACCTTCTCCAGTGGCCACTCTGGCCGGCAAATCGGCAAATCATCGCGTGGTCGTGAGACGGCAAATCGGCCTTCGATCCAAACAGCGGCAAGACTTCTTTGATGATCTGCAACCGTCAGAACAAGTGTTGGGAATGTTGCTAATCATCAAAGAACCTTGCCGCTGCTTGGATCCGAACGAGGGGAGGGTTCCCGGAACCGAATGATTTGTTCGGTCGATGAACTGAAGGATTATGTAGATATATAGAACAGAACACACGGTTTCCCATGCATACAGCCCAACGGTGGCTCGTGAGTGCCTGCATATCAAATGCACCGTTGGACGTATGCAGGGAATCCGAATGCTCTGTATATCAAAAGAACTACAATGAGTACACACTGAGAGTGCCGAAGATGTCCTAGAGGTGGGCTATATATAGGGTCGCGTGGCTTGCGAAGTGGTCGTGATAGTGCTGATAAGCACTCGAAAGACATCTCTGATGATCTACAACCGTCCGGCAAGACATCTCTGATGATCTGCAACCGTTTGGAATGGTCGCAGATCATCAGAGACGTCTTGCCGCTGGTTGCCCAAAGATGCCTCCGCCGAGGGGAGGGTTCACCTTCAGCCTTCACTGAGTGCTCTCTGCTACCCGTGTGCTGCCAAAATGAACTACAATGAGTAGACACTGAGTGCTGAACATGTCCGGGAGGGCGGCTATATATAGGGTACGTGTGCTTCTTTAGTCCCGGTTGGCAACAACAACCGGGTCATGTGGGTCACGAAGTGGTCGTGATACTACTGATCCAACAACTCACAATCCCTCAAAAGAAACACACCTCTGATCCAACGTCTCACAAGCGCTAGAAAGAAACACACGATCCGTGTGCTTCTTTAGTCCCGGTTGGTACGGGCTCACCCCTGATCCAACTGTTTACAAGCGCTTTAAAGAAACACACGATCCGTGTGCTTTTTTGTCCCGGTTCGTGAGTAGAACTGGGACCAATGGCGCGCTGTGCATGCAGGACTCGTGTCCTTCCCCATCTCTGCCCCCTGCCCACGTGTCAGCACAACCCTTTGCATGTGGCCTCCCCAGCGCTGCCCTGGATGTCTATATATTGTTGTCGATGGGATAAACCTTAATTCATCATTCCTTGCAATGAACCCATCGTCTACACGAGATGGATCCACCACGCCCGCCGCAGCGCCTTCTGGATGAGGTCGAGCGTGCTCGGCAGAGCGCGCTTGGGCGCTACCGCGGGAGCCTATCCCGTCGTATGAACACGAGCCCGGCGTGGAGAGGATTCCCCAACTACCGGCCTCCTGCTCCGGTGCCGGAGGACGTGCGGAGGGTGTACGAGCGCGCGTGGTCCGATGTCCCCGACCCCGACGAGGATGCTTACGCAGCAGGGGTGGCGTGGGGATCAGCGGCCGCATACGGCGACTTGGCCGCCGCATCTCCACCAGGTGCCGCCGTACCTCCACCTGTCGCCGTCGCCCCTCCCGACGAGGAGGATGACGACGACGATGATTTTGACTGGAGCGACCATGGGGAAGAAGGCGGCGGGCCACAAATGCAGGTGGCCATTGAATCCTCCTTACAGTCTGTCCGCGACGACCGTGTACAGCGAGCCAGGACTGCTTGCCAGCTGAAGGCGAAGGAGGATTCCGAGCTAGCTTGGGCGCTGAAAGATTCACGTGCCCTCCGTCGCAAACATGCGCGCGAGAACCAGGCGGGCGCGAATGGTGCTGGTTCCTCCCGGCGACGTTCCCCCTAATCCTATGTAGAAATGTAACTTTGTTAAAACTGTTAGTGATGTGTAATAATGTATTAAACCTTTTATGTAACTGTTCGTGAGGATGTTAATTGGTAGCGATGCTCTAAAACTAAATATTGAACATTTGAATTAAATCAATAAATATAAAAGAAATAAGAAAATATATGATTTTCATAAATATTGGAACATTTAAATTAAATATATAAGAAAAAAGAAACTTGATACAAACAATACAAAAAACATGTAAAAGAAACAGAAATATAAATAACAATTAAATCAATAGATATAAAAGAAACATAATAAGAAAAAAAAATAAAAACAAGGGAAAAAAGGAAAAAAAAAGGCCTTTCATGTAAGGAGAATGTGTATTTCCAATGTGTATTGTCAAGAAGCTTCAAATCAGCATTTCCAAGCAATTTTATAGATGGAATTTTATAGATGGATTTTATAGATGATAATATTATGCATTTTGAAATAATATTGTATGCATTTTGCAGAAACTATGGATCCCGGCATTATTTTATAAAACAGAAAATGGTTTTGAATTAATTATTTAAATTCAAACACTTTTCATGTTCAAAATTTAGTGAGATTCAAAAATATGCAAAAGATAAAAGATAATGCATTTTTTAATTCAAAATGGCAAAATGGTTAATAGTTTGTAGAGTTAGAATAATTATTTTATAAAGCAGAAAATGTATTTGGAATACTTATTCAAATTCAAGCACTTTTCATGTAAAAAGTTTTCTCAAATTCATAAGTATGCAAAAACTGTTTCATTCAAATGTTCAAATATTTGAAATTGTGCTAGATCTAAAAAAAAGTAAAAACCCGCGCAATTTTTGGGCCTTTAGTACCGGTTTTGCATACCAACCGGTACTAAAGCCCGTGCTGCGCGCGGGAACGCGAAAGGGCCTCCCAAACACTTTAGTGTCCGGACCGTGCCTCAAACCGCGACTAAAAATCGCCCTTTAGTCGCGGCTTGAGCCACGGACCGGGACTAAAAGTCCCTCCAGTACTTAAGCAGTTCCCAATCTGGGACTTGGCCATTTTCATCGAAGACGAAGGGCAGACCAGAGCATAGCAGAGGAAACACTGCCAAAATTTTCCGTCGCCAGCGAGGCCGTCCCCGACGCTGTCGGGGGAATACTTTCTGGGCTAACCCGCGGCCCAGTGCGACTTGACTTACTCGCACGGACGAAGGCCCACTTGGGAGCAAGCCCAATATTGAACCGCCATAAGGGGAAAGATCTAGAAGACATACCCGGAGGACGTGAAGACCAAGTAGTCTCCGAGTAGGCCTCTATGGATGTATTCCTTATGGGGGAAGTTTCCTTTTGTAAACCTAGCGAGCCTCTGTGTATATAAAGAGGACTCGCAGGACTTAGAGCGGGTCAAGCTATCAAGCCCTAAACCCTAGCTCATAAGGCGAGTACCAGATCGGATCGCCTCCATTGTAACACCTCGATTATCATATCAATACCAATCTAGGGTAGGCAGGAAGTAGGTCTTTTACCTCACATTGAGGGGGCCGAACCTGGGTAAATCTGTGTTGATCTTTGTTCCTGCGATCCCAAGCTCGGAGATGCTTGACTCGCATAATCCCACACCTACGAAGTCATCTATGACACCTGACGTGACAAACCCACGACAGTTGGCGCCCACCGTGGGGCCTGCGGTCAAGAGCGTCACGTTCCGCGCAGGATCCATGAAGGGAGCTGAAGATCTTGTTGTTGGCCGTATCATCACGGTCAATGGCACACCCTCATCGACGATTCAAGCTGGGGGCCGGAAGCAGATTACTTGGAGACCGGCCACGTCATCCCCTTTGGATCCATCAACGTCTTCGTCGGCTTCATTGGCGGCGAGTCAGAGGATCCATCGCAACATGGCGACTCAGAAGAAGGAGTCGCGGTAACAGTGGACCAAGAAGAAGAATCTATCAATTACGAGTCGCTGCCTCTCGAAGACGAAGAAGGCCAATCCATTGAGTATGTCCTTGAGGAAAGGCTATGCGGAGGCCCTGTGGATAGTGGCTCGCCCTCTGTAGAAGATCGGCACGTGAAGGGGTCTACAGGACCACAGAAGCGGACGAAGGGCTGGGCATGCCACCAGGCAGCTTAGCCCCCACACCGCCGGAAGCAGCAGAACAAGCCGCGCTAGACGCATCAGGAGTCGCGGCATCCGCTGCGATGACGCCAGGAGTCGCGGCCTCAGGAGTCGCAAACAGAGAGACCCCACCTGGAGTCGCGCCTGCGGAATCAGGGTCAAGGGTAACCCCCACGCAGCGGTCACGCCGCCACAGGGAAGCGTGTTGTTTACGCCAATATCTGCGGTTAACGCGGCTGCTAGGGTGACAGAATTGGAGGCTACCAGGATCGGGCTATATGATGAAGTCCAGAGAATCGCAGATGAGAGAGCCAGGCTGGCGCGTGAGAACGGCCTCCAACAGGAGCAACTGCGACTCATCGAGGAAACCAATACTCTGCAAGGAATACAGGCCACCTTGCCACACAGACGCCACGCGAGTCGCCTGCAGCCAGGAACAGTAAACCCTATGGAGCTGTTCCAATCACCTACCGCTGAACCAGCAATTGCGGTCCCGTCAGCCGCCACCAACACGATCCCATCAGTCGCCACCAACACGGCGCACCCGTCGCATGGTCAGGGGTCGCACAACCTTCAGTCGCGGTACCCGCACACATGGCACCATCTGCCATGGTTATGCGGTCCGTGGCCCCGTTAGCTGCGCCCGCGGTTCAAGCAATCGCTGTACCATCAATCGTACCAGCGGTTCCATCTTTCGCAGCACCAAGAGTAGCAGAGATACCTGGGTCAAGGGCCATAGTACAGGCTAACAACAGGGCCATGATGCCCCCGCCATTGACGCAGCCAACCTTTGTTCAGCAATCGCCACAGCAGCCTCAAAGGTTCCACACGCCGCAAGGGCATTATGTTAGCCCAGTGGAGAATCTCTTTGCAGCCACAAACATCTTGGCCAGATTAGCGCCAGCAGGAAACACGCCAATGGACAGAGAGGCACGGCGCGCCATTGAGATGCTGAGCACAGCAGTAATACAGCAGGCGAATATGTCCGAACACGCAGGACGGCTGCACTCCACCCCTTACAATAGCAGAGCAACGGCGGAGAGAAGCATCCACGCGGAGTCGCCACACGTTGCGACCTCGAGTTCGGCTAGGCGACAAAGGGAAGATCAACCTGCGGCTCAAAATCAACCTCAGCAAATTCAACCCATAGAGATTGTGCAGCCGCGCGCGGCGGCCAATCCAATAGGAAGGCCAGCTTCGTCCAACCTATCGTCGCGACTCAAAGGCCCAGTCTGTTTCAGCGAAAGAATCAGGTCTGAACCGTTTCCTGCAGATTTCAAAGGGCCTCGCAAGGTCGCCAACTACAACGCCAGCATGGACCCTGTTACTTGGCTCAACAATTACGAGATGGGCATGAGCATCCTAAATGCATCCGAAGAGATCTGCGCACGTTACCTAAACATGATGTTAGAAGGCGCAGCCCACATATGGCTACAAAATTTGCCACCAAATTCAATAAACTCTTGGGATGAGATGAAGGAAGCTTTTATCAAGAATTTCCAAGGAACATGCAAGCGACTCTGCAGCATAGAGGACCTTGAGCGTTGTGTACAGAAGGAAGGCGAGTCGAGTCGCCACTGGATGAGAAGGGTCGCAGAGATCATACATTCCTCAGATAACATACCACCCAGTTCAGCAGTCCTTGTCATGGAGAAAAATTGCAAATTTGAGCCGCTAGTCCACAAACTAGGTCGCATGAAGGATAAAGTCAAGAGCCTAAGCGAGGTAATGGCGGCGGCCAACAAGTATGCTAGCTCGGATAAAACCAGGGACGCATCTGATGGGGAGGAAGAGGAAAACACTGGCAAGGGAAAGAAGGCCAGTAGCAAGCCTCAACAACAGCAAGCTAGCAATGCCAATGCGAGTTATAACAAGCGCAAAAACGAGGAAGGAAACTCAGGGTTAGTCGCAAATACGAATACTCGTTACAAACAAAGCAGCAGCAGAGGAAGGAATTTTCACCCAGTTAATTTGGAAGAGGTTTTCAACCGCCCCTGCGACATCCATATAGGAAAAGATGGGAAACCACCCAACCACACGAAGGCACAGTGTTATCATTACAAAAAGTGGAAGGATGGACAGCCACTCAACACAAACTTCAATCATCAAAACAACGAGGAAGGTAAACACGGCGGAGGCAACAACAGCAACAACGCCGTCCCAAATCCGCAGCCAGATCAGCCACAGTTCCCAAAACAGTTGGGTCAGTATCATACCATTGTGGTGAATACTTCAAGGAGGGAACAAAAGCTGCGACGACGCAATCAGGCTGTTAACGCCATAGTACCAGCCGTCCCACAGTGGCTAAAGTGGTCCGAGCAACCAGTAGTTTGGAGCCGCGAGGATCACCCAGGAGAAATAAATGAAGAGGGAAAACTCGCGCTGGTGGTTGCCCCTCAAGTCGCAGGGTACAAGTTGAGCAAAGTACTGATGGATGGAGGCAGCAGCATCAATATATTATACTATGAACCTTCAAAAGATGAACCTTCAAGAAAAGCAGCTACACCCATCAAGAACAACGTTTCATGGTGTCGTGCCAGGCATATCAGCTCAGCCATTGGGGCGAGTTAACTTGGAGGTCGCCTTTGGGACACAAAGCAACTTCAGGAGCGAGTACATTTGGTTCGAGGTTGTAGATTTCCAGAGCCCATATCATGCGCTGTTTGGCAGAGAAGCATTCGCAAAGTTTATGGCTAGGCCGTGCTATGTGTACCTAAAGCTTAAAATACCAGGCCCTAGGGGAGTCATCACCATCAATGGCGACAAAAGAATAGCTCAAGAATGCGAAGAGGCGACAAGGCCATAGCCAGAGCAGCTTGCATCGCAGAGAGCGCGCCCATGCGCGAGTCGCAGGAGAATTTTGATGACATCGTGAAGGCCAAGAGGCACCTGCCTGACTTGCGACTTCAGATTACGGCCGCAAGGGAGGCAAGGAAGTCAAAGGCTACAAGCCATTGCCAATAAGGACACATCCCAGGCGTCGCGAGTTGCCATCAGCAGCCGCAGCAAAATTATTAAGAGTTTACATCATCAAGCTGGCCACTCAGGGCTAAAAATTTCAATTCTGGTCGCCACTCAGGCGCGACCGACCCAATGTGACACTTCTGATCGCCACCTAGGCGCGATCGACCCAATTCTGGTCGCCACTCAGGCGCGACCGACCCATGTAACATCTCTGGTTGCCACCTAGGCGCAACCGACCCAATTCTGGTCGCCACTCAGGCGCGACCGACCCATGTAACATCTCTGGTTGCCACCTAGGCGCAACCGACCCAAGCATCATTCTGGTCGCCACTCAGGCGCGACCGACCCATGTAACATCTCTGGTTGCCACCTAGGCGCAACCGACCCAAGCATCACTTCTGGTCGCCACCTAGGCGCGACCGACCCTATGTATCATATAATGATTCTGAAATAAAGCATCTCAAACTACCAATTGAGCTGTGAGTCTTTTATTTTTTAATCATTGGTCCCTTGGGGGTGCGGCAGCTTTTTAGCGCGGCCTATTCCTTGGGATCGCCAAACAAGTGGCATTTATCGTGATTATACTCAACCTCTCTTGGATGCGACTTGCACTATGCGGCCAAAGTACTGGGGGTGCGGCGTCAATCGAGTTTGATTGCCTATCATGGCCGCTCTCGACCCTGAACACGCACTTTTTACCTGGGAAATACTGAGCCGCGCAAGGGCCTAAGTGAGGAAAAACCGAGACAAATCATAAGGACCAGCCTATTGGTCGAAACATGTACTGCCAAGAGTACTTAAGCAAACCATAATATTGTCTTATGACACATAAATTCTAACAATTATTACAGACCGCTAAGGGCCAAGATCATCAAACCATTGTTTTCTCTTCTTCACTTGTGCGCAGCTTTTGGCCGGTGGGAAGGAGGAACAGGCGGCTTACCAAGCTTGCCAGAAGGAGCAATCGCAGGCTCGCTGGAGGGCTCTTCAGTCGCGGGCTTGGGGGCTGCAGAGCTGGATACGCCTGGAGAGGGGTTCTTTTCCTGCGGAATCACCGCACTGGATGACGGAGCGGGTAACTTCTCCCATCTGCTTCCATCTGCATTATACTTGCCCATATAGGTCGCAAGATCTATCCCCTCCACCAGTTCAGTCGCGTGGCCGCGCATATCCTTCCAAGTCGTCGCATATTCTGAGGCCGTCAGTTCGGTGCCATCCACCTTCTTCGAGGGCCTACCTTTTGCAACCTTGGCAGCATCAAAAGAAGGATAGTACGTCTTGGCCAAAGCAAGAACATGAGCCGCGCCGGTGCGAGCTGAGGACTCCTTCCAGTCCAAAAAGAACTGAGGCGCCCTAAGCAGTCTTTTTAGCAGCCCTTCAGAATCACCGGGGACTGGCTTGGTCGGCAGCAGGCACTTAGACAGTGATTTCATGGCGTCACAAGTTCTTCGCGAAAAATCGCGGATATACTCCAGCTGTTCTTGAGTACTGCCGCGCTGCTCCTTGGCATCTTCACCTACATCGAGGCATGTCTCCGTCAGCTCTACAACATACAGGCAAAGATAGTAGAGAAAACAGATGCAGATATGAGTCGCAACACATACCAGTTAACTCTTGAGTCATGATGCACACTTTGGCGTGGACAAGGTTATGGGCATCAGAAACTTTCTTCAACTTTTTCTCAAGCTCGCCAATGGAAACAGCCTTAAGCCTTGCGTCCTCATTGGCATCAGCAATGGCGTCTTTCTGAGCACTGACTTGGAGGTCCAGCTGCTGGACCCTCTCTTGGAACTTCTCTTCAACAGTTTTAAGCCGCAGCTCGGTGGCTTTGGCTTGCTCAGATAACTTGAAGCTTTCATCAGATAGCTCGCCCATCCTGGTTTCCCTCTTCTTCAGCTCAGCGTCACGCTGGCCAAGGAGCTCGCGCAGCCTCTCCAGTTCAGAGGGAGTATCCCCCAGCTGCTTTTCCAAGGCAAGTTTGGCAGCCGTTATGGAGCTTAGTTCCTCCTACGAAGGGTACATCAGTTAGTAAGTATATATCAACAGCTAAAAGAGAAGCATCAAGTCTCCCTTTACAGTCAAAGAAGAAACTTGATCCTTGGGGGCTAGAGACAGATAACTGGAGATAGAAGTTTACCTTATAAGCCGCAGACAGGTCAGACAGTGCCTTGCGGAGCTCCATGGCTTGCTTGTCATTTGAGGCAATGATAGCCTCTGACAGTCTCTCAGCGCGGCTTGTGGAGGAGGAAGAAGCAACCTCAGCACGCAGAATTGGCGACCGCAGGCTGTCCGCCGCTGGCGACTCAATCACTGGCGCATCAGCATCCTTGGCCATTACATCTATGGAGGAGGGGTTGACCTTCTCCACGTCCTGGATCATAAGGGGATCCGTTCTATCCTCCAGAGCCACCTCTTGGGTGGCTGTGTCAAGAACAGGGACCGTGGCCAGGTCATCAGTGGTGGCCACGCCCTCTACCATGGCGGTATGAGCCGCAGGTGATAAATGCGGCTCAACCGCGGTTCCAGGCTCAGTCGCGGGTTTAGCCGCACTTCTGCAAAAAGCAAGGGCATTGTGTGAAGAAGAAGCACATAAGCCAGAATAAAAGTATTATAAGCACAGGGAAAAGTTACTAACTCTGGAGCCATCTTCACAAAGGCCATAAGTTCACCGCTTGACGGTGAGGACAGGCCTTGGGTCCCAGAATCTACGAGCAGAAGTTTTGCGTGTCAGTAGAGGAAAAAGAATAAGCATTCAAGATGACAAGACAACAGAAATTACCAGAGTGGGGACCCATGTCTTCTTCAGCAGAGGCGGTGGCTTTGAAAGCACGCCTGGCAACGAGGAGGTCGCGCCCGTAGCAGGTTTGCGACGCTTCGTGGCCTCAGGGTTTTCCAGAGCATCAACCTCTGGTTCCTCACGAGATAGCCTCTTGGAGGCTCTACGGGGAGTTGGTCCAGCCGCGGCAACAGAACTCGCGGCTGGCACTGGACTGTCATCCTCGTCCAGTTCAGTCTCTTCACCATCTGAGGCCGCAGAAGCAACAGAAGGGATATCAGCAGTCTCGCTGCCCTCTAGAGTGGGCAGCAACTTCTTTCGTGCGGCACGCTTGGGAGCAGCAGTGCCGGCGACGGTCGCAGGCAGCGACCAGTAGTTCTCATCAGCCTGGATCAGGGAGATATAAGTTGCAGTATTAAGAAAAGGAATGCGACTCAACTACGAAGGCGAAAAGACAGAGAAGAGGAGTTACCTCAAAAGGCTTGTTGTTAACACTGAAAGGGGCAAGCCCCACCTTATCGAAGGAGATGTCCTTCTCCTCAGTCACGCGGGTGACAAATTCCACCCAATCCTCAGGCCTCCAGTCCGAAGCCTTGATACGATCAACGTCAGCAGAGGTGCCTGTGCACTCAAGGAAGGATCGCTGTCGTGGACTCACGGGCTGAATGCGCCATTTGGTCCAGCAAGAGAGAAGATCAAGGCCAGTAAGACCATGACCTATTAAGGCGCGGACTTGATCAGCGACTCATTGATGAAGGACATGGACGAGTCGCGGGGTTTTGATTTCAGTGCCTCGGTAGGCACGAAGAGGGTGTTAGACCAGGAGGGAAGGCGAGTTTCGCCCTCCGGTGAAGTATCTTGGCAATAGAAGAAAGATTTTTGCCAAGCCCTGGGTCGATTCGCCAGGGCTAGCTTGGGAAGGCAAGAGTTCCTATGGCGTTGAAGAGAGATGGCGCCGACCTGAACGTAGGCGCCACCCTTGGAGACAAGTTGGCTGTTGCAGGTGAAAGAGGCCAGCCATAGATCGATGTTGGGGGCTATGCCAAGATAATCCTCGCACAGCACATGAAAATTGCTCACCTGGAGCATTGAGTTGGGCCCGATGTCGTGAAGACGGAGGCCTAGGCGTTGCAGCAAATTGCGGAAGAAGGGAGAACCTGGCGGCGTGAATCCACGCTCCACGTGCTCCACGAACATCACCAGCTCGTTGGGCTTGGGGCGCGGCTCGATTTCATCGCCTGGCGCCCGCCAGACGCCGTCCTCCTTCGGCGGCAAGAAGCCAGCCTCGGCCAGATCCGCAAGAGTTTCCTCCGTTACCCAGGATCCTTCCCAGTTGCAGGAGATCTTGCGCCTATCGTCAGATGGCTTCGCCTTGGGCGCCATTGCGAGGGGGAGATTGATTGGGGAACTAGGCTCGGGTCGAGGAAGAAGACGGCGCGGCTAGGGATGAGAAGATTGCAAGGGCAAATGGATAATGACCTAGGTGGCCGCAGCTTATAACTGAAGGGGCCCGCAACTAACGGCATTATCTGTGCTCGCAACCAACGGCACAATTTGCGCCCGCAAAACGAGTAACGGTCCGCAATTAAAGGAAACGAATATTTCCAGAAGGAAGAGATGAGTCGCGCAGATGAGTCACAGCTCTGAATCGCATAAGTCAGGAGATTGGTCAGAACGTTTGCAGTGCGGCTCAGAGACCATTTCAAGAGGTCAGAAGATTCTCACCGTAAAGTCCTAACCAATCTTGGGGGCTAATGTCGGGGGAATACTTTCTGGATTAACCCGCGGCCCAGTGCGACTTAACTTACTCGCACGGACGAAGGCCCACTTGGGAGCAAGCCCAATATTGAACCGCCATAAGGGAAAGATCTAGAAGACATATCCCGGAGGACGTGAAGACCAAGTAGTCTCCGAGTAGGCCTCTGTGGATGTATTCCTTATGGGGAAGTTTCCTTTTGTAACCTAGCGAGCCTCTGTGTATATAAAGAGGACTCGCAGGACTTAGAGCGGGTCAAGCTATCAAGCCCCAAACCCTAGCTCATACGGCGAGTACCAGATCGGATCGCCTCCATTGTAACACCTCGATTATCATATCAATACCAATCTAGGGTAGGCAGGAAGTAGGTCTTTTACCTCACATTGAGGGGGCCGAACCTGGGTAAATCTGTGTTGATCTTTGTTCCTGCGATCCCAAGCTCGGAGATGCTTGACTCGCATAATCCCACACCTACGAAGTCATCTATGACACCTGACGTGACAAACCCACGACAGACGCCGCTGCCGTCTTCGACACGGCCGCTGCCCGTGGCCGGCGCCTCCTCTCCTTCTCCACCGAGTCGGCCGTGGTAGGAAGGCCGGAATCCGGCGAATCGAGGCCCCTCCCCCCAATTCTGGCCACCGCGTGCGTGCACGATTCTGTCGCAGGACGACCTCCCCCGACCTCGTCGTCCACTCCATCGTGCTCAGGGTGAGATTTTGCATCCTCCAGTGCCTTCAATTCCACTTATTGCGCCCCGTAGCTCCGCCGCCACGTTGCCCGTCGTCGGCCGCCACCAAACATCGTCGCCGGCGTTGCTCCGGCAACCCAAATTGGGCGGCGCCGCTACCAAATGGTTCCCTGCAACCTCCTCTACGTCGCAGCGCGTTCGAATCATCCAGAAACGCGCGGATTCGAGCAATCTTTGATTAACCCGAAATTTGAAAATAGGGCTTTATAATTCTGTTTCTGTGCTGTAGCTTTAATTCAAAATAAAATAGTTAAACTGCATGTTTGTGCAAACCAAAAATCGCAGTGATAAATGAATGAGTTTAGAACCACTTCCAATTTGCAAATCTTAAAAATATTAATTTGTGTGTGCTTGATAATTACTGTACTGCCACTGGTATAAATCAAGAACTATTTTTTAACTTGAGAAATATGAATCCAAAATTTGTAAATCCAATTGTTCTGGAATGCCTGTGAGTAAAGCTTTCTGTAGAAATTAGCCTCATATGTTTGTGATACATAGTTTTGAAATGGCATGTGTTGGTAATTTAGACCAGTGGGGTGTTCTGGCATTTAATTAATTTTCTGTGAATAAGATTTTGGACTAAATCCAATTGCATTAGTTTAAAATACTTACATAGAATCTAAACCTATCTTTGGATACCTTGTTGATGAACAGAACACCCTGGACTTAATAAACTCTAAAAATGGTGTTTTCTGCCTATTAAAAGTGATAAAATAAATATTTGGTCCTTTATGAAATTGTTGCTATTCTTGTTTGTGAAATGGTTAGCTACTGTAGATCACTACATAATGTTGTTCTTAATATGTTAGTACTGTTAGTAATTATTTAAATAAAACCATTTGTGCAATGAAAACCATTTTATGTTGTAAGGTATGATAATTCATTTAAATAAATTCTAGGACTAAGTAATTTTTAGTAATTGATTTGTAGTAATTATTTATAACAATTGATACTCATTTTATTTGATGCATTTTGAAATAATATTGTGTGCATTTTGCAGAAACTATGGATCCACCTAGTCCAACCCGCACCCGCAGAGACCTAATACAGGAAGAAATTCTCGAGAATATAATCAACGACGCCCCAGCTGCTGATCCAGGATCTCTGTCATCGTATCCGAACCCCTCCGGGGATGGAATGGAGGTCGACCGAAGTGAGGATGAAGTCGACGGCTCCGATGATGGAGAAGGCGATAGCTCCGATGATGGAGAAGCCGGTGAACCCTTAACGAATTCCGTCGAGGTAGATAGGAAGTTCTTCGGCGATCAGTAGATGCATTACTTAAGTTGTATATATAAAATTGACAAATGTTTCTTCTCTTAGGCCTCCACATCGAGCAAAAAGTCCAAACGAGGCCCGAGCAAAAAGTTGGCCCCAACTACGCATTATACATTTGAGGTCATATCCGTTACGGGCGAACAGAAGGAACCCAAGAAGGCTGCCGCTGTATTTAAAAAACAATGCGGAGTGCTGGTTAGGGATCACGTCCCGATCATCGTTCGAGACTGGAATAAGCGCAAAGGGGCGAACGATAGTGAGTATGTCACCGAAAAGTACAAAAAGGGTCTTTGGAATGACCTCATGGCACATTTCACCCTGCCAGAATTTGAGGATCCTGCCGACACTGCAAAATTGAGGAAGACAGTCATGAAGTGGACTCTTAAGAAGATGGCCGAACTATTCCGGGTGTGGAAGAAAAGATTATGGCAAGAATATCAACATAGTAAGACTGCTCCAGTATTTGAAGGCTATCTAGCGAAGCAGGCGGATCACTGGAACGCATTTAAGGAGTACAAGGAGTCACAAAATGCCAAGGCGATCTCAGCAAGGAACAAGATAAATGCTGACAAGAAAAAATATCACCATAAATTGGGGCCAGGGGGCTACGAGACTGCCATGCCAAAGTGGGATAAAAAAGAGCAAGAGCTTCTCGCTAAAGGGATCCAACCAGAATGGATGCGCGACGAATGGGAATTGAGGGCAAGAAATGGTTCCTTGCACATGGGGGTTCATACGATGAAACAACAGGGGACCTTATTCCCAGTGACGGGATTAGGGTACCCAGGGAAAATTGGGTTAAAGTGGTGAAAAAAATTAAAGAGGGGAAGTTAAAGTTCACTCCCGATAGAGAGAAAGACTTGCTGTCACTGGTCCTCGAGAATCAAGAAAAAGGAGGACGAACACGAGGTTTGGCCTTCCGTCCCATGGTGGCTTGGGTTTGCCAAAGTCGTAGAAACTTACAGAAGCCGAGCGAGAGCAAAGAAGCGAAAGCAGGAGGAGGAGGGAGACAAGTTCAACCAGTTGCTTGCCAAAATTAACCACCAGCAGCAGCAGCTTGACGAACTTAGAGGAGTAGTGCCCCCGCAAAATCCTGTACTCGATATTACCGCCGGTCCATCTCAGCGGAAAAGCAGCGTGGGTGACTCGGAGGTCCCGGCTGACGATGCACGGCGGATGATAGATGGCAGTCCCGGCTACCCCGTGGATGGAATCAAGGATGCAATATCTTGTGAGCTCCATCAGCAATTGAAGAACATATCCATGAAGGTGGCGGTCGGATATGGTTTACCTTGTCCACCTGACACACGCTGGCAAGACCGTGAGATTCCAGCTGGCTATGCTAAAGTCATGGTGGATGAAATTGTACCGGGGTCTCATGCTATGGTGCTTGACATCCCTGGATCTGGAGATGAGAGGACACTCGGAGAAGTTGTGGGTGATACCATTCTATGGGACAAGAACTACATCAAGTTTCCAGGGTCGACGCCAAGGACAACACCGCCTCCGAGTCGTCGCAGGTCACCTACACCTCCATCACCTCCAAGAAGCACACCGGACATGGGTCAGCCGTCTTCGCCGCCGCCTTTGCCCGCTAAGGACAATAAGCGGAAGCGTGCTCCGTCGATGAGTACTAAGCGACGCAGCAGCCCAAAACGAGAAATGTCGCCCCTCCCAAGAGTACCTCATAAGAATCTTCGGAAGGAAGTGCAGAAGAGCAAATCAAGTAAAAGAGCAAGCGGGAGCACATCAGGTGCAAGTCCAAGCGGGAACAGAAGGGACGTTCCCCAGCTCAGGGAACATGCCAAACAATCGATCCCATCCCTCATGGTGTTATCCGAAAATGTTCCCCAGCTGGTGCTGTAGCAGAATATGGAAGAAGCTGCGAAGTTGGCGGCCTCTATGGGTGTGACTGTTGCTAAATTGCTAGGTTCCCAGGACGACAATTTACCCAAGGCTGATGTTGTCACTACATATGTCCTAGGGAAGCCTTTTGTCAGCGAAGAGAAGTTCAGACAACTGCCAACACATATGCGGAATTTGCATGACTGGTACTTGCGAGCGGCAGATTCGGGCAGAATAATGATCGTGGCGAAAGTCCCACATGAGTACTTCTTCCGAGCCGAAAAGGTCCATGTTGAGTTTTCAGAACTCTGGCAGTTATACAATTTCGACGCCCTCGACAAATCTCTCATCAGTTGCTATTGTCTGTAAGTTGTTGAATTCATTGTCTACATATAAGTTGTTCAGTTTTTCAGTAGTTCAGTTCATTGCATGTAATTATCCTCATTATATCCTTCTGTACTCTATTATGCAGAATGAGGATGCAGGAATGTAAAAGAAAGATCTACAATGTTGTGTTCATTGACCCAGATAAAGTACATGTACATTCGCTAACGAACAAACCCAAGGACACGGCGCATAACCTTCTAAGATTCCTGACGGAGTAACATTTCTGTGACCACATACTGTTTCCTTACAACTTCTCGTGAGGGTCTTACTCTGTTCTACACATTTTGCTTACTCGATGTTAAGTGTAATTGATGAGTTACTGACGTATATATAAACGTGTGCAGGTTCCACTATGTTCTGCTAGACATTCAAATTGATAAGGGAATAGTTGAAGTCATGGACCCATTAAACAGAGACCTGAAAGGGTTTAGCGACTTGTAGGACATGCTCCAGAGGTAATTTTCGCGCTATATCGGTCTCTTTCGTTGATTTCATGAGATATCAGGTAATGAATAACTCATTCATTAATTCATTTTCTTTGCCGGGCAGGGTTTGGAGACAGTTCAGGCGTATGGTGAAGGGTTCCTTTACTGAGAAGCTGAAGTTTACTCCGGTCAAGGTAAGTAGTACGAGATATGTCCGCGCATCTCTTTAATTCTAGTTTCAATACAATTATGATGCTAGATTATTATTTTGATTGAATTCTATTCTCGTAAAGTGCGCGAGGCAGCCACCGGGGACGAATCTATGTGGATACTACGTTTGCGAGTTCATTCGCACGTTTACCACTGAGCACAATGATAATAGACTCGACGTAAGCAATACATTCACAACATTATTTTAGTACCGTCACTTTTTGTTATCATGATTGATGTTCATATTGATCTTCTTTTCTTATATAGTTCGACAGAATGCGGGAACAACACCTACCAGAGCAACGCATAATAGGAATTGCAGAGGAACTGGCGGGATTTTTTATGACAGAGATGATAGACGACAACGGAGAATTTAGTGTGAATAGGCGATACTGATGATCCCCGGCCCTGTAATCGAATAGAAGGGCTCTAGTCCCGGTAATTGTGATCTCCATGTAACTATCAAAATTGTATATATTTGTATATGCTCGATCGTAAGACAAGTTATCTTATATATATGCACGAACGTCCCGGTTTGCCCTTTAGTCTCGCTTGTACTATCCCGGTTCCCGAGCCGGGACTTTATACGCGATCTCCTCCGAAACCCTGAAAATGAGCGAAAAGGACAAAAACAGAAACCCTAAACCCCGAAAAATAATCGAAAAGAAAAAAAACCAAACCCCCCCTAAAAATATAAGCAATAAAAGCGTGAACCTTTTGTCCCGGTTTGTATTACAAACCGGGACTGAAGGTCCTCAGGGTTGCGCTCGCCTGTGCGCCCACGTGGAGACCCTTTAGTACCGGTTTTAGTTTTGTGCCGGTACTAAAGGGTTACCCCTTTAGTGCCGACCCTTTAGTACCGGTTGTGCCACCGGTACTAAAGGCCATCTAAAACCGGTACTAAAGGTATGTTCTCTACTAGTGGACATAGACTAACGTTTATAACCAAATCGTAACCAGCACTAAGCAAATGTACCTAAGGTAATTTCTGAAGAACAACATGGATAGAGGGTAAGTGAGCGGCTAACCCTTCTTGAACTCTCCAACACCATATTGTCCCACTGTCTGAAACTTCTTTCAGCTGACGCCAGCCGCTTGCCAAATGCTACGCTATGCAAGGAAAACAGTAAGGAACACAACCTCCAATCAAGAAACCACATGGCGCAGAACAAAAAAAACCGTACACAGATGAGGAGAGCCGTTGTAGGTGTGGCGGCGCAGAGCCGTTGCAGAGGAGGAGGCGGCGTAGCCGTGGCGAGGTAGAGGAGCTGCGCACGCGCGCGCGAGCGAGGCCGAGGGAGGGCATAAGGACTGCGGTGGAGGGCGCACACGCGCGTGAACGATGCCGAGGAGAGCGCGGGAGACGAGGAGGGAGGCGACGCGACCCTGAATCTTAGGTTTTCACTTTTCGCCGGTTTCTTCTCTCCTGCGGGAGCCTGGTTTACCCAGAGCCTTTATAAGGTACTAATAAATTATGTATAGTATCAAAATTATTCTTTTTCCTTGAAATGTTGGACCAGATTCAAGCTAAATTTAAAGCAAATTTAAATTGGGCCAACATCCGTTAAAACAGCACCTCCCAAACAATTTATGAAATTTCTGTTATATTATAAGAGAAACAGTACCATTTCGTGTATTTAATTTTTTTTTGCGGTATTATATTAAAAGAAAGGATGCAAAAGTATAAGAGATTTGTACCGAAAGAAGAGCTAACAAATCAAAAGGGAAACAACAACCCAACTAGGTTCTAGATGAAGTTCTCTACGCAAACAGCATAATCGGCATCAGGATCCCCATGCGCCCCACCCCTGTACGTCTGTTATCGGAAAAACCTCCTTAGTCACACACATGGATATGTTCATTTCTTGCCACCGTTTACCATGATCCCGATTTAGATATCTCAACAAATTTCGGTGTGCTTGGTTTAGAAGGAAACACTGGTATTATTCCAGAGAGGTACCGCGCATACATGATAGAGAAATAAGGCGATAGTAATCTGAAGATGTTCATTGATCATATCAATCAATTATTTTGTAATAATATATCTCACGAACTCTTAGTGTATTTCAAGGAACACCATATATGAACTCCAAACAAAGTAACAAAATGTATGAACTCGTTTTCTTTTGATAACAAATATATAAACTACAAGCCGTGTTTTGCTTATTTAACAAAACAAACAACTATGAGCTTCTTGGACGGTTTTGGTTCAAATAATATTTCCAATTAACTGTTGGTTTTGTGTTACCAATTGAAAAACAATAGTGAGATCAACTGAATTGTTCTAAATTTGGACTGTTAGTTATGTGTTACCAATTTAAAAAAAGTAGCGAGATCAACTGAATTTTTTGAAATCTGGAAATAAAACTCAAACAATTTACAAGGCTTAAGTCCATTGCAACAATTGAGCCACGGAAATATAAATTAATATAAGTTTCTAAAGTTGCATAGAAAAAAAAAGATAAGCATGAATCAAGATATCGTTGTAAAGTCCTGTTCGTTCTGTCTTACCAAATTCGGAGTACAAAACATGCGAAATATCAAGTGGATAGTTTCGGATGTGGAAACAAAAACAAGGCAACAATTGTTTGAGCCATATGTTTTCTTAAAAAATATGACCCTTTTACAAAACTAATCACACATGTGGGCCTCTCTTGAAAACTATTTTCAGATTTGGCCTTTCGGTTTGGCGCCAATAAACATGGAGTACGTTGGTGCCGTGAGTTTCACGCCGAAATTTCCGCTTGGACCTACACAAATCTGACGTGGCTATGTCGACGCGAGCCTCCCTAACATGAATATTAAATGACCATGAATCAAAATTAGCACACGGTAGTTACAGACCAGCGACCATGCATGAATATTAAATGACCATGAATGCATAACGTTAACGATCCCATGTCCCTACCCTAGACTAGAGGCATTCATTAGCCAAAGCATTGCATGCATTAGTTTTGTTTTAGCAAATTGCATGCATTAGTAGCTTTTCGCCATACATGCATTAGTAGCTTTTGACCATGCATGGGGCTGGATCCAAACGAACGGAACAAGCAAATTGTTGTGAACGCAATATGTCGGCGCTAAGGAGGCTGATGCCGACCTAGCCACATCAGATTTTGTATGTGTCAGCGGAATTTTTGGCGCCAACCTATGTGGACGCCGACATACACAAATTCGGCTCCAAGTTTGTTGGCGCTAAATCGAGAGTCCATATTTACAAATAATTTTCAAGAGGGGCCAAATGTGTGATTAGTTTGGCAAAAGGTCCAGATTTAATGTGTAATTGATATCTTCACGATATTAATATATTCTCTTTATCGAAAAGAAATATCAGGTGGATTGTTTGGGATCTCCAGTGCAACAATTGCGCTCACCAGATTTGAAAAAGTCCTCGATCTTCACATTACAAATCAGTCCATGGAAATAATATTAGGATCTCATGCGTGACAGCAATTGCAATGAACGAATGATAAAGCCGGGTATTTTTAAAATTGCAAATTGTCAAAAAAGACTTTTTTTCCGAAACACAGTACAACGCAGACGCTCATAAACACGTGTACACACTCACCCCTATGAACGCATGTATACCCTACCCCTATGAGCATCTCCGACAGACTGAGTCGGCGGGTCGAGTCTTGAAATTGACGAAGTCACCACGGGCGCCTCGCTGTCGACGGGAACGTTACTTCCCACTGAAGAATATTCCTCCTTAAATGAAAAATACCAACGTCAAACCTAAGATTTGAAATCTGATAGACTGGGGTAACTCTCCTAACCATCTTGCCACAGGTAAATTCTTATTGTCATGAAAGGCTAGCACAAGGGACGAACGACAAGACATCTAAAATATCTCGTACGTGCAGAGGTACATACGCGCGCGCATGGGCTACATGCGCTTCAATCGTTCACATCGATGTCCTTTTCATTTCCTCCAAACAAAAACCAAAGCATCCGCTCCAAAAAGAAAAAAAGAAATTGGTCAGCCAGAGAGCTGAGCTACGGCGGGGGGCCTGGAGCAGCAGCTCCGGCGGCCGGCGGCCGGCGGCCGGCGGAGAGGGGCCTGGAGCAGGCAGCAGAGATCGTTGACGGGGATCGCGAGCTGATCGCGGGATCGTGGAATGAGAAGATAGCGTGATTCGCGGGATTGAGGAACCAGAAGTGGTTAGAATTAAAAATGTGAAGGTCATAAATCTAAAATGGGTTTCAGCCCAATTTTTCTCTCGCCTGCGACACCTAAATCGGGACAGAGGGAGTATAAAACTACGTCCTTTATTGCACTAGAGAAAAGAAAGAGGCTAGCTAGCAAAGATCATTTCTTGTTCACGAAGCAAGCAGATCGAGCTCGATGGCCTCGTCTCGAACCATGGCGCTAGCAATGCTCGCCTCTTTTTTTTGCATGGAGCTAGCAATGCTCATCATCTCTACCTTCTTCTACCCTTCCGATGCTACCTCAGCTGACTTCGTCCAGTGCCTCTCGACCTCCGTACCAGACCAGCTCCTCTTCACCCAGAGCTCCCCATTGTTCGCGTCGGTCCTGGCGTCGTCCGTCCGGAACCCGAGGTTCCTCACGCCGACCACGGTGAAGCCACTCTGCATCATCACGGCGACGAACGCCTCCCACGTCCAGGCCGCCGTCGTCTGCGGCCGCAGGCACGACGTCCGCCTACGCGTGCGCAGCGGCGGGCACGACTACGAGGGCCTCTCCTACAGGTCGGTGCGCGCCGATGCGGCCACGTTCGCCGTGGTGGACCTCGCCAGCCTCCGCTCCGTTCGCGTCACCCGGGGAACGCCGACCACCGCGTGGGTGGACTCCGGCGCCACGCTTGGGGAGCTGTACCACGCCATCGGGAAGGTGAGCGACCGTCTCGCGTTCCCGGCGGGCCTGTGCCCAACGGTGGGAGTCGGCGGCCATCTCAGTGGCGGCGGCTTCGGCATGCTTCTGCGCAGGCACGGGCTCGCCGCTGACCAAGTCGTGGACGCATTGCTGGTAAATGCCGAGGGACGGATCTTGGACAGAAACGCCATGGGGCGCGACGTCTTCTGGGCCATCCGTAGTGGCGCCGGTGGCGGGAGCTTCGGGATCGTGCTGGGTGAATCTCGTGGCCGTAACGCCAACGGTCACGGCGTTCACCGTCACCAAGTCAGTCCAGCAGGGCGCCGTCGACATCATCACCAAGTGGCAGCAGGTCGCCCCAGCTCTCCCAACGACCTGTTGGTGAGGGTGATCGCCCAGGGACAGGTGGCCAATGTTAGACTACATGTACGGCTGAGATTAGAGATATAATTAGGTTAATAAACTTCTTGTATTCTAAGTCTCCACCTACCCATGTACTTCTATATATAGCCCTCGTGAAGGTCAAATCAATACACAACAGAAATTAAGGATTCTACAATTTTCTACATGGTATCAGAGCGTTTAGGCTCACGACGCCGATCCTAGGTTCTAAGCAATTTCCGCAGCGCGCCGCCCCCGGGGAGATCAATCTCTTCTCTTCGGGGGCGCGGCACCCGGTCTCGATCAAAGATCATATCGGTTCTTTAGATTAGATTAGATTCAATTTTCGAAATTCTCCAATCCCATAGATTAGATCCACTTTAGCTAAATAAATTCCTATTTTCCACGATCCTCCCGCAAAGGAACAGTGCAAGATCGGCCGGCGCGACACAGCAATCTCGACATCTTCTCCACGCGCGCATGACGGCGCCAGGCAGGATCCGATCTTGTGGGCACGAGCAGACCTCGTCCCGAGCAGCCGGCCTCCCGCACGTCTACTCCAAGCAGTCCAAAGTGCCACGGCTGCCGAACGCGGCCACGCACATGCAAGGTCTGGTAATCCCGATTGATTTTATCACAAGGACGTACAGTACATGCATATATGTGGATGCAGCGCCACTTCTCCAAGCCGCAGCTACAAGCTGCACGACTCCAAGGCAAATCCACGAACGACTACATCAACCTTCCGCATCAGCGCGACGACTACATAAGCTGAACCAATCTGCACTGCACCGACCGGACTACATCGAGCCGAACCACAACATCGAGCTACATCAAGCTGTACGACTACACCAAGATCTTCGTCGAGTTCTACACCGCCAACACAAATCAGCGCCAAGGTCTACATCACGCGAGTCGAGCCGCACGCCGCAAAAACCCGCCGCCGCCACAGATCCGCTGCCGCCGCCACACAATGACACAAAAACCCGCCGCCTGCCTGCCGCCGCTCCCAAGCGAATCGCTGCCGCACGCCGCAAAAAACCAAAACCCCGCCGCCGCCGCAGAAACCCTGCCGCCGCCGCCCAAAAATTTCGCCGGCGCTCTACTAGGGCGATCGCACGATCGCCTCGCCCGCCTGATAAAAACCCCGCCGCCACCGCAGAAAACCTGCCGCCGCCGCCCAAAAACCCGCCGCCGCCGCAGAAACCCTGCCGCCGCCGCCTCAAAACCCAAAACCGCGCAAATGTTTTTTTGCGCCTTCGGCTCTATCGGCTACACCGACAGCGACAACATCGACCACGGCTACATCATGCTCGGCTACCTCGACATCAACATCATACACACGTCTACAACAACTCAAGAGCTCCAGTCAACAGCATCCGCGCCATCGCTTGTGTCCATGACACTCCCGCTGTGACTGCGGAAGGGAAGAGAGGGAAGAGAAGGAACCAGAAGGGGACGGTGATGATGACAAGGTGGAGGAGGTGACGGACGCGCATGACTTCTCCAGTCGCAATCGTCCGCTTCAATCCCGCTACGACTGATGGGGAATGTTAGACTACATGTACGGCTGAGATTAGAGATAGAATTAGGTTAATTAACTTCTTGTATTCCAAGTCTCCACCTACCCCATGTACTTCTATATATAGCCCCGTGAGGGTCAAATCAATACACAACAGAAATTAAGGATTCTACAATTTTCTACAGCCAACTTCCAGTCCCTGTACCTAGGCACCTGCGACGCTCTCCTGCCCGTGATGGACAGCCGGTTCCCGGAGCTCGGTGTGAACCGGACGCACTGCAAGGAGATGACCTGGCTCCAGTCAGTAGCCTTCATTTACCTCGGCCCTAGCGCCACCGTGGACGACATTCTGAAGCGGAGCCTCCCAGTGGACGACGTCTTCAGCAAGGCCACCTCGGACTACGTCCGGCAACCCATCTCCGGGGACAAATGGGCGGAGATCTTTTCGAGCTGGCTCGCGAGGCAGAACGCCGGGCTGATAATCCTGGAACCCTACGGCGGCAAAGTCGCCAGCGTCTCGGAATCCGAGACGCCATTCCCGCATCGCGCCGGCATGCTGTACAACATCCAGTACATGAACTTCTGGAATGGCGCCGCTGAGGAGGCGTACGTGAACTACAAAGACCTTTGGCTCGGCCAAAACGTCGTCGTCGGCAACGTCACGAGCTTCGAGGCCGGCAGGGTTTGGTGCGAGAAGTACTACAAGGGTAACTTCAGGAGGCTGACAATGGCGAAGGCTCAGATCGATCCCAGTGACTACTTCAGAAGCGAGCAGAGCATCCCGCCACTTGGTAATAACCACCTCATCTCGATGAATGTGGCGCGCGTGGATCATACCGATTTTGATTGATGATGTGTTCTGAATATATGCATGTTCAGCCTTAATTATTTGCACATCGTGCTGTAATTGACTATGATATGTTGTGAATCGAGAGGCAACAAGTTATCGTGTACGTTAATGTTGCTTTGTATCACCTCAAATTTCTAGGAAAATGCATTCACTTCTGTATGTAAGCCAGACCCTTGAAATTTCGAGATTGGTGCAACATCTTATGGCATGCTCCTCGAACTTTGTCCAATCCTCATCATTAAGTCCATCCAATTTTACATAACACGCCTTACTTTGATGTATATTTACATGTTCTTTTTTGCAATCATGACGAGTTGACAAAAACTCTATTTTGGGTGCAATTTTAATCGAGATGTGAGGTATATTGTTCAAGTGGCTTTGAATCTCTGTCCACCTCAATGTGTGTAAAAAATGTTCGACAATTGAAGAACTCATAGGAGGTTTAGTTCTCATATCTTGGTGTGGCGGGGGCCTTGTGCTTGCTATTTAAATGACATTTTGTTTGATAAAAGAAGGTTCCTTCTCAACTGCAGGTTATACACTCATGTATGTATTGGCTCGTGTGTGGTATTTCGTCCAGCGTCGTGAAGAAATGGATCTCTGTATACTCATATACCCAGTTTACTCTTTGGATATGTCCTCCAACGCCTTAACTATCTCATATCATACTTATCAGACATTGTCAATGTATTTCTAGTTTGAACGTTGAAACTTTTTGGACAATGTGTATCTTTGTGATGTTTGATTTAATAGCACTTCATTTATCGAAAAAAATCTTACATGAATCTTAACAACGTTATTTGAACACGAAGAAAAACTCAAGTATAAACATTGATCACACTAGAGCATCTTCTTCAATAAATGACACTCGAGCATCGTAAAATCCTCCAATTAATTTTGGAGCATACATTTTGTGATAGTTTTTTTTGGACAATTTTAATCCTAAGTACGTATATATTCCAATCAAGTGATGTCGCAGTGTGGTAAATGTCTTTCCATATCAGTCACCCTGCCCGAACCTGGTTCATGTCTCGCCAAGGTTTGTGTCTGCTCTCACTGTTGTTCTAAAGTCAACTCAGTCTACTTGCAATGAATTCATCTCTTTTTACTGTTTCCAAATTTCAAAAAAAGTGAGGCAGATAGGTGGCAGCCTAGCAATTGCATATCTCATGCGGTCCACCATCGTAATGCCTGGGTGCCCCCCTCCTCAGTCTAGATTGTATTGCTGAATTAATTTTCAGATCCTTGCCACGTTGATGTGCCTCCCCCCTCCCCCCCACCCATCATCTAGTGCCAAGGGAAGGGCTAAAGAGGAGAGGACAAAGAAGGAAAAAACACCATCATCTTGATTGTAGTTCTTGCAGTAGTGGCCACTATGTTGGCAGGTGGAGTTTGTTTTGAGAAATGTTGACTACCTTAATTTAATGAACATGTCGTCTCTCTTAATCTAATCCTCGGCTAGGTGAAAAGATGGCACGCTTTGTTGTTTTGTTTTTGGCCATGCTTGCCCTGGTTTCTTCTTTGTCGCCGCTGACGTCCGGATTGCCGCCTCACACCTTCAAGCCAACCCTCACTAGCCTTGCTGCACTCTCATGCTGGGAGTCCCGAGAGGCACTGACAGGATCGTGCTGCGACACCCTTCTTTATGCTCTAGACACCATCCCGGATTCCAACGTCGACAAAGGCTTATGTTGCATGTGCATCTACGTGGCCTCGGAGCAGCGGGACTTCGACCTTCCATCTGTGTACCGCAGGTATGGTGGGAAAGTTGCTTCCCATGTTACCGCATGGCTCGCATAAGTGAATATGAAACTTCATTGCATGTTTTTGCTATATTTTTTTGAATGGTATCTAAATTTCAGATTAGCATCTAAAATATGACATACAAATACATACAAAATACTAGTACCATGATATATGATAAACCTAGCCGCACAAATGTGCGGGCCACGCTAGTAGTTATAATTTACTGTTTCAAAAAAGTTTGTTTCTATTCAATGATATATATTATAAACATGCAAAATCTTAATGTTAAATACTCCATATTCTAGCATAGACAAAATGGACAAAAGTGAGGAGATGAGTATAATGAAGTGTACATTTTCAAAACTAGAAAAACTGTTAGATTTTATCATTTTTACATAGCCAAAAATATCAAGAATTTTGGATTAAGATTTTGCACGCTCGTAAGATACATCATTGACTATCTCCAAACTTCTTTGTCCAGATTTTTTTGAAAGTTGAAAGTATAATTTCGTTTCTTTCAAACTAAAGAGCACATGTAACATGAGAGCCATTTGTCTGCACAGTAGAAAACATATACATGCACAAAGAAAATATTTGAGCATCATAATATTTTTTTAAAGATTCGTATAATATTGGTATACCATTTTCTAGAACTGTTGTATAATTATGGTATACAATATAGAAATTTGGCCCGTGTGTTAGATATGTTGTTAAGGACCTAGACATCTATTTGGGCTAGTTGCAACATATATATTACTCCAAAAGTTGCGGTTAGCCGCAAAAATTATTTAAATTTTGTGTTATGTGCAACTTTATCACCAAATATTGGTGTTATGTGCAATTTTCTCACATGCGGAGCATTCGTCCAGTCCTTCACGTGGCCGTGTTTTTGGTTGGAGGAAGCAGCAACAGCAAGCAGGAGTTTTGGATTAATAGTTAGAATTTTCTTAACAGATCTTTACCATAAAATTAGCAATTAGGGCATTTGGTCTAGTGGTATGATTCTCGCTTTGGGTGCGAGAGGTCCCGAGTTCGATTTTCGGAATGCCCCTTGTTTTTATTTAAAGATTGCGTTAGTTAGGCAGAACCTGCACATTCCACGCTCAAACAAAAACGCACGGAACAGTCAACATCTCCTCATATTGCCGGGAGGAAATTTTTATTTAAAGATTGCGTTAGTTAGGCAGAACCTGCACATTCCACGCTCAAACAAAAACGCACGGAACAGTCAACATCTCCTCATATTGCCGGGAGGAAAAAACACGGCGTCTAATCCAGTAGTCATACCATCAGTCGGCAGAGTTTTTTCTCGTCACGTCGTCGCACGGAAAGGAGCAACAGCCACTCCACAACGGCGCATGTTGCTTTCAGGGAAGAAAACGCCATGGTCTCGAGTTTTTCTCGTCTCGTCGTCGCACGGAAAGGAGCAACAGCCACTCCACAACGGCGCATGTTGCTTTCATGAAAGAGACGCCATGGTCTCGTAAGCCATGGTACGAGACCATGGCGTTTTCTTCCCACGTGTGAGCTATGGGGAGAAACGGCTTCCATCCCCATCGTCGGTGGCGCCGCGCACGAGGGCAATGTTGGCGGCGGCACAGTCACAGGGTTGGTGGCTGCTGGACGGACTCTAAACCATCAATCGGCAGAGTTTTTTCTCGTCTCGTCGTCGCACGGAAAGGAGCAACAGCCACTACACAACGGCGCATGTTGCTTTCAAGAAAGAAAACGCCATGGTCTCGGTACGAGACCATGGCGTTTTCTTCCCACGTGTGAGCTAGGGGGAGAAACGGCTTCCATCCCCATCGTCGGTGGCGCCGCGCACGAGGGCAATGTTGGCGACGGCACAGTCACGGGGTTGGTGGCTGCTGGACGGACCCTAAACCATCAGTCGGCAGAGTTTTTTTCTCGTCTCGTCGTCGCACGGAAATGAGCAACAGCCACTCCACAACGGCGCATGTTGCTTTCAGGAAAGAGACGCCGGTACGAGATCATGGCGTTTTCTTCCCACGTGTGAGCTATGGGGAGAAACGGCTTCCATCCCCATCGTCGGTGGCGTACGATACGTATAGTTAAAAAATCACCCTCTCACGGTACGAGAAGGGCCGGTTTTGGGGGCCCCGCACGAGGGCAATGTTGGCGCCGCCCCTGTTAGTGGCTGCAGGATAATGTAACTGTGATGCCAAGTTGGTGTCATGCCAGATCAATGATCAGTGATCCAAAGCGACCTGGGCCTCGATCGTCTTGTTACATAACGGCTTTCTTGTACTTGCCAGAGTCACTCACACACACTTTCACAGATCCAAGGCTACCTGCCGTTGCTTCGTACTGCGAAGCTAGCTCAATCAACCGGCAAGATGCTCCGAGCGATGCAGATCGTCCTCAGGGGAAAGACCGGAGCTGCGTCAGCGCTGCCCAGCATCTTCAACCACTGCGGCTACTCCACAACCTCGAGCTCGTCCCAGCGGCTGGCCGGAAGGTGGCCGTCATCACGGGCGGCGCCAGCGGCATCGGCAAGGCGACGGCCGAGGAGTTCGTCCGGAACGGCGCCAAGGTCATCCTCGCCGACGTCCAGGACGACCTGGGCCGCACCCTGGCGGCCGAGCTCGGCGCCGACTCCGCGTCCTACACCCGCTGTGACGTCACCGACGAGGCACAGGTCGCCGCGGCGGTCGACCTCGCCGTGTCCCGCCACGGCAAGCTGGACATCATGCTCAACAACGCCGGCATCGTGGGCTCCCTGGCGCGGCCCCAGCTCAGCGCCCTCGACCTCGCCGACTTCGACGCCGTCCTGGCCATCAACACCCGGGCGTCATGGCCGGGGTCAAGCACGCCGCGCGCGTCATGGCGCCGCGCCGCGAGGGCAGCATCATCTGCATGGCCAGCATCGCGGGAGTGCTCGGCAGCGTCACGCCCCACCCCTACAGCGTGTCCAAGGCCGCCATCATCGGGCTCGTGCGCGCCGTCGCCGGGAGATGGCGCGCTCCGGCGTGCGGGTCAACGCCATCTCGCCAAACTACATCCCGACGCCGCTGGTGATGCGGATCCTCCAGGAGTGGTACCCGAAGGCCACCGCCGACGAGCACCGCCGGATCGTCGAGGGGGACATCAAGGAGATGGAAGGCGTGGTGCTGGAGCCCGAGGACGTAGCCAGGGCCGCGCTCTACCTCGCGTCCGACGACGCCAAGTACGTCAACGGACACAACCTCGTCGTCGACGGCGGGTTCACCGTCGGAAGGTGCCCAACATGCCCGCACCAGCAGAGTAATTAGGAGCCGTGCCGACGAACGAATACATTGGTTCATTCCCCCCACTTCTTTGAATAAGTTCAGTTGTGTTGTGTTGCTAGCAGCACCGGAACAAATCGAGCATCCGTTATTTCTGCAGATTTGCGAGGCCAATTCTTCCCCATGTCTTCCACCGGTTTCCTGATCGAGTGTGTCGGTGTATGTCTAGACTCTAGATTTCAACTGCAGATACTTCATGGTACGCCTTCATTTTGGAGTGTCTTGTTGATTTCTTGGATATGGCTATATTAGAGCATCTCCATCGGGGTCTCCAAATCGGTGTCCGGCACCCACCAATTGAGACCCAATTGGGTGCCGGTTGGGAGTGCCGCCCACAGCGGCGCACCCCAAACAAGCACGTCAATTTTTCTTAAACATTCGTTGATTAAACAATTTCGGTAGAATTTAAACGAGATTTAACAAATTTACAATTTGAAATCTAAACGAGATTTAACAAACTAAACCTAAACTACCCGTTACCGGCTACACGCTACAGCGTCTAGTCAAAAACTACAGGCGCTGGTGTCGATGAAGATGTCGCTTCCACGGCGTAGCGCCGGCGAAAAAAATTCGAACCAGTGCCGAAATCATCAACAGACTTGCATGCCTCGATGATCCAGCGCCGGAAGTTTCATCTGCTATTGCCGTCGGCTACGGCCTTTAGAAACGTAGCCTCGGCCGTGGCTGAGGCTTCTGGTTTCAAAGCTAGCGCGTGGTGAGATTTGATCGGCGCGCCTGATGGGAAGCCTCGTCGGCTTCAGCTGGCGCCCCCTTCTCCGGTGACGGCGACGCTGCTGATCAAGATACGCCTGCCGTTGGTAAGGGGAGATCGGGCAGCTCGGGGTCGTCGGCGGCGGCGGCGGCGTCGTCGTCCGATGCAGACAACACCGGCGTTGGCTCCCGCGCGCCGGTAGGGAGGAAGACGCCGGCACGGCACGCCTCGTACTCCGCATCCACCACGCCGTGCCAGTAGGGCACGGAGATGGAGTACTTGGGGTCAAGCTTCTACTCGTACGACATCTCCTGTCACTTCCGCATGACGAAATCGATGCGCTTCTGCCCGCTGAGCCACAGCGCCACCGGCACGTTGACGGCGTTCCTCGTCCACCCTTCTGGTAGGGTGGTGTCGTCGTCCACCGGCACGCTGTGACGGCTGCACGGCCGCGTAGTCTCCAGCGACACCACGTACGGTAGCGCGTTGGCTGCCTCCTCGCGCCACAGCTCGCATTGATACGCCTTGGCCATCTCCGCCTACTCATTGCGGCGGCGGCGTTCCTCCATCTACTCGCGGCGTTGCTGGCCGCGGCGCTCGTTGCAGCGGCAAGCACGTTCCGCCGAGAGGAAGTCACGATGACGCCGAAGCTCGCGCTCCTCCGGCGTCTCGCAGCTGCCCGCCATGCTTGGCGGCCGATTTGCTGGTGGCGATTTTGGGAGAGGGGAGAAGAAGTGATTTGCTGTGGTGTGGGAAGAGAAGGGCCGCGACGCGCCGCGTTTTAAAGGCGGTCGGAGGTGCGGGGTTGCGTGGCCTGCATTAACGCCTAGCCACCGGTACGCCTGGCCAAGCATTGACGCCGACAACGCGTGTGCAGGGCGCCGCCGCTGGTAGCTGCAGCGACGTCAACGTGTGGATGGCGCTCGAGGCGTCACTTCCGTCTACGCCATGGGAACGGGCACGTCGTTATTGCGACGCGTCGCTTCGCTCTGGGCCCTCCAGGGGAACGGGTGCGGCGTTATTGCGACGCGTGCTGACAGGCGTGCCGCCGTCTCGTCGCCATTAATCGGGCGGAACGGCCACCTGCACAGCCCTAATTAGCACGGGCGCCGGCTCGGTGTATGGCGAGCGGGCCACGCCTGTCAGAGGCCATGTCCGTCCCATGGCCGGCACCCCCGAGAAGGCCTCCAAAGTCGGAGGCCCTTTCGGGGGTGACGGACACGATTTCGCTTAGCCCGACCGTTTGGGGTGCCCTGGTGGCCGATTTTGGCATCCGGACCCCCATTAGGCCTTTGGATGGTCATTTGCAGACCCCCGGTGGAGATGCTCTTAGCGGCCACTTTCGTTTTTTTTGGTAAGTCAAAATTTCTATTTCTAGTAAATTTACGTTGTGGCTTTCATAAATTCAGCATAATTATCGGAAAACATACATCAACTTCCTGAATTTCGAAATTTAGAAAACTTGAAAAAATCAATCCTTCAAAATATTCAAACTTATGAAAATTTGAAGCTTGTGGCAAATTCAAAATTTTAGAAATTAGGAGATTTAAAAGATTTCAGATTTCCAAAAAATTGGACATTTTAGAATTTCAACGATTCTTTGTGATGTCTTCCACCGGTTCCATGCGTGTATCAGTGAAAAAAAAAACGTACGCACAGAAGCCGCTCTCTCGGAGCCCATCCGCAAAACACAAAAATAAATAAATAGAAAAAGGCTGATGAAAAGTCCAGCGCACATATAGAACGCAAGAAAAGCCCAAGCCACGTGAGGAGTACACCAGGTGAGAGGCGAAAATCCCTCAAAAACAAAAAACAAAAACTATGTGCGAGGCGAAAACAAAACTCACCCATGCTGGAAAGCTCAGTGAAGAAATGGAGAGATGTAGCTGGGAAGTTTGATGTTGATTGGTCGAAGTGTTGCAAAATTGGGTAGATCTTTTTTGTAGAATAGTTGTAACACACGTTGTATTACTCTTGTGCAAAGCACACACATATATAGGTACAATGGGAGGCCTCCATACCCTCAGATATAAAATAGAGGAGGGGCCTAAGCGCTAATGTACTATACAGAAATATGTACTCAACCCCCCCCCCCCCCCCCCCCCCGCAGTCGAAGCATCGGCAGAACGGACGCAAAGACTGGATCGGAACTCCTCGAAGGACGCCGTAGGCAGTCCTTTGGTCATGATATCCGCGAACTGCTGGAGGTGGGTACGTGTAGCACACGTATGCGACAAAGAGCCACCTGTTCGCGAACAAAGTGAATGTCGAGCTCGATATGCTTCGTCCGGCGGTGATGGACGGGGTTGGCGGAGAGATACACAGCGGAGACGTTGTCACAGTATACCACGGTGGTCTTGTCGACGGGACAAGAAAGCTCCTGAAGTATCTGTCGAAGCCAAGAGCACTCAGCGACGGCGTTGGCAACAGCCCGATACTCCGCCTCGGCACTGGAGCGGGAGACCGTGGGCTGCCGCTTGGATGACCACGAGATGAGCGAGGGTCCAAGGTAAACGCAGTACCCCGAAGTGGAGCGTCGCGTGTCGGGGCAGCCGGCCCAGTCAGCGTCCGAGTAGGCGATGATGTCCGTGTCGGCAGAAGCGTGGAGCGAGAGACCAAGGTCCAAAGTGCCGCGGACATAGCGGAGAATCCGCTTCACCGATGTCCAATGAGCATCATGGGGAGCATGCATATGAAGGCACACCTGCTGAACAGCGTACTGGAGCTCCGGTCTGGTAAGAGTGAGGTACTGGAGAGCACCAACAATAGACCGGTAGAGCGAAGCGTCAGGAGCCGGAGAACCATCCGTGGCGGAGAGCTTGGCCTTCGTGTCGACAGGAGTGGCCACGGGGCTGCAGTTAAGCATCCCAGTGCGGTCGAGGAGCTCATGAGCGTACTTCTTTTGATGAAGGAAGAAGCCATCCGGTCGGCGCACGACCTCAATGCCGATGAAGTAGTGTAGGGGCCCCAAGTCCTTGAGAGCGAACTCAGCACGAAGACGATCGGTAAGCTGCTGCAGGAGCGCGGAGGTGCTGGCTGTCGGGATGATGTCGTCGACATAGAGCAGCAGATACGCCGTGGCGTCTCCCATATGGTAGACGAACAGCGAGGCATCGGAGCGTGTGGAGCGGAAGCCGAGTTGGTGAAGAAACGCTGCGATGCGCTGGTACCACGCGCGGGGCGCCTGCTTGAGCCCATATAAGGAGCGCGAAAGCAGGCACACATGATCCGGATGAGCGGAGTCGACGAAGCCGGTGGGCTGCTGGCAGAACACTTGCTCCTCAAGATGACCATCGAGGAAGGCGTTGGAGACGTCCATCTGGTGAACGGGCCAGCGGCGAGACACGGTGAGCTGGAGCACGGTGCGGATGGTCCCGGGCTTGACAACCGGGCGAAAGTGTCAGTGAAGTTGACGCCGGCGCGCTGACGGAAGCCACGAACGACCCAACACGCCTTGTGCCGGTCGAGGGTTCCATCCGGATGGAACTTGTGCTTGAAGACCCACTTCCCGGTGATGACGTTGGCGTGGCGGGGTCGTGGAACGAGCTGCCATGTCTTGTTGCGCTGCAGGGCGTCGAACTCGTCCTGCATGGCCGCGAGCCACAGCGGGTCGCGGAGGGCCGCCCGGGCCGAGGCGGGCAGCGGAGAGGGCGCTGGGGGCGGCGACGTAGAAGTCGCAGCAGTGCAGGCGTACACGTCCGAGGGGTACCGCGTGGACGGACGAAAGACGCCGGCGCGCGGCGGGTGACCGGACCCGTGGAGCAGGCGCGACGTCACCCGAGGACCACTCGAGGGTGACGCAGACGTCGAGGCGGTGCCCGAGCTACGGCTCGAGGGCGACGCGGGTGGAGTCGACGTGGCAGCACCTGAGGCGGAACTTGAGGGTGCTGCAGGCGGGGTCGGTGGGGCGGTGCCCGAGCTAGAGCTCAGGGCGACACAGATGGCGTCGGCAGGTCGGCGCCCGAGCGAGGGCTCGAGGGCGACGAAGGCGGGGTCGACGAGGCGGCGCCCGAGCCGGAGCTCGAGGGCGGGGTCGACGCGGCCGGGGCGAGGGCGCGACGCCGCGGGGTTTCACCCACGGAGGACAGAGAAGGCACCACCTGTTCCTGTGCAAACGGGAAGCAACACTCATCAAAGTAAACGTGCCTCGAGGTGATAACCCGGTGGGACACGGGGTCGTAGCAGCGATAGCCTTTGGTGTTAGCCGAGTAACCAAGGAAGACACACGGAACGGAACGGGGAGCGAGTTTATGAGGGGCGGTGGAAGCGACACTAGGATAACAACGACACCCGAATATCCGAAGACCGTCGTAGGATGGAGGGGAACCAAAGAGGAGGTGGTGTGGCGAGTAGTTCCACCGAGTATGACAGGGACGGAGGTTGATGAGGAGGGTGGCGGTGGCTAAGGCGTCGGGCCAGAAGGAGGGCGGGACGTGACCGTGGAAGAGGAGAGTGCGGACGCAGTCATTGAGAGTGCGGAGAACACGCTCGGCACGAACGTTTTGCTGCGAGGTGTATGGACAGGTTAGGCGGAAAATGGTGCCGTGAGAGGATAGGAGGGTGCGGACGGCAACGTTGTCAAACTCTTTTCCATTGTCAGTTTGTAGGGCGTGGATGGGACGACCGAACTGTGTAGAGACAAAGGCGTAGAAAGCGGTGAGAGTGGTGGCGACATCGGACTTTTTACGGAGAGGAAACGTCCACACAAAATGAGAAAAATCATCGAGAATGACGAGGTAGTAAATAAAACCAGAATTACTCGGGATGGGAGAGGTCCATACATCACTATGAATTAACTCAAACGGAAAAGACGCAACTGTGGAAGAATTACTAAAAGGAAGACGAACATGTTTGCCAACACGACAGGCCTCACAACTATGCGTTGCCTTTTTATTACAGGAAAACGAAAAACCCCTCATTATTTGATGAAGCGTGTTGGCACTAGGATGTCCAAGACGAGCATGCCAAAGGTCGATGCCAGCGGAGAAAGCACGAGGTCCGGCGCCGGGGGTGGAAGACGCCTGGACCGGATACAAGTCGCAGGGGCTCTCACAGCGGTGGAGTACCATCCGGGTACGGGCGTCCTTAACAGAAAAACCGGAGGCGTCAAATTCCACAGTTACAGAATTGTCACGAGAAAGAGTTTTAACAGAGACTAAATTCTGAATGAGATGGGGAGAGACAATGACATTATTTAAAGATAGTGGTTTAGAAGAAGAAGGAAAATTAGTAGAACCAATGTGAGAAATAGGGAGACCGGCGCCATTACCGACAATGATACGAGACTCGGTGGAAGTTGGAAAAGAATGAGAGAGGTTACCCGGGTGAGCGTCCATGTGCGATGAAGCGCCCGTATCCATGAACCAATCGCCGCCGCCAGCGTAGGAGCCGGGCGCGGGTGCCTGCTGAAGTGCGGCGTAGAGCGCCGGGTCCCAAGGAGGCTGCTGAGGTGCGTAGGTCGGCGGGCCACCGTAGGACGGAGCGAAGGTCGGTGGCGCAGCATTGTAGGTCGGGCCGTAGGGTAGTGTCGCGGCGAAGAGGGCCTGGTGGGTCGGGGGGCGCGAGCCGATGAGGCCGGGGGCGGGCGGGCGAGGCACCGGCATGGTGTAGGCGTGCACGACCCCCGTCCAAGGGTTGTAGCCACCGCTCCATGGGGGCGTCGGCTGCTGGTTCCCGCCGCCGCCGTTTCCACCAGCACCACTGTTTCCGCCACCTCCGCCGTTCCCGCCTCCATTACCGCCGCCGTTGTTGCGGCCACCACCGCGACGACGGTGGCCATTGTTGCGGCCCTGCTGCTGCTGCGGCTGTTGGGGAGGCTGGCAGGGAAGGGCGCCGCGGGCGCCATGGGGCGCGGCGGCTGGAAGGGCGCGGGGGCCGGGGCGCGGTACCCGGCGGCGAAGGCGGTGTGGACGGCGCGGGTGCGCACGTTCTTCAGGCGACGCTCCTCAAGACGAAGATAGGCGACGACGCGCTCGAAGGTGGGCTCGGCCATGAGGGTGAGGTTGGAGGCGTCGTTGCCGAGGTCCGCGGTGAGGGTGGAGAGGAGGATCTCATCCCCGATCTTGAAGCCGAGGTTCTGGAGCTCATCGGAGATCGCCTTGAGGCGCAGGCAGTAGGCGTCCAGAGTTTGGTCGTTCTGCGGCGTGCCGAAGAATTCCTGTTGCAGGAACACGATCCACTGGAGCTTGTTGTCGGTGAAGAGCCCGTTGATCTTTGTCCACACCGTGCGAGCGTCATCACCCGCGCGGACGACGGTCTTGAAGATGTCCAGCGAGATGGTACGGAAGAGACAGCGGATGATGGTGGCGTCGATGGCGAGCCAGTCGGGGTCGCGGTGGTTGAAAAGGTCGACGGTGCCGTCGACGTGGTCGCGCAGGTGGTACTCGCGGAAGAGGAGGTAGAAGTATGTCCTCCAGGTGTGGTGGTACTTCTCGGCGATAGAGAGCTTGACGGGGACGTGGTCGGTGATGTGAACCGCATGGAGAACCGCGGGAGTCGGGGCGGAGGAGCCATCGGAGGCGTCGGAGCCGAAGGGATTGTCGGAGGAGATCGACGACATGGCGGCGGCGCGGGGATGACGGCGTGGCGGTGCTAGGGTTTGGGGATGGGGGAGGGGAGACGTGCGGCAGAAGAGAGGCGGCGCGGGGAGGAGAGGAGGAAGGCACGGCGGCGGCGGCGGCGCGAGGTGGGAGCGGCGGCGGCGCGCGGGAGGCGGCGCGGCGGTGGCTAGGGTTAGGATCGAGAGGTGTCTGATACCATGTAGAATAGTTGTAACACACGTTGTATTACTCTGGTGCAAAGCACACACATATATAGGTACAATGGGAGGCCTCCATACCCTCAGATATAAAATAGAGGAGGGGCCTAAGCGCTAATGTACTATACAGAAATATCTACTCAACATTTTTCGATAAAGGGAGTTTTTATAAGTGTTGTAAAATGGGGCAGATTTTTTTCTATAAAGGGAGTTTTTATAGGAAAATGCTTTTGCCTCCCAAGACCAGTGCTTAAAAAATTCGAAAAAAAATCGGATGTAGCCTCCCACATTTGTATTATGGGATACATAAAAATGACAAAATCTAATAAATTTATAGGTTAGAGAATACGTATATCAGATCTACAATTATTGTCATTTTTGTGCACCTTTAGATACAAAATATTTGAAATGGATTATATGCACATTTATGGAATACACAATTGGTTACAAGCATATTTTTTTGAAACTCGTAAATATGGTTTTCGATTTTTTTTAAAAGTAAGAGCCCTCAAGCTCGACAGTCAAAATCTCCACTAGTTTCTATTAAAATAATAGTTCGCATCAAGTCGATACAAGCATAAGAGCTACAACCGTCATCTGCATATCAAAGATGCACACACCCCAAACCACATAAAAGTTTAACATAAACTCTAACACTCGGGAAATGGATATAACAAGCTAAGCGACGGAGGACAAATATGTCATACGCTTCCATCAGTGTTGGGTGAAAACCTCCTTGGCTGCTCGCCACTCGGCAAATGGATGAAACAGTCCTAATCCACCTTGATTTTGTGGCGCATCCCACGTAAACCTAGCCACTAGACAAACCTTTCGCAGCCACCTTCCCTCGTTGCTGTCAGTTAGGTATCGCCAGGAGAAGCCCCCCCCCCCCCCCCCCCCCCCCCCCCCCCCGGCTTTTGGGTCCCCTGTCCATGCAGCTCAGTAGTTGGAGTGGCGGCGTGCGCGGGCTCCCCTCACCAATGTCCTTCCAGTAGTCCTGCTCCGCATCCAGGTTAGCTATGTCTCCATTCGGCAAGGGACGACGCACCGGTTCTCTCCGCTGAGTGTTGTGATGCTCGTCCTACGACGGCGATGTGGCGGCAACCATTTCATTGCTCTTCCGTCGGGTTCGCTTCCATCTCCGGCGCTATATGTGTATGCTCCATGCCCTCATTTTGGGACTCTAGCCATCCGTTGGATGCCGCTGCGGCAAGGGCGGCAAGGTCCAGTGACTCTGGATATGGGAGGTCAGCACTCGATCTATGTTTTGTGAACCATGTCACGCCGACGGGTCTGGGCGCGTCTTTCTAACGATATAGTCTTGTACTCCCTCCATATCAAAATATAAGACTTTTTACCTATTTTCTGCACACAATTATCTGGACATGTTTTAGTGCAAGATTCATGTCTTATATTTTGATACGGATAGAGTAGGTGGTAAGCCGATGCAACAGATGGAGCACTTTTAGGAGCAGATCAGAGTGAAAACCTGACTTCCTCTGGTAACCAAAGCTCGTGATGGCAAGATGTAAAAGTGGGATTAATGGGATAGTACAAATTAGATGGTCCCCACCTAATTTGTACTAGCCCATTTATCCCACTAGCCCACTTTGCACATCCCTAGGTGATGGCAACTTTACTAAGATATCTAGATATTACTATACACTAGGAACCTATATTAAGATATTTATTAGATCATACAATAAAGATGTTTACAATGATTCACATACACTATGTAGATTATGTAAGTGTCAGGAAAATATATCAAAATAATGGATTTTGTACAATATAAGTTCAAATTTAGCATAATGATTTGTCACTGATATTTATTCCTACCATACAACAAATAACACTATAAATAGTATTTAAAACACTAGTAAATGTGGTTAATTATGTCAAACAAGTAGTAAAAATTATACTCATTAAGACTATAACATGTAAATAAATAAGTTCAAGAAAACTGTAAAATTTAGTATAAATTGTATTTCATCCAAATTATGGCTAAACTCTCGCCGATTCACCTACCTCCCCCACTAAGCCAATTGCGAGATCTTTTGTCCACCGTAACAAATGCTCCAAAGTGTTACATAGTAGTAGAACATAGAACAAGTGAAACAGTCAATGTAACCATTGCTCTCCTGCAATTTAGAATTCGTTTATAGTTTGTTGTAGGGAATATTTCTCACTACTTGGTATCTCTTGACTCATTTCTTTTGTTTTGGAGCTCTACTAATATGCACAGTCAACAATGAGTACCATTGGATTTTTTTTGCATGGTGAAACATAGAGGCGTTTATCTCCTTTACTTATTTTTCCAAAACGAGGGGACATAGCCATGTACTCCGCATCAAAATGATGTACACAGTTTTTGTTTAGCATAGCTTTCAGAATCCAAGTTTACAAATCATGTGTTGCTCAAAATTTCAACATGAATCAACCAACGGAAAAACATACACCAAAAAATTATGCATACTTTAATCTAAAAGGTTGTCGCTAGCCAGCCTGATATTCCTTATGACCACCATCAACCGATTGCATTATATTGATAACATTAATAAGTGGTTATATGTTAAAAGTGAAATGATAAACTCTCTAACCAGATGCGCAAAAGGATACGAGATAAAAAGATGATCAATCGATTCATGTGAATCATAGAAGAAAATACATTTTGTACATCCCGTCCATTGTTTTTTTACTAAGTTGTCTTTCGTGAGCAACACCTACCTGTTAAGAAACAATATAAAACCTTTATCTTTATTGGTACCTTTGATTTTCATAAAGAATTCTGTAAATACCTACTCCCTCAGTCACAGTTTACAGGGCACACACATATATAGTTTAATAACACACTTTGGCCTCTAATTTAGTTAACAAAATTTAAAAAGTATATCACAAATATTATATCAATTTTTTTTAATATAAATCCAATGGCATAATTTTTGTGATATATAATTTACATTTTGTTGACCAGATTTAATGGTCAATTATTTTCTTAAACTATGTGCGTGCCCTACAAACTATGAAGAAAGAGTAGCATTTCCATTCATAAAGTCCTCATACTTAACCGAGAACACACCCGAGCAGGCAAGCGCCAAATGATGCAGAGCTGGTGGTTACTTTGGATCTTGTGGCAATGTCTCCTCCGCCTGCACTTTCACATCTTCACCCATGCTTCGCATAAATAGAAGTCCAATCGACGGTTTTTGGCACGACGTTGGGTGAATAACGATACCATGGCGCATGAGCATCAAAATTTTCATAGAGCGCGGCTCCAGGGAGGGGTTGGCTTCTTCATTGCGTCGGAGTGTCCACTGCCTACTTCTGTATGGGTGATGGCTCTTCTCTTCGACTCCAGTAAGAGACCATCGGTTTCGTCCCCACTACAAGAAAACTGGCCTGTAGAGACATTTTTATACATACACTCCCCATTGTGTCTCTTAAATCTTTATCTAGTTTACTATTGAGGCATTAAGAGAGACACTTTAGGCAATGCCTTACCGGTAGAGACATCTACCTAGAGACATCCTCCACAGTGTCTTTTAGTTTGCCCATAAAGACATTGTAGGAGACATTCTTGATAATGTCTTAACAATAGAGACATTTAATTAGAGACACCTTTCATAATGTCTCTTAGCACCTTGTTAAAGGCGTTAAGAGAGACAGATTTGCAGATGTCTCAACAGTAGAGTCATTCTCTAAAGACACTATGTGTGTCTCTTGTGTGAGATAAATTGGAGAATGATCTAAAACTAATAAATGCGATCATTACAAGAAATGTCAAAAAGTTCAGACAAATAATTTCGCGTGTATATCTAGACATTCAATCTGCTCACAAAATTGTCTCACGGAAAAATATAATTATGTCGTGTGTACAAAAATTGGTGCTAAAACGGGATTTTGATAAAACATTTTTTGTCGTTTTGATACATGCAAGAATGTAATTTTTTCACCAAACTTGGCGTGCGCACATATAATGTCAATGGTTCTATGATATAATCACCACTTGCATCTAATTTGTTTTTGTAAATTTGTATGAGCAAGATATGACATACATGTAGTTCAAATTTGAATTAGTTTCGAGAAATCGGCATAAAGTCGGCAAAAGTAGTTAGAAAGCGAGAAAATTCATAATATTTGGGTACCACATTGCCTAGCTCCCCTTGGCGGAGCACTACAATAAATATGGCGATTTATGAAACTTTTAGGCAAAAAAACTTTTGGGTTTCCTTTCTATAATCATACTTTATTTTTTAAAAAATATACGACAATCAAATTTACAACTTCCAAAATATAAGAATTTTTCCTTGATGTAATCAATATGCACCGTACAATCATACAAAATCCCAACACTATTTTTTATTGAATTCCGATCTACACAAAGATGAAAAATTCTGATAATTTTGGAGTTCAAAAATATGCACTGTTCACTATGCTCAGATCAATGTTTTTTTTGCCACTCACTAATCGATATTTTACACATTTGTAATATTCATCATTGTGTACATATAGATTTTTTATAATAATTTTATAAAACTTGTAAATATTATTTATAAACTTTAAAGATAAAGGAATCACCGGAATTTAAGCGAGAAATCCCTACTTAGTTTTAGGAAGTTCGGAAAATGTCATCGAGCGCTGCGCGGGAACGGGATGGAACAAAATGTTTTGGTGACTTAGGCGCGCTCTGCGAATGCGCGCGAGGCGAGGTAAATTTTCACCCGAACCGCCCCTTATCTCTTCCCCACTCGCTCCTCATCCCCAAATCCCGTCCTCCCCCACTCCTGCTCGCCACCACTCAACTACCATGTATCAATCCGATGCTAACATGGAGGAGAGGAGAAGGTCAAGCGGGTGCTCTAATTCGCCCAGATCTATAGGCTGACGGGCTGGGAGGGCATGGCGGCGCCGCTCCTGCACGTGATCTACGCGCTCCCCACCCTCGTTTACGTCGCTGCTCCCCCGGCCGCTGTCGTGGTTGTGGCACCGGCTGAGCTGCTCCATGGCGAGGAATCCTCGACGAGGAGGTCGACGACGACGCGTCTGGCCGGCGTGCCCCCTTGTTAGTCTGGTCTCTCTCTCTCCCCCGTCGGGCCTGTGTAGCCTCGTGCCTGTACTCTGCCGATCCGCCGCAGCTCGTGACCTCCGCTTCCCCTCCCCTGTTGTCCCAACTGCTGCCAGCCAGGTGGCCAGGCCAAGGGCAACGATCTGATGGAGCTCGACAATGGATCTGTTGGGGGAGCGGGAGCCACACCACCACACCAGCGTCATAACGAGCAGGTTATCCTCTCTCTCTCTCTCTCCTTCCTAAGCTGAACATCGTCCACAATCTAGTTTCTCGTCACATACATGTGCTTTGTTTTATTGCCTAGTACAATCCGCACATTACCTTCTTGTATGATCTACTACATGTAGTAGATTCTAGTTAAAGGAGTTGAAATTTTGTTCAGTTTACTCTCTAAGTTAACGGACACAGCTATAATCTTACGGCGAGATAAATATTTGAACTTACGGTTGTTATTTTGTCAGACAAGAATTGATGGCCATGGCAAGTGATGGGTTGTTTCCATCCTTCTTAGTTAAATCTGCAAGCGGGGCGGCAGCATGTTCATGTTGGGTGGTGGCCGAAGCAAGCAAAGTGCTACAGATTAAATTAATACGGTTTATACCGTAGATCATGGTATGAGTCCACCGCCCTCTATCATTGCGGCTATTTTTTGTCTTATATTCGGTTCCTTCGACGAGTTCTCATGTAAATTATCCCCAAATCTCTGTACGCCAATCTATGAAATTTATCTTTTATTGTGTTCCTTCAATAGTTTATGTACACGCACAATTAAGCCTGCAAAGTAGCTTCTCATTTTAATTCTCTAATCTACGCAAGTGGTAATTATTAGTCAATTAAGGGTTCAACCAAATCGTACATAAGCTCATGACTGAACGACTGAAAGTCAAGTTGCAAGGAGCACTCTGTTTGGTTTCAATCTTGACATTGGAGTGTCTGCTGTTGCAAGGGTCGACCTGAGAAAATATTATATCATTATATTTTTTGTGACTTGTTAATTATTTTATCTCACTCAACTTGTTTGGTGATTGCAGGGGCTATATTTGAGTACTCCATATCTGGTGGCTAATAACAAGAGCTTGGAAAGGAACTCTTAAGTGCTTGGTTGTTTGATCTAGTGGTGTGTAGTAATTATAAGGCTATTGTTGTTTGGTTTGCTGTTATCGTTCTTGTAACATTTTGGGTTGTTGTTTGTCCTTTAATGTGCATCTAGCTGATGCACTCTGGTGTCAGTTTGAAGTTTCATACTCATATTTTATATGCAGTTAAGGGACCCTCGATGTATATATTGACTTCTTCCATGAAGTGTATTGAGTTATGTGTGTTCCTATGTCATAATACTTGTAAATGAATGATCTTAATTATTCAATCTTGATATTGTCTATGTTTTGGAGAGCAAAAGTTTTATAGAAGGAAAAAAGTACAAGAATGCTTTTGATATCATGACAAGGTGCCTCTACGTGACAATATATATGTCTCTATGTGATGCCTTTATAGTTTTACTGACCAAATAAAACGCCTCACTTAATTGCGTCTATATTTATAGGGATGGATACATTGCCACAATACAATGCTTACACTAATGCTAGAGGCAAGCTGAATTGTCACATAAAAGTGTCTCTCGATGTGTAGATACACAACCTATTGTGACCTTATATCACATATAGACATTTCGCTAAACGACTCTATAGTCCAAGAGACACTGCCCGTAGTGACACTTTTGAGACAATATGTAAAATGCCTCTACAACTATGTAAGGGCAATATAAGTGTCTCTACAAGACTAAAATAGTGCCTCTACAGGCCAGTTCTCTTGTAGTGCCCATTTCTAGTTAATTTAACTCGACAACTCTATTGTTTTGTAATCAACGGAAACGACAAAGTTTTTGCCTTGTTTAAAAAAAAAACGCTGAGTGCATATCTTAACATAAAGAAAAATGATGCCCCACAATGAAAGGAACATAAAACAATTGGAATTGCTAGAATAGTCTGTCGCGTGAGCTTCTTCGCTAACGAGGCAAATGAAATGCTTCCTGTCTATATTTTGCGCAAATTATTTCTTAGTTCATCCCTGCTTTATTGTTTCTTTGCCCGGGTAGGAACAATCATTTCTCATTTAACCTTTACATCTTACATCCATCCGAGGAAAATATTTTATTACTTTAGCGTACGTGCTTGCCGCGGGCGGATACATCACAATGAAGATGGTGGAGACATCGAGCGCGCTCACCGTTGTGAAGCCCACGACATTCCTAAGACCACCACGACAAATCTTGTGAAGCAATGTCGCATGCGTGGTACAAGTTGCTCACCTAGATGGAGCATTGCCCATATCTTCGCCTACCTTGAGTCGGCTATAGGGGCTTTATAGTCTGTTTGTTCGGGCTGCAGCTGTTGAGAAGCAGCTGTAGCTGGTGAGCTGTGAAAAAACAGCTGTAAGAAGCAGCTGTTGGAAACAGGGATTTGATGTTTGGCAGAAATGCTTTTGTTAGCGGGTGCTGTTGGTTTAAGGGATGAAATGTCTGGAACACCCCTGAATGCTGAAAAAGTTGTATACATCCTGATTTGCGAATTATGACCCTTTTTAACATATTGCAATGCTTAAGGGCTGAATTATCTTAATTACTTTTTTCTATAATAATTGTAAAGACTTTTTTTACCAAAATAATTTATTAGTTATTTGTTAGGCTTTTGACCAAACAAAAAAATTAGCTGAGTTGGCCTAGATTATTTGGTTTTCCTTAAATTAGTGGTTTATGACCGATGTTTGCACAAATTAATTTTATAAATAAAAGATAAGATGTTGATATTGCCAATCTGGGCGACCTCAAGCAATATTCATACATCCATGATCTATCCCCGTGAGTTTCTCGTCCCAATCCTCACATACGTCAATCATTGAACAATCCATAAATTACACATGCGTATACAGTAACAAGCATCAATTACACATGCGTACAGAAAGAGGAGCTCTTGAGCACGAGCTACTCCTGCTGGTGCTTGTGAGGATTGGGACGAGAAGCTCACGGGCGGCGTCGTACGAGAAAAGCAAGGCGGCCGTTCGAACTACTCAGATGCAGCGCTCGTAGGCGCATACGCCGCGCCGGGTGCTGGTGGAGCTGCATCTGCCGGCGGCCGACAGGGACAAGGCCGGCCCGTGGTGCGCGGGGAGGACGCACGGGCGGAGGAGGCAGAACGGAACGGGGGAGCGTGGTACGGCAAGGAGAACGTAGCAGGGGAGCGCGATGCACGGACGGCGATCTGAACGGTGGTGACGGCAGCGGGAACGGAGGCGGCCGGGAAGACCTAACCCTACCTTCCCATGGCTATCGGCCAGAAAAGGGGATAAATGGGTCGGGGGCTCTATTATGTCGATCGATTGCACGAGACGGTTTGGCTTATATCGGGGTAGCAGTACTTTTGTAATTACTTCGAACCATGGGTAGTTTGGTCTCATGGAAATCGGGAGGCAAGGAAAAGCTCGGGAAGCAGGGAAAAGCACCTCCGAGCTAGCCTTCGGCCTCGCTCGCGCGCGTAGTCATTTTCCTACCGCCCTTCTGCTAAGCGCTTTTCTATTTTTAGACGTTTGTTTGGACTTCAGCTTTTGGAGTCTAAAAGCAGAAGCAGAGATTCAAACAACTAGGGTCTTAATCCTCTCTTGATCCGAAAAAAACTTCCGTATCAGCTTAGTTTTACAGTCCATTTAACCCTGATGACCACCTCCCCGCTATCCGAGACTATACCATCAACTAAGCCGATCGTCATTCAGTCGGCGCCGGGCTAAAACGATGCACCAATGATATGCCATCATGCGCCCGTGTCAATTGTAAATCAACACTGGTTTCCATCAAGAATAGCCATAGGTCTAATGTTTGTATGGTTGGATTATGGAAACAAAGCAAACTAGCTAAGCAAAACACCCCAAAACAGTGACTCCACCAGGCAGTTGCACTGACAGACTGAAGATCATCAAGCCAAATAATTGCTGTTCCTCCCTTCTTTTCTTTCAAAAGTCTGACATACGCATGAACAAAAAAAGGTATAGAATTTTTGTAAGGCATAAAAAACATAGAGATACATGAACGCACTAAATGACTGAAGCCCTGATTTCTCTCTACCAGCCATCCGTAAAACACACAAGAAAATAGAAAATGACAAGACGAAAAGGTCAACCCACATATAGAACACAGGAAAAGGCAAACCACGTAAGGAATACACAAGCAACGCAGTTTTTTTCATAACTATGAGTATCTCCCCCGCTTATTATGACCGTTGATTTTAAATCCAACGAACGATAATATTCATACTAATTGACGCGTTAATAAAATAGAAACATGTTAAGGCGTGATTTTAATTTTTTTTCAATGCATGTACATAAATTTCTTGTCTGTACATGAATCTAAAAAATATTACATGAATATAAAAATTATTGATAATTGGTGTATGGATCGTAAAGCAAATCAACGGTCATGATAAATGGAGGAGATCCTTATATTTCCTTATACTTGTGGAGTTACATTTTCCAAACACAAGGTGAGATCCAAAACAAAGCTCAAGCATGCGGTGCAAACCTCGACCGAAGCGCATGGTTGCTACAGAAAAGCACACGGACTGCGCAGGAATCGTGAGATGTATTAACGGTAGGGATGGGGTGGGGTTCACCGGCGATGAGATCTGGTGGTGGTGGGGGGCTTAAAAGGATGGCCGGCAGCGACAGACCGGCGGAGGGGGTGATTCGAGCCGGGCGTGGCGGCGAGGCGGTCGCGGTAGCGCCGCCGACCTCGGGAGGCGGCGGCAGGCGGTTCGGCCGGCGACGGTGGTGGGGTGCACTATTCATCTTCTTCCCCCACATCTTTATCATTTTGCTCTCAGAAGGGCACGTGCCTGTCGGAACCGAGCGAGCTCTCGCGCGCTCGTAAGGTAGCCACGCCTGTCACTGAAGATGGCTGGCACATCACCATCTGAAATCTCTACAGATGGGCCGCAAATTAATGCATTATGTCCCATTTTGTCACCTCACTAGTAGAAAACAGGCCTTTGGTTCGGACCTTTAGTCCCGGCCATATTTGGAACCGGGACTAATGTGAGCATTAGTCCCGGTTCCAACGGCTAGGACATCGTACGGGCCCAGTCTCGGTTCGAACGGGACCTTTAATCCCGGTTAGTGATACCAACCGGGGCTAAAGGATTGCGGCAGGCAGTCGCAGAGGTGGGGCCAGCGCGAGCACCTTTAGTCCTAGTTGGTATCACACCAACCGGGACTAAAGATGGACCTTTAGTCCCGGTTCGTGATACCAACCGGGACTAAAGGGTTCCCCTATATCATCTTCCACCCCGATCCATCTTCATTTTTCCTGCTCGAAACATCTCCATTTTTCTCCTCCGTTTTCTCTCCCGAGCTCGAGTTCAACCCTATTTTTCTCCACGATTTGTCAAGATTGGCGGCGCCCCATCTATCCAAGGGTTAGCAACTTCGTCCTTTCATCCAACATTGCTAGTTTAGCTCATTTCATGTTTGTAGTGCTAGCTAGGTGTTTGATGAAATGCCTAAGTTAGAAAGTTTATTTGTTCTATATGCAATTTGAGCTCAAATTAAAGTATGATTTGTGGGTTTAGTGTCGTCCCCGTCATCACCGCCGTCGATCACCCGCGCCGTCCCGTCGCCGGCACCACCTTGGTGAGCCTCTTGTTTTAATTTTTTTTAAAAAGCTTACTTGTATGATTTAGATGCATAGTTATTACTTGTATGATTTTCTTACTTGTATGATTGTTTGTTATATGTATAGTGCCATGGTTTTGATATCCGTCCCTATAAACCCTCGTCCGTTCTATGATTCAGATGTGGTATATTATCTTTTATAACTATTTGTTTCACTTCGTGTTTATGACAATTATGCCGACCAACACTTGACATAGATATTTTTATCTAGGACGTATGTGGCCCGGAAATTCGAACCGACCCTCTTGTTGAGAAGTTAAATTTAGTTGAAAAAGAAAACGATGATTTGAAAGAAAAATTGAAAAAAATTGAAGAAGAGAAGATGAAATTGGAGTTGTATCTTGCCGATGTCGTCGATGATCACAAGATCAAGATGGATGCAATGCGCTTGAAGATTAGAAAGATTAGAAAATATGCAATTAATAAAGAGGCTTAGTATCATTATGCTGTTGGATCAATGGTTTGTTTAGTTGCGATTTTGATCGCATTTGTTGTTGCATTTAAATGCATTAGATAGTTGTATGTTAGTTGCAATGTATGTTTTATGAGAACTATGTATATATTTTTGAAATAATAACATTTGGTCACTACTCTACTTTGGTTTTAATGTGATGAACTTGTATTAATTAATTTGGTCACTTCTCTATTCATGATGTAGTGTAATTGTCGGCGTCGCGGGACACGGGGTGCCACGCAGTATAGGCAGGCGGAGGCGTGGCGATCGGGAGAAGGGGGCGCCCCCGGCTAAGGATAACCTGCCCTCTCAGAGCACGGGAGGGCAGTGAGCACCGAGATAAGAAGACATGGGTGATCTCGAAGCCTGAACCCACCAAGACCATCGGCGAGGAGGCGGAGACAGGGGCCACGAGGAGGAGAGACCCCCTCGGGCGGAGCTTCTCGAAGATGTCATAGCGCCGGGACCTTCGGCGTCTTCGAGGAGCTTGTCTCAGGGAAGGATCTTGGGCGCCGTAGGGAGAGGAGTCCCGAGAAACCCTGGACCACGTCTAATCCAGGGATTCACCCCGGGAGCCTGCAACCACCCCGGGAAGTCAGGGGACAACAACGTGGCATAAGATTCCTATGCCACACCCCGGGAAGGATTGCTTCGCAGAGAAGAAAGACGCAGCTGACATCACGGACAAGACCACTCACGCCTGCTGCCAGGCGCAGGCGTGACATCGACAAGACCCGGCGCTCTGTCCCGTCAGTACAGGCGCACCGCCCGGCACGATGCTCGGGCCACAGACAGGACCAGACTTGCCGTCACCTCCGTCCCAATGGGGCGGGCGGCATGGAAGACAGCGCGGCGAGACGCCGCCACGAAGATGGCCGGTGGCTGCCACCAGGGCCAGGGCGCGACGCATGCCCAGCCTCGGTGGCACGCCCTCAACACGACCGCTTGTGGCGTCCCCTTGGCATATAAAAGGAGGCCCTAGGTCATTGAGTAGAGGAGACACACCATTACTAGCAGCAGCTCATAGTTCTCCACTTGTACTCGGGGGCTAGACGAGCTACACCTTGGGAACCTCTCGGAGTGTATCTCAAGAGGTCACGCGGGTTAGCGAGCGCTGGTAGCCTTCTCACTGTAAATCATCAACTCCACAATCCAACCAGACAAGCAGGACGTAGGGTGTTATGTGGCGACGTGGCCCGAACCTAGGTAAAATCTTGTGTGTTCGTGCTTGAGCTCGGGGACCGATTCCGGAGCACCTCACGCCCTCCTACCGAACAAATAGGGGGTGTCCAACATCCCCGGTGTCCGCGTACTGACACGCGACAATATTGGTTTTTGATATACTTATATAATGCAGATGAGCCGGCAATGGATGTACGGTGACCGACGCAGTCCCGAGTTCATTAATGGTATGCATAATTTTCTCCGGGTGGCTGAGGCAAACAAGCGGAATGGTTTTATTTGTTGTTCATGTAGTGTCTGTAAGAATACCAAGGATTACTCTTCCTCAAAAACCCTTCACTTCCACCTGTTGCAGTCCGGTTTCATGTCCGGCTATAATTGTTGGACCAAGCACGGAGAAAGAGGGGTTATAATGGAAGACAATAAAGAAGAAGAGGATGATAACAACTATCCTATGTTCCCTGAACACGGTGGTACTACAATGGGGGAAGAAGCTGAAGAAGAGGACATTGTTGATGAGCCCGATGATGATCTTCGTCGGGCCATTCTTGATGCATAGATAAACTGCGGAAGTGAAAACGAGAGGTTGAAGTTGGAGCGCATGTTAGAGGATCAAAAAATAATTTGTACCCAAATTGTGAACATGGCCAGAAAAAACTGGGTACCACACTGGAATTGCAGCAATGGAAGGAAGAGAATGGTGTATCTGACAAGGGATTTGAAAAGTTGCTGAAAATATTAAACAAGATGCTTCCAAATGATAACGAAATGCCCCTAGTACGAACGAAGCAAAGCAGGCTGTCTGCCCTCTAAGATTAGAGGTGCAGAAGATACATGCATGCATTAATGATTGCATCCTCTACCGTGGTGAGGAGTACGAGAATTTGAATGCATGCCCGGTATGCGGTGCATTGCGGTATAAGACCAGGCGAGATGACCCTGGTGATGTTGAGGGCGAGCGCCCCATGAAGAGGGTTCCTGCCAAGGTGATGTGGTATGCTCCTATAATACCACGGTTGAAATGTTTGTTCCAAAACAAAGTACATGCCAAGTTGTTACGATGGCACAAAGAAGACCGTAACAAAGACGTGATGTTGAGACACCTCGCTGATGGGTTGCAGTGGAGAAAAATCGATAGAGAGTTGATGCATGTAAAATGCTTACATGAACTTTGCATTATTTTTACTTATATTCATGTCATATTTGCATCATATAAGGGTTATATCACTGTTTTATAATGATTTTGGGAATATTTGGCATGTTTCCTATTTTTATGGAATTAACCCTGCACAGGCAGAAAACCCCTTTTTCCATGTTTTTGACTTTCAGGGACCAAACGACGTCCAAATGACCTAATATTTTACGGGGCCCAATATTTGGAAATAAGAAGACGTACCAGCCAAGAATCCGCGAAAAAGGAAGTCCGAGGAAGAAATTAGCTGGTCCCATGCGGACAGGTACATAGGCGTGTGGGACCACCTCTTTTATTCCTCGTGGCTCCGATGCCGTCCGTTTTTGTCTCCGTGGCTTCGTCTTGACCTAAAAACGCTATAAAAATAGTCCCCCGATGTTCTCTGGAAGGAGCGCCGCCGAAACACAGAAACCACGAAACAGAGACCTGGAGCTGCAGATTGGAGGGGAAAACTCCGGCGGGGCGCTGCCGGGGTGGTCTCCATCTTCTCCAACGACTTCTCCACCGTCTCCATGATGAAGGGGGAGTAGTCCACCCCCTGGACCTTGGGTTTGTGGTGGTAACTTGATCTAATCTCTCTATGTATGATCATTGTTGGAGTCCATATGATGTGCCTTGCATAAGTATGGATCTATCTATGTAATTCTTATGGTGGATATTGTGGTATGAGATGATTTGTTATACATTTACCGTTGTGTTGGAGCTTTTATGATTTGTCATACTTTGGAGATATTCTATGATGCATGTGATGGTTTGATTTATGCATAATGCCTTGTTTATCCTTGTCATGAGGTGATTGACACCACCAAGTGTGGATAGATGAGAGATGTGGTCATGCACACGAATTATGAATCATTGCACTAGTGTTTAGAATATTGTCCATTATGAAGTATGATGTATGTAGGTACGGGATGGCCGATGTGACACGGCATATGTATTGAGTGACATGTGAAATACAGCCCAACATCCTTTATCTGGGGGTAAAAAGGAAGAGTATGATGTGGGAGTGAGAGCAACCACGCTAGCCTTACGAGGGTGACCTAGCAACACAAATGAGTACTTCTTTCAACTATGTGTTTTAGGACATATAGCCGTCATAAAAGCTACCATTAAAACATGACAATTGTGTGTACTTTATCTATAACATGATAATCACCGTAGATGAGAGAGAGAGGATTAAGTGAACCCATGAACCCATGTCCATTGTTCCTATAAGAGAAAACCTTTGTCTTGTCCTCTTGCATTGAAGAGGATTGGGACACTTTTACATTCTTGTTTTGTTACATTAAACTTCCATCCATTAAATCAACCATCTTGTTCTTTAAACTTGTTTAGTGCATAATCAACTAAAACTTGTGACACTTTAGTTGTAGGGAATAGATAACTTTTCCTTCTTGCTCCTGCGGATCGATACCTTACTTCCACATTGAGAGGTGCTACAGTGATCCCCTGCTCTTGGGGGTTATCAAGTACTTTTCTGGCGCCGTTGCCGGGGAGCGTAGCGCTTAAGTTTCTATTCTTGTGTGCACTAGACTTTAGATTTATTTTTGTTTTATATCTTGCAATCATCTAAGCTTGGGGAGGTTCCTTTAAACTTGTTTGGTTGTGAGTTTCTCATTAGTTTTACTTTCAGTTTTATATATCAAAAACCCAAAAAAATTAGAAAATGGAAAACTGTTATGAAAACGCCATGATGGCTGCTGAATTTAGAAAATCAAATGAAGGGAAAAGATTAGGAGAATACATAGAGCTTCTAAATAAAATTGCTAGTGTGCTGCTTAATTATCATAAGGAAGAAACTTGTTGCTCTGAATACTTTAGACACTTTGAATTCCAATGCCCTTCCAATAGAGAACATGTTATTGCAACTTATCATACATGGAATTATGCTCACTTAGGGATGGAAGAAGTAGAGCAATTTGTTATTTTTATGGCAGCCTATGAATTATACACCTTCATTGATGAACATGAAACCTGCCCTATAGCTTCTCAATTTAAAGTTTTTATTGCCAATATCCTTGATCTCTGCATACTTGAATTTAATGAAAATATCTATGTTGTTGACACAAGGAAGAGAGCAGGAAGAAGATGACAAAAGCTTAAGCTTGGGGATGCCCGTGCAACCCCAAGAGGATGATGAAAACATAAGCTTGGAAGAGGAAGTATGTGAAGAGGAGATTGAAATGGATGTGTTCCAACCTAAGCTTGGGGAAGAATTGGATCTCCCAACTTCACCATCAACATGATAGTAACACTCAAACTCAAAAATCTTTTGTTATTTATGAGAATCCATGTTATGATGAGTGTGAAACTGAAAATGCTATGGTCCTATATGATAACCCATGCTATTATGATGAAACTAAAAATGCTCCTTTACTTTCTATTAATGCTACTAGTGAACTTATTGATGATAATGAGGAGTATTGCTTAAATATGCTATATGATAATGCTTTAGATGATGGTCCTATGCTTATTGATAAACCTCCATGTTTAGTTGTTACTAAATTATGTGAGGATAAAAATGATATACTTGCTGTTTGTGATGTACTCTTACTCATGAGAGTCCTACTTTGTTCTTGAACTCTCCTACTTACACCATAGAGGAGAAATTTGCTTATGTTGAGAAATACTTATGTGGTTTGCAATTACTTTAGTTCCAAATCTTTGTTGCAACCATGATATTAAACTTGATATTGATCTTATTAACTATTTTGAAAGAGGGAAGCATGCTAATGAATTCCATAATAAATTTAATAATCCTCTTTATGTGCCTAAATTATCTAAGTTGAATGATTCTTGTGGTTATATGGTTGAATTTATTTCTACTACTTGCAACTATTATGAAAGAGGAGGTGATAAGAACCCTCTTTATACTAATAATTATGCTGCAAGTAAATTGTTAATATGCATTGGAAACTTCTATTTATGGTGATTCATTCATATACAAAATGCCAATGCATAGAAAGAAAGTTAGACTTCGTTGTTATTACTTTTGTGTTTTGTTTTTCTCTCAACTAGGGTTCAACTTGACTATTATTTTGATTGGTTTGAGAACACCATGGGATCCTGGTATTATGCATGAACACTTTCCAAGGAAGAGGGACACATCAAAGTTCAAGCTCCCTCATGAGCTTCAACCTTCATGAACATCAAGTAAGAAGCCTAGCTATATGGCTATAAAGAAAGCGCTTTACGGGAGGCAACCCGGTTGTTTTTATTTGTGATTTTCTTTGTGTCCTCTTGCTGTAACAAGAGACTTAGTGTTTAGTTTAGTTTCTGGAATTTTTAATAAAGTGCCAAGTTTTACTCATTTTGGTGTGAAAAAGTTGCTTATAGCGTTCGGAGATTTTATTCCTGCACGAATCTGTGCACGGTATGATTTTTAATTCTTATTCTGTAACTCCGAATGAGCTCATATTTGAACTGTAGTGCAACTTTTCATCCTCTGTATGCATGAATTTTTCGGAATTTTCCGACAAAGTTAAGTAGGGTAGAAAAATACGTTTAGCTGCTGCTGTTTTTTGGACAGATTCTGTCCCATTTTGTTTGATGCATGCTTAGAACTTTTAACTTGAATCTTTTTGATCCAATTGAGTTTATGAGTAGGCATACAACATTATACATTTCTGGACATTCATATGAATTTTTGTCTAAGGATTATATGCAGCAAGAAATCTATTTGTTTATCACTACTAATGCCCCACAGAAAAAGAAATGGGAGAAACGGTGTTTTGAAGTTTTTTCACAGGGATTAGAGGAGATGCACCAAGAGCTATCCAAGGATGGTGAAGACCATAAGCTTGGGGATGTGAAGACAACCCCACTGGACCTACACACTCTCGGTTTGCACACGTCTAACTTCTGTTTTTCGATCGAAACACTTTATCGCATAAACTTGGAGCGTCTTTTTGTTTGTTTAGGTTAGATTTTTATTTTGTGAGACCACCACACTATCATTTATATATGAGAGAGCTACTGGAAATTTGGGTTGAATTATGTTGGATGCTATTATAAGATTGGGAAAAGGGATGTTGAGTTAATTTTAAAAGATACATATAATTGCATGATTCATGAGCTTGTTAATGAGTAATAATTTGCAAATATTTTATCAAGAGCTATCTTTTATTCATGTTTTGATGCTAAATGTTATTTACCTTGTTTTAACATGGATTAGTTAGTTCTATGGACACTCATGCATGCATTTAGATGGTCAACTTTCTCCCTCTTGCTAGCCCAAAAATTCCAACAAGCAAAAACTTGTTTCCAACACCTTCAACCAAAGTTTTTCCAGTGAGTCCACCATATCTACCTATTAGCTTTATGCTATTCCGAGTATGTTTATCATGATATTTGTGTTATCTATACCTCTGAATGAAAATGCTTATGTTGTTGATTGTTGTGGGAAAAGTTGGTTATATAGCTCTCTCGAACTTGATGCACACTTTACTTTCATTGCATAAATAAAATGACCCATTGTGATTAAAATTATGATGTTGTGGACTTGACAAATGTCTTTGGTTGAGAGTTAGCTCATATGTGCTGTCACATGGCAAGCTTTCAACATTGCACTTCATCTCATTTAGTTGATATCATGTACTTTTGTTTATGGATGCTTACCATGGGTGAAATAAATGTGGAAATGAAGTGAGTTTAAATGAGTTTGTATAAATGGTTAGAGAGACGCCTGGGCCGCTAATCTAAGCCATGCATCATTCATGGTGGAAATTTACTTACATGCTATGGTGAACCTTCTGTGATACACCTTACAATAAAAAGCTATCTAATGGTAAATAAAAAGGGTGTTGAGATTGTTCATTGTGTTTGTTTGTCTTGTCATTTTGATATGGGCTTGTTCCATATCCTGGGACAAGAGGTACCCCAGTTGACGCTCTTAATGATACTATTATTACTTACAATGATATTTAACTTGAACTTGCTTTGTTTTCCAAGTTGAGTAACACATGGAGTAGGTACTTGTATTCAAGGGGCATGAGACTTTCAACCTGTACTTTGTCAAGCACACTACTCGTATTGCTTTCACTTTAAACTTAATCATTCAAGATGCTATGATAGGGGAATGAGAGCTTGACACCAAGGATTACCATATTACAATCATTGACTTAAGTAGAGAAGTTCAGAAGTTAGATGAAATTTATTCATGCTTTACCTCTACTCATATATATCTTTCCAAAGTGTCCACCTTTTATATTCAGATTTTCATCAATACTCTATGACCATTGTAGGATGTTCTTACTTATTATTATGCATACTTGTGGTCCATAGTACTTCTTCTCTTATGTTACACTTTGTGAATTATCATTGAACATCCTTGCATTGAATACTTGATATCACTTCATAAACTATCTTGCATATTGCTACTCCTTTTAAGAATGAACCATTTGACTCTATGTAGCAATAGTAATCATCTTTGATATCCATTGATAGTATTAAATTGCAAAGTCCATGTTAGTTTTATCACCTTCATACTCGAGGACGAGTATAGGTTAAGCTTGGGGATGTTGATGCATGTAAAATGCATACATGAACTTTGCATTATTTTTACTTATATTCCAGTCATATTTGCATCATATAAGGGTTATATCACTGTTTTATAATGATTTTGGGAATATTTGGTATGTTTCCTATTTTTATGGAATTAACCCTGCACAGAGAAAACCCCTTTTTCCATGTTTTTGACTTTCAGGGACCAAACGACGTCCAAATGACCTAATATTTTACGGGGCCCAATATTTGGAAATAAGAAGACGTACCAGCCAAGAATCCGTGAAAAAGGAAGTCCGAGGAAGAAATTATGGTCCCACGCGGCCAGGTACATAGGCCGTGTGGGACCACCTCTTTTATTCCTCGTGGCTCCGATGCCGTCCGTTTTCGTCTCCGTGGCTTCGTCTTGACCTAAAAACGTCTATAAAAATAGCCCCCGACGTTCTCTGGAAGGAGCGCCGCCGAAACACAGAAACCACGAAACAGAGACCTGGAGCTGCAGATTGGAGGGGGAAAACTCCGGCGGGGCGCTGCCGGGGTGGTCTCCATCTTCTCCAACGACTTCTCCACCGTCTCCATGATGAAGGGGGAGTAGTCCACCCCCTGGACCTTGGGTTTGTGGTGGTAACTTGATCTAATCTCTCTATGTATGATCATTGTTGGAGTCCATATGATGTGCCTTGCATAAGTATGGATCTATCTATGTAATTCTTATGGTGGATATTGTGGTATGAGATGATTTGTTATACATTTACCGTTGTGTTGGAGCTTTTATGATTTGTCATACTTTGGAGATATTCTATGATGCATGTGATGGTTTGATTTATGCATAATGCCTTGTTTATCCTTGTCATGAGGTGATTGACACCACCAAGTGTGGATAGATGAGAGAGATGTGGTCATGCACACGAATTATGAATCATTGCACTAGTGTTTAGAATATTGTCCATTATGAAGTATGATGTATGTAGGTACGGGATGGCCGATGTGACACGGCATATGTATTGAGTGACATGTGAAATACAGCCCAACATCCTTTATCTGGGGGTAAAAAGGAAGAGTATGATGTGGGAGTGAGAGCAACCACGCTAGCCTTACGAGGGTGACCTAGCAACACAAATGAGTACTTCTTTCAACTATGTGTTTTAGGACATATAGCCGTCATAAAAGCTACCATTAAAACATGACAATTGTGTGTACTTTATCTATAACATGATAATCACCGTAGATGAGAGAGAGAGGATTAAGTGAACCCATGAACCCATGTCCATTGTTCCTATAAGAGAAAACCTTTGTCTTGTCCTCTTGCATTGAAGAGGATTGGGACACTTTTACATTCTTGTTTTGTTACATTAAACTTCCATCCATTAAATCAACCATCTTGTTCTTTAAACTTGTTTAGTGCATAATCAACTAAAACTTGTGACACTTTAGTTGTAGGGAATAGATAACTTTTCCTTCTTGCTCCTGCGGATCGATACCTTACTTCCACATTGAGAGGTGCTGCAGTGATCCCCTGCTCTTGGGGGTTATCAAGAGTTCAAGGACTTTGCAGGTGACGCAAGGAACTTAATGTTTGGTCTAAGTATAGATGGCATGAATCCTTTTGGGGAGCAGAGCTGCAGTCATAACACCTGGCCTGTGACTCTATGTATCTGTAACCTTCCTCCTTGGTTGTGCATGAAGAAACGGAAGTTCATTATGATGTCAGTGCTCATACAAGGTCCGAAGCAACGCAGCAACAACATTGATATGTACCTAAGGCCATTAGTTAAAGAACTTTTACAATTGTGGCATGAAAAAGGTGTACGTGTGTGGGATGAGCATAAACAGGAGGAATTTGACCTACGAGCGTTGCTGTTTGTAACCATCAATGATTGACCTGCTCTTAGTAACCTTTCAGGACAGACAAATAGGGGATATAATGCATGCACGCACTATTTAGGTGAGACTGAAACTATATATTTGGATAAATGTAAGAAGAATGTGTACCCGGGGCATCGTCGATTTCTTCCAAACAGGCATCACTTAAGAAAGTAAGCAAGCATTTCAAAGGTAAGGCAGATCACCGGACAAAGCCTACCCGCCCTACTGGTGATGATATATATGGTATGGTCAAGGATTTAAAAGTAATCTTTGGAAAGGGTCCTGGCGGACAATCTGTTCCGAATGACGCTGACGGACACACACCCATGTAGAAAAAGAAATCTATATTTTGAGAGCTACCCTATTGGAAAATCCTAGAGGTCCGCTCTGCAATCGACGTGATGCACATGACGAAAAATCTTTGCGTGAACCTGCTAGGCTTCTTGGTCATGTATGGGAAGACGAAAGATACACCGGATGCACGGCTGGACCAGCAACGTATGCATGGACGAGACGACCTGAATCCAGAGAAGTATCAAGGTCCTGCCAGCTACGCTCTTACCAAAGAAGAGAAGGAAATCTTTTTTGAAGTCCTGAGCAGTATCAAGGTCCCATCTGGCTTCTCGTCGAATATAAAGGGAATAATAAATATGGCAGAGAAAAAGTTCCAAAACCTAAAGTCTCATGACTGCCACGTGATTATGACACAATTATTTTTGGTTGCATTGAGGGGGCTTCTACCGAAAAATGTTCGAGTACCCGTTGTGAAACTATGTACATTTCTCAATGCAATTTCTCAGAAGGTAATCAATCCAGAAACTCTAAAAAGTTTACAGAAGGATGTGGTCCAATGTCTTGTCAGTTTCGAGTTGATGTTCCCACCATCCTTTTTCAATATTATGACGCACCTCATAGTTCACCTAGTCGATGAGATTTCCATTCTCGGTCCTATATTTCTACACAATATGTTCCCCTTTAAGAGGTTCATGGGAGTCTTAAAGAAATATGTTCATAACCGTGCTTGGCCAGAAGGAAGCATCTCCAAGGGCTATGGAACAGAGGAGGTCATTGAGTTTTGTATTGACTTTATTCCTGACCTTAAGTCGATAAGTGTTCCTCAATCGCGGCATGAGGGGAGATTGAGTGGAAAAGGCACGCTAGAAAAGAAAACAATCATAAGTATGGACGGGCATTCTTTCACTCAAGCACACTACACAGTTCTACAAAGTTCCACCTTGGTGGCTGCGTATATCGTGGAACACATGAATATTGTACGCTCCGAAAACCCAGAGCGTACTGACTCCTGGATTAAAGGAAAACACATGGAGACTTTCGGTGTTTGGTTGCAAACACATCTCATGAATAACACCACTGTTGGGGAACAGCTGCACTTGTTGACCAGGTCACCATCTTCGACTATATTGACTTTCCAAGGGTACGAGATAAATGAGAATACATTTTACACGACCGCTCAAGATAAAAAGGAGCACCAACCAAAACAGTGGTGTCCGCTTTGATACAACAAATAACAATGGGCAAAAGGACACATATTATGGTTACATAGAGGAGATATGGGAACTTGACTATAGACCTTCTTTTAAGATCCCTTTGTTTTGGTGCAAATGGGTCAAGCCGACAGGCGGGTAAAGGTAGATCAGCAGTACGGAATGACAACAGCGGATCTCAACAATCTTGCATACAGAGACGAACCATTCGTCCTAGCCAATGATGTGGCTCAGGTTTTCTATGTGAAGGACGTGTCTATCAGACCGAAAAAAAGATAAGCAAACGAATACATCATACGATGAGCCAAAGCGCCACATAGTTCTTTCAGGAAAAAGAAATATCGTGGGAGTGGAGGACAAGACAGACATGTCAGAAGATTACAATAAGTTTGATGAAATTCCGCCATTCACAGTGAATACTGACCCAAGCATCCTGTTAAATAATGAAAATTCTCCATGGTTACGGCGCAATCATAAGCAAGGAACACACGCGAAGAAAATTTTATACCCCAACATTAGATAGGAATGTTGGTGATGTGTAATAATGTATTAAACCTTTTATGTAACTGTGTTCTCAAAACTCAGAAGAAAACTCTAAACACTGATTTTTTGGTTCTGATTCTATGAGACAGATGACTCCATTTGCAACCAAGTGCAACAAAAAATATTCAAAAGCCCATTTAGACCCGGTTGGAAATGCCAACCGGGACTAAAGGTGGGCTTTGCGCGCAAAATTTTCAGCGGGACTCGGTAAAGAACACGCGCGAAAAACTTTGGATTTGCTGCACAAATTTGGCACAATGGTGGGCGGGAAAATTTCCCGCCTCTTCCAACTCTGTTGCATCTCGCTTTGGCGCCAGTTTCACATCCCTAAGGACGCCTATAAATATGCCACCATCTCAGCCAGGTTCCTCACTCATTCTTCTGCTCAAAACACAAAACATTCAGATTCCCTAGCTGCGTCCCACAATGAATGTAAAGGAATTCGACCGTGAATTACTATGGGGCTGTAGCTAGGGGAAACTGGGTGTTTTATTTCAGCTGTATTTAGGTATTCAATACAATTAGTTTTCAGTTTACTTTAGGTCGACCAACATAAATCATCCGGATTCCCGAGCTCAGTCCCACACTGCATGTGACGATATCGCAGCCAGTGTGGGACTGTAACTCAGGGAAACCGTGTGTTTTGTTCATTGATGTGTTTAGCCGCACGCTATTTTTCCTTGTTTATTTCACGACATCGTAAATTCCACTGAGCTACCCCCTTCCGGCGCCCGTGGGTGGGGGTAGACGGCACGGTGTCCAAAAGTCAACTGTGCTCAGGGTTTCGACGGGAATGGCGCGCCGGAGCGTCGAAACATCACTCAAAAATATTTAATATAACAATCAACATGTATGCATGAGCAAGTTAATGCATTGATATTAAGCATGGAAACATGTTTAATGGAGTTTAAATTCCAAATATTGGAATTAATTGAATTTACCTCACATTTCAAACATGAATGAATTTGTTATAAATAGATAGATTACATTTTTCTGAACAATTTGATATATTACTTGCATTTTTCTGATAAGCAGATCAAAAGATATTGATTTATAAGTTTATTACATTCTTTAAAAAAATTTAAAGAACAAGAAAAACTGTGGGCCTCGCGCGCAAAATTTCATTTCCAAAAGCCCATTTAGTCCGGTTGGTAATACCAACCGGGACTAAAGGGCTGCCTCGCGTGCACAACTTCCCTGGCCTGCCTGCCGTAAAAACCTTTAGTCCCGGTTGGTGGCTTTAGTCCCGGTTGCAGCGACCAACCCTTTAGTCCCGGTTGCAGCCACCAACCGGGACTAAAAGGGTGGCCGGTATATAAGGCCAGCGCTTCTCCTCCCCTCCCCTTCCTTCAATTCGTGTCGATCAATTCCACAACCGGTGCTCTCTCGCGATCCGCCGCCGCTCTGGTGCCCTATGCCGCCGCTCCGGTGGTGCCCTCCCGACGCCGCTGCGCTCTCCGGTGTGCCCTCCTGATGCCGCCGCGCTCCGGTGCCCTCCCGCCGCCGAGCTCTCCGGTGTGCCCTCCTGACCCCGCCGCGACCTCGACCTCGCCGTCCTCGACCACCTCGCGGTATTGATCCGCTCCGGTGTGCCCTCCCGACGGCGCCGTAAATTTTATTAGATATGCAAATTTTAGATGCAAAAATTGTGTGTATGTTAGTTTTGGCAAAGATGCAAATTAGATGTTAGATATGCGAAGAAGCAAATTAGATGTTAGATATGCAAATTTAAGATGCATATTTTATTAACTTCCTAATTTGTGTGTATGTTAGTTTTTCAAAGATGCAAATTAGATGTTAGAAAAAAATTGTTAGAAGAAATTTGTTAGAAGGAATTTGTTAGAAAAAAATTGTTAGAAGTAATTTTGTTAGAAGTAGTTTGGTTAGAAGTAATTTGTTAGCCATTTTTAACATAGTTATTAGAACATGTTGAATTTAGGCTTTGTAATTTTGTTAGAAGTAATTTGTATGGAAATTGTGAATGAAAATTGTGTATGGAAATTGTCGTTTAAAATTGTTGTATGGAAATTGTGTATGGAAATTGTGTATGGAAATTTTGTATGGAAATTGTTGTTTAAAATTGTGTATGGAAATTTTGTATGGAAATTTTGTATGGAAATTGTGTATGGAAATTGTGTATGAATATTGTGTATAAAGTGTTAGCAAATTTAACGTTTTGGGGCTTCGCATAATGTGAAATTATATGAAATTTACAATCTCCGTAGCAACGCACGGGCACTCAATTAGTGTAGTTATAGAATTCAAGTACTCATGTTTTTTTACGTTTTTACATTCGGTTTGTAGTTAAGCTATGGACGCCCACGTCATTTACGATGGTTGTGAAGAGGAAATCATGAATATAATATATGTCGGTGGAGATCGTGGAGAAGATGCCGGTGGAGAAGCTGGAGAAGATTATAGCTCACAATTTTTGAACGACTACGGTGAGGGAGCTGAGGTAGAACCAAGAGACGAAGGGCCCTTAACAAATTTCGGCGAGGTATATTAAGCCTCTCGTGATCCCTAGATGCATTAATTGATTTATATTGCACTTATTAACGAATCTTTTTTTCTTTTAGCACTCCGGATCAAGCCAATCTGCTAGGCCCTCCGGATCGAGCCAATTTGGTAAAAGGCAACGAGGCCCGACCAAAAGGTTAGGCGATAATCAAAGGTTCTCGATCGAGGAAGTTGCTGAAAATGGCGAACCGCTTGCTCCCGCAGTGAACGTAAAAAAAAATTGTAAATCAATGTGGAGTTGTTGTTAGGGACAACATCCCGATAAGCATTCGAGAATGGCATAAGGCAAAGGGAGACAACGATGGAGGAGTTAGTTTTGTCGACCAAAGATCCAAATATGAGCTTTGGAAAACGCTCATGTCACATTTCAACCTACCGCTAGATCTGGAAGATGGCACGAAGTTGAAAGTCAAGGAGTGGGCTCTTAAGAAGATGACCACACAAGTCCAGAGCTTCAAGAAAAAAATATGGAGTGAATATAAGAAGAAAAAGAAACTCCAACATTCACTGGAGCACTAGAGAAGCAAAATTATCACTGGGACACATTTAAGGCGTTCAAGGAATCATCTGAAGCTGTGGAAAGGTGAAAAAATAAGTTAAATGCTGCGAAAAAGGAATATCACCATGTTTTGGGGCCTGGTGGCTACAAGACTGGCGCGCCTAAGTCGGAAAAAAGAGACGCCGACCTGATTGCTAAAGGGGTCACTCAAGAAACAGCGGAATTTCCCGAGAGGTCCAAGCGCTGGTTGTACGGGCATGGGGCATCGTTGGACCCAGAGACAGGGAAGCTTATTCCAAGGGAGAAAAATAAGGAAAAACTTCAAACGGTCACCAAAGAGCTTGTTAAAGCAATAGAAAAAGTTCGAAAGGGAACGTTCAAGCCCGACAGAGAGAATGATGAGTTGACACTCGCCCTCGGGAATCCTGAACACAAAGGAGGAACACGAGGCTATGGCCCCGATGTTCCGTGGAAGGCTGGGTTTCCGGAGAGCGCTGACACTTATAGAAGCCGTCAGAGAAAAAAGAAGCTGGAGGCAGACCGGATCCAACGCCTAGAAGCAAATCACAAGGAATTGCAACGCATGGTCATGCGGCAGCAGGAGCAACTGGACACAATTAATAGCTATCAAAGGGCATCTGAGCGGCAGCAAGAAGGTCCTGCATTCCACAGTATCGACATCCCATCTCAGCTGAAAAGCAGTGTGGGTTCCATGGCGGTCCTGGGTGATCATGATGCACTGATGGATAAAGCACCGATGGCTCGCTACCCTGTGAATAATATCACCGAGAAGAAAATGTGTGATCTACATCAGGTAATGAAGAACATATCCTTCAAGGTGGCGGTCAGCTTTGCTTTACCTAATGAAGCGGGAGCATGCTTACATGGCAGTTAGATTCCAGCTGGCTATGCTCGTGTCGGGGTGGATGAAGTTCTGAAGGAATTTGAGACACTGGAGCTTGACATGGCTGGATGTGAAGGGGAGACGACACTGGGAGAAGTCAGGGGTGGTATCATTCTATGGAAAAAGGAATACATCGTGTTTGCAGACTCCACCCCTCCACGGACTCCTCCTTGTAACAATCCACCTCAGCAAAGTCCACCCCTCACCGAGAGGGACCCCAGCGCGAGTCCATCTCGATCTCCGGCGCGTCATCCGTCTCCGCCCACTAAGCTGCTAAATAAGCGGAAGCTCACCGCTTTGCCGACTAAGATTAAAGGTAGAAAGAAGAAAAACAAGGACGACAAGGCTCCTGAAAAGTTACCTTACGACATGAATAATGAGGAAAATAACGCGATCGTGGCTGCCGATGTCAAAAGACAATTTGCACCGAAAAAACCCGAGCCAAAGGAGAAACTAGCTCCGGAGGTCGTTGTGCGCTTCGTGAAGAACTTATCAGACCCGGAACCGAAGTTGCCATCAGACTATGAGCGCTCTATTCGGAAGTCATATAGCTCACTGGGGAAAAGGGGGAAAAAATTCCCCAGCTCGGAGAACAGGAACAACAATCGATCGCCACGCTCAAGTTGTTTTCCGATAAGGACATACACAACGACAGTACTGGACTCAGTGTTGCTCAACTCATAGGCGACACTGGTTACCCCATTGCTGAAGTAGCATGGAAATATGTTCATGGGCAGTCTCTAGTCAGACCCGAGCAGGTCCCAAATCTAACAACACAAATGCGAAGATTGCATGACTGGTACATGAAAGTCGAAAAGGAAGTGCGAACCATGCTCATGGTGGCAGTTAAGGAAGAGCACTTCTTACAAGAATACGATGTGCATGTTGATTTTACCGAACTTTTTCAGTTATACAATCAAGACGCCCTCGACAAATCTCTCGTCACTTGCTATTGTCTGTAATTGGTTTATTTCCGTAATTTAAGTCTTTAGCTCAGCTCGTTCATTGCCTGTAATTATTATCACTATATTTTTTTGTATGCTATTATGCAGAATGAAGATTCTAGAATGGAAAAAAGAGAGAATCTGGGACGTTGGGTTCATTGACCCAAATAACATTCATGAATATACCATAAAAAACCATGCCAAGGACATGGAGAAACTTTTGCTATGGTTTTTAAAGGAACATAATACCAAAACACAAATACTTTTTCCTTACAACTTCAAGTGAGTGTTACTGTCTTGTACACATTCTATTTTGCTTATTCGACGTTAAGTGTAATTGATGAGTTATGCATACCTGCCTATATAAACGTGCACAGCTTTCACTGGATTCTGCTAATCATTAGAGTTGACGAAGGAACCGTTGAAGTCATGAACTCATTACGGAGAGATCCTAAAGAATACACCAGCTTGGTTAATATGCTCCAGAAGTAATTTCAATCATTATCGCACTATATCGATCTCTTTTGTTCATTTCCTGATACCAAGTAATTAATAATTCCTTTATTCATTTTCTTTGCTGCGCAGGCTTTGGAAACAGTTCATCAAGAATGAAGCCGGTGAATGGAAACTGGAGCTGCAATTTGTTCTGAACCAGGTAAATAGTACCAGCTAAGTCTGCGCATCTCTTTAATTCTAGTTTCAATACCATTATCATGCTTGATTATTATTTGATTAAATTCTATTCTCGTACAGTGGTGCCTGAGGCAGCCATATATGACTAATTTATGTGCATACTACGTTTGCGACTACATTCATATGATGACCAGTGAAACCACAGAAATCGAAGACAAATTGAATTATGTAAATACTATTCATAATTTTTTTAAGATGATTTGATATATATATACACACAACTCATATATTCATATTGATCTCCTTCTTTTAAAGATGACAAGGATGCAGAACGCGCTCCTATCAGAGGACCGCGTAAAATCATACCTAAAACCAGAGAATACCATAGCCGATAATATGCCTCCATATAATTTAGTGATCTCCATGTAATTAAATAGATATATATATATATATACCAAATTGTATGTGTATGTATATGCATCAACGTGATCTCCATGTAGTATGAACTTTATGTATACGAAAACTTTTTTTGGCGCATCGACGTGATCTCCATACAATGGAAAACATAAAATCCGAAACCCTAAACCCCTCATAAACCCTAACCCCGTAAACCCTGAAAAATAATTGAAAAGAAATAAAAAACACAAACCTTTAGTCACGGTTTCCACCTGCCCGCGCACGGCTCCGCCCACGTGGAGAGTTTTTAGTCCAGGTTCGTGGCAAACCGAGACTAAGGAGGAGGCTTTAGTCCCAATTAGGTAGTCCCGGTCCAGGACTAAGGAGGAGGCTTTAGTCCCAATTAGGTAGTCCCGGTTAGAAAACCGGGACTAAAGGCCCTTCCCAATTGGCTCTGTAACCCTTTTTCTACTAGTGTTGTGTTGCGCTGCGTGGTCTTTTTCTCGGCAAGGCCGGCACATTCTGCTAGCTTCTAGCTGCTCGATATCCCCAAGACACACTCTCAAATCTAGAGGCAGGAAGGATGTTCCGAGCAGTGAAGCATGTCGTCGTCGTTGGGGCAAAGAAGAGCCGAGCTGAGCTAGCCTTGTCCGCCTTCGCCGGCCACTTCTCCGCGGCTGCCAACTCGCAGAGGTCATCACGATCCCTTCGCGCTCGATCTTGTCTACTGTTTGCTTTCCTGAGCCCATGAATAGTCATGGAGACGTACATGGACGATCGGTCTCTAAGAGCCTGTGGATTTGGTTAATTTTTTGGTTGGCCGGGAAGGTGGCCGTGATCACCGGCGGCGCCAGCGGCATCGGCAAGGCGACAGCCGAGGAGTTCGTCAGGAACGGCACAAAGGTCGTCCTCGCCGACGTCCAGGACGACCTCGGCCGCACCATCGCCGTGGAGCTCGGCTCAGACTCCGCGTCCTACACCCGCTGCGACGTGGCCGACGAGGCGCAGGTCGCTGCGGCCGTGGACCTCGCCGTGTCCCACCCCGGCAAGCTGCACATCATGTTCAACAACGCCGGCATCAGCGGCGCCCTTGTGCCGGTACCGCTCGGCTCCCTGGACCTCGCCGACTTCGACCGCGTGTCCGCGTCATGGCGGTCAACGCGCGGGCCGTGCTCGCCGGCGTCAAGCACGCCGCGCGCGTCATGGTGCCGCGCCGCGGCGGGAGCGTCATCTGCACGGCGAGCACAGCGGGCGTTCTCGGCAGCGTGGCGCTCCCTCCGTACAGCGTGTCGAAGGCGGCTGTGCTGGGGCTCGTGCGCGCCGTGGCCGGGGAGATGGCGCGGTCCGGCGTGCGCGTGAACGCCATCTCGCCCAACTACATCCCGACGCCGCTGGTGATGGGGTACATGGCCGTGTGCTACGCTGGGGCCAGCGCCGAGGAGCGCAGGCGGATCGTGGAGAGGGACATGAACGAGATGGACGGGCCGGCGCTCGCGCCGGAGGACGTGGCCGCCGCCGCCTTGTACCTGGCGTCCGACGAGGCCAGGCACAACCTCGTCGTCGACGGCGGGTTCACGGTGGGGAAGGTGCCCAACGTGCCGGCCCCGTGACGCTGACAGGTCTTGAGGACGCCATGATTTGATCTGCCCTGGACACATCATCGGATATACAGTGCTTCACTTAGCTGTGCAATAACGCTTCATGGTACTATGAAGAATTACGCATGTTCAGGTGCAGCTGTGTTGTGTTGCTGCGCCGGAATACATCGATCATTCATTTCTTCAGATTTGCGAGAAAGATTCTTCATCCTGATGAACAACTTTGTCAACTGGAACAACCACTGGAACACAAATTGTCTCAACTCTTAATAACGAATATATGACTCTCTTTTCTTGGTTTCGATAACAGCTTTAACGTTGACATATGAAACACTTGTATACGACGACTGACCTAAGAAACTGACAATAACACATGACTTCTTCGCAAGAAGAAAGAAAATAAGTACACATGACCTCATACATGATTTCATTTTCATGTTAACATATCCCTGCGGTAGTGCTTATGCAAACGAAAGATACACCGATTACATTGGGGAAATTTTTGTTTTTGCCACACTAGTTTTCAATCATTTTGCTTTTGTCACTCTAAGTTTTGATATTTTGCTTTTGCCCTCCCAGTTCCAGGTAATACGCCATTTTTGCCCTCCGTGGGGCAAAAGCAAAAGCAAAATGGTGAAACTTTGAACGGCAAAAGCAAAATGGGCAAAAACTAGTGTGACAAAAACAAAAATTTCCATGACATGTATGCAAGCCTTTCGATTTGGCAAAAGGCCAATTTTCTCCGGTCGTGCAGGAAAATGATGAGTTTATTTTTCTATTTGATCTAGATTGTGCAAACTGCAACGATTAGTTTTGGCATGGCCATTCTGCGTTGGACCAAATGGACATACAGTCTTCCTCTTTGCAGTGCAGTGAGTCAGTAACGCTTCATAGTACTCTCTAGCACCTAGTCGATCCCTTCATTCTTGAAAAGAATGCCTACAAATTATTTAAATTCAAACAATATAAATTGTCAACAACTATAATATATAGATAACATATGAAAATGTATTTCATGGTGCATCTGATGAGTACTGTATTTCAACAAACTCTTAACAATATCTTTCATGTTTAATTTTGCACAAGAATTTTTACTTCAAAAATGGGAAGGGGCACTTGTATACACTAGATGGTACAAAGCACATTGCCAACGAGCATAAAAAATAATAAAATTGTATGTATGCTAATATAGTAAAATCATAGTCATTTGATGTTCACGAATGATTACTCCAAGTGATGATATTTCATTATCAAGAGCATGCACACATTATCAACATATTACTGAGCTCATTGTAAATTGCAAAACATGTTTCTTCACGAAAAATCCGGTAATGAATCATTGCAATGATTCAGTTTAGATGCTAGAAGTTTCTATAAATATGTTAATGAAATCATGCATGTGCACTAGAAAACAATATCCAAGATATTTGTTAGGGATTACAATATAGACGTTTGCAATAATTCACAAACACTATACAGATTATGCAATTGTATATAAAATATTTCAAAAAATGAATTTTGTTGCATTATAAAGTTCAAATCTTATATTTACTAATTGGAGGCACCATACGAGCCTCCACGTTAATCCTGGAGGTTAGTGAATTTTGTCCATCAGATCTACCCATAATTTATTTGAAGCCGTCTGATCAAAGTTGTTTATCCAACGCGTATACGCGACTCTTCTCGCACGTACATCCCCGTCTTGAGTTCGATTCCAAAACCATCCTACAGATCGATCATTAATTAATTATTTTGTGCCATGCATGCAGACTAGCCTATCCCGTAGCCAATCGACGTCGGAGTCTGAGTCTCCCGTGCCATCTGACTGATTTCTGTCATGCACTGCCTCTCTGCCCATGGCCTCGCCGTCAGTATATATGATAGTTCGCCTCCGCGGCGGCGGCTGCCAAAATTGGCACGATCCGGCCGGATGCAGAGTTTGCCAAGGACGATTTACCTCTCCAGTGGCCTTCGGTGGATCATGCAGATCGTGCGATCTGAGATAGCAACGGTCAAAGTTTGCTTCACCTCTCCCGATCTGACGCAGCTTGGAGTCTTGGAAAACGAGCCTCTACATGGCTACTCAAGCAGTAACTACGATTGATCCCAGGTATGCAATTCCCTTCTCTTTTCAGCTATTCAAATCGATGTGCTGTGCTAGGAAACTACCGACTGATCCCATGACCAACTACTTCAACCTTTTATATAAGCTTGGACAACAAAGTAGCATGCATGCAGTAGTACGTACGAGGGTTGGTCATCCGATGACTGATTTTCCAACCCACTGCTTAGTGCTTACGCTTAGGTTCATCTCTTCACATGGCATGTAGCTTATAACAGGATTAATTCCACGGCACACGAGTTATAATGTGATCCACACGACGCAGATCACGTCATTGGACATTGGTACGCCGGCATGCATGTGCAACCATCACAGCGGCTGTGCGGGGTTGTGTGACTATCGTGCAGATCTTTTGTTGTGGCAGCCTGGCAAGACAAACCGCTAGAAGTTTTGCTGCAGTTCGGCAGTTTACCCATGTCGCCCACTGCAATATACAGGAAAACTGTCCTTTGTACAATTGTACTTAATCCAAATATACGTCAATGATCTTTGTTTATTCAGCTTTCTTGCTTAGCTTCTCCATATTTCATTCTTTTTTTTTTTTGAAACAAGTCGGTTCATCTATATATGTCCGTTAAAAAATGATTATATCAGCCTTAGCCCACTCTATTCTCTATGTCGTTGTTGTATATTCCAGTCGTGTCCTGGGAACCAGCGACCCACTACAATGTGTCAGATTAGTTTAATTAGTTGATCCTACTTCGACATGATCTAAGGGTTTCATAACAGTTAAGTTTCTTCTATTGGTGAATTTATGATATTAGAGATGGACTGTCTGTTAAATTTGTAAAAGTTCATATTCTATATAAAATATTTCGATAAGTAAGTTCCGATTCGTATAAATTAATTAAACGTTTTGTGAACATGATTTGTTTTCAAAGCTACCACTTCCAATGATTTCTTTAATGTTTGTTAGTGTACTAGCTTTCAGCAATTCCACTTGGATGGTTCTTCAAAAAAATAGAACGGAATGAGTATGCATGAAGAAGCAATATGTTTCCCAATATTACCACCAAGGCAGTAACTCATAGGCTCACGTTTGTTTAATTTGTTTGGTGGAATGTCATGATTGTGCCCTAAACTTAAGAAACTACTGCTCCGGTTTTGTTCATGAGTGTATGTTGACATATGTATATCATATTTTTTCCAGAATTGTAATTTTTTTCAGAACATCTAACTTTAAACTATCTTAATTCCGCATAGATATATTAGGCATTGTCAAATGGAGACACTTCTGCTGAAACGTACAATTTTTAACATTTTCGTTTCAGGTAAGAAAACTGCATGTCATTATAGTAACAGTTGAGTTATTATAAATAATATACATTGAAGTTCTTAATAATTATAAATCTATTTTTCATAATTATAAAATTTATTTTTCATAAATATACGCAGTGCTTAAAAAAGGTGTTAAACTAAATCATTATGCAAATATTTTAATAACTAGCCCGTGCAGCCGCACGGGTTAAAGACTAGTTTAGCATAATGCTTTGTTAATGATAGTCATTACTATCATATAACAAATAACAACATAAATAGTATTTTAAACCTTAGTAATTATGGACTTGTGGTTAAATATGCCTAATGAGTACTAACTACCTTTCTCAATAAGACTATAACATCTATCCAAATAAGTTCTTAAAAACTATAAAATTTTAGTATAAATTGTATTTTGGCTAAGGTATGTGTAGTTTCCGACCAGTTCACCTAGCGGAGGCAACACTCCCTACCGATTCTCCTAGCGGCAACGATCGCTCGCCACAAATCAGCTGCGGCTCTTTACTATTATTACTAAAAACAAAAATTCACTTTGAAGTAACGATTTCAGATATGTCACACATCTTGAAATATGATTGAAGGGTAAAAAACAATGATTGGGAACTGCTCAATAATCGTAATGTAACGAAGTATCCAGCCGTCCTCCTAAAACATCACCATGCACTCCTCCTCGCCCTCTTTTTTTTTCCATTTTTCGCATAGATCGAGAAACGAGGGCAGAGAGCGGCCATGACGAACACCAAAAACGTCAAACAAGCAAGCACTTAACAACATAAGGCATCACATGGGTCTGGCATCTACCACGGTTTATAGCCCGTTGCAGAATATAAAAATATTAGTGTACACTCGTATTTTTTTATGCAATGTAGACAACAAACATGGAATGGATATCCCTAATGGGCTTGTCCAACGCCAGACAAGATTTGTTGGCCTGGTTTCCTAATTTTGCATCCTTTTTTACTTCTGATTTTTTAGTTTCTTTCCAATTTAAAACTTTAATTTGGAATTAAATTTTTATATTTAAAATTTACACATGAACATTTTCTGACACACGTTAATATTTCTCGTGAAATACGTGAACATTTCTTTTTAATGTGTATGAACATTCGCTGTGAAATACATGAATATTTTGCAGATAATAATCAATCTTGTATGAACATTAATTTGTGAAAATACGTAAATATTTTTGTAGATTATGTGAACATTTTATTTGATAACTAGGAATAATTATCACTTTTTTTTTTGCATTGTGCGTGATATATACATGGACATTTTCGAGGTATCGTGAACACAGCTCGGGGTGAATGCTACGGCCAACACGAGCTAGCAGTAAAAGTGCAAAGCAAACCCTTGTCATCACGTACTCTCGAACTGGAAAGGATGACGAGCTAGCTAGCAATCCTAGCATGTGCAGCTAGCCGAGCAGACATCAAGACTTAATTTCCCGGTGCCTTCCTTCTCCCCCTATCGAGTTTCCAAATCGGTGAAAGCATCCATCAGTGTAGGGGGGAGGGGCAGATGCATCGATGGCATTTCTATCTCACTGCCACACCGCATCATTCGGAGATCGATCGAGTACCGCAGCAGCTCACGGCGCGGCCGGGCATGGCTGGCAGGAGGCTAAAGCTCATCGTCGTCTTCTCCAGAGCCGGCGCTGGGCGTCTTCATCCTTGCTTGGAAGTGGTGGAACACATGGTTCATCGCCTACACGTACGTTGAGTAACCTGCGCCCCAATTAATTTGTTCTTCGCTGCTAGCCCGCTTGCCTTACTTTGAGCAACTCTTTTCAATTTTCAGCTTGTTGTGGTACGCGCTTTTCGACGGTGCCATACTGTGGTACCAGGTCCGCTGGCTGTGTCTCGGCGTCGAGATCCCAGGAAATTTCGTTCTCTTCGGTCCTAATCACGGTGGAGTGGGTGGCCGCGTGTTGCACCTTCGGCACGGCGTGTGCCGCCATCACCGTCGACCAGTTCGCCCTGCAGTACCACTACTGCGCCTCAGGCGCCGCCAGCGTGCTGTCCCTTGTCGCCGCCGCGCGCGATGGCATGCGTCGCCGGGGCTCTCGCCGCGGTGTCGGCCCTGGGGATGCTTTGGGTCCTCAGCTCCCGATTCCTCCCGGCGCAGGCGCCCTATTAGTCTTGCTGGTTCTCGTCAAGTTAGGGCATCCGTAATGTTTGTTATCAAAGCACACCACAAGGTGGGACCCACTACCCAAGCTTGTAGCAATTCTATTCTACCACAATGTATAAGGTGAACTTTAGCCATAAGTTGAGACCCACGTGTACTATCGTTACACACACATATGTGAGAGATGGAAGAGAGAAACAATTTTTTAGTACTTGTGGGTAACCTACAAGTTTGAGGTGCACCTTAGTCATTAGTCATATGGATATGTTTGCTTTTCTTCACAATGTATAAGGACACCATAAGGATTGCCATATAAGACATAGGACATGTACATTGCTGGACGCTTATCTAGGCGCTTAGGCAGAAAAGCATCGGGCAATTAATCCTGGCGTCCATGCAAGAGCGTAGAGCTCCAACGCGAACCGAAATTCAAGCGCTTGCTAGCTCCTCCGATATTCATGCCGCAAGGGAAAAACGAGCTAAGCGTCGGGCGCCAGGCTTTGCGGCGACGCTCGCAAATAAGCGTCCGTGGCTGGGATTATACCTCGTAACTGCCCACACTCCCGGGGGCATGTACACTCCTAGGCGCTAAAGTAGGCGCTTAAGTGGAGAAAATAAAGGAAATTAATCCTACCGTCGGCAGCACGAGTCCTGGTCTCCAACGCATGTCTCAAATTTGAGGCGCTTATCTTCTTAACCAACTGATCCCGAGTTTCATGCAGCAGCCTAAATTCTAGCGAAGCGCCCGACGCAAAACGTAGCGTCGAAGCATCTAATTAAGCGCTCATGGCCGGGATTGAATAACGTAACTGTCCAATCGGCCGGGAAATACATCCTGGCGTCCGTGGCTAGCGTCTCCCGTTGTACCTACCCCCTTATTAGACCACTGTGATGATGGCTGATGTTATGAACTTATGATTCGTAGTTTGGAAGGTAGTAGTTTGTCGACTCTGTTTCCTTGGTAACTCGAGTTCAGTAAATGAAATGAAATTAGGGTGGTGATCCTCTTTGGTTCATCCTGCCGAACACACATCACCGTTAATTACACGGCTTGCCAAATCGTGACACGTTTGGAGTTCACTGTCTCACTACTGATCCCTCCTCAGCGCCTCCAGCGACGGCATGCTGACACCCTTGTGCGCAGTGAACCCGCCGTCGAGGAGCAGGTTGTGCCCCGTCACGTACCTGGCCTCGTCGGACGCCAGGTACAGCGCCGCCCTGGCCACGTCCTCCACCGCCAGCACGGTGCCGTCCAGCTCTCTCCAGTCCCTCTCCACCACCATCCTCAGCGTGTCCTCTCCCACATCGGGGAACATCTCCGCCATGGACCGCACCGTCAGCGGCGTCGCGATGGCGTGCGGCGAGATGGCGTTCACCCGGACCCGGTCGCGCGCCAGCGGTCCCGCGGCGGCGCGCACCGCGGCGATGACGGTGGCCTTGGAGACCGCGTACGCCAGGATCGGAGAGCCGAAGCCGAGCACGCCCATGACGCTCCCCGTGCAGAGAATGCTGCCGCCGCGGCGTCCGGGCGCCATGACGCGTGCGCCGTGCTTGATGCACGCGACCGCCGACCGGGCGTTGACCGCCATGACGCGGTCGAAGTCGTCGAGGTCCAGCGCGCCCACGGAGGTCTGGGCCGGCGACCCGGAGACGCCGGCGTTGCTGTAGAGGATGTCCAGGTGGCCGTGTTGCTGGACAGCGAGGTCGACGGCCGCGGCGATCTGCGCCTCGTCGGAGACGTCGCAGCGGGTGTAGGCGGCGTCCGGGCCGAGCTCCGCGGCCACGGAGCGGCCCAGGTCGTCCTGGATGTCGGCCAGGATGACCTTGGCGCCGTTCCGGATGAACTCCGCGGCCGTCGCCTTGCCGATGCCGCTCGCGGCGCCCGTGATGACCGCCACTTTACCGGCTAGCCTCTGAGTCTGAGGATTCGCAGCCGTGGAGAAGCCATGGACGACCCCCGACGGGATCGCCAGACGAGCTACTCTGCCACACTTCTCCCTGCAACATACACACTCATATGTCAGAATTCAGAACACCATCCACTTCATCAGAATTTTGATTTTAAGTGAACTTCAAACATTACAAGACCAAAATCTTATGATACCTGAGGACTAGCTGCAGGGCTCTGAACATCCCGCTCGTATAGATCTTCGGCGGAGCAGGGTAGCCTCGAGTGATTCAGCGCCGGTTCCTCCTTTCGTTCGTGTAGACGAGGTAGCAGTGCGGGCTCTGTCGAGACGACTTGTAGATTTTTGGTCTTCCACTTCGGATCTTGTGCCAATGTCTCCTCCGTCGTCGCTATCCCGTCTTCACCTAATGCTTCGGATAGATAGAAGTCAATTCCACGGCTTTTGGCACGACGTGGTTTTCAATCACGATACGTGTCGATACCATGGCGTGTGAGCATCTACAGTACATTCGTAGAGCGCATATTTTAAATCAAAGAAAAATCATACCCCAGAAAGAAACGAAAACACATAAGGAAATGGGTCACACCAAAACGAAAAGTACCATTTCATTGTCTACGTGGGAACAGTCATTTCTCTTTTAGCACTAACGTACTCCCTCCGTTCCGAAATGTAAGATGTTCTATCTAACTCACATGTTGGCTAGATGCAAACCCATATGAATGTACATACACATTTAAACATGTCCACATACATCTAGATACATGTGAATGTGGATAAAAACTAAAACATCTTACATTTTACAGTTGTTAGAGTAAAATCTTTGTCAATTTGTTATTCATGCTTGCCACGTCAACGGTGGAGACATCACAGTGAAGATGGTAGCCCAGGACACTTCAAAGACCTACGCAACCCGAAGATGAGATGATGAGCAATAAACCATGACAGAGCTTATGCAATAACGGCTCCTGCCCGTTATTTGTGGCTCACCAAAAGAGAGCACGCTACAAGAAAAAAATATGTTGCTACATGACCCTCAATTTTGGTCACTAGAAGGTCATAATTTTTTCATGACTTTTTTGTGGTCAGAAGAGCGGGCCCACTGGTTAGCAAAGTATGTGGTTCAAACTAGCAGGGCGAGTCCCACATGCCGGTCCCACTGGTCAGTAGGGTGGGTCCCACATGCTGGTACCACTGGTCAGACGGGTGGGTCCTACATTTGGGTCCCGCTAGTCAGCAGGGCGGGCCGACTTCTCAGCAAAATGTGGTTCAAACCATGTGGAAAACATTGACACAAGCGAAAATGATAACTAAGCACGACACGTATGCAAAATTGATAAACAAACCTGACAACGAAGCACGACATATAGGCAAGATTGATGAGGTGGCGCCCAGTCATAACAATGAACCACAATTTAAAAGGTGTTGAACAATTTAAAATGGTCTTAATCGACCAAACATAAGGCATTAAACCGTTGTTCTCTGCATTATGACTAGTTCGTGTGAGAAAATGATGACATTTCTTACTAGAATGGTCGTTATACTTTTTGGTTTAGACCCTCTAAACACCTTACGACCATTTGATTCAAAATCGTCATAGAATTATGACCATTCCTTCCACGATAATTATCAGAAGGTCACAAGTAAGCATATTTCTTACGGTGAGCATTGTCCATGTCCTCACCCACTCTTACCTGGCTTAGTCCTGGACTCCGTTTAATGTGTGATAACCACCTAACTGTGATCCGAGATAATCACATCAGCTAAACCGACCGCCATTTAATCGATACCGGGTACATCGACATTGTCAACATTTCATCTAAAAAAATGACAATGCCAACATGTGCTCGTGTAAAATTTACACCGGCGATGGTTTCCATCAACAATTTACTGCGGCATACATGGTTTGCACCATGAAAGAACAACTAAATCATTAATATGCCCAAGATAAATATACCTATGCTACTTCATCCCAAACTTCATCTACGCCATCAAGACCAACAAGGCACGACGATAAAGTTGAGCGTGAACATAGCAAAGGTCATGCTACCCACGACGCTTGTACCGACGTGGATGCGGGATCCGCCACCGCCCACACATATATCACCACCCCATGCACGGAGACACAAGAAAAAATGACAAAGAGCTTTAAAAACCCAACGGAAAAAATTAAGCACCCCTAGGGTTTCTGTCCTCCCGTCCGATGATCCTGGCGGCGAGACTCTGTCCCGTTTCGGTTCGTGATCAATCTCCGATCTGATTTGCTCTCGTTCTCTCTTCCCCTGCCTCACCACATCCCTCGTCTTAAAAGAGAGGTCACGACTGTTGGTCTAGTATGGTCATGCGGTGGAGGTGTGTGAATCTCCCCATGTTTAATCTTTCCACTACAACCGCTCTACTCCGGTGATAGATAAGTGAATGGTGCAAAGGTCCCAAGGGCTCAAATGGAGATGTTGCCTTGTCGTCCCAGGGCCTTGGTGTGCCTTGTGTAGGGATCGACTCCATGTTTGATCGTCTATAGATTGGAGAAGACAAATTTGATGACTTTGTTCTTCAAGATGATATGCTGAGATTTCGGAGAATGCCCGGGGGCCTGATGGTGGCTAGGGTTCACGACCCCAAATCCTTTAGCCACGAGGTGTGTGCTCGCCGTCAGCGAGGGTGCAGGCCACGACAGCTCCTCGATCAAATGTGCCCCTACTATGAGTCTATTTCATTGTGAAGTCCGACCTGTCAGATGGGTCCCACCCGTCAGGAACTATTCGTCTGATGGTACCATCGGACAAATATTAGTGTGATTTGTAACGACTGCAAAACTAAATCAAAAGTGTTACTAACTTGTTAATTAGCCGGTAATTTTTTTCTGTAATTTACTTGTGGAAAAGCAAAGTTTTGGTATAGCGCCCCCCAAGTGATATCAAGATTGCGGTTTGGCACCACTGTGTCCGAGAAATACAAACCAAACCGAGAACGGACTCCCATCCGAAATCGGGCCCCGCACGTCATCTCTACAACCCTTATATGCGAACAGCCCAAATCCCCTGTCTCCACCCCGGTCGATCCAATCGACCAAGCTTCACATACGCACGGAATCGCCGCCGCGTCGCATGGCCAACCACGGCGACCTCTCCCCGCCGGCCGACGGCCGCTCCGAGCAGCAGGTTCGCGCCTCCCGTCGATTCCGCGCATACAATTTCTGTTTCCACTCCCAGGGATTCCGCCATGGGGGAGAAACCAACATATATATCCTCATACTAGCGATGCAAATGGGATGGGACAGCCACTAAGCCCACCTCCCATCCCGTCAAAATATTCCGTTTATCCCTTTTGTGTGATCCCGATTTGTCCCGGCGGAATTAGCATGGCCATCCCACTAATCCCATGTTGTCCCGCCAGCTTACAGACACGGGGACTGAAAAGAGCACACCTGCGTGTGGACGAGTTGATCGAATGATCGGCTGCTAGCTGATCTTTAGCTCCGCATGTTGCCGTCGGGACCCGACGGGGCCATGTGTCCCACCTAGTAATTTCCCACTAATCCCTATTAGTCCCGATGGGTGTGAGATGGCGGGAGCGGGATATCCCAAGCCCGTGCCACTTGCATCCTTGCCTCATACGATCGCTTAAATAATTTGTCAAACTCTTGTTACTACTCTAACATAATACACTCTGACTTCCAATTTTGCATCTTTCAGCCGGTTCCAGTGCTCTACCAGTCACGCTACGGCAAAACACCCGAGGTATGCCATGGCTTGATTCCTCTAAGTTCTCTTGATGATATATATCATGGCTAGGTAAGGTTGACCACCCTTAATTTTGTGCGCGCTGCAGGGCACTCCGATTTCCTTTGTACTCTACTTCAAGCCACTTTCTCCAAGTGCTGCTGCTCGGGTAATTCATCTCATCTTAGTTCTTTCACGTGTCTGCCAAGAATTTTTAAGTAGAATCAGTTTCTGACTTGCGATCTGATTAAGCAGAGACCCGTGTACGAAGATGGAGCGACCAAGGTGCTATGTTTGACCCACATGTTTTCACCCGATCGACTCGAGGACGATGATTATTACCGCAACTTTTGCTGGAGGATGACGGAGGAAGGGCAGAGATACGGTGGTAAACTGGTGAAAACCGTGGTCCCACGGCCTGACCCCAGCGGCGCTCCGGTCGCCGGAGTTGGCAAGGTAAGTGGGACTACATTTGAGTCTTGATTTATCTTGACAGGTTTTTGGTTAGTTTATTTTGATAGATAAGATCTCGCAACAGAGGGAAGTTAATCGTTTTTTGTATTGCAGGTGTTTTTGGAATACGCGGATCTCAATAGCTCAACATATTCGAAGACGATGTTGCACCGGATGTGGTTTCGCGGGAGGCAGGTCATTGCCGTGTTCTACCCTGAGGACAAGTTTGCTGATGGGGACTATGAAGCATAGAATGCAATTCCCAGCCTTTGAAACCGATTCCGAACTCCTGGCGATAGCACTTAATCGTAGAGGTCAAGATTTATCCCAGCTAGCTGCATCTATTGATGACCTGAACATCCAACTTCGTTCATGGTTTTCCTGGGCAGAAGTGGTTGCCCGTAAAACGCTCCGCAAACAAAGTAGCTCATGAACGAAAATACGCTGTGCCACACGGCGACGACGCCCTTGGAATCCCACCGTCCTCTTTGTTAGGAGCGCAGGGTCACGATTCTTCGCCCCACCCCACCGTATCTCATTTCCCCAATTTCTTTTTCTGCTCTGTATCGTTTGCGTATTCCACCGGCTTCCTGTATGACCGGCCCACATGGTGACGTAAGCTGAATTTAATGTGGGGAGTCGTTGTGCTCGTTACGACTCTCTTATACTCTGTCATGAGCAGTTGTTTGATGGCTATTTTTGTTGTTACATGTACACATGTTCACGACTCATTTATATTATAATCACGGCTAGATCTCATCCGCCTAAGATTTAAATCAATATACCATTGCATAATCTTAGTTGTAACCCACCTCAAACAAACTAATATGTGACACGAATTGCGAAGCAAATCTAATGGTTAGGGTGTTGCAACCCATATGTAACTGGATTTTTTAGTTGCCACCCGCTTGTAACTCTAAATTTCACTTACAACCCACATACAACTTACTGATTAACGAATCACGATGCAAATCTTATGGATAGAGAGTTGCTACACATGTCTAACCGGAAAAATCACAATGCAATTCTTTGTAAGACTTCTTTTGGAAGCTGAAAGAATGACATCATATACAGTACCATATTTCTTAGGACTAAATTTATGAGAACAAATCTCCCACCCATAGATAGTAATTTTCTTTTCCAACTACTCAGCCTCGTTTGTAGACGTATCTCGACATGTTCCCATTCCGCCTTGTCAATCTCCAATATTGTATTGGTATACCCAAATACCTAATAAGAAATTGACCTTGCTCGCACCCGAATAGTTCGGTATACCGAGCAACCGCATCCCGGGCCTCACCGAAGCAAAACAATTCGCTTTTATGAAAATTGATCTTTAACCTTGATAATTGCTCGAACGTTGATAATATTAATTTCTAATTCGTCGCTTTATCGAGGTCATGTTTCATAAATATAGTTGTGTCATCAACGTATTGGTGGATTGAAAGCCCACCATCCACAAGGTGTGGGACTACCTCTTTGGCCGTCCTCTTTGGCTCGCTCTATCATGATCGCTAACAAAATAGTTAATTCCGTGCAACACTTTTTTATTTCATAAATTGGCGGCGGATCTGTATACACCAGATGATAACAAACACTTTGCAGAATATCATATCGAATAATAAAATTAACATATGCAAGCATATTATAATCCACCCATTTTATGATCATTGGTGACTAATCTAAGCAATGTTGTTTCAATACCAAGTATATAGAATGCACACTTTGTTACAATTTTGCCACGAAAAGGAGTGAAAAATCATACTCTGGCAACTTTACGTAAGGCAGAGTTGGGTTTAGTCTACAAGTTTATAAATATATTTATTTAATGGTACACTAGAAACCGCTATGTGATATTTGTTATATCATATTCTTGACATATCTTTATAAATTATGTATATTATACATGGTAAAAGTAATAGTTGTAGATTATATACAGTTTGATATCTTTCCATTATATTCATCACAAAGAAAAATATACCAACTTGTGGTTAAACTGTGTACACAAATAAAAATTATTTTGTAATATTGTAACATGCTAAGAATAAGATATAGTCAAGTATAAATGTTCAGTACAAATTTTATCCATTCTAATTCATCTGGGGTCCAAATTTTTACTAGCTCGGCCCTGTGATTTGTCAATATTTATTAAATAAATGATTCGCCCTAGTCACAAATTTTTCGTTGGACTGAGCATGGTCAGTGACAAGCAAGAACATTCTCAATTTTGCTAAAACCAATTGTATAATGAATACACGAATTTGATTGTATCGCTTTTCCTTTATACTACTAGTATGTAATTGTTCACAACCTCCATTACGGTCAATAGAAAAATCTATCAGTTCCGGATGTGAAACATGGTGTGAGGCTAACCCATCACATAATGTGGAGCCAACACAACTCTGCAGAAGACAAGTGTCTGGATTCAAACTCCCAGGTTCAACAAGTGATATGCGTTGACTAGCTACGTCGTAGATATCATGAAGAGAAACTCGGGCCAGAAACATAGTGGTAACATGACACTAACCAGGGCGAATCCCTCTCTGCCCAAATGTGAGTGCAAGACTCAGCCACCTCCGCACTCTCTACTCCAGCATGTTATTTGTAAATAATAAATGATTATGAATATTTTATTTGATAAAGTGTATTTCATTATTCAAAATATCACGAAGATACAAATTTTACACCCAAGCTCTTGTTAATTAGTATGCACACAATCAAAACAAACCAAATTGGTATAAAAAGTAAAATAAGGCGATGTACAAATATCAAAAAGAGCTTGTTGTTCGCCTATGAATCTGGAGTGCCAATCCGAATATAACGATGCCATCCATGTGGGGTAAAATTCTCCATCGTCGTGCTCTCAAACCGTGAAGAGATCTCCGTAAATAGGTCTCGAAACTACACGCGTGGTAAAGACAACAATAAATGAAGCAAATGCGTGCATCCGTAGATGACACAAAGTGAAATTTTTATTATTAGAAATCTTGTCATATCTAAAGAGAATTATATACTTGTGATCAATATCATCTAGCTAATTGCAAAAACATTGATAATACCATGTGGAGGATAAATATTAGACCCTACTTAGATGATTAGTCATACACACTACCTGAATGACTCTACAGAACGGGTGGAATTGCACTCAAAAAATTAAGTGTTTTATTGTTTCATAATGATCCCAAAGAACACACTCAATAATTACATGTCAGTTATACTTTGCAAGGTTGTCCTTAGTCTAGATGGTAAGAGAGCACTGATGCTATGAACTTATGATTTGTAATTTGGAAGGTAGTACGTGTACTTAGTGGATTCTCGAGTTGTCCGCCCGTGATGACCGCCACTTTACCGGCTAGCCTCTGAGTCCGAGGGTTCGCCGCCGTGGAGAAGGTATGTGCGACTACTCTGCCACACTTCTCCTTGCAACACACACTCACGTGCAAGAACAACGTCCACTCCATCAGTAATTTGAAGTCTTACTGAACTTCAATTCTTCGAACATTACCAGACCAATTTCTTATCTTCGTTGAAAAAAAACTCAGATCTATCTATCTATACTTTTTATAAAGTAAAACCCCAATAACATGCATTAAAATTCAAAAAAAAAAACATGCATTAAATTAGTCTATCTCTACATGCAAGGTGTCCACATCATTCACTATTTGAGCCATTCATTTATCCATGTCATCACCACATCATCCACTATTTGACACATTCATTTATCAATGTCATCCCATATTTATTGATTTATATTCATTTATCAATGTCATCCCACATTTATTGATTTATATTCATACATAGATGTAAGCTATTTACATTATAAATTCTGTAGCCATACAATTTTCCACATCATCAATGTTAGCGGTTAAATATAACAACATTTCATATCGATTAAAGTTCGATTTTCGACTATTGTGCCTAATCAAATCTCTCATATTTCGGAGAATTTTTTTATTCATGCATTATATATTCTTTCTTTTAAACCATAATTTTTTTTAAGGTTCCCGCTGCAACGCGCGGGATATCTTTCTAATTCTTATGATACCTGATAACCAGCTGCACGGCTTTGAACATCCCGCTCGTCTGGATCTTCACTGGAGCATGGTAGATTCGCGGGATTCAGAGCTGGTGCATCTCTTTGATCGTCTAGACGAGATAGCACCACTGGCTCTGTCAAGACGACTTGTCTAGGCCTGCAGGTTTTTGGTCTTCCACTTTGGATCTTCTGCCAATGTCTACGCTGCCTCTGTCGCCTCTTCAGTCTTCACCTAATGCTTCGGATGAACAGAAGTCAACTCCACGGTTTTTGGCACGACGTGGTTGTGAAATCACGATACCATGGCGTGTGAGCATCTAAATTCATGGAGCGCATATCTTCAAACGAAGGAAAACGATGCCCCGGAAAGAAAAGAAAACATATAACAAGGGTAGATGGAATCACTAGCATAGCATGGCGCGTTAGCCTCTTGGCTCTTGGGTCAACGAGGCTATTGAGATGCATCCTATCTATATTTTGCACTAACTGTTTCTTAGTTCATCCAGGACTTTATTGGATCATATGAAAAGAAAGCTATTTCTTTGCCCACATAATTTTTTTTAGAGAGCATGCAAAATGTGTGCCTTATTTTTATAGAAGGGAGAGTTTCAGTACATAGAAATGACAGCAGCGTTCCCCACATAATTAAGAATAGTCATTTTTGTTTAACATTTACATTCTATATTCATTAGAGGAAAATCCTTTTAACGTTTTGGCATCCATGCTTGCGGCGTCAACGATTGAGACGTCACAATGAAGATGGTGCAGACGTTGAGGCTCGAGTGTGCTCACCGGGAGTAGCGAATCCACGACAACAATAGAGGGTAGGCTTACATAACAATTGTTTGAGCTCACTAATGAAATATTTTTTTCACGAGTATTACTAATATAAATAGAACCAGTGGCGGAGCTTACTTAGGTCAGGGGGCCACGCCCCCCCCCCCCCCCTCCCCCAACCCCAACCAATGGATATTTAGGGTAAAAACCCTTTTAAATTGTCCTATTCCCGCCTCACCCTCTCCCCATATTTGACAAATAACTCTTCAGCCTTCTAACTTATTTGCCCCTTAGGAATTTGGTCTAAGCTCTTCCACTGCATAGAACATCATGGTTTCATATCTAGTTACAAAATCAGCTAGATAACGTGTAAGGTAGTATTACTTGATAGAAATAATGGGTTACTATCACGGTTATCCATCAGTTTGTTGGCTATCAAACCAGAGAAAATTGGTCGATCGAGTGAATAAGTCTAGATACCATGCTAAAGAGCGCTTTTGCTTAATAAACGTGTCTTTAGCAACTCCACCTAGTTTACTATTGCGTTGTTGTCACTTGCATGCACACACTTGCTCGTGTATGGTTTGTATGTGGTCAGAATTGGAAAGAAATCCTCAACATATAATGGGTTTTACCACTTAATTAGCTGAACATATGGGCATGCATACACGCCTACAACCTCAAGTTGTAAAGCCGTGCACTACGTAATGTGTACATCTTCATTCAGCAGCTCTGTTTTCCAGAATAGTGGATTTGAATCTCTCACCATAATCCATGACTCGGGCATATATATTTGATAAACTATTGGTTAAACTAGAGGGAGGCTCGAGCCTATTGAAGCCTACCTGCTAAATTCGCCCCTGCTCACCGCTTTGCAGCCAACGACATTGCCAAGACCACCACGACGAAGCTTGTGTAACAATGGCGCCCGTGTGGCATTGTCCATGTCGTCACCTACTAAGTCGGCCACGAGGGATTTAGTCCGTTGATCCGTACAAAAACTCCGAGTCGGCTTAGTCTTGCGGTCAATTTAATATGCGATAACCAGCTAACCGCGATACGAGACCATCATAAGCCGGCCGCCATTTAATCGGCGGTAGGCTAAGACGAGGCATCGACGATGCTAACATGTGCTCGTGACAAATATCTACTCCTTCCGTCCAAAAATAAGTGTCTCAAGTTTGGCAAAAAGTGGATTTATCTATACATGAAACATGTCTAGATACCTCCACTTTTGGATATAAGATGTCCACGACAAATAAACCCATGCTACTTCCTCCCAAACTTCATCTACGCCATCAATACCGAGGAGGTAAGACGGCAAACGTGAGCGTGAACCTTGAAAAGGCCACGGTACTTGCAACGCGTATACTGACATGGATGAGGGATCTGCCACCGCCCACACATATCACCAGCCCATGCATGGAGACACAAAGGAAGATGACCCAATCTCTGAACTTGGCAATCTGCTGCGACAAGAATGCAGACATCAGATCAGAAAAGGTTTAATTCAGTGGTCATCCTAACTACCTGGAAAATTTGGAAGGGATGGAACGGTCGTGTTTTCGAGAAGATTTTAGAACCCTTGAAGAAGCTTTTATCGATAATCAGAGAGGAAGCAAATTAAAATCTTTGGAGCAAGGTCAGCGGTAGTCGTTTTGCCATACCAGTAGATCAGAATTCTCTGTAGCCAAAGATAGTACTCAAAGACGTATATTAAATATGGTGAAAATCACACACGTCGTCTTACATTTTGAAATGGAGGGATTATCTTAACATAATAGAATGGCTAATTTGCGGATATACACTCGCGATCTCTTGGCAAGAGACCCATAAGAACAAACCCATGTGACCGGCCGAGAGCAAGTTTAGTTAACATGGTATTTTCTTTTCGGGTGAAAAGTCTTGTAGGTTGTAAAAAGTCTATATAACTAGTTTCTTAAGAGAGTGGACTAATGACACTCAAGCAACATGGAGCTCGTTTTGAAAAGAAATCAAAATCGCACTTTTAAATTTTCATATATCATGAAAAATTCCCATATATAGATAATATCGAGATATACAAGTGTGCAAAATTTTAAACCAAAATACGTTGTATTGTGGGATGGGCAAAAATGACAACTGGGTGGTGAATAGTACACAGTATGAAAAACTTGAAATTGTACCCGATTTGTCTTATTTGTGCAACCCAAAATATAACGAATTTTGGGTGGAAATTTCGCCCGTCTGTAGATTTCGACATTATCTTCATCTGGGAATTTTTTCACGATTTTTAGAAACTCAAAACTGCCGATTTTTATTTTTTTCAAAAAACGAGCACTTTATTGTTCATAAATTGGCGGGAGACTTGCAGACACCAGGTTATAAGAAGCACTTTACATTCTCCCTCCATCATAATTTATACGGCAAGCACGCAGTCTAAGAAAAGTTTGACAATTAAATTTGGTCAACAAAATATAGATTATATGTAACAAAAATGATACCACTGGATTTATATTGAAAATAGGTTTTCAATGACATAATTTTTGTGATATAAAATTTATTTGTTGTTGACTAGATTAGTGTCAAAAGATGTTCTTAAACTACATGTGCCCTATAAACTGTGATGGAGGGAGTAAGATAATATCAAAATTTACATATAAAACATACTATAATCCACGCCATTATATGTTCATTGGTGGTTACTCTAAGCCATGTTGTTTCGATACATTGTACGAAACATGCGCACTTTGTTAAATTTTCACTTGATAACAAGTTTGACCACGAAAAAGGAGTAACATTTATATGTCATTGGTTCAGTTTGTAGTCTAGAAGTTTTATAAATATTTTTATTTAATCATACACTAGAAATCTCTATGAGATATTTGTTATATCATACTCCTGACGGCTCGTTATAAATTAGGTATAGAAAGAAAAATAATTGGAAAATACTTTTGCAAAGTAGAATTTATTGTTTTTCAATTATATTTGATACAAACAAAAACACAACAACTTGTGGTTAAACTATGTCAACAAATAAGAATTATACTTGTAACATGCTAAAAAATTAGACATAGATACGTATAAAAATTCAGTACAAATTATTTCTCCTTTTACATTACAAGTGAGAATAGCCCCTTATGAACTGACATAAATGTGTAGTCAGCAATTAACTAATAGTTATTCTGGTAGTCCTTTAGTGCTTTGATGTCATGTGATTTCTCTGATCCGATGATAGAGTCACTAATTTTTCGGTACCATAGAGATTCAATTTCAATGTGGTACATGTTCATGACCTACATTTACTATTTTTTTAAACAAAATGTTGGGCTTGCGGCTGAGGAGGTGGCTGAGATCTGTCAGCTATGCGCAAAGAGGGCTTCATCCTGGTTCATGCCGTGTTGCATGACCTACCTATGTGTTGATTGTTGTTTACAATCCCCTCTGCAGTGCGCCTGTGGCCTAGGAGTGCACCCCGTTCCCATAACACCCGTGTTCACCACCAGCGACGGCCAGCCGATGCCCCGCATCTTCATAGAGGTGGTGAGACCCCAATGGCAGATATATAGGTACATTCCAGGCCCTAGCTTCAGCCTGATTTCCTTCTACGACACGGCGAGCGCGTACTACCGCCCGACGCTCAGAGTTCGATTTACAAGAGGGAGGGAGAGGGGGTTGTAATTGCCCCACAGTACGCATAGGATTAGCTTCATACCATTGAACTTTAGATTCTTTTGTTTTCGAGCTCTACTAATGTGCAAAGTCGACAATGAGTAGCACTTGAACTTCTTTACATGGTGAAACATATATAGAGGCGTTTATCTTCTTCACTACAACAAGGATGCCACGGTGCCAGTACGTACACATCGCCGCCGTGCTGGTCAACAACCCGTTCTCGTGGCACCGTCATCCGGCAATGCGTCCAGGTATGAGATGAGTCAATGCGTCAACAACGTTGAGTCGACGGTAAGTGGCAACGCAATAGACAAGTTCTTAATTCGTTGCTGACCCTTGTGACACGACCACACGACACGTTAGTATGTCCTACTACGCATGTCAGCTGTCTTTTATTTATTTGTTTTCTTGCTCCATAGATATTTTTTGTAGCTTGTCTAAAAAGACAATTTTTGGTGCTACAAAATGACTTGTCGCCTGAGTTTTTTTTTATCTTTTTAACATTGGCCAAGAAAATAGTATTTTTGTTCATGCAAGTTTGTGCGTGAGCATAAATGTTGGGATGTTCACGTGATTTTTTTAAATTTTGTTGACATTTTAAAAAACGATTTTCAACGGTGCACTACGGGAAAATGACTCGCCGCCGAGTGGTCTCAGCTTCGCTGAGTGCTAAAACGCGGGGGAACTCGGCGAAGACGCCTACGCCGACGCAGGACAAACCACACTCGGCGAAGTGAAGACCACTCGGCAAAAACACACTTCGCCAAGAACAGCACTCGGCGAAGAACCATTTTCTCGGCAATGACCAAAAAAGACACTTGGCAAAGCTGAGGTCACGGCGAAAAGGAGGGCCACGTGGCACCAGACAGTGGGACCCATGGGCATCGTGACGGAGCTGCCCTTCGCCGAGTGTCCCACTCGGCGAAGATGTCACCGTAAAAAAATATTTAATGGAACTTTTCTTTGCCGAGTGCCCCTCTCGGCAAAGAATGCGCGCGAAACTCTTTGGGTTTGCCGCTTGAATTAGGCCCCCTTTGCCGAGTGTGTCGGTGGCCAGCAATCGGCAAAGATTAGGGCGGGAAACGAAATTTCGCCCCGCGCCATTTCTTCGCCGGGTTGTTTTCTTCGCCGAGTGTTTCTCTCGGCGAAGATGGTAGGCGGGAAAAATATTTTAGTTTCGCGCCAAAACTTCGCCGAGTGCTTCATTTCGCCGAGTGTCCCTCTCGGCAAATATTGCGTTTTTCCCGCTCTTTTCACCACTTTTGCGTCTCGTTTTGGCGCCCGTTTTCAGCCCTAACGACGCCTATAAATAGGCCACTTCTCAGACAGGTTACTCACTCATGCTCAAACACAAAACATTCGGTCTCTCTAGCTACGTCCTACAGTGAATGCAAGGCATTCGAGCGTGAATCACTGTAGGGTTGTAGCTAGGAGAAACCGGGTGTTTTGTTTCAGCGTGAATCTCTGGAGGAGATCGATGTGGAGTTCTGGTGAGTCTGAACACCCCGAGCGTGGGCACTGCGTGTTGTCTCGCACTCCCGGCATGGTCAAGCTAGAGGAGAAGTGGAGCGGGCGCGCACTCATGGCGACGTTGGGAGGTAGCCGGCCACCGGTGTCGCCGGAAACGCGTGGGGGCGGTGGTGGTGCAATGCGGTGTGAACCGCCGCAACATCAAGGTGGAGGTTTGCGCTCCGCCATTCGACTTCTTCGTGCACTTCCGCTTGAGCGAAGACTGCACTCGTGTCCTCCATGCCTCCCCTGGCCTCGTCGTCAATGGCGAGACGCTCGTGATGAGCCGCTGGCATCGTGGGCATGGAGGGCGGGCATCGGAGCTGTCGTACCTAACGAAGCTGAGGTTTGAGAGGTTCCCACGGGAGGTGTGGGAGCCCCAAGCCGTGAACCAGTTCATCACCAGGCCAGAGGACAGCTGGTACCTGAGTGTGATGGCGTGGATGAAGAACCCATCAGAAGTTCCTACCATCTATGATGTGGAGGTGCCAGAGCCTGAGCTTCCACCGTCTGAGTTTGACGACCCCTACTCAACCACGACAAAGCAGTCACTGGTTCATACTATCCGAATCCATGTGGAGCAGGTAGTCGACCCGGGTCCGTTCTTCAGGACAGGAGGCCATTGCTTCGGAGGGCCATCTGGCATGGGATCGGCCGGAGGAGAAGATAACTGATGAGAAGATCGTAGGTGTTAATTATTTTTGTTGTTCGTGACTGTTCTAATTTTTTTCTTTGTTTGTTAGTCAATTATGTTCGTTTGCCAAAATGTACTAGTGTTATTTATTCATGTTAAATAAAATATGTCTTTGAGATTAAATATATATGTGTGTTTTATAATTCAATTTATTCTCGTCAGCACATAGCATGTGTTCTTATCCACTCCACCGACAACCACCTACCACGCGTGTTTCACCGGCCGTCATGCACTTAATTAACAGAAAAGAAAAAAAGAAAAAACTCACATGTGATATAACCCATTTCTTCTAGGTGTAAACTCCCATTTCGGGTGCAACGGGTGGAACCATGTGAAAACATGGGGCCAAACTGGGTTCCAAATATTCATATGACCTAACCAAACACAACCAAGGAGAAAAGTCCTTATAGCTACCCCTTTTCGACGCCCGTGGAAGGGGTAGACGACACGGTTGACTTTCGGTCAACTGTGGTGGTGTTTCGACGAAACCGGGGGCCGCGGAGCGTCGGAACCACACCAAAAACTAGGTGGTGCCATATAATATGCGTTAGAGTGTGGTGGGAGGCTTCAAGAGCCAGCATGATACTCCGAGGTGTGACCGGCTTCACAAACCGCACTTATCCCCCTCGAAGGTTATGCTCTTCTAGGTGGAAACTCCCATTTCAGGTGCAACGGATGGAATCATATGATAACATGTTCCCAAGTTGGATTCTTTATGTTCACATGGCCCACCCTAACACAACCAAGTATAAAAGCCCTTGGAGCTACCCCCTTTCGACGCCCGTGGAAGGGGTAGACGACACGGTTGACTTCTGGTCAAATCTAGGGGGGTTTCGACGGAAGCGGAGGCTTCAGGGTGTCGGAACCACACCAAAAACTAGATGGTGCCATATAATATGTGTTAGAGTGTGGTGGGAGGCTTCAAGTGCCAACATGATACTCCGAGGTGTGACCGGCTTCACAAACCACACTTATCCCCCTCGAAGGTTATGCTCTTCTAGGTGGAAACTCCCATTTCGGGTGCAACGGGTGGAACCATGTAAAAACATGGGGCCAAACTGGGTTCCAAATGTTCATTTGACCTAGCCAAACACAACCAAGGAGAAAAGTCCTTGTAGCTACCCCCTTTCGACGCCCGTGGAAGGGGTAGACGACATGGTTGACTTCCGGTCAACTGTGGGGGTGTTTCGACGGAACCGGGGGCCACGGAGCGTCGGAACCACACCAAAAACTAGGTGGTGCCATATAATATGTGTTAGAGTGTGGTGGGAGGATTCAAGAGCCAACATGATACTCCGAGGTGTGACCGGCTTCACAAACCGCACTTATCCCCCTCGAAGGTTATGCTCTTCTAGGTGGAAACTCCCATTTCAGGTGCAACGGATGGAATCATATGATAACATGTGCCCAAGTTGGATTCTTTATGTTCACATGGCCCACCCTAACACAACCAAGTATAAAAACCGTTGGAGCTACCCCCTTTCGATGCCCGTGGAAGGGGTAGATGACACGGTTGACTTCTGGTCAACTTTGGGGGTGTTTCGACGGAACCGGAGGCTTCGGGGTGTCAGAACCACACAAAAACTAGGTGGTGCCATATAATATGTGTTATAGTGTGTTGGGAGGCTTCAAGAGCCAACATGATACTCCGAGGTGTGACCGGCTTCACAAACCACACTTATCCCCCTCGAAGGTTATGCTCTTCTAGGTGGAAACTCCTATTTCGGGTGCAACGGATGGAATCATGTGTTAACTTGTGCCCAAGTTGGGTTCTTAATGTTCACATGGCCCACCCTAACACAACCAAGTATAAAAGCCCTTGGAGCTACCCCTTTCGATGCCCGTGGAAGGGGTAGACGACACGGTTGACTTCCGGTCAACTATGGGGGTGTTTCGACCGAACCGGGGGCCGCGGAGCGTCGGAACCACACCAAAAACTAGGTGGTGCCATATAATATGTGTTAGAGTGTGGTGGGAGGATTCAAGAGCCAACATGATACTCCGAGGTGTGACCGGCTTCACAAACCACACTTATCCCCCTCGAAGGTTATGCTCTTCTAGGTGGAAACTCCCATTTCGGATGCAACGGATGGAATCATGTGATAACATGTGCCCAAGTTGGGTTCTTTATGTTCACATGGCCCACCCTAATACAACCAAGTATAAAAGCCCTTGGAGCTACCCCCTTTCGACGCCCGTGGAAGGGGTAGACGACACGGTTGACTTCCGGTCAACTGTGGGGGGGGGGGTTCGACGGAACCGGGGGCCGCAGAGCGTCGGAATCACACAATTTGCCAAATTTAGGTGCATAAGAGTATGGTGACAGGTTTTAAATATAATTAAAAATATATTTGAATTACCAAATTTATTTGAAGCATTTTAACTAAATTAAATATTACTTCGCCGAGTACCACACTCGGCGAAGTATTCGCGGGCACTTAGGAAAAATTTGCCCCAATCCTGGGTCAAAATTCCCCAATCGGCCGGTTCGCTCGCACCCGCACCCTCGCGTCGCCCGCGCCACCCGCTCTCGCTCCGGTCGCCGCCCTCCCTCCTCCCACCGCCCTCCCCCATCGCTGGCGATCCACCCTCTCCTGCTCCTGCTTCGGTCGCCGCCCTCCCTCCTCCCACCGCCCTCCCTCCTCCCCCCGTGCGCTGCCAGCCATGGAAGGCGGCTAGGGTTGCGCCGTTGACGTTGAGCTCCTGCCGCTCCCTGGCCACGAGCTCCTCCAGCTCCCTGGCCTGGGTCGAGGTGCCGCCCGGGCTCCTTCTGCTCTCTGGCCGCGGTCGCCGCCCGTCAGCCGTCCTCCTGCTCCAGGCCGAGCTCCTCCTCCGCCACTTCCACGTTCTCCTCGCTGCGCCGTCCTCCTGCTCCAGGCCGAGCCCTCCAGCCCGAGTTCCCCCTCCCACTGGTACTGCTACTCTTCCTAGGGTTAGTATTTTTTGTTGTTGTTGAAATTGGTACTGGTAGTTAGTTAGTTTAGTGGTTAGTTAGTTTAGTGGTTGATTATGTTTAGTTAGTTTATTAGTTAGTTAGTTTAGTGGTTAGTTAGTTTAGTTAGTTTAGTAGTTAGTTAGTTTAGTAGTTGATTCTGTTTAGGATTAGTTGTTAATTAGTTAGGAGAGTTGCTTGTTAGGGTTAGTAAATAATTTGCTTAATTAGTCATTGTTATTTGTTAGTTATTAATTGTATTTGTGATAATGTGTGCAGGGTATGCAGCGAGGTTGACGACGGGAGCGTCGTTGTAGGGCAGGGGTCGGGCAGGAGCTAGTTGCCCGTATATTTTCCTCGATCACGCTTCAAGGGTAATGAACTTCCGCCTCTCTTGCTAGGTTTCATTATTTTGTAGCTCACCAAACTAGTCGCGTAACCCTAGGCGTCTCCCGTTCGGAAGGGTTATGGTTAATAAAGATGAAACTCTTTGTATATTTATGTGTACGCCTTGTCAAAGGTATTCATTATATACAAAGGGTTGTTTGCATATATTTATGTATGCACGTTGTCCAGGGTATACATTTATATACAAACAACTATATTTTTATAACCGTGGCCGTTTCGAATTGTCCACGTTTTTGGACAGCTCGAGTATGTGTAGTTTGTGTTCGTTTCCATGTTCTACTCCTATCTGAGACAGAATTTCGGTGGCGCCTCCCTGTTGTTCTCCGGATACACATCCTCTCAACATTTGTCGAGACGTGTATTTGGAGAGCAGCGGGGAGGTGCTGCCGAAATTCTGTCTTGGATAGGAGTAGACGTGGAAACGAACACAAGCTACACATACTCGGGTGGGATTAGGACTTATCTTTACCTAGTAGTGATAGGTGAGTGCATTCGACGCGTAAAATCTATAGCTTTATAAATAATTGATTTGATGATGCATGAATCTCTTTGTTAAATTAAACATGTTGTACATATGTCTGCATTAATCAGTGTGGATATGGAGGATCGTGAGTGGATGTAGAGCGGTCGACCTAGTGTAAGTCAGATCTCTAAGGAATGGATTACTAAGACTTTAGAGTTCCTGGAGATTGCATTTGATAAAAACCATGGGGTAGCTGGAACTTGGTGCCCGTGCAATAAATGCAAAAACCAGTGAAACCAAACAAAGGACGATATGGGTCTTCACCTTAGCAAGAATGGGTTTATGCCAGGCTATATCGTTGGACCTTGCATGGCGAGCGTGCACCTCGGAGAAAGAAGGTGGCGCGACAGCGCACCGAGGAGGCATCAACAGCTTTTGATATTGGGGCTGATAGAATGCTAGATCAATTCGCTAATGCACGAGCACCTGAAATTTCAGCCGAAGATGCAGATGGGGAGATGGACAAGAGCACGAAGGAGTTCTATGATACTTTGTTTGCCTCACAGAAAACCCTCCACGCCCATACAAAGGTTTCTCAACTTGATTCCATTAGTCGCCTAATGGCTGTCAAGTCCCAGTATCACGTAAGCATTAATTGCTTTGATGCATTCCTGCATGTTATTGCCTCTCTTCTAACGGAGACACATATTCTGCCAAAGAACATGTACGAGTCGAAGAAAATCCTCAGTTCACTTAAGATGGATTATACGCCGATAGATTCTTGTCCAAAGGGCTGCATGTTATTTAGAAAAGAACACATTCATGAAAAATATTGTCTCAAGTGCAAGTCCTCTAGGTATATGGAGGTCGACAGTGGTGATGGTCAGAAGTCGCAGCTCACAGTAGCCAAAAAGGTCCTTCGGTATCTTCCATTCTTGCCTCGGATCCAACGGCTTTTTATGACCGAGGAATCTGCCCAACAAATGAGATGGGCGGTAGATGGGAAGAGGTATCGTCCTGAGAAGATGGTACATCCGTCTGATGGTGAAGCATGGAAGAAATTCATTGTTAAGCATCCCAAAGCGGGCTTAAACAGGAGTGTAGCAATTGCCTTATCAACAGATAGGTTCAACCCATATGGTATGTCTGCTTGCACATATAGCTGTTGGCCGATGTTTGTCATTCCGCTGAATCTCCCCCTGGCGTCCGCATGCAACGACAAAACATGTTCTTGTCGCTTATAAATCCAGGGCCCAAATATCCGGTGAAGAATATGAGTGTGTACATGGAGCCGCTGGTGGATGATTTGTTACTTGCCTAGAAAGATGGGGTACGGACGTACGATGCCGTAGCAAAGATGCACTTCACTATGTTCGTTTGGTACCACACTTCCCTCCATGACTTACCGGCACGTGCGATATTCTGCGGATGGTGTACACACGGGAAGTGGCCTTACCCAGTGTGCTTGTAGGCCATGAATTTCGTTTGGCTGAGGAAGGGTGGCAAGTATTCTTGTTTCGGTATGTGCAGGACATTCAATGTGGTGGCCTCAACAAAGAAACGCTTACCTTCAGGCGTCCTTGGCCGTCTTATCAAGCAGCTTTACCCTGGTTTGATCGACCTCAAGAAGGATGGAATCGCCACTGGTCAAAGGGTGCCTGCTTGGTCTTGGGCCCACTTCACGATGGTTCCGGACTCCACCTTCGACCACCTTGGCAATCGGCTCATCACTGAGTTCTGGGTAAGAAATTTTTAGAACTTTACTACTTAATACCAAGAGTTTGGACTTCATCGTGTTAATTCCTTTGTCCTGATGCTCAATGATTCTAGGATTACTTCACACTTGTCGAAGGTGAAGGTAAAGAGGAGGCGGCGAAGCAGGTGTTGATTAAAATGGCGAAGAACCTCATCCCCGACCAGCTTTACGAGGCACGTGTTGGCTGTGTTGTCCAGTTCTATGCAGAGCAGATGCATAGGGTGGTCACCAAAAAGGATGCTAGGCCCATACACTTATTGAAAGCCCAGTACATGAAGGTAGCCACATATATTTTTTCTATTATTCTCCACATGACTGATAAAAAATTCTACTCATATGAATCTTTCTTGTGTTAAATAGGTGATTCCTCAGTGGCTAGCCGCCCAGAAGACTTGCTACAAGAAGATTGTAGACAAGTGGGTGTCGGATGCGTTCCGGAGGCAGCACGACGAGGCATCGGATCGGCGGAAGCTGGTAGGCGGAACCCACCGTCAAGGCCCCCTCTCACTCGACGGCGTTATTGCACACAAGTTAAGAAATTATATTTGTTCTTTACATACAAGTTTTTATTTATGTGCTATTCTTTTTATATTTCCACCTGATCTCAATTGTATGTTTCCTTTTGATGTCATTTAATTGTAGGAGAAAAAGGAGGGCCGGAAATTGACTAAGATGCAAGCATTCATTGAGACCCGGAAGCCAAAGGTACTGGAACAGAATAAACCCTTGGAAGACCAGTGGATCAGCAACACCGCGGGGAATCAGCCGGTTAACTACTGCTCCAAGTTCAAGGAGATCCACAGTGTGACTTCTAATCCTTTGACCGCTCCGTTCGACCCCATGGTTGCTATGTGCGCGGGACAAGGTAAGCTAAATGGCCGGCCTTATATTGGCGGTGCTTACTTCGAGTCTTCGGGCACTGGTGGATCACTTGCCGAGATGCGTGCTCGCCGTACGAGCTCAGCGCCCGAGATCGAGCGCCGCCCAAGGGTCGGACTTGGAAGGTTGGCTGCATTGGAGGTATGTATGTCGTTTTTGAACCTTCTTTTCCACTATTCTACATATTTCCATTGCAACGACCGCTTCTTACATGGTTGCAATCCCGTAGGCCGAACTTGAGAAGGCTAGGACCGCCGCGGCGGAGGCTACTGCGAGGGCACAGGCAACAGAACAGAGGGCGCATGCAACAGATGAGAAGGTGGTGCAAATGCAGACATACCTCCAGGCGGTAGTGGCAGTAAGTGCATTAACTTTTTCTTTCAACTAAGCCATGTGCTTGAACTTTGCAAACTTAAACTCGTCTTCGGTATGCAGAGGTTGCCCGCGAATCCGTCGCTTCCTCCTCTTCCTCCACTAGCCCCCCTCCTCTTGGTAAGTTGTCTTGAAACTAGCTCGGTAACAATTCATCTTTTCTTGCTTATTCGTCTAATGCAAATCTTCATAGGACAATCGATCGGCTGGATGCCACACTCCCGCGGATGGTGAAGGAGGGAATGGTGGAGACATAGAGAATGGTGTAGACGGAGGAGCAAGCCCAACGTCGGCGCCATCGACCTCCAACAGGCCCGAGTGATTCTAGGTAAGCTCAAGGTTCCAAATATATATATGTCAATACACACACTCTACATCCCATGCACACCCACACTCTAATATCTATATGTCAATACTTGCATACACATGTTTTGAAACTAATGCTTATAGTTTTCAAACTTGTAGGATTGCATAGACGAGGCCTTCGGTGACTAGTGGACTCGTGGACTTGTGCTAGCTCCGAACTTGTGCCATTTTATGCTAGCTGTGAACTGGTGGCATGTATTTGGACTTGTTTGTTTGTGGTGCGGAGTATATTTTGTGAACTATCGGAATCTATTTTGTCAACTTTCGGAGTATATGTGCTATATTTTGCTATATGTCTCCTTTCAATGTTCTGGATGTACTGTGTGTGATCTACTGATATATTTGATATATATATATATATATATATATATATATATCTGTGCATATTGTGTTTCAAACGCAGGGATTTTCAAAAAGAAGGAAAATTCTGGCAAAATTTAGCTCCTTCGCCGAGCATGGCACTCGGCGAACCTGCCTTCGCCGAGTATGGCACTCGGCGAAGAGGTACTCCAGGTGCCAAAAGGGTCACCTGGGAACGTGCTTCGCCGAGATGGGTGCTTTGCCGAGCAAGGCACTGGGCGAAGATGTTGCCCAGGGTGACCTTTTGGTCCACCTTTGCCGAGCACGTGGAGCGCGCGGCACTCAGCGAAGCACCACCCGGCGAAGTTCAGACTCGGTGAACGCAGCACTCGGCGACGCTGCGGCTCGGCGAACAGGAAGGAGGGCACTCGGCGAAGACGACCACTCGGCGAAATTCTTTACCGAGCCCGCCCTTTCTGGACACGTGTCGCGCGGTGCACAGTGCGCCACAGAAATTGCCCAGATGGATCTGGTCCAATGATTGGCCGTGGGTCCCACAGAATTTCTGTGGCGCATGCGTGGACGTGCGCCACAGAATATCTACTTTCTGTGGCACATGGGCTAGTAATGCGCCACAGAAATATTTGTATTTCTGTGGCGCACCTTACTCCATGCGCCACCGAATTATTTTTGTGGCGCACCAATTAAGGGTGCGCCACAGAATGACCGTCTACCTATAAGTTTTTCTCTACTAGTGGCCATGTCTTCGCCGAGTGTCGTATCCCCAGACTCGGCGAAGACCTGACACTCACCTGACACACATCTGACAAGGGACGGGCTGGATCACCTTTTCTTCGCCGAGTGGTGTCTAAAGACACTCGGCGAAGGCGTCGCCGAGTCCCCCCGACAAAAAGCACTCGGCGATCTTCGCCGAGGCTAATTTTTCCGAGTCTATTTCGCCGAGTTCCATACTCGGTGAAGGCGTCGCCGAGCTGGATTCAGGCCTTCGCCGAGTCTTTTGACCACTCGGCGGAGAGTCATTTTCCCGTAGTGGTGGGAGCAAATGCTCCTATGATTCAAAAAGAATTTCTGAGAAACTAGTCTCAGCTTTACTTTATTGAATATCTTTTTGTCAAACCTCTGCCTTCGGACTAGCCGGTGTGAGTGTTGTGACAATGTTGTGCACAATGGACTACTTTATCTGGATAAGGGGCGGATGTAGCCAAGTGGATCAAGACAGTGGATTGTGTCACTTTCTTCTACTCGAACCTTCGCCTTCTATAAAAGTAATGTATGCAATTCCGTCCTCATGAAAAAAAAGAACATCTTTTTGTCAAACACATACTGGTATTAGTTAAGGTAAACGGTTACGCATGAAAACTCCAAATCCGGGACAAGTGTCCCCCGAATGCAGAAATGCCCTCGTGGAAATAGAAAAAATACAAACACGGCCATGATGTCTTCTTAAAACAAGAACAACCTCAACCACCATCGTCCGCGCGAGGATCTACTGGAGGAATTCAAGGAAAATGTATTTGGGGTCTACATACTTGTCGACGAGGTTCACTTCTGTCGTTGTATTTCGGAAATACCATTTTATGGACACGGAATACGTGTGAATGTTCATGTACGGTCATTGGTCGCTGGTACAACATCGTGCTTTTTTTAGTTAAATACAGTGGAAGCACCTTTACTTTGGTCGGAAGCACGATACGGTACTTGTACTCACGAATATGGGTGTTACGGTACCTCTACTTGATTTGACGTGAAAATACAGCCAATGTGCAGCGTATAAACGCGTCAGATGGGCCGGATGTGGCATTGTTTTGTCTGCGTGCAGCGGAGAGAGGGCATTTATTCGGAAAACCCAATGGCGATCAAACAAAACTGTCCTATATCCCGACCACGCCGCACGTCGACTTTTTCGTCTCCACCCGCGAACCAGGGGAGCCGCTGCGTCAGTGTCTCTGTCACCGCCATTTTCGTCGATTTGGGGTGGCAGAAACTCGATTTCGTGGTCCAGGTTGTAGAGGCGCCGCCGCTTCTCATCTTCCCCGGCTTGGAGGAGGCGGTGATGGCACCAGTTCGTCGTCCTGAAGGAGACCCGCCCCCCTCGTACAGTATGTACCCTGGCCCGCTTGCTCACGGTCTTCTGCGGATGAAAAGCATCGTTTTCTAGGCTATTTGCATCTTGTGTGTGAGGTCAATTTATAATGTAGAATCGGTTGTGGTAGGGTTTCGCATAGGAATTGGGGTTTGGGCGGGTTTGGTGCTAGTGGTTTACAGGTTTGGCGTTAGGGTTTTTGATCAAAAAACACTTGATTTCGTACAATTATTGATGCTTGGATTGTATGCTCACATTTATCAGGACCTCGCAGCACCAATTTCTCAGTAGAGATCTATCATGTTGGGTATTTTGTTGGGCATGGAAGCAACGGCAGTTATGTGAATGGCCGTGCAGGTTGGTATAACCAGTTAGACAAGGTTACTTGGTCACGGATAATGGTTGAGAGCATTGTGGATAAAGGGTAATGGGACACTAGAGAGTACACAACTAGCGGTAGACAGTGGCAGACGCAGGAAAAAAATTGGAGGGTGGACACACTCCATAAAAAGTTGGCAAATGACAATATAAACAACAAATTGATTCATGCCAATGTAGATTAATACATATTTCTCAAAGTTGCGTGATTTCAATGCAAAATAGTTCGAACACATACATAAAGTATTACATGATAAAATATAGCATAAATAGAAGATTACATCACTATGATTTTTTTTGTAACTCTACGTTCTCGCATTGCCATGAAAGTTTCAACTATATCATTTTCAGTTACTTTCAAGAACACTTCTCGCTCAATAAATGTCACTAAGCAATGGATCGGAGGTGCCGAATCAATACACGCCAACAAAAGCCCATTATCTTCAATGTGTACATCCTCCACCACCATCTTCTTTGCTTCATGTTTCCGAAAAAGAGACGCAATGTTGATATTCCTCTTCATGATGAATTCTACAATTAGAAGAAAATTGTGCTTATTTGGTTCAGTTCGGTTGGGCCATCCAGTACCAAAAATGCAAAATCCACCACTAATGTCTAATAATGCATCAACAAAAACAAAGGCCGGCAATGTCTTATACCTTCTGACTTCCGAGGAAGACCAGCAGAATCACGGGAAGCTGACGGCGCCGATCGATGGCCGGCGGTAGACTGGCAGCAGCGGGGGAGCCCTAGTCGAGCTAGCGGCGGCAGACGGCGGGGGAGCCCAGAGTTCTAGAGCGGGGGCGGCGGGGATCCTAGAGGGGGCGTCGACCGGCGGCGAGGGAGCCAACGATGGGGGCGGCGGCCGGCGGCGGGGGAGCCGGGAGCAGCTAGGTATTCTCCATGCCCATGGCGCCCCACGAAACAGAGAGCAGCCGCTGCTTGTGCGTGTGTTCTGTTCGTCCCCAGTGTCTTGTGCCTTTCGATCCATGGAAAAAGAACAAGGAGGAGAAGAAGAGCCCAACATAGGCCCAAATCAGCTTCATATATGGGGGGGGGGGTCGAATTTTTGGGTCAATTTTTTTTCCAAAATTCCGGGTGGGCCACGGCCCACCCTGCCCACCCTCTGCGCCCGCCAATGGCGGCAGACGTGATGACGGCGAGCGGAGCGACAAATTTGAGGGTCAATGGCGACAACAAACGGTCGATTTCGGCGAGGGAGGAGAGAGCTAGGGACTTGAGAAGGGATTGGACACGGCGTGCCATGGATTTGGGGATTTTTTTTTTGCCCAGTTTACACTTAGCGCCCTATGGAGAGCGATGGGCGCGTGGACTGGTTAGCGACACGTGACCCGACTCACCTTACGACGTGTGTACGCTGCATAGTGAACATATTTTCACGTCAAAACAAGTGGAGGTACCATAACGGCCGTAGTGCTTCCGACCAAAGTTCAAGTACTTGCAGTGTATGTAACTCTTTTTTCTCGAGGGGTCGTTGAGGAGTCTAGGGTTTCCCATCCCCTCCAGCTATCCTCTTCATTAGCTAGAGGGGGAGATGGGGCATCTTGAACTTTCGTCTTAGGCATTTAAATAGGGTTAATTAGGTTTACCAGCATCACTGCCATGACAAATAGGGGTACCCCAACTTCAATCCTACCTAGATAGTACTATGTTTGCCGAAGTGGCACTATGTTGACCAGTCTCCAACAAAACTTTTTTTGTAAACAAAGAAAAAGGCCTCAAAGGTTAATCTACAGTAAACCTTGGGCTTAAACGGCTGAGTTAAAATCCCGAGGGGCTCAAGTAAAAGAGCTGAGGACTAAGCTGCAAGCATTAGCTGTGAAAACATAGTTTTGGAGCCGTCCGTCAGGGACCAAAGGGAAAACGACGACGAGGTAGGGCGTCATTGTCTCCTGTGTGCCCGTGCAGTTAGCGAATCCTTGCGGGAAATTTTCAATCGCTGCCGCCGGTGGCCAGGACGGCGTCATGCGACATATATAATTCCAAGTCCCTACAACAAAGATTACAAGCATGTCAGGACCCGCTAGTCATGTACATGGGTTTATCGCTGAAGGAGGGGGAATTTGGAGCTCGCTGCTCGGAATTGGCAAGAACAGAAATTGGAAAGTAATTTGCTGAAGATAAATTGCAGGAAAAATAGGTTTCTGATTATTACTTGGACCTCCCAGCCGCCCCTTGATGCATGTAAAATGCATACATGAACTTTACATTTTTATTATATGTTATTCCATATTATTTGCATCATATAAGGGTTATATTCATGATTTATATTGAGTTTTGGGGATAATTAACAATTTCCCCATTTTTCTGGAATTAACCCTGCACTGTCAGAAAACCCCTTTTTCTATATTTTTACGTTTCAGGCGACCAAATCACGTCATAATGACCTGAGATTTTACGGGGATCACTTTTTTGGAAGGAACGAAACGTAGGCGCAAAGGAAACGAAGAAACGGAGACCAGAAGGCCGAAAGAGGTGGGCCCACGTGGCCAGATTCCCTGACCGCGTGGGACCCACCAAAATGTCCCTCGGGCCTCCGCTGCCGTCGATCCTTTTTCCCGAAGCTTCGTCTTGACCTAAAAACGACTATATATAGACCCCCCCAGGTCTTTCGCGAAGGAGAGCGCCGCCGAAACACAGAAACCACGAAACAGAGACCTAGAGCTGAAGATTGGAGGGGAAAAACTCCGGCGGGGCGCTGTCGGCGTGGTCTCCTTCTCCTCCAACAACATCTCCACCGACACCATGATGAAGAGGGAGTAGTCCACCCCTGGACTATGGGTTTATGGAAGTAACTTATGTATCTCTCCTCTCTATGAGCTTCACTAATTAGTACCGTATGAGCTGCTGAACATGATTACGGTCATCTATGTAATTCCTTTGTGGTGGATCTTTATTATGAGTTAATACATGTTTGAGATTGCAATGGTTTTGTTTCAGTTATGATCAAGCATGTTTATGAGAGCATGTGAGGGGGAACGTGTGCATTAGTTGGAGTAACGGGGGGTGGCTAGTGCAGTGAACGTGACAGATAGTTCTGTGATCCACTTGGGTTTTCTACCTTACTTTGTTGCCTCACTAGGGATAAACAAAAATACCATGCTACCGGAGAGTGGATGTGACCTTGGCCACTACCTCCATGACTAGATCTAGCATGTTCTTATTTTAACTTCATGTCATTGAACTTATTGCTATGCTCTGATTTATCTTAATTACTAAGGTGTTATGATTTAGTTCGCATCTTGGTGGAGCATAAGAGAGAGAACAACTTATACTTGAGATCTCTATGTTAGGACGTGATGCCCATATTATTAATAACTTGTCAAACCATGTCTTGCCATCTTTCATGTTAATTTTAGTGTTCCATTGTCTACCACGTTATCAAGAGAGAGTGCATTTGTGAAACCATGAACCCCGGTCCATTTTTAATCATAAGAAACACCTTTCCAACACTTTTATCACCACTTTTGTTTGCTGCCATTTTTAATCCGAAAATACAAAAACACTTTTACATCTTGCATACATTATAAAAAACCAAAAATATCATTTACCATTGTTTCCACATCATTGCATATTTATTTTACCATCATTGCATATTTACTACTGTTTGCATATTTATTTTATTATCATTCTCACACCTTGTGCTTGACAACCACTTGGTGAGGTTGAGGGCACAAAACAATTTATTTTGTTGCAGGTTCTCAAGAGAAGGATAAGGAGATAACACCTGAAATACTGGTTCCCCGAGAGTTCGATATTAAACCCTCGAGTCACCCCTCGTGGGGAAAACTGTCTTCCACTACTACATACACTCTGCACTTGGAGTCTCAACCTAACCCATTTACTTTTCACGCAGGTAACCACGCGAAGGGTAAATGTTTTCTGGCGCGTTGTGGGGTAACTACGTGAAGGGCCATCAAGACGTTTTCTGGCGCCGTTGCCGGGGAACCATAGCTGAAAGGTTTATCCAAGGATCACTCACATCAAGTCAACTTCATCACCAACTTGTGTAACAACCTAAGCTTGGGGAGGTTGCACCTACGTGAGCATCATCTTATCCATCTTTACCTACAATCATTTTATTTTGTTTTGTTCTTGTCTTGCATATCATCTTTATATTTCGGTTTGCATATTTATATTCAGTTTTGCATTTTTGTGTTGCATTTGTTATTTCGAGTTGCATTAGTGTCATTTTACTTTCAGTTTTGCATAAAAAATTAAAAACACATAAAAACTTTATCAAAATGAATTCTAGTGTTGAAATGAACAATTTTAGTCAATATTATGGAGAGTCATTAATGGAAGCTTGGTATAGAATTAAGGGCATTAGTAAAAATGGTAAACATACCCCTGCTGCCTTGATAAGAAACTTTTATAATGGTTTAAATGGCTGGTCAAAATGTTTTCTAGATTCCTTGACTAATGGAAATTTTGCTTCAGGAAATCCCTCACATGCTAATAATTTAATGGAAAATTTATTTGGGAATTCTATAGAAACAAAAGAGGAAACCGGGATTAGACAATTACAAGTTTCTATGGATAGGTCAATATTAAACCTACAAACCTATGTGGAAGAGTATCCTACTAAAAATGAGATGCATTCATTTATCCTTCACACAGAATCTAGGATGAAGAAGACAAAGAACACTCTTTTAGACATTTCTTCGAAATTGCAAACTGTATTGACCCATGCCAAGTCTGAAAAAAGGATAACTAAGAATTTGAATGAAAAGATATCTTCTATGTTAGAGCCTCTAGACAGGGACATTAAGAATTACATTGAAAAATGATGAATCTCTTATGTTATTTGAGTTGAGGAAGTTAAAATGCTTAGTGAAGTTAAGGAACCATTTGTTGATTTAGAGAAGTGTAGCTTGCATGAATTAATTTCTATCTTACAAAAATTTGCAAGTGATCCTTCTGTTAATATTAACCAGGCTGGTTTTGGTTCCTATATTGCTAATCATGTCTTAAAAGAAAAGATTGCTAGGTACAATCAAGAAGCTATGATACCACCTAAGCTTGGGGATATCTGGATCCCTAAGGTACTAGTAACCATTGGAAAAGAGACACACCATGCCATTTTAGATCTAGGATCTAGTGTCTCTATATTATCTAAAGAACTATATGAAGTCCTTGAACTTAAAAATATTGAGAAATGCTCTATTGAACTTGCACTTGCTGATGATTCCATTAGACATGCTCTAGGAAAAGTAAGTGATGTTATGGTAGAGTTACACATGACTTTTGTGCCTGTTGATTTTCTAATCATGGACATGGGGAATAAAACCTCTAGTCCTATTATTTTGGGAAGACCTTTTCTTCGTACTACAGGTGCCATTATTGATTCAAAGGAAGGGAATGTGAAGTTTCAGTTTCCACACAAGAAGAGCATGGAACACTTCCCAAGGAAGAGGGACACACCAAGGTTCAAGCTCCCTCATGAGCTACGTCCCCTTTGATTATCAAGTAAGTAAGCCTAGCTATATGGCTATAAAGAAAGCGCTTTACGGGAGGCAACCCGGTTGTTTTTGTTTGAGATTTTCTTTGAGTCCTCTTGCTGTAACAAGAGAGTAGTTTGTTAGTTTTGTTTCTGGGATTTTTAATAAAGAACCAAGTTTTACCTATTTTGGGTTTGAAAAGTTGCTATTCATTTTCGGAGAGTTTTCTGCCTGCACGAAGTCTGTGCACGGTTTGATTTTTCATTTTTTATCTGTAACTCCGATTGAGCTGTAATTTGAACTGTAGCTTCAACTTTTCATCCTCTGTACACGTGATTTTTTCAGATTTTTCTGACGAGTTTAAGTAGGGTAGAAAAATGCGTTTTGCTGCTGCTGTTTTTCTGGACAGATTCTGTCTTGATATTGTTTGATGCATTCTTTGAGCTTTTTGCTTGAATCTTTTTGATTCAATTGAGTTTATGAGTAGGCATACAACATTATATACTCTCTGGACATTCATATGAATTTTTGCCTAAGGATTTTATGCAGCAAGGAACCTATTTGTTTATCACTACTAATATCACCCCACAGAAAAGAAATGGGAGAAACGGTGTTTTGAAGTTTTTTCACAGGGATTAGAGGAGCTGCACCAAGAGCTATCCAAGGATGGTGAAGACCATAAGCTTGGGGATGTCAAGACAACCCCACTAGACCAACACACTCTCGGTTTGCACACGTCTAACTTCTGTTTTTCGATCAAAGCACTTTATCGTATAAACTTGGAGCGTCTGTTTTTTTTTTGCTTTTGTTATTTCGGTTTGTTAATAAGACCACCACTATCATTTATATATGAGAGAGCTACTGGAAGTTTGGGTTGAATTATGTTGGATGCTATTAAATATATTGGGATAGGGATGTTTGAGTTGATTTTAAAAGATACATATAGTTGCATAATTCATGTGCTTTGAATGAATGTTAATTTGCAAGTGTGTTGTCAAGAGCTATCTTTTACCATGTTTAGATGTTGAATTTTAACTTTACTTGGTTTAACATGGATTGATTAGTTCTATGGACACTTATGCATGCATTTAGATGGTCAACTTTCTCCCTATTGCTAGCCCAAAAATTACAACAAGTAAAAAGCTTGTTTCCCAACACCTTCAACCAAAGTTTTTCCAGTGAGTCCACCATATCTACCTATTAGCTTTATGCTATTCCAAGTATGTTTATCATGTTATATTGTGTTATCTACATTTCTGAATTTAAATGCTTATGTTATTGATTGTCATGGGAAAAATTGGTTAAAAGCTCTCACGAACTTGATGCACAATTTACTTTTATTGCATTTAATAAGCATGAACCATTGTGATTAAAATTATGAAGTTGTGGGCTTGACAATTGTTTTGGTTGGGAGTTAGCCCATATGTGCTGTCACATGGCAAGCTTTCAACATTGCACTTATTTATATTTAGTTGATGTCATGTACTTTTGTTTATGGATGCCTATCATGGGTGAAATGAATGTGGATACTTAGTAAGTTCAAAGAGTTTGTATAAATGGTTAGAGAAATGCCTGGGCCGCTAATCTAAGCCATGCATCATTCATGGTGGAAATTTACAGCATAACCATAATGTTCATTCAGTGATGCACCTCATAATAAAAAGCTATACCCATAGTAAATAAAAGAGTGCTGAGATTGTTCATTGTCTGTTTGTCTTGTTGTTTTGACATGGGCTTGTTCATGTCAAGGGGCAAGAGGTACCCCAGTGCAGTTCTTGATGATACTATTATTACTTGCAATGACCTTTATTTGAATTTACTTTGTGGACCAAAGTGAGTAACACATGGTGTAGGTACTTGTATTCAAGGGACATGAGACATTCAACCAATACATTGTCAAGCACACCACTCATATTTGCTTTCACTTTAAACATTAATCATTCAAGATGCTATGATAGGGGTAATGAGAGCTCCACACCAATGACTACCACATTGCAAGCATTAACTTAAGTAGAAGTGTTTGGAAGTTAGATGAAACTTATTCATGCTTTACCTCTACTTATTTATCTATCCAAAGTGTCCACCTTTTATATTCAGTTTTCATAAGAAGTACTCTATGACCACCATAGGATGTTTTTACTTTTCATTATGCATACATTTGGTCCATAGTACTTTCTTCTATGTTACACTTTGTGAATTTATCATTGAACATCTTTACATTGAGTATTTGATATCACTTCATAATTTATCTTGCATATTGTTATTCCTTTGAAGAATGAATCATTTGACTTATGTAGCAATAGTAATCACCTTTGATATCCATTGATAGTATTAAAATGCAAAGTCCATGTTAGTTTTATCACCTTCATACTCGGGACGAGCATGGGTTAAGCTTGGGGATGTTGATGCATGTAAAATGCATACATGAACTTTACATTTTATTACATGTTATTCCATGTTATTTGCATCATATAAGGGTTATATTCATGATTTATATTGAGTTTTGGGGATAATTAACAACTTCCCCATTTTTCTGGAATTAACCCTGCGCTGTCAGAAAACCCCTTTTTCTATATTTTGTTTCAGGGACCAAACGACGTCCAAATGACCTGAGATTTTACGGGGATCACTTTTTTGGAAGGAACGAAACGTAGGCGCAAAGGAATCGAAGAAACGGAGACCAGAAGGCCGAAAGGGGTGGGCCCACGCGGCCAGATTCCCTGACCGCGTGGGACCCACCATGGCCCTCGGGCCTCCGCTGCCGTCGATCTTTCTTCCCGAAGCTTCGTCTTGACCTAAAAACGACTATATATAGACCCCCCAGGGCTTTCGCGAAAGGAGAGCGCCGCCGAAACACAGAAACCACGAAACAGAGACCTGGAGCTGAAGATTGGAGGGGGAAAACTCCGGCGGGGCGCTGCCGGTGTGGTCTCCTTCCCTCCAACAACATCTCCACCGACACCATGATGAAGAGGGAGTAGTCCACCCCTGGACTATGGGTTTGTGGAAGTAACTTATGTATCTCTCCTCTCTATGAGCTTCACTAATTAGTACCGTATGAGCTGCTGAACATGATTACGGTCATCTATGTAATTCCTTTGTGGTGGATCTTTATTATGAGTTAATACATGTTTGAGATTGCAATGGTTTTGTTTCAGTTATGAAAGTAGATGCATATTATGTACCCCGTTCTTATTTACTTGTCATGATCAAGCATGTTTATGAGAGCATGTGAGGGGGAACGTGTGCATTAGTTGGAGTAACGGGGGGTGGCTAGTGCAGTGAACGTGACAGATAGTTCTGCGATCCACTTGGGTTTTCTACCTTACTTTGTTGCCTCACTAGGGATAAACAAAAATACCATGCTACCGGAGAGTGGATGTGACCTTGGCCACTACCTCCATGACTAGATCTAGCATGTTCTTATTTTAACTTCATGTCATTGAACTTATTGCTATGCTCTGATTTATCTTAATTACTAAGGTGTTATGATTTAGTTCGCATCTTGGTGGAGCATAAGAGAGAGAACAACTTATACTTGAGATCTCTATGTTAGGACGTGATGCCCATATTATTAATAACTTGTCAAACCATGTCTTGCCATCTTACATGTTAATTTTAGTGTTCCATTGTCTACCACGTTATCAAGAGAGAGTGCATTTGTGAAACCATGAACCCCGGTCCATTTTTAATCATAAGAAACACCTTTCCAACACTTTTATCACCACTTTTGTTTGCTGCCATTATTAAATCCGAAAATACAAAAACACTTTTACATCTTGCATTCATTATAAAAAACCAAAAATATCATTTATCATTGTTTCCACCATCATTGCATATTTATTTTACCATCATTGCATATTTACTACTGTTTGCATATTTATTTTATTATCATTCTCACACCTTGTGCTTGACAACCACTTGGTGAGGTTGAGGGCACAAAACAATTTATTTTGTTGCAGGTTCTCAAGAGAAGGATAAGGAGATAACACCTGAAATACTGGTTCCCCGAGAGTTCGATATTAAACCCTCGAGTCACCCCTCGTGGGGAAAACTGTCTTCCACTACTACATACACTCTGCACTTGGAGTCTCAACCTAACCCATTTATTTTTCACGCAGGTAACTACGCGAAGGGTCAGTAAAGTGTTTTCTGGCGCTGTTGTGGGGTAACTACGTGAAGGGTCATCACCCCTCTTGCCCTTTATATCGAAAGGCAAGCCAAGCAAGATTACAAATCAGTCCTTGAAAGAGCTAAACAACAGAAAAACTTTAACTAGGCAATATGGTAATTTAGCTACTAGAGTACCCAGACCGTTGGATGGGCTGAAACGTTTCCTTTTCATCTGGACCATTCGTTGTCTGAACCCTTGTTCATGTCATTGCAATTCTTCAGGCAGCTAGGGTCCTGACAGTACCGCCCCTCTGAGACAAGCCTTAAAGGCTTGAAATATGGAAATGTTTTCTAGGTGAACGAGGCATCCTCCCAGGTAGCATCATCTGCGGATAGATTGGTCCAATGTATGAGCCATTGTGGAACTGCTACATTGTACGTAGCTGTAAACTTGGGAATTTGTCGACGTTGGAGTACTGCGTGTTGAGAGACTTTGATTTTACCATCAGCAGTGACTATAGGAAGGTCTGCATTTGGCACTGCCTTGGCTCCTAGATGCTTTTTCAGTTGATTGACATGGAAGACATCATGGATTTCTGTTCCCTCAGGTAGCTAGAGTTGGTATGCTACTTTCCCTACAGTTTTGAGAACCCTGAAAGGACCATACCACTTGGAGGTGAGCTTCAAAGAGTTTCTCAGTCTCAATGCGGTCTCATGGTAGGGCTGCATCTTTAAATACACCATGTCGCCAACCACAAATGACCTATCGTCCTGTTTTGGTCTGCATATTTTTTCATCCTATTTTGGGCCTGCAACAAGTTGTGCTGGAGTTGCTTTATCATGTGATCCTTGTCCTTTGTTGTTATGATATCCTCATTTGTGTCGGGGCAGTTGAATGTCATATGTTGTAGCAGTGGAGGAGGATATTCATATAATGCTTCAAAAGGAGACATTTTGATTGAAGTATGGTAACTAGAGTTGTACCAGAATTCTGCTGCAGGAAGCCAGGTTGTCCACTTCTTGGGTTCTTGGAAGGCCATGCAATGCAAGTATTGCTCAAGACACTGATTTACCCTTTCAGTTTGGCCATCAGACTCTGGATAATGAGCAGAGCTGAAGTTCAGTTTGGTGTCCATTGCAGCAAAGAGTTCTTTCCACAGTGCACTTGTGAAGATTCTGTCTCGGTCACTGACTATGCTAGATGGAGGTCCATGTAACTTCACAATGTTATCCATGAAAGCATTGGCTACTGTTGACACTGTATAAGGATGGGAGAGAGGTATGAAATGTGCATACTTGGTTAACCGGTCCACTACTACCAGAATCACATCCTTTCCTCTTGATTTGGGTAGGCCCTCCACAAAATCAAGGTTAATATCTGCCATTTTTTCTCAGGGACTGGTAATGGACTAAGTAGTCCTGGGTATTGCACCTTCTCAGTTTTTGATATTTGGCAGACTGGGCACTCAGCTACAAGTGTGGCAATTGTCTGTTTGAAGTTTGGCCAGTAGAAGAGGGATTTAAGCTTGTGGAGAGTAACTCTGCTTCCGGAGTGACCGCCAAGAGCTGATGAGTGGAAGTTGTGAAAAAGCTTGGTTCTCAACCCATTGCTGCTTCCGATGTATAGCCTGCCTTTGTATCTGATGATACCAGATCGAAATGAACATCCAGTTCCAGACTTGGGGAATTCATAACCTGAAACAAAGTATGGAATGATTTTCAAGCAGAGGAGAGAGGAGTTGCACTGCACCCGTATCCCGTGCGGCTGCTCAAAGGCGAGGAGAGGATGAGAAAGAACGGAACTGGACGGGGAGAGAGAAATTAAACGACAACTGATGCTGCTGCCACCGTTGCTAGAGCGAGGAGGGCCTGGTCGCCGAGAGAGACGAAGGTCGAGGCTCACCATCCCGTCGTGCCTCGGCTGCTGAAGCAGGCCCGACACCCTTCGCCGCCGCAGGACCCCGTGCTGGCGGTGGGCGACGGCGAGCACCAGATGGTGGCGGATTCATTATGCATGTGCAGCTAGGTGGCGACATTGCGGCAGCGGCAGCGGGTTGTCACGGCTGAGTCTAGCCCTGACATCGCGTCGTCAAGTGCATCTGAAGAATGACTTGTGTAACATTGTAATTCAAACTGTTGGGCCAAGTTAGGCTTGATGGGCCATGTTGGGCTGGGTTAGGGCGAACAGCCCTTGTAATCGGATAAATACTTCTGTGTGTGGATGACGTCGGGTATGGAATAGAGGCCCCTTCTTTTCAGCTTCTAAAACTGATTCTAGCCCAAAATCTGGAGAAGCCCAAAAGAAGGGTCCAGATTCGGCCCAGCTTTTTCCCACCGAGAAGCTAGTTTTGTTCGTGAACACAGAATTGGGTCGGAGGTCGATTCTGGGGTGATTCCTGCGATTCCACCGAGTGAAACGAAAGGGTATCTATCTATAGACATATCGTTGCGTCTATCTACAGAGAAATGCCACCCTCCAGGAGTACAGACGAGTGAAAGGAAAAAAAATAGAAACCCAGGCCCGCAACCCCTGCTCCCGTCTCTCCCCCGACTCGCTCGTCCTCTGGAGAAAATAATGGCGGCTAGGGTTTCCTGCTTCCCCGCCGCCACCGCTAGCATCGGCCGCCGCTGATCCCGACCCCGCGTCACCGCTCCACCGCCGACGTCCGGCGGCCGCCGCCCGACCCGCTCCTCCTTCCGCCGCCCCGACCCGCTCCTCCGACCGCCGCCCGACCCCGACGTCCTCCGCCGCTCGTACCGACGCACTCCGCCGCTGTCCGCCGCCATCCGCCGCCGACCTCGCCATGTCCTCCTCCCAGCCCCTGCCGCAGGTACAAGAAATACCACGGTTTTTTGTTTGAAAAGATGCTTTGTAGAACCAACTCTTATTTCGGAAATTTATTGAAGCTATATAAAATAGTCTTAGCTATGTCTGTTAATCTTTGAGCATGCACTTCTATTGTCAGCAGACTTATGTAGTTTTATGAGTTTGGTAGTACCAACGGATGCATGCTCAACATCAATGAAGTACCAACATTGAATAATTCTGTTGGAAAACTAGGAAGGTGAAGTATTAGTTAGCTGCATAGATAATTGGAGACCGACATGTCCTAAATCACTAGCATCAACTATTGTGGCCAGATTTGCATCACTAGCATCAATTTGCTTGTAGTTCAATTTAATTATAGTGTAATTCCAGATTTTGTGCTATTGTGGCCAGATTTGCTATTGTTTTTGGACTTGCTAAACATGAACTAATTATTGTATATACTGCAATTTAACTAGCAATAGGTAAACATGAACTGATTAATTGGTCCTTTGTGTGATAGAAAGAGAAGTTGAAAACCCCCAAAGCAAATTGGGATGCAGTAGCTCACCGAGCTTTTCTTGATGTGTGCATCGAAGAAGTGAATAAACATAATCGTCCGGTTAATGTTTTGAATGCCAATGGTAAAGTCAATATGACAACAAACTTCAACAAGCGCACGAAGAGAAACTATGTTTGGAGTCAATTGAAAAATAGTGGGACACCCTGAAAAAAGATTACACTGTTTGGAAGGGATTGCTTCAACATGCATCTGGTATAGGAAGAGATCCTATCACTAATACCATTGATGCTGATGATGGTTGGTGGGAACTTGAGATACAGGTAATGATATTGCTGGGCACTTTGTAAATGTTTGGCTTAGGTGTTTCTTCTTATATGCTATACTGATGTTTCTTTATGCATGCAGATGTGTCCAGAGGCAGCCAAGTTTCGCATAGCCCCACTACAAGATGAAGGGGACTTGAAGATAATATTTGACAAGAATGTTGTGACAAATGTGACTGCTAGGGTGCCGCCATCATCTCACGACCGAGCTGCTAAGGCTGCAGCTTCTCAGACCAATGTTGTCAATGTTGAGGAACTTGATGGTTCAGGTTGTGAAGGTGAAACCGAGACTAATATTACACCTTTACGTGTACAAGGTAAAAAGAACAAGAGACACTGCCCTTACTCACCGTCCCCCGCAGCAACTCCAAAGGCAAGTACTGGGAGTGCCTCGAGGTTTGATCGTGTGATGGAGCTCATTGAAAAGAAGGAGGAGAAGAAGCAGCTGAGGTTGATGGAGGAAGGGAAGACGAGGTTGATGGAGGAAGAGAAGAGTAGGAACTCTGTGACATCTCCTGAAAAAACAAGAGGACAAGAAGGATTCTGCTAGGCAGGAGATTAGGCAGATGGTTGCACTAATAGTTCAGGATGGAGCTAAGCCCGGGATGTTGGAGTACTTCTATGCCACACAATTGTTCATTCTACAGGAGTACCGTGATGTATTCACTTGTTTGGAGGAGGATGCTACACCAGTGCAGAGGCTTGATTGGCTTAGGATGACATGGGAGCAGCATAACAAGAAGTTGATGTTGGCTTAGGATGAGATGCATCTTTTTATATTTTCATTGTTTTGAACTTGTATCTCGGATGACCCTATTTTAATTTGCTTTGAACTTGTATGTTATCTGCATGTACCGTACGTACCATGAATTTGTAACTTGTCCGTTTGACCCTACGTATGACAACGGATTTGTGTTGAACCCTACTTATGTTTTTCCAATGAGTATGACCATGGATTTACATATTTTTTTGTGTACTTACAGATGAATTATTCAAATGATGATTCTGATGATGAAGATTTGGACTTGTACTACATGCTTGCGGCTGCTCTTGCAGAAGAGGATGAAAAGGCACCTTATGCGGCTAGAAGACTGCCTATGATGACAGGGGTACAATGGGTTGAGGAAAGGATGAAGGATGCAAGGAAATTCTACAACTGTTTTAGGATGAGGAGGTCAGTTTTCAGAATGTTGCATGATACTCTTGTTGCTAAATATGGTCTGCAGTCAACTTCTCAGATGTCCAGTATAGAATCACTAGCTCTCTTTCTGTGGATGTTGGGGGCACCTGAGTCCAATAGTTAGGCTGCAGATCGTTTCGAGCGTAGTGTTTCTACTATAAGCAGGAAGTTTCATGAGGTGTTAGATTGTGTAGACCGTATGGCGGGTGATTACATTAGACCCCATGATCCTACTTTCACCCAAGTTCATGAAAAAATTAGGCAACAAAGATTTAGGCCCCATTTCAAGAATGCTATTGGAGCAATTGATGGAACACATATTCCTGTCTTAGTAGCTGCGAAGGACAAGCAAAGATACACTAACAGGAAAGGCTATACAAGTTAGAACGTCCTTGCAATTTGTGATTTTGACTTGAGGTTCACATTTGCTGTTCCTGGATGGCCTGGATCTGCTCATGATAACCGTGTATGGACTGATGCTCGGCCTAGGTTTGCCAATTATCCACACCCTCCTCACGGTAATCTTTTTACATATGTACTATGCAAAAAAAAAGCTCATAATATGTAGTTATGTTCTGATGTTTTTGCTACTCGCAGGAAAATACTATCTTGTCGACTCTGGATATCCCAATAGAACTGGTTATCTTGCCCCATTCAAAGAGCAACGCTACCATGTTCCTGAATTCCAAGGTGCGCCTCCACAAAACATGCAGGAGAAATTCAACCATCTTCATTCATCTCTACGAAATGCCATTGAAAGAGCATTTGGCGTTCTTAAGATGAAGTGGTGTATTCTGCTCGGGATACCATTTTTTCCAGAAGAAGAGACGCAGTCGAAGATCATCATTGCATGCATGTGTTTGCATAACTTCATTCGTGATAGTAAGTTATATGATGGCCATTTCGACACGATTGAGCGAGGCTCATATATCCATGAGGATAGTTCATCTTATGTCGGGGGAGTCGCCTCATCTTCTTCCGATGAAGTCATGCGTGGGACGCGACAGAGAATTGCTGAAAGTTTAGTTGCATGAGGAGTATCCTAATTGTAATTGTTGAATCACTAAAAATGACTTTTATTTTATTTTGGCATGTAATGAATTGTAGAATGTATGGAATTTGTACTAAAAAAGACTTCTGTATTCATTTCTATCTCATTTGTACTAAAAACTAGCTTACAAATGAAATTTAGGGGCATTACAGACATTTCACCACTCAACTCATCAAACAAGCCAAATGTCTATAAGCTAAAAAGAACAGGGGAGCAGATTTTGCCAGCTTCTACCCACCACAGATTCACCCCACAATCTTCCAAAATCCAGCTTCTCTAGAATCATAAGCTGAAAAGAATAGGGCCTGAAAGATAATTCTGAACCTATCTTCCTCGTTCGTCCTCCCTGTCTCCTGCTCATCCCAGTCTCAACTCTCTTCTCCTGTATCCACCTCTGATCTGTGATTCCTAGCTTGCTGGGACATCACAAGTTGGTATCAGAGCCTCGAATGACCGGACGCGCTTCGAATCCTCTCGATCGTACTCGTAAATCCTGAGGAAGGTTACTGGTTGCCTTCGGGTGCGACCTGGCGTAAATCCGGAATTGGGTTGGTTGATTTGGAGAAGAAGTCACGATGGCTCCGTCCAAGGCAGGGCTACAGGCCCGGCAAGTTATCGACGCCATGAGTGAGTTCGAGGGGCGGGTGTTGAAGGAGCTGGAGTCGCTGAAGGCCCTCGGTGAGAAGATGGAGGGGATCACCACTATTGTGTCTCGTTTGGATGCGCTTGATGCGCGGTTGATCGAGCAGTTGGATCTGACGGACGCGGTGCAGTCCAAGGTGAACCTCACGATGACCTCGCTCGGAGAGGTGCGGAAGGAGCAGGTCGCCATGGCCCGAGCTCTCAAAACGGCGACCTCGGCGATGCAAACCGAGCCGCTTGACAAGGAAGGTGACGGTATTCTCAGGCCCCCGCCCCAGTCGCAGATTGTTACTCCACTGGTTTCACCTCGTTCCTTGCCTCAGCATCAATTTGACCCGGGTAGATCAAGGGAGGAATTGAGTACTAAGAAGCAGTGGATGCCTAAGATGGATTTTCCAAAATTTGACGGTACTGACACAAGGATTTGGTTAGATGGTTGCGAGGCATACTTTGCTCTATATGAAATTCCTGCAAATTTTTGGGTCACATCCGTGACATTGCATATGGTTGGTGATGCAGCGCACTGGTTCCATGCTTATAAGTTAGCGCATGATTGGCCTGACTGGAAACAATTCAGAGCTGCAGTGTTGTTAGAGTTCGATGTCAATGTGCATCGTGAGAAGATGCGGGAGCTCGTGGTGTTGAAACAGAAAGGCACGGTGGACGAATACAAGCGTGAGTTCTGTCAATTGGTGTACCAGTTGCGGTTGTATGAGGAGGCGGTGAGTGAAACTATGTTACTCACTCAGTTTGTGTTGGGCTTAAAGGAGGAATTGAAGCCAGCAGTAGAAATTCAGTTGCCCAGTACTGTTGTTGCAGCTGCAGCTTATGCAAAGATGCAAGAGTCTATTTTGAATAGATAGAAAACAGTTCGCATAGCACCTTCTCGTGTGCCTTTTCAGAGAGAAGAGTCTCGATTGAATTCCGTTCCAGCTAGTGATTTGTGGAAAGCTCGACAGTTGAAGGAATACCGTAGAGCAAATGGGTTGTGTTTCAGTTGTGGGGAGAAATTTGCACCTGGTCACATTTGCAGTAAGACACCTTCTGCCAATTCTCTGCATAGTTTACTGACAGAGAATGCTTCAGATGAAATTCTGTCCAATGAAGTACTTGATGAAATTGAAGAGCAAGAAAATGTGATTGCTTCCATGCAGTTATCTTTGTCTGCCTTATCTGGTGCAGATCATCCATCAACTATTCGACTGCGAGCACATATTGGTGATCAAACTATTCTCATTTTGGTTGATTCAGGGAGTTCTCATAGTTTTCTGGATGCTGCTCTCGTATCTCGAATTGGAGGCACCACCATACCATTGCCAGTGTAACAAACAGTGAAGGTGGCGAATGGTGCATCACTGATTTGCAGCTCTGAAATCCAAGCGTTAACTTGGTGGGTGCAGGGACATACTTTCACTTATCCGATAAAGGTACTTGAATTGGGTAGCTATGATATGATTTTGGGCATGGATTGGCTGGAACAGCAGGGTGAAATGTTATGTCAGTGGAAGCAAAAATGGATACAATTCCAACATGAAGGGCAAGTGATTAAGTTGCAAGGCATGCACTCTTCTAATGTTACTGAGCTCCAAGAGATGTCATTGGAGGAAGTTATGACGTGTTATCATGAGAATGAAATTTGGGCCACAGCTATGGTCTCACTAGACAAGGAGTTTGTCACAGCAACTACTCCGGAAGCTATTGTACCCTTACTGGAGCAGTTTGCTAACATCTTTGCTGAACCAAAAACATTACCACCTGCTAGAGTGTATGATCATGCAATTCACCTGCTTCCTGGTGTTGCACCAACAAACTCTAGACCATACAGGTACTCTCCGTTATAGAAGGATGAAATTGAATGGCAAGTGCAGGAAATGATCGATGCTGGCCTCATTACTCCGACCTTAAGTCCTTTTGCCTCTCCTGTGTTGTTGGTTAAAAAGAAGGATGGTTCATGGCGCTTTTGTGTCGATTATCGGAAGCTGAATGCCATGACTATCAAGAGTAAATTTCCTTTACCAGTGGTGGACGAACTTTTGGACGAACTAGCTGGTACCAGTTGGTTTTCTAAACTGGATCTTCGTGCAGGGTATCATCAGATTAGGATGGTACCACAGGACGAATTCAAAACAGCTTTCAAGACACACAATGGTCAGTTTCAGTTCAAGGTGATGCCCTTTGGGCTGACCAATGCCCCCTCTACTTTCCAGTGTCTGATGAATTCCATATTTGCACCTTTTATTCGCAAGTTTGTATTGGTCTTTATGGATGATATCTTGATCTATAGTCAAGATTTGACACAACATGTTAAGCACTTGCAGCAAGTGTTTGAAGTTTTACGAACACATCAATTGTTTTTGAAAAGAAGTAAATGTACATTTGCTCAGACAGAGTTGGAGTACCTTGGGCACATTATTTCCACTAAGGGTGTTGCCACTGATCCTGAGAAGACAAAGGTCATGGTGAATTGGCATGTGCCAACCAATTTCACTGAACTCCGATCATTTCTGGGATGCACAGGATATTACAGGAAATTCTGTGAGAAATATGGCATCATTGCGAAGGCTTTGACATCTCTGTTGCAAAGAAAGGTGTTTCAGTGGACAGCCGAAGCTCAGGTGGATTTTGATAAATTGAAAGTTGCAATGTCATCTACTCCAGTGTTGGTGTTGCCAAATTTTGATAAGCAGTTTGTCATTGAAACGGATGCCTGTGATACTGGAATTGGAGCTGTTTTATCTCAAGATGGTCACCCAGTGGCATTTTATAGCAAGGCTCTAGGTGTGAACAATCAGAAATTGTCAATCTATGAGAAGGAATTCTTAGCTGTGATAATGGTTGTTGAAAAGTGGCGCCAGTACTTAATACGAGGCCCTTTTATCATTAAAACAGATCATCAAAGTTTGTGTCAACTTGGTGATCAGGTGCTTACCACTGATTTGCAGAAGAAAGCTATGACCAAATTAGTGGGGTTGCAGTTCCAATTTCAATACAAGAAAGGGGTGGAGAATAAGGCAGCTGATGCTTTATCTCGGGTGGGCCATCTCTTGGCAGTGAGTGCATTGTCGGTCAGTCAACCTGTTTGGCTACAAGAAGTGATCAATTCGTATGCGACTGATGCGGCAGCCCAATCTTTGCTGCAGCAATTAGCTGTAATTGGAGACACTGCCACTAACTATACGTTGAAAGATGGAGTCTTGCGCTTCCAAGGGAAAATTTGGATTGGTGCCAATGCAGCGTTGAAAACTAAGTTGATTTATGCTTTTCATTGCAGTGCTGTGGGTGGCCACTCGGGCATCCAAGCCACTTTTCAACGAGTGAAGAAATTGTTTGCTTGGCAAGGACAGAAACAAGATGTGGTGGATTTTGTACATCAGTGTGGGGTGTGTCAGCAAGCAAAACATGATCATTGCAAGCCACCGGGGTTGCTCCAACCTTTGCCCATCCCTTCTGGACCATGGACAGATATAACTATGGATTTTATTGAAGCCTTGCCAAAGTCAAATGGGTATACTGTCATCTTGGTTGTGGTGGACCGTTTTACGAAGTATGCACATTTTATCCCACTTAAGCATCCGTTCACTGCACCAGTGGTAGCTCAAGCCTTGCTATAGAATGTGGTAAAATTGCATGGACCTCTGACTTCTATTGTGTCTGACAGGGACAAGATTTTCACCAGCTCGTTTTGGAAAGAACTCTTCAAGCTTTGGAATACCAAATTGCATATGAGTACAGCCTACCATCCTCAAACTGATGGTCAGTCCGAGAGAGTTAATCAATGTCTGGAGATGTACTTGAGGTGCGCTGTGAATGATACACCTACAAAATGACAATCATGGCTTGCTCTAGCGGAATTCTGGTATAACACAAACTATCACACACGGCTCAGGGTTGTTCTCCCAACAAAGCTCTCTATGGTTATGAACCCAATTATGGTACATTCGCCAATCTTCTTTCTTCTGACAATATTGATGTTCAGCAATGGTTGAATGAACATCAGGAGCACTCTGCCTTCCTGCGAGCTCATCTGCTTCGAGCACAAGCGAAGGTAAAGCATTATGCAGACCGCAACCGTTCTGTCAGAGAATTTGAGTTGGGAGATTCTGTATACTTGAAGCTTCAGCCGTACGCTTAGCACTCTGTGGTTAATCGGCCGTGTCGCAAACTGGCTTACAAGTTCTATGGTCCCTATGAGATTCTTAGCAAAGTGGGAAATGCAGCTTATCGTTTGAAGTTACCGGATGCTGCTCTGATTCACCCAGTGTTTCATGTGTCTCAGTTGAAGGAGCACATCCCTGATCATATTCCTGTTTTCTCTAACCTACCAGCAACTGTAGATTTGTCTTTGGTAGGGGTGGTGCCGGAACGGATTCTGGATCGTAAACTGGTTAAGAAGGGCAATTCTTCTCATCTGCAAGTTTTATTGAAGTGGTCCTCGCAACCTGAAGAATCAGCCACATGGGAGGATTATGACACTGTCAAGGAGCAGTTTCCGAGGGCACCAGCATGGGGACATGCTGGCTCTCAAGGGGAGGGGGGGGGGGAACCTGTCACGGTTGAAGAATGACTTGTGTAACATTGTAATTCAAACTGTTGGGCCAAGTTAGGCGTGATGGGCCATGTTGGGCTGGGTTAGGGCGAACAGCCCTTGTAATCGGATAAATACTTCTGTGTGTGGATGAGGTCGTATATGGAATAGAAAGACAATTCTGAACCTATCTTCCTCGTTCGTCCTCCCTGTCTCCTGCTCATCCCAGTCTCAACTCTCTTCTCCTGTATCCACCTCCGATCTGTGATTCCTAGCTTGCTGGGACATCACACGGGTGCATGAAGGGAAACTCAATCGACGACTGCTGGCGGTGCGCATGGGCGGACTGGTGCAGGATCGGAAGCGGCTGGCAGACTGCGGCGTCGGTTTTGGGGTGCTCTGAATGGTGGCAGACCGGCAGCGGCGGGCAGACCTATGGTGGTTCAGAGCACCTCAAACAATTATTTTTGAAGTATTCCAAGAATATTTTGGTTTCTAGAAATGTGTTACAAAATTTGATGTGTTTGGCTCTAGCCAAAACTTTACTTTTATATACTTCAATATTTAGGAAATTGCACTATTTTTTAAGTGAGGGTTAAACCTTTTTTTCAATACTGAAGTATTGATTCGTTAGGCATATAAACACTATGGTTGTCGAATACTTTGATTTTAAAAATACTTCACCGCCAAACTAAGCCGTGCTTTATCTCCCGTTGTCTAGATTTTTGTTTTAAGATGCAATTGTACATCCTTTTGTTCTCGATAATTATTCAATGAATAGTGTTACAATCAATGAAAAATAATAATTTGCTACCACTTTTACCCCTTTTTGGCTGTTTTTTTTTTGCCATTTGTGAGTTCTCTTCTTTGACCGGCCCCTTAACAATTTTCCTCCCTGGTCGTGCTACGTGGTGACCGCAACCCCGTGAACCCGGTGCCACCGGCACGCTGCGGTACGCCGTCATCCAGGAAGGCCCTCTGTGGATCGTGTGCATGGCCGGCATGATTGAATGAGTCATGACCACGCCGCGGCCGTCAATACTCTCAGCTCGAGCCTCGCGTCCTACCTTGCCTCCCCCTTGCTCGAGCTACACCGCGGGGTCGTGCTCCTCAAGATCTAGCGCCGCGCCGCCGCTGCGCCGGCATCGTCCCCTATCCCCGAGAATAAGCGTGAGCGCCCTGCGAGGTCCCGGTGCTGCCTCTAATCTCGGCCGGCTCCTCCGCGCCGCAAGCGGCGGGGGACGTCCACCCGATGCGCCCACCATGGCCCTACGGCTGTGGTCAAAGCGACGCACCCCAGCCTCCCCTGGTACCCTGGACCGCCTCTCCCGAGTACGGCGTGGCCCCTGTCCTCGTCCTGGTCGGGCAGGGGACCGTCGTCGGCGCTGGCCTCCCGTGCGTGCACCGAAGACGCGTCCACGAGAGAGAGAGAGTGTGTGAGAGCCTTTTTGCAAAAAATTGCACAAGTGAGACCAGTCAACACAGCGTGAACAATAACCGTATATAAATCTTCACACTTATTTCTCGACCGTAAAATGATATATTCCTGAAGTACGGTGACACAAATGAACTCTACGTGGACTACGGATCCATTTTACATTTTTAGATGGAAGATTTTACTTTTTTAGATGGAAGGCTCGAATAGACCCTACCTTTAAATTAATAAATTAGAGAACCATACGCAAGGTTCTAACACACATATATCACATCATCCACATACATGTATGAAGTTCCAGGTAGCTTGCAAGCTACATCAAGCTCAACCGCACCGGCATACCATAAGAAAGGAAATTACGAGTAGAGATTTTTGGCTCCCGAATTCGAGTGCTCTCTTTAATTTGAAAATCATATTAATAAGTTTCAAAAAATCCTGAAAAAAAATCCAGGTGTAGCCAAAAGATATTCCACGAACATGCAAAATATCAACTTCAAATACTTTGTATTCGGAGTTACATAAAAATGAAAATTGTGTGGATCTAAGTTTCCATATTTTCAAATCTCCAAGTTTTATCATATTTTGTTATTTTGTGTAGCCCATAATATAAAGTATTTCACACTGAAATTTCGCACTTTTATGGGATAGATTATGTTCTACATCCGGACCTTTTTCATAATTTTTTGAAACACATAGATAGAATTTTCGAAAAAATTTAGACGGAGGGAGGGCTGGACCTCGGGAGCAAAAAGCACTTTCCGGGAAATTACTAGATAAAAAGCTCACCAAGGCAGGGCTAGATGGGGCTAGGCCCGTTGATCTCGGGCGGCATCTGAGAAGGAGCAAATCCTGCTAATCCTTTGTTCCAACACTTATTATCTAGCTACTGGCTTCCACACATGGGTTCTCCAGGTTGGTTGCCACACAAAGTTGGGCGCGCTCCACCACCGGGACCGAAGGAGCCGGCCTGCCCGATCTGTTTTACTCGAATACGATTGCAAGGTCATGGAGCGTTGAATTGGCTGCTCGGAGGGATAGGGGATCAAGCCTTGTTTAGTCGTCGTGGTTCTAGTTCGCCGTGGATGGCGGGAACAAAGAACCGGAGAAGTTTAAACTTAGATCATTGTAGTTCAAATTTAACTCGGCGATATAGTAGGTTTGTGCCAATTGTTTAAGTTGGTACAACACTGATTGCAAAGTTTATGAAAATGGCTCTTTTCATTGTAAATGAAGAGTTTGTGGTCATCCTTCTGCAGTTCCATCTTTTCTCTTTTTATCTCATGAAATATGGTTTTATTATTGGGCACCTATTGGCTATTACCTACTTTCGGTACAGGTACAAGCCATTGTTGGTAAATCTGGCAAAGCAGCTCGTAAAGCTGTTGACACGCAGTTTATGGAATTAGCGGAACTGTTGGTATCTCTACAGTCATCTCTTCAGTCTTACTAGTGCGTCCTGTTGTGTATTATGTGATCTGAATATCTGAACTGACGATCTGTATTTACTCTGGTTTTGAAAAGCGCCATTTTGGTCAATAGAAATTTCTGTTATTAGTGCGTCTTGCTGTATTATGTGATCAAGCCTTGAAAACGTTTGGAGTATATTTGAAGGAATACTTCCACCGGTCACCCGTTATCATTCATGGCAATGAATACATGGCTTCAGGATCGTGTACTCAACAGACGAGGGAACCCTTCCCGCGATGTATCTGCTGGCAGCCTCTGCAGCTCTCTCAGCCTTCGCTAGATCTGTGGTACTCATTGGCAAGCATTGTTGAACTAACACTGCTGAGGCGGGGTATTTTTCAATCACAGGCCAGCTCTGTAGCTTCCTACGGCAGGAGGTGGTTGTGTCCAACGTAAGGCGCTCGAGTGAAGGTGCGCTCTCGAGAATGTGCCTCGTAAACTCAACCATGCTTTTGGTTGAGCAAAAGCCCTTTATCATCACCCGCCTGAGACGGTGATGCCGGCACTCCGGCTTCCGCCTCAATTCTTCGTCTCCAACAGCAACAACAGAGTCATGCTCTGCGCCAGCTAGATCTACCTGCACATATGTATGTAGGTTTCATGTCATTCTTTTTAAATAGTCAGGTCCGTAAAATAATGCCATTGCACATATGTGTGCAGGATTGATGTCATTGTTTTGAAATAACCTGGTCCGTGCAATAATGCCGTTGCACAAGATACTCAAGGGTTTAGTATAGCTCTGATTCCGAGAGAATGACTTACACGTAAGATGAAAGATTCCAAGGCAGGAGCCGCATCAAGATAGGGAATCAGAGAAAAGAAATCACAGCTGGGCCATAAGGCCAATACTGATCCAAGGAGTTGGATTTCCATTTTCTTGAGGTGAAGGAGCTTGACAGGCAGCACAGGAGTGCTGAAATTCTGGAAAAAAAAGGCAAGTCCCTGGATCAATTATGCTTTTTCCAATATGCAAGTGTAATATTAGTGTTCGCTATACTATTGGTCCTTATAATATCTGATTATAAAATGTATGTAAAACCAAACATACCTCGTTACGAGAAAGCAGGGTAAGGTTCCCAACGTTTGGCGCAATGGATGGGAGCTTGGCATAAACATAAGAGAGAATGCCAAATGGTTTGGTATGCAACAACTCTACATCCTTAAGTTGTGCGGAGTCTCTGACATTGATTTCTGCCTGGGTCCCTCCATACTGAAAGGAGGAGAGCTTTGGAGCATTGATCTCTACCAACTGGATCATTTCGCAGCTTGCAACTCTAAGGGACTTGAGGTGCTGCAGCTTGCAAGGCATCTTCAAGCAAGTTATCTCGTCGCAATAACCGATTTCTAGCTGTTCCAAGGCGAAAGCTTTCGAAAGCAAGTGCCCTAATCCCTCGTCAGTAATTTTGAGAAAATACAGCTCTAAAATTTCAATCTTGCCAACCAGCCAAGTGTTTCTGTGGGTCGAAAAGCGCAGCCATAGAGATGAAGGGACTGAATTGATCTCGCAGCTGTGTCATCGGACAAAATTGAACAGGGGAAGTTGTAGTCTTGCTCCATGAAAGTTGACACCACCAAGCTTAGTTGATTGATCCCAGATTTAACAGATATTTGGAGCCACCTGTCCAGGTAGGAGGCACTAATACTGTCACAAGGGAAAAGATCAAGTTTAAGAGTCTTGAGCACAATGCCACAATGGTTGTTAAGTATGTGGTCAACTTTGTCAATGAGACGGATTTCTATTTCCTTATCCGAACCCAATTTCTCGCGAGTCAACCCAAGTGTTTGCGTGTTGAGTATGAGGGTTGAATAGCATCTCCAGGAATTCAAAATCCCGTGAGATACACAGGCGGCACGAGCAGCATCTTGCAGCGGCAGGAGGGAATGTATATGATTTAAGATGTCCTGCAGAAGCATCGTGGACAAGTTAGATAGCTAGTACTAATGCTGACTTCACTTGGAATAAACAGCAAAAATAGATGAGGTAGTGAGTGTGTCAATCAGTTACTGTGTTTGCATGAAGACTTGCACTATATATGAAGGAAGTGCTTTGGGTTAAGTTTATGCAACTGTTGGTTTGCGGATTTACAATGCACGAGTTTTTTTTTTGCAACAAACACGATGCATTTAAACCTTAGGCCAAAATGCGTTCAGTGCTACAAATGCATACCGCTGGAAGTTTGTCGAGAACAAGTTCTTGTGTCATGCTTTGGGCACCTCTAGACCTATCACTCTGGCACTGCAAGAGTTGATGAAAGTTGAAACCCTTGATCCACTGTATGCAATGGGGCAAGGCTGGTAAGTACTCCATCCGTTTACAATTACCCTGCAATTGGGGTTTAATCAAAGTCACACCTTGTAAAATTTGGCCAAATATATAGGATTAAATATCAACACATGCAATAAAAATTTAATCTTATTAGAACAATCATAAAATATATTTTCATATTATATGCATTTGATATTATTGATGTTGATATTTTTATATATACTTGTTCAAATATTCAAAGGTTGACTTTGAAAAACCTAGAACACGGGTGAATAAAACCAGAGGGAGTATGTATCAATTCTGCTGGTGGGATAAAAAAATCTGCTATCGATTCTCAAGAGTTCGAGCCAGAAGAGATGAAATCTTAGTGCGTGCATGACCATAAAAGTCAATCAGGTTCTCTAGTGGTGATAATCTGGAATCATTCTTGAGCGGGGAGAACTGACTTTGGTGTATTTCATAGAATTTCCGAACTGAATCGGGACCTCTTGATTCTGGCACCGTAGCTCCTTTAACGAGCTAAATATAAAGATTGGCTCAGTTCGTTATATATTCACGAGAATGCATTAAGAATCATGTTGTCATGCGTACATACATGCACACGTCTTCCTCTTCCATCCATTGCACCGACAAGCAGGGAGACACGGATGCAGGACGCAGCCATTCGGGTCGAAGCCTAGGCGCTGCCGCCGTGTGTATTTTAGTCTGACGATAAGAGGAATAGAGGAGACGAAGCGACAAGGATGATGATTGAGGAGGAGTAAATGGGAATCCCTCAAACACTCACTATTTTCTGTCAGGTGGTTCGACCGTATACCTCAGCGGCTCAGCTAGGCTATGAGCTAGTTGCCTAGTTGGGATGTCGGTCAGATCGATGGCCTCCAAATTAACGAGCTGCTCGTGAGGCTCGCAAGTTCTCATTTATGAGAACGAGCTAAATCAATGTTTGGCCCTGTTCATTAGTATAACGAGCCGAGCTAAATGAGTAAAGGAAATGCGCAATCGTTAAGCTCGCCGAGCTTCGAGCTTAATGTCCAGCCCTACCTACTGCTGTGATTGCTGACTGGTCCTCGACTCCTCGCGATGCTGATAGCTGGAAGTTAATGTGGCTTTTCTCATGGGATGGAGGTGGTCATGGTAGATGTCTGTCTGTTGTAATATTTTGAACCTCCCTAGGTTTTCGCCCCGTAGATGCACTCGAGATCAAGTGTTCTCAGCGGGTTTACCCCAGCTCGCTATCCCCCCTTGTTTTGTTTTCTGTCTATATTAGAAAAGACTTTGTCTTCCGTTATCTCTAATGGAAAAAAAAGGGGCTAGCCCTCTCTAAGAGCATTTTCCCCCTTTCGAACAGGATCTGAAGTTGTTCCTTGCAAACTAAAAATCTGAGAAAAGTGGCTGATAGAGGGGTTGGCGGGGGAAGATTGGGCGTCCATTTGGGGAACAGAGGTTTCGATTGTGGGTTGGGATAACGGACCTCATCAATCAATCAGGAGCTAAACGCTCCCAAATCGCTGCGACGAGATCGAACTTTAGCTGAAAACACAAGGGCATACATACTTGCGGGGGGCAGGGAGTTCCGGCAGCCGTGCGCAAACGAGAAGATTTTGCCGACGACGATGGCTTGAGTCAGAGTCGCCGTAGGTAGAGTCGCAACCCTCTACTTCCCTGGCTCAATCAACAAGGATTGGATCCTGTGTATAATTCGATACAGGAAGAGACGAGGAGATCTCATCAAATTGAGGAAGAACAGAGGAACCCGACACAGGATTAGAGTCGAACTCCAAAACCGTAAACAGTCTGATGCAATCAAGAGCGATCCAGTTTAGCGGCTTTTGCGTTTGTCTGCGATGCTCCGCCGCGGACGTGCTGCCAGTTCCTCTGTTCTTTGCACGAGGTCCGATGCAGGAAGTAAGTGCTCTGAAGATTTTGCACGCAACGCGCTGCCAGTTCCTCTCTTCTTCGCACGAGTTCCGATACTCTGAAGATTTTGCACGGAGTAAATGGCACTGGCGGTCACACAACTCGTCCGCTATGTGCACTTAAGTCACACAACTAGGAAACGGGATTTTTTGGTCACACAACTGGACTTTTAGTGCATGCAGGTCACAAACCCCACATGTCAGTCCGTTTTCCGTTGGTAATTTTGCAAAAAAAAACCATGTATTTTTGGAGATTTTGCAGAAAACTCCCTGTAATTGGACCCAAATTTGGATTTTTGCGAAATATCCCAAAATAGAGGGGGTTTCTGCAAAATTAGCACTCCTGCAACGGAAAATGGACTGACATGTGGGGTTTGTGACCTGCGTGAGCCAAAAATCCAGTTGTGTGACCAAAAAATCCCGTTTTCCAGTTGTGTGACTTAAGTGCACATAGCGGACGAGTTGTGTGACCGCCAGTGCCATTTACTGTTTTGCACGCAACGGGCTGCCAATTCTTACTTAATCTGATCGAATCAGCCAATTTCAGAGAAAGTAAGAAGATTTGACTCGTAATTCTTACTTAATCTGATCGAATTAGCCAATTTCAGAGAAAATAAGAAGATTTGACTCACCTCGATGCTCGACCAGGGACTGTTCACGCAGCAAGCCGGACGGTGGCCGGCGGCCAGGCACTGTGCAGCGGCGGCGACGAGAGGGGAGCCGGGCGATGGCCTCGGCCAGGGGCTGGACAACGAAGAGCGCTGCCGCGACGAGCGAGGAACTGGCCTGGGCGCCTGGCGGCGGCCACGGTCAAAAATTCGCTGGGCGGCGAAGAGCCGACGTGGACAAAAAGGTGACAAATTAAAATACGGGACCATTCAGTGAAGCGGGGAGCCTGGCCGCGGGCCGAGGCGACGTGCACAGCTGCTCCGATTAGTGGGCTAAACGGGGAAAGGTTAGCAAGTCGCTAAATTGCCGACGTCATAAATTTCCCTTTTCTTCTTATTGTTGTCTAATTTTTTTTCATTTATCCTTCACGTTTGCAGATAGATTTATAAATTTCCAGTTTTATTTGTGCTAACCAAACTTTTATTCACTGTGACAACCATTTGATTCATACAGACATTTTTCTAATATCAGTTTTATCCGTAGCCCTTTATTTTTTGGTTTATCGTTGCTATATTTTTATTCTTTATATTTTATTTTTAAATATTTAAAACGTGCACACACAGATTTCTAAAATGCATGTTTCTACATTTTCTTCATCCTAGTGATGTTTCATTCGTGGTACGCAAATGTAAGTTCGTGCTGCTCCATTCGTGGTACGCAAATTAAATGGTGTTTTTCCTATAGAACAATACTAGAAAAATACCCCGCGCGTTGCAGCGGGAATTCTATTACGAACTTTGTGTAAATGGAAATATATAAGACACATGAAAATATGAACTTTTTCACAAAAATATGCAAAGTCCGCAATATTGGATAAGTTATATTTAATTGACGTGAAAGCATTTTTTCGATGTTAAATAATTGATGACATGAACAATGGTATGGCTAAAAGATAGATGACACGGATTGTATTTTTGACGTTAAATAATTGATGACGTGGACAATCGTATGGCTAAAAGAAAGATGACATGATAGATTACATGTACAATAAATATTAGTGGAGGATGACATGGGTAATTGATTGGCTAAGAAAATGGGATGATGTGGATAACTTACATGCTGAGATAGAAAAATAATTAATACATTTAGTGGGTTCAAAGCACCAAAAGTATACCTTATATTAATCTGCGAAAGCTCCATCACTATATAACTGAAGGTAAATACGCCAAATATTCGCTGGCCATAAATCATAGATCATGAATTCATGATATAGCAAATATAGATCAGAGAAGAGACTGAGCAGTGTTGCCATAAGCTTGCTCCAGCTAGCACTATAGACCTATAGTAGGACAGAATCCATCACAAAATGTAGAGAGGTATACCTACTTCCATTCAGTTAACCATACATGGAAGTCATGTCTGCTTATAAACGATTCAGTTTGCGTCATATTGTGCATATGATCAGAGAAAGGTAATGAGTGACGCTATGCTCCAGCCCCATACGACATAAGCCATTAGAGGAAAATGTGGAGAACACAAATGGTGGTTTTATTTGGTCAAATCTGTAGTGATGGCCTGCCTGCAAACAGCATGATATTAATACTCCCTTAACAGAATGATATTAATATTTAATAGTAGAATTCCACAGAAATCTAGTTCCCCAGGTATACATCAAACCTGACTGAGAAGATGGAGCGGGAGATAGAGATGAGCGAGAGGACTGGTTTAGGCATCATTGCGGAAACTCTTATATCATCCAACTTAGACATTGCAAGAACATGAACAACACGGGTATACTGTAACTTGTATTCAAATAGGTGCGGACGGGAAAATAACTGATTGCTTCCTCCAATTAAATCCACACACGTTGAATCTGGTATCTCAACATCGGAGGTTAATAAACACATCAGTAGTCTAGGAGAGTAGGAGCAGCTGATAAGTGAGGAATCTGTACCCGTTTGGGGATGAGGATTCGCCGAGCAAGCGGCAACGACAGTGGCGAGTATTCCAGAGTTGTCTCGTCCGACACGCGTGGTACCTGCAGGAGACTGGCGTGGATGATGGTGGACACAAATCATGTTGAGAAGAAACTGGATTTGAGGCACGAACACCAAACTGGGCTAGAGTCGACTCGAATGGAGCTGGAGCAGCTCCACTACTTAAAAGGGAGAGTAAATCCATCATCACGGAGGTTCAGTTTCTTTTGGAAAAACCTCTAGTGGGGATATGAAGAGGAAGGGAAACAGCACACCATGGTGCTGTACTACTGCGGAGAAGATGATAGGACCGAAGCGCCGTGGCATTTGTTTCAGGACAAAGAAATTAATAAAAGACGATAACGCCATGTGCATGGCTGCTTCGCCATATGATGGACGGAACAAATTGACGGACAGATGAAACGAATCAGATGGCTATGAACATGTGATGAGGTGGATAGACTGCATGTCAAGATAAAAAAATCATAAATGAACTTAGTGGGGTTTTGCTTTATAAGAGGTATAGATAGATAGATAGATTCATCATACTCAAGATTTTATTCATGGCATTAAAAAATTATTCACTACGAGAAAAAAATTATTCACAAAGGAAATATTATTATACCGATAAAATAAACACTATGGTTGTCGAATACTTTGATTTTAAAAATACTTCACCGCCAAACTAAGCCGTGCTTTATCTCCCGTTGTCTAGATTTTTGTTTTAAGATGCAATTGTACATCCTTTTGTTCTCGATAATTATTCAATGAATAGTGTTACAATCAATGAAAAATAATAATTTGCTACCACTTTTACCCCTTTTTGGCTGTTTTTTTTTTGCCATTTGTGAGTTCTCTTCTTTGACCGGCCCCTTAACAATTTTCCTCCCTGGTCGTGCTACGTGGTGACCGCAACCCCGTGAACCCGGTGCCACCGGCACGCTGCGGTACGCCGTCATCCAGGAAGGCCCTCTGTGGATCGTGTGCATGGCCGGCATGATTGAATGAGTCATGACCACGCCGCGGCCGTCAATACTCTCAGCTCGAGCCTCGCGTCCTACCTTGCCTCCCCCTTGCTCGAGCTACACCGCGGGGTCGTGCTCCTCAAGATCTAGCGCCGCGCCGCCGCTGCGCCGGCATCGTCCCCTATCCCCGAGAATAAGCGTGAGCGCCCTGCGAGGTCCCGGTGCTGCCTCTAATCTCGGCCGGCTCCTCCGCGCCGCAAGCGGCGGGGGACGTCCACCCGATGCGCCCACCATGGCCCTACGGCTGTGGTCAAAGCGACGCACCCCAGCCTCCCCTGGTACCCTGGACCGCCTCTCCCGAGTACGGCGTGGCCCCTGTCCTCGTCCTGGTCGGGCAGGGGACCGTCGTCGGCGCTGGCCTCCCGTGCGTGCACCGAAGACGCGTCCACGAGAGAGAGAGAGTGTGTGAGAGCCTTTTTGCAAAAAATTGCACAAGTGAGACCAGTCAACACAGCGTGAACAATAACCGTATATAAATCTTCACACTTATTTCTCGACCGTAAAATGATATATTCCTGAAGTACGGTGACACAAATGAACTCTACGTGGACTACGGATCCATTTTACATTTTTAGATGGAAGATTTTACTTTTTTAGATGGAAGGCTCGAATAGACCCTACCTTTAAATTAATAAATTAGAGAACCATACGCAAGGTTCTAACACACATATATCACATCATCCACATACATGTATGAAGTTCCAGGTAGCTTGCAAGCTACATCAAGCTCAACCGCACCGGCATACCATAAGAAAGGAAATTACGAGTAGAGATTTTTGGCTCCCGAATTCGAGTGCTCTCTTTAATTTGAAAATCATATTAATAAGTTTCAAAAAATCCTGAAAAAAAATCCAGGTGTAGCCAAAAGATATTCCCACGAACATGCAAAATATCAACTTCAAATACTTTGTATTCGGAGTTACATAAAAATGAAAATTGTGTGGATCTAAGTTTCCATATTTTCAAATCTCCAAGTTTTATCATATTTTGTTATTTTGTGTAGCCCATAATATAAAGTATTTCACACTGAAATTTCGCACTTTTATGGGATAGATTATGTTCTACATCCGGACCTTTTTCATAATTTTTTGAAACACATAGATAGAATTTTCGAAAAAATTTAGACGGAGGGAGGGCTGGACCTCGGGAGCAAAAAGCACTTTCCGGGAAATTACTAGATAAAAAGCTCACCAAGGCAGGGCTAGATGGGGCTAGGCCCGTTGATCTCGGGCGGCATCTGAGAAGGAGCAAATCCTGCTAATCCTTTGTTCCAACACTTATTATCTAGCTACTGGCTTCCACACATGGGTTCTCCAGGTTGGTTGCCACACAAAGTTGGGCGCGCTCCACCACCGGGACCGAAGGAGCCGGCCTGCCCGATCTGTTTTACTCGAATACGATTGCAAGGTCATGGAGCGTTGAATTGGCTGCTCGGAGGGATAGGGGATCAAGCCTTGTTTAGTCGTCGTGGTTCTAGTTCGCCGTGGATGGCGGGAACAAAGAACCGGAGAAGTTTAAACTTAGATCATTGTAGTTCAAATTTAACTCGGCGATATAGTAGGTTTGTGCCAATTGTTTAAGTTGGTACAACACTGATTGCAAAGTTTATGAAAATGGCTCTTTTCATTGTAAATGAAGAGTTTGTGGTCATCCTTCTGCAGTTCCATCTTTTCTCTTTTTATCTCATGAAATATGGTTTTATTATTGGGCACCTATTGGCTATTACCTACTTTCGGTACAGGTACAAGCCATTGTTGGTAAATCTGGCAAAGCAGCTCGTAAAGCTGTTGACACGCAGTTTATGGAATTAGCGGAACTGTTGGTATCTCTACAGTCATCTCTTCAGTCTTACTAGTGCGTCCTGTTGTGTATTATGTGATCTGAATATCTGAACTGACGATCTGTATTTACTCTGGTTTTGAAAAGCGCCATTTTGGTCAATAGAAATTTCTGTTATTAGTGCGTCTTGCTGTATTATGTGATCAAGCCTTGAAAACGTTTGGAGTATATTTGAAGGAATACTTCCACCGGTCACCCGTTATCATTCATGGCAATGAATACATGGCTTCAGGATCGTGTACTCAACAGACGAGGGAACCCTTCCCGCGATGTATCTGCTGGCAGCCTCTGCAGCTCTCTCAGCCTTCGCTAGATCTGTGGTACTCATTGGCAAGCATTGTTGAACTAACACTGCTGAGGCGGGGTATTTTTCAATCACAGGCCAGCTCTGTAGCTTCCTACGGCAGGAGGTGGTTGTGTCCAACGTAAGGCGCTCGAGTGAAGGTGCGCTCTCGAGAATGTGCCTCGTAAACTCAACCATGCTTTTGGTTGAGCAAAAGCCCTTTATCATCACCCGCCTGAGACGGTGATGCCGGCACTCCGGCTTCCGCCTCAATTCTTCGTCTCCAACAGCAACAACAGAGTCATGCTCTGCGCCAGCTAGATCTACCTGCACATATGTATGTAGGTTTCATGTCATTCTTTTTAAATAGTCAGGTCCGTAAAATAATGCCATTGCACATATGTGTGCAGGATTGATGTCATTGTTTTGAAATAACCTGGTCCGTGCAATAATGCCGTTGCACAAGATACTCAAGGGTTTAGTATAGCTCTGATTCCGAGAGAATGACTTACACGTAAGATGAAAGATTCCAAGGCAGGAGCCGCATCAAGATAGGGAATCAGAGAAAAGAAATCACAGCTGGGCCATAAGGCCAATACTGATCCAAGGAGTTGGATTTCCATTTTCTTGAGGTGAAGGAGCTTGACAGGCAGCACAGGAGTGCTGAAATTCTGGAAAAAAAAGGCAAGTCCCTGGATCAATTATGCTTTTTCCAATATGCAAGTGTAATATTAGTGTTCGCTATACTATTGGTCCTTATAATATCTGATTATAAAATGTATGTAAAACCAAAACATACCTCGTTACGAGAAAGCAGGGTAAGGTTCCCAACGTTTGGCGCAATGGATGGGAGCTTGGCATAAACATAAGAGAGAATGCCAAATGGTTTGGTATGCAACAACTCTACATCCTTAAGTTGTGCGGAGTCTCTGACATTGATTTCTGCCTGGGTCCCTCCATACTGAAAGGAGGAGAGCTTTGGAGCATTGATCTCTACCAACTGGATCATTTCGCAGCTTGCAACTCTAAGGGACTTGAGGTGCTGCAGCTTGCAAGGCATCTTCAAGCAAGTTATCTCGTCGCAATAACCGATTTCTAACTGTTCCAAGGCGAAAGCTTTCGAAAGCAAGTGCCCTAATCCCTCGTCAGTAATTTTGAGAAAATACAGCTCTAAAATTTCCAATCTTGCCAACCAGCCAAGTGTTTCTGTGGGTCGAAAAGCGCAGCCATAGAGATGAACACTACAAGAAGAACCACCCTATAACAACACATACTTGGCAACGTCTTGCATGTGTGTTGTAATTTTTTACTGTAGATACACATATAAGTCGTTGTAGAACCATCCGTTGCAAGCGGAAATAATTGGTCTACTGCCCGCTCATATTTTTTTTGTTTTGGCGCTAAGGGTGGAGAGTCGTGGGCGAATTTGTTGGGGAAGTTGGCATGTGAATGGGCCTCTATACCCGGAACGAGTTTATCCCCTTGCGTAAACTTCTCATATCCTCTCATCTCCTATCCTCGTCCCCTCATTCCGCCGCCGCCGATCCAGTCCCCTACTGCCGGGCAGCAGCTAGTTCCGCCGCTTAAGCTCTAGATCCTGCCTCGTGTATGATTCGCCTCTCCGTTCCTAAAACCGTAGCATGTATCCAATTCCTAAATCATTTCACCCAGGTAACCGTGATTGTTGGCCTGCATCGGCGATCTACAAGTTCGATCAACCTGCTCGTCGAGGCCAAGCACCCGGAAGATCCCCACGCCGGATCTTGTGATCGAGTACGTCAAACAAGTTGTGGCCGTGTTAAAGAGAGTTACGGTCCCAAAAGGATTTCATATTGCTCGGCCAGGACGGAGGTCCGGCAATCCCAAGGTGCGATTTCTACTCTCCCCTTCCAGATTCGTCTCTCGATTCCCCTTGGCTTGATCTGTTAATTTTTTTCTAAGATATTTATGCAATCTTGCTGCATCGCCTGACATTGACGCTCATTAACTGCAGTACCGCTTTGTCCACTATGCATACACTTCTTGCTCGTTCCAGGATCTAGTCCAGTTAATGCAATGGTTTGTTTTCAGGTTGCATCGTCTTGACGGAACAATCTTGGCTGAAATTTTGGCTGGAATTAGTGAAAATAGCTACTCCTCTGATCGCGAGCTGGAGTAGTATTTTGTCCTAGCACAGTACTCTGTCCGCAATAATTGAATCTGACCAGAGGTCGTGATTTTTTAAGATTGTGTATGATTCCAACTCAGCTTAGTTGGTTACTGGCTTGTGTAGTTGAGGTCGAGCTGGAGCCTCTTTGCGTTTTGTTATGTAAATAATCACATGTGCTGCAGTTGTTGCAGAATCATTACTGCATGATTTCTTCAAAGGTTATCATTCAGATTATCAATCAGGCTAGATAATAAGCATAACCAGGTAAACATCTCTTAATCTTTTCTCGTTCAGGGTGTCTAGATCTCAGTGTAAATATATCTTGTGCTTTGTTATTTTTTGTTTAACAGAGGATATTGTTAAGATGTTAAAGAAAAGACTCTTGCGGTCAAGAAAGCCCGTATACAGCCAGTAGGTATTCTAATTTGCTGCTTTGGTTTCTTAGAGTATTCTTGCACAAAGGAGGTCAAATCTTGATGGAAAACAGTTCCAAGAACAAAGAAAGCCGCAAAGAAGGCAGCTACAATGCCAGTGCATGGTAGATCTGATAGTAACAAGTCAAGGTATCGGCCAATCACTACAGTATTATCTTTGTCTTTGTATAGTCACTTAATCATTTCTGTTAACAAAATAAACTATGAATATGTAAGGATGGTCCTTCACGGAGATACGAAAAATATATATCATGTACGTGTTATTTTCCTTAACCGCTCCCCTTTCAGCTTTCCAGGTTTTGTAACGTAACTGCTTGAGAGTAAAAACTATAATTACTTGCTCACACTTGTGACACAGCATATGAAAATTTGGTAAAGTATCTCTTACTATGAAAATATATGGATTCATACTGTGTTTAGCAAAGCTGAAACCATGTCACAACTAGCATATTTATTATTTTCCCTCATGTACTTACTAGAGTATAATTCTACCCTTGTTGTTTTCTTGCCATGTCGATAGTAAAATTGATTTTTTTCTCACAGGCCCAAAAGATGAGTACTCTCCAAAGGACCAGCAGTGACTTCTATCAGCTCCAAGCATATCTGAAGGCAGAATATTAGAAGAAATCTATATAGGATTAGTTGGAACATAATTTGAAGAAATATTAAAATGTATATTGTGTACTCTTATTATTGTTTTTCATGTACCAAATGGTGATTCTAATAATAAATATTGAATTATATCTTTACGATCCATTTTTTCTGTGATTTTTGTGCTGTGGTATACTTTTTCTAGAGTGTATTTGTCACTCGGATAAAAACACGACCATATTCCGAACCCCTCAAACTATTCAGCGCAGAAAATAATATTTATTCAGAAAAAAGATTTAATTCGTATAGTTTGTACCAACGCATGCAAATGCTGCTTGAACTCCGTTGTTACTTGGCAACGCTTATTTCTCTGGTTACCAACGCACGAGTATGCGTTGCATTATATCTTTGCAACGCCCAATAAGGCAACGGATAAGTTTCTGTTGGTAAATGCACTAGCAACGTTTATATTGACTTTTAGATACGGATTGATGCGTTGCTGTAGGGCAGGTCATGTTGTAGTGGAAGGGACTGAATTGATCTCGCAGCTGTGTCATCGGACAAAATTGAACAGGGGAAGTTGTAGTCTTGCTCCATGAAAGTTGACACCACCAAGCTTAGTTGATTGATCCCAGATTTAACAGATATTTAGAGCCACCTGTCCAGGTAGGAGGCACTAATACTGTCACAAGGGAAAAGATCAAGTTTAAGAGTCTTGAGCACAATGCCACAATGGTTGTTAAGTATGTGGTCAACTTTGTCAATGAGACGGATTTCTATTTCCTTATCCGAACCCAATTTCTCGCGAGTCAACCCAAGTGTTTGCGTGTTGAGTATGAGGGTTGAATAGCATCTCCAGGAATTCAAAATCCCGTGAGATACACAGGCGGCACGAGCAGCATCTTGCAGCGGCAGGAGGGAATGTATATGATTTAAGATGTCCTGCAGAAGCATTGTAGACAAGTTAGATTGTAGCTAGTACTAATGCTGACTTCACTTGGAATAAACAGCAAAAATAGATGAGGTAGTGAGTGTGTCAATCAGTTACTGTGTTTGCATGAAGACTTGCACTATATATGAAGGAAGTGCTTTGGGTTAAGTTTATGCAACTGTTGGCTTGCGGAATTACAATGCACGAGTTTTTTTTTTGCAACAAACACGATGCATTTAAACCTTAGGCCAAAATGCGTTCAGTGCTACAAATGCATACCGCTGGAAGTTTGTCGAGAACAAGTTCTTGTGTCATGCTTTGGGCACCTCTAGACCTATCACTCTGGCACTGCAAGAGTTGATGAAGGTTGAAACCCTTGATCCACTGTATGCAATGGGGCAAGGCTGGTAAGTACTCCATCCGTTTACAATTACCCTGCAATTGGGGTTTAATCAAAGTCACACCTTGTAAAATTTGGCCAAATATATAGGATTAAATATCAACACATGCAATAAAAATTTAATCTTATTAGAACAATCATAAAATATATTTTCATATTATATGCATTTGATATTATTGATGTTGATATTTTTATATATATACTTGTTCAAATATTCAAAGGTTGACTTTGAAAAACCTAGAACACGGGGTGAATAAAACCAGAGGGAGTATGTATCAATTCTGCTGGTGGGATAAAAAAAATCTGCTATCGATTCTCAAGAGTTCGAGCCAGAAGAGATGAAATCTTAGTGCGTGCATGACCATAAAAGTCAATCAGGTTCTCTAGTGGTGATAATCTGGAATCATTCTTGAGCGGGGAGAACTGACTTTGGTGTATTTCATAGAATTTCCGAACTGAATCGGGACCTCTTGATTCTGGCACCGTAGCTCCTTTAAGGAGCTAAATATAAAGATTGGCTCAGTTCGTTATATATTCACGAGAATGCATTAAGAATCATGTTGTCATGCGTACATACATGCACACGTCTTCCTCTTCCATCCATTGCACCGACAAGCAGGGAGACACGGATGCAGGACGCAGCCATTCGGGTCGAAGCCTAGGCGCTGCCGCCGTGTGTATTTTAGTCTGACGATAAGAGGAATAGAGGAGACGAAGCGACAAGGATGATGATTGAGGAGGAGTAAATGGGAATCCCTCAAACACTCACTATTTTCTGTCAGGTGGTTCGACCGTATACCTCAGCGGCTCAGCTAGGCTATGAGCTAGTTGCCTAGTTGGGATGTCGGTCAGATCGATGGCCTCCAAATTAACGAGCTGCTCGTGAGGCTCGCAAGTTCTCATTTATGAGAACGAGCTAAATCAATGTTTGGCCCTGTTCATTAGTATAACGAGCCGAGCTAAATGAGTAAAGGAAATGCGCTATCGTTAAGCTCGCCGAGCTTCGAGCTTAATGTCCAGCCCTACCTACTGTTGTGATTGCTGACTGGTCCTCGATTCCTCGCGATGCTGATAGCTGGAAGTTAATGTGGCTTTTCTCATGGGATGGAGGTGGTCATGGTAGATGTCTGTCTGTTGTAATATTTTGAACCTCCCTAGGTTTTCGCCCCGTAGATGCACTCGAGATCAAGTGTTCTCAGCGGGTTTACCCCAGCTCGCTATCCCCCCTTGTTTTGTTTTCTGTCTATATTAGAAAAGACTTTGTCTTCCGTTATCTCTAATGGAAAAAATGGGGCTAGCCCTCTCTAAGAGCATTTTCCCCCTTTCGAACAGGATCTGAAGTTGTTCCTTGCAAACTAAAAATCTGAGAAAAGTGGCTGATAGAGGGGTTGGCGGGGGAAGATTGGGCGTCCATTTGGGGGAACAGAGGTTTCGATTGTGGGTTGGGATAACGGACCTCATCAATCAATCAGGAGCTAAACGCTCCCAAATCGCTGCGACGAGATCGAACTTTAGCTGAAAACACAAGGGCATACATACTTGCGGGGGGCAGGGAGTTCCGGCAGCCGTGCGCAAACGAGAAGATTTTGCCGACGACGATGGCTTGAGTCAGAGTCGCCGTAGGTAGAGTCGCAACCCTCTACTTCCCTGGCTCAATCAACAAGGATTGGATCCTGTGTATAATTCGATACAGGAAGAGACGAGGAGATCTCATCAAATTGAGGAAGAACAGAGGAACCCGACACAGGATTAGAGTCGAACTCCAAAACCGTAAACAGTCCGATGCAATCAAGAGCGATCCAGTTTAGCGGCTTTTGCGTTTGTCTGCGATGCTCCGCCGCGGACGTGCTGCCAGTTCCTCTGTTCTTTGCACGAGGTCCGATGCAGGAAGTAAGTGCTCTGAAGATTTTGCACGCAACGCGCTGCCAGTTCCTCTCTTCTTCGCACGAGTTCCGATACTCTGAAGATTTTGCACGGAGTAAATGGCACTGGCGGTCACACAACTCGTCCGCTATGTGCACTTAAGTCACACAACTAGGAAACGGGATTTTTTGGTCACACAACTGGACTTTTAGTGCATGCAGGTCACAAACCCCACATGTCAGTCCGTTTTCCGTTGGTAATTTTGCAAAAAAAACCATGTATTTTTGGAGATTTTGCAGAAAACTCCCTGTAATTGGACCCAAATTTGGATTTTTGCGAAATATCCCAAAATAGAGGGGGTTTTCTGCAAAATTAGCACTCCTGCAACGGAAAATGGACTGACATGTGGGGTTTGTGACCTGCGTGAGCCAAAAATCCAGTTGTGTGACCAAAAAATCCCGTTTTCCAGTTGTGTGACTTAAGTGCACATAGCGGACGAGTTGTGTGACCGCCAGTGCCATTTACTGTTTTGCACGCAACGGGCTGCCAATTCTTACTTAATCTGATCGAATCAGCCAATTTCAGAGAAAGTAAGAAGATTTGACTCGTAATTCTTACTTAATCTGATCGAATTAGCCAATTTCAGAGAAAATAAGAAGATTTGACTCACCTCGATGCTCGACCTGGGACTGTTCACGCAGCAAGCCGGACGGTGGCCGGCGGCCAGGCACTGTGCAGCGGCGGCGACGAGAGGGGAGCCGGGCGATGGCCTCGGCCAGGGGCTGGACAACGAAGAGCGCTGCCGCGACGAGCGAGGAACTGGCCTGGGCGCCTGGCGGCGGCCACGGTCAAAAATTCGCTGGGCGGCGAAGAGCCGACGTGGACAAAAAGGTGACAAATTAAAATACGGGACCATTCAGTGAAGCGGGGAGCCTGGCCGCGGGCCGAGGCGACGTGCACAGCTGCTCCGATTAGTGGGCTAAACGGGGAAAGGTTAGCAAGTCGCTAAATTGCCGACGTCATAAATTTCCCTTTTCTTCTTATTGTTGTCTAATTTTTTTTCATTTATCCTTTACGTTTGCAGATAGATTTATAAATTTCCAGTTTTATTTGTGCTAACCAAACTTTTATTCACTGTGACAACCATTTGATTCATACAGACATTTTTCTAATATCAGTTTTATCCGTAGCCCTTTATTTTTTGGTTTATCGTTGCTATATTTTTATTCTTTATATTTTATTTTTAAATATTTAAAATGTGCACACACAGATTTCTAAAATGCATGTTTCTACATTTTCTTCATCCTAGTGATGTTTCATTCGTGGTACGCAAATGTAAGTTCGTGCTGCTCCATTCGTGGTACGCAAATTAAATGGTGTTTTTCCTATAGAACAATACTAGAAAAATACCCCGCGCGTTGCAGCGGGAATTCTATTACGAACTTTGTGTAAATGGAAATATATAAGACACATGAAAATATGAACTTTTTCACAAAAATATGCAAAGTCCGCAATATTGGATAAGTTATATTTAATTGACGTGAAAGCATTTTTTCGATGTTAAATAATTGATGACATGAACAATGGTATGGCTAAAAGATAGATGACACGGATTGTATTTTTGACGTTAAATAATTGATGACGTGGACAATCGTATGGCTAAAAGAAAGATGACATGATAGATTACATGTACAATAAATATTAGTGGAGGATGACATGGGTAATTGATTGGCTAAGAAAATGGGATGATGTGGATAACTTACATGCTGAGATAGAAAAATAATTAATACATTTAGTGGGTTCAAAGCACCAAAAGTATACCTTATATTAATCTGCGAAAGCTCCATCACTATATAACTGAAGGTAAATACGCCAAATATTCGCTGGCCATAAATCATAGATCATGAATTCATGATATAGCAAATATAGATCAGAGAAGAGACTGAGCAGTGTTGCCATAAGCTTGCTCCAGCTAGCACTATAGACCTATAGTAGGACAGAATCCATCACAAAATGTAGAGAGGTATACCTACTTCCATTCAGTTAACCATACATGGAAGTCATGTCTGCTTATAAACGATTCAGTTTGCGTCATATTGTGCATATGATCAGAGAAAGGTAATGAGTGACGCTATGCTCCAGCCCCATACGACATAAGCCATTAGAGGAAAATGTGGAGAACACAAATGGTGGTTTTATTTGGTCAAATCTGTAGTGATGGCCTGCCTGCAAACAGCATGATATTAATACTCCCTTAACAGAATGATATTAATATTTAATAGTAGAATTCCACAGAAATCTAGTTCCCCAGGTATACATCAAACCTGACTGAGAAGATGGAGCGGGAGATAGAGATGAGCGAGAGGACTGGTTTAGGCATCATTGCGGAAACTCTTATATCATCCAACTTAGACATTGCAAGAACATGAACAACACGGGTATACTGTAACTTGTATTCAAATAGGTGCGGACGGGAAAATAACTGATTGCTTCCTCCAATTAAATCCACACACGTTGAATCTGGTATCTCAACATCGGAGGTTAATAAACACATCAGTAGTCTAGGAGAGTAGGAGCAGCTGATAAGTGAGGAATCTGTACCCGTTTGGGGATGAGGATTCGCCGAGCAAGCGGCAACGACAGTGGCGAGTATTCCAGAGTTGTCTCGTCCGACACGCGTGGTACCTGCAGGAGACTGGCGTGGATGATGGTGGACACAAATCATGTTGAGAAGAAACTGGATTTGAGGCACGAACACCAAACTGGGCTAGAGTCGACTCGAATGGAGCTGGAGCAGCTCCACTACTTAAAAGGGAGAGTAAATCCATCATCACGGAGGTTCAGTTTCTTTTGGAAAAACCTCTAGTGGGGATATGAAGAGGAAGGGAAACAGCACACCATGGTGCTGTACTACTGCGGAGAAGATGATAGGACCGAAGCGCCGTGGCATTTGTTTCAGGACAAAGAAATTAATAAAAGACGATAACGTCATGTGCATGGCTGCTTCGCCATATGATGGACGGAACAAATTGACGGACAGATGAAACGAATCAGATGGCTATGAACATGTGATGAGGTGGATAGACTGCATGTCAAGATAAAAAAATCATAAATGAACTTAGTGGGGTTTTGCTTTATAAGAGGTATAGATAGATAGATAGATTCATCATACTCAAGATTTTATTCATGGCATTAAAAAAATTATTCACTACGAGAAAAAAATTATTCACAAAGGAAATATTATTATACCGATAAAATAAATTGCTTCCAACGTTTTCGCTCTGCTGCTTCAACCTATCCTACTATATATAAAAGTACGACAGATTCATGCTCCATTCTAGCCTCCACGTCACCCGGAAACCGACAGCCCTCCGATCGACGCGTCCGACGGTCCTGACCACGCCAAAAATCGTGTGTGCTACAGTAACACTGTAGCACGGGATTTCTACCAACCACGCGATGACACGTAGCCTCCAGCGCGCCATTTCACAAAAAACCGCCCGCAAAGGACTAATGCGCGATTTTCAGAAACATCAGGGATCTCCATGTAAAAACGCCAGCACAACACGCTCCTCTTCTTCCTCTCTCCCCGCACGAGCCCGCGCTCGGCGGCGCCGCCGACGTGCATCCTCGCTGCTCCGGACCTCCCCGTTCAAATCGAACGACACGACGAGCTTCCTGCTACCCCGCACTCGTGCGCTCCTACTCGCGGTGGCGCGGCGTCGCAGTCGTCCTCGCCGCCGCGGCAGTGGCAGATCTAGGGCGCCGGAGATGACGTCAGCGCTGACGTCACACATGGTCCCACCTGCCAGTTTTTAAATTGTTTAAATCATTTTTCAAACAAAAAAAACCCAACCTGTGGGCCCCAATTACCAGAAATTTCACAATTACAAAAAAATACTAAAATCCAAAAAAAAATCATATAATCCAAATTAAAAAATTCATACCATCCAAATTACAATTCAACATAACAATTATAAAAAATGTTAAAATTCAAAAAAAATCATAACTTTCAAAATACACTTCGAAATAATACAAACCATATATCAACAACTACCAAAAACAAAATGTTAAAATTTATATATTCCAATCTACAATTCAAAAATAACAATTATAAAAAATACCAAAATTTAAAAAATTCATATCTTCCAAACTACAATTCAAAATAATATAAAAAATACGTCTAAATTCTCTAAATTTAGCTAATCATCAAACTTTTCGCATAAAAAATGTTCTGCAATTCAAACAAAAAAAATATACCTTCCAATCTACAACTCAAACTAACAATTATAAAAATTGTTTAAAACTAGAAAAAAATATATCTTTTAATTTACAATTCAAAATAATACAAACAACATACCAACAATTACAGAAAAATATTCCAAACTACAATTCAAAATAACAATTAAAAAATGCTAAACCACAAATTCCCCCAACTTACCATGGCTCTAGGCCGTCCTAAATCCCCCTGTCGCCACGCCTCAGTCCTAGCCCTCAATGTCTACTCCACCGTTGGCCCGCGACATAGAGAAGAAACTTGTGATCCTTGTGGAGAAGGAGGATGCCTCATTAGATTCCATGGAGCTAAACAATACGGAGATCAAGTCGGAGACCTTCAACTTGAATTTAGGAAGAGCGAGAAACGAATGAAAATGTACGTTGAAAGGATGAAAATGTTTGAGACCCTTCAACTCGAGAGAGATAAGTTGAGACTCGCGAAGTTCACGAAGGAGTCAAGAATCATGTTGCAGAACACTAGCCATGTGGATTAGCCACCCCCCCCCCCCCCCAGAAAAAAGAAGATCAACGAGCGCAAGAATGGAGACACTTGATTCATTCATGCGTCGTTTATGTATGAATGGTTGAATTTTGTTTTGGCTTATGTTAACTTGCGATTTATTTTGGTTTACCTTTAATTCTTAAATTGGTGATAACATGTCAAATTTGTCTTAGCACTTGCGCTGTGTGTTTGGAAAACTGTATGATATTTTTTCTTGCTGGGGTCAGTAATCAGTGGGAATCGAGATATGATGAAAATATTGCTGGGCTCTTAATCTGACCGTGATTAAACGAATGGGCCTAACTCGCACAGGCCACTTGAACCCTAGACCTACCCTCTAGCAATACAACGGGTCAAATGCCACGTTGCGGATGCCATTCGAACAGACCGGAAACGAAGGGCAAAGCTTCTGCTAGTTGGGATTCCTCTGTCAATCTGCAGGCTCGCACGGCGAGATCGCCGTGTCCCCGGCCTCGCACCTAATCGGCATCCAGGGCCTCCTCGACTCCCATCCCGATCCGCGCCACCGATGCAGCAACGGCCAAGGAAACTCCGCCATGCTACTGAAGGTATATGTATACTCCAGCGCATCTCGGTTTCGACAGTTGATATCGCTGCATCGTTTTCGGAATGTTTTTTTAAGGTCTTTTCGGAAGGTTTTAGCTCTTAGTGAATCAAAGTTAAGTGTTCACATCCACCCGAGTGGTGGTCTGCTGGAGAGGGGCTGATGCCTTTCCAGTACAACTACTGTTCCTATCAAATACTGAAGCACAACTAAGCTAGTGCTCTCAGCCAAACAATTTTCAGAAAATTTCAAATTAAAACCTCTTCCTAACCAAACTGACGGTGGCTTGCATGCACCAAGTTTCTACTGTCGAAGCACCTCTCTGATTCTTCAGAGTTCATATACAGCCCCCTTGTCAAATTCTAATTGTGTTTATGAGGAAATCCGAGGCATACTTACAAGTTACAAGCTCTGTTGCCAATGCAGATACTGGATCGGTGCCTTCATCAGATGAAACAAACGGTTCGACTTGGCAACAAGGTGATGTTTCTCATGGTTACCAAAATACGAGAGAAGAAGCTTCTTTAGAGAAACTCCCAGAGGTATGTGTTGCTGCTGGGAGTGAAAGTATATTCTACTTAAAGTAAAATATTACGGTGGCTGCTAGCGCCAGAATGCATGATGCGTCTGCAATCTGTTCGTATGATTTTGGTGATGAATTCACATACCATCACAGTTAAAAAGGAATGAACCGACTGGCTTAAATTAGCTCCGTTGATGCAAACTTCTAAATGTGATATTGTGTAATCATGCATGTTTCCATAATAAAGCAGTGGTTTCCCGTGCAATGTAAATCCACCAATTTTAGGTCTTGATTTCGAAGTACATGAACTGATTAACAAGCTCTACATTGTAAGCCAACTACTTGCTACTCCTAACTATTCAACTTGTAAACCGTGGTTCTGCAGGACATCGTACATCATATACATTCTCTTCTGCATATGCAAGATGCTGCTCGTGCTGCCTGTGTGTCTCGTGTATTTCTGCGTTCCTGGAGATGCTATCCCAACCTCATATTCAATGAACATACACTTGGGTTGACTGACAAGAAATTGGAGGAAGCAGAAATCAATCTGATCCATATAGTTGACCGGATTCTTGAAAACCATTATGACAATGGGGTGAAGGTGAAAATACTTAGCCTTGGTCTTCATGGTTATAAAAATATCAATGCCTCCTACCTGGACAGGTGGCTCCAAATCGCTGTTAAATCTGAGATCAAACAACTTAACTTAATGCTGAATCCAGTCAGTGATGAAAACTACTACAGCTTTCCGTGTTCGGTAATGTCTGCTAAGGCAGCTGCAAGTTCGATTGAGTCTCTTTTCCTCATGTCTTGCACTTTCCATTCCACGTCAACACTTGGCTGCTTGAAAAGACTGAAGAGTTTAGATCTGACAATGGTCCACATTACTGAGGAAGGATTAGGACATTTTCTCTCAAAATCTTTCGCGCTAGAGCGGCTGGTTGTGTACGGATGCAGTGGCATAATTTGCTTGAGAATACCTTGTACGCTCCAACAGCTCAAGCACCTCTCCATTACAACAGACGGGATGACACAGGTGGTAGAGATCGATGCTCCGAACCTCTGCTCTTTGCTCTATAATGGCCACCCCCTGGTTGAAATCTCTGCTAGAAATTCTTCTCAACTTAGGAATGTCGATATGTGGTCTTACTACACGTCTGCACCTGACATTCTATCTTATGCTCGTGCGAGGCTTCCATCCATTGCACCAAATGTTGAGATCCTTCTCCTGAGCTCACGTAACGAGGTACATATGTTTTGGTTCTAACATTTTAATAATCAAAATATAGTGACAAGTAAAGCATATACTAGTAACCAGTGATATGCATTATACTTGTATGTTGGATGAACACTTCCGAGATTAATCTTGGAATTTACCCTTCTTCAGAATGTCGACACTCCAATGTTGCCCTCCAAGCTCATTAAACTCAAGGAGTTGGAAATTGGAGTCCTCTCATCTGTAGAGGCCTTGTCCCTCAGCTATGATGTCTTCTCTCTTGTTTCTTTTCTAGATCTTCTCCGGTCTTGGAGACTTTCATCCTCTGGGTAAGTCGCTGTCCACATCTCCGGGACCTATCTATGATATTAGTGCACTTCACTTGTTTACCTGAACGATGGCATTAATTATGCAGGTAGATAAAGATGCCCTGAGACAGACTCATATTGTTGGAACGAAAAGCAGTACCTGAGGCGCAAGCCGGAGTGCCGGTATAACAGCCTCAGGGAGGTGGCAATCAGGGGATTTTGTTCAGTGAAAAGCCTGGTTGAGCTCACGATGCACATCCTTGAGAGTGCACCTTCGCTCCAGCGCCTCACACTGGACATAGACCCTTACTACAGTAATATGTCTAAACGCTTGGCAATGAGCAAAACAGCTCTCGCAGAAGCTACCAAAGCCGCAGAGGTCGCAGCCAGATACATCGCTGGAATAGTTCCCTCGGGTGTTGAATTCCAGATCCTGGAGCCCCGTAGTCGATTCGATACTGGCAACCTGTAGATCAATGCCGATGTGGTTTATCTTTTCTGTAAATTTGGAAGAGTTTTATCTATAGCACATGTTCCATCTCTTTACAAATAATATAGAACACCATGCATGTTTTATGTGTCTGGTTTATTATTGATCGCAGCTGTGGCAGTGACTAGCAAACTAGCTAGCTCCACGCAGTGCGTCTTTGCTCGCAGCGCATTGGACGACGACGGCGGGCTTCGTCACTCTCCTGGACAGTCGATGTCGATCAGTTTGGACTTTGGACGCAGAAGCCGTATGGGTTTTGCTTGATCTTAACTCCCAACCAATGATTGGAAAGATATTTTGAGCCTTCGTTTAATATGCGTTGGCTGTATCCTAGAAAAAAGTTTAATCTGGGTTGCCTACCTGATATTGGTGAACTCACGATACGCCGTCAAGGATGTTCCCATCAATGCGCCTCCTTCTCAGGTATGATAAAGATTCGGTTTTGTGCGATTTTGTAGCTGGGTAAGATTGATGGCCATTGATGTTCTGCAACCGGGTTGCTTTTGAGAGTTTAGAACGGCGAAGGGTGGAGCCACGAGAAGGGCGAGCTCAGGCTCGGATCGCCTCCTCTTCACGTCCTCGGACGCTGGGAGGTTGGCCGGGAAGGTGGCCGTGATCACCTGCGGGGCGAGCGGCATCGGCAAGGTGACGGCCGCGGAGCTCGTCGGGAACGAGGCCGTCCTCGCGGATGTCCAGGACGACCTCGGCAAGGCCGTCGCGGCCGAGCTCGGCGGCCCGGACACGGCTTGCTATGCCCGCTGCGACGTGACACATGAGCACGCTAGTGATGTGGCGGTGACACGCACATTTAACACGCCGTCGAGCAGCACGGCCAGCTCGATCGATATCCTCTACTGCAGCGCCGGTGTCTCCGGGTGCCCGTTGCAGACCTGCGTGGGCGCCCTGGACCTTGATGACATCGACCGCCTGATGGCGCTCGACTCCCGGTCGGCGGTCGGGTGCATCAAGCATCATGGCGGTTGGCCGCGGCGGCGGCAGCATCCTCTGCACGGCCGCTGTGCTCAGCTTCGGCTCACCTATTCTAGCGTACGTGATCTCCAAGGCCACCGTTCATCACCGTTGTGCGCGCGGCCGCGGGACCGCTGGCGGCGCGTGAACGCCGATATCGATCTCGCCGTGGACGTGGGCAAGGACGCGCTGGGGCGGGTGGTGGAGAGGGACTGGAGCTAGCGAGCTGGACGGCACTGTGCTGGTGGTCGAGGACGTGAGCGGGGCAGCCCTGTACTTGGCGTCAGAGGAGGCCATGTCCGTGACCAGGCACAACCTGCTCGTCGACGGCAGGTTCACCGCGCATAAAGGTGTCAGCATGCCGTCTCTGTAGTCTGTGGAGACTCTGAGCAGCCGAGCAGGGTTCAGTGAATTCCAAACGTGTCACGATTTGGCTAGCATATAGGATTTCCACAGGAACCAAAGAGTGTCACCCCTAATTTCATTTTATTACCTGAGCTCGAGTTCCTACCAGGAAACAAGTTGAGAAATGCTCCTACAAGATCAGACATCAGACATCGGTGCTTCCTTCGGACTATCCTACAAGATCAGACACCACTAAGAACAAGCACTAAAAATGACATCAGACATCGGTGCTTCCTTCCTTTCCTAGGCAAGAATACACGATACATGCCAGCTAGACTAGCTAGGGCGCCTAAGCCGCACAGAACTGGGGCCAGAGGACCCAAAGCATCCCGATGATGGAAACCACGGCAAGAGTCGCGGCGGTGAATGCCATGCTTGCGGCGAGAGAGAAGAACACGGTGAAATGGCTGACGGTGAGGGCAAACGCCGTGCCGATGGAGAAACCCGTGACCACGCACGCCAACGCGTTTAGGACCCAGAGATTGCCCATGCCCGGCTGCTCGCCGCCGAGACACAGCCAGCGGACCCGGAGCCACAGCACATACCCAGCAAACATTATGGTCCCAACGATCAGCCCGAGGATCATCAGCCTGGAAATTAAAAAGGAGTGAGCTAGCCAGTATATACTGAAATCAATTTAGGCACGATATGGCTCATGTTACTCAACTCGTTGGCGATGAGCCTTGGTTGCGCAAAGACGAGGACGGGCAGCGCCGCGACGGCGAGTGTGAGGCCGCCGGCACTGGTGATGACGATCGTGAGCTTGAGACTCCTGGCAGCCATGCGCGCGACGTGAGCTTGGGGTACTCAATCTCGAGTCTCGACCGATGCAGTGTGGTAGAGAAGTAGAAATGCCATTGATGCATCCCTCCCTCTCCCCTTGTAATTCAGTGGGGTTTCTACAAATGGGCAAAAACACCTTTGCTGCGAGGCCGCGGGTGGTAGATGCTTACCGATTTTAAAACTCCATAGCCGAAGGAAGGCACCGGAAAAAGCCGTGGCGTCTGCTAGGCTGCACCGACGCCCGGCTTTTCCTGCTTTCTCTTCCTTTTCTACGTACCCTTCGAGCTTCCTTCTTTCCTTCAAAAGCAATTCGCTAGTTTGTGCTTTATCGTAAGAAACATAAGGTAAAGGAAATGATGAAACATAAGAAACAGAATTTATTTTAACAACCCAGAACCAACTTATGAAGACTTAGCACATATATTAAAATAATGGAAATGATGAAACTGTTTTTACGTCTGAAGAAACTTACTTGTACATACGATGTTGTATAACCCTTTAATTGCACTATCTGCTCCGATTCGACGAAATTTGCGGTATAACCCTCTGGATCAGATCCTCGTCTCCACATACGAGTACCTTCAGTTAAAAATTAATCTCATGAACTATTATTCCATCATAGGGGATTGAGTTTCTGGAGAACAATAAATCAGGATATAACGTTGTAACAAAAAAGTTTTGTGTATATTAAAATGTATATCAGTAGCATTAATTGAAGAAAACTTGTGAACAATCTTACTTTTATGCTTCATAAGCCTCACCTATCATTTTATCCATGGAATACGAGACAATTTTGATGACCTACTTGAAAAAAAACTCAGACAAATGAAAATATTCATCTATGATGGAACCTGATTTTAAAATATTTTTATACGAACCATCATTTCTTATCAAAGCAATTTCTTTGAGTTGCACGGACATTTTAGTCGACATACATAAACTTTTACGTATATGCAAAACATATTTAAAAATAATACAATAATTTGAGGCGGTCACGTGGCCCCCACCCACGCCCGGCTCCTGGGCCGCGATCGGGTGGCGCATTGGCCCCTCCTCTAGCGCCTCGCGTTGCCCTTTCGTGCCGTGGCTTGTTCTCTCCGATAAAAAAATTCCTTTAAGTTTCGTCCGATTTCGAGAATATTTTTTTAAGAACTTTTCTGAAATACAAAATCTGTAGAAAATAGGAACTGGCATTTGGCAGCTTATTGATTGGTTAGTTCAAGAAAATGACAAAAATTATATAAAATTATAGTAGAAACATGTAGCACTGATATAAAAGTATCATGAAACAATGATAAAATATAGGCAAGTTTTAGACGTATCACGAAACATATTTAAAAATGACACAATAATTTGTGGAGCAAAACATTTTTTAGAACTAATTTTAAAAAATTTGTCCATCAAATAAAATGTTCGCATAACCGCGAAAAATCTGGAACAACTGATCATTCAAAGTGTTCCTTGTGGAATGCCATTTCTTCGGAATGTGATATGTTTTGTTTCAGAAATGCTCAAATGACTCATGAAAATAATCTTTTATTCCACATACTAACATAAAGCTTCGACGGCGAAAGTAGGGTTTGGAACCAACACGTCCAAGTTCCAACGAAGCAAGCGCTCTAGAACTTACTCCCTCCGTCCCAAAATATAAGGGGCGCTATTTTTAATGTGGTATTTGATGCTCAACTTTGACCACCAATATATAATAAAATACATAGACTGAGAATGCATAAATGGTACCGTTGGATTTGTCTTGCAAAATTCTTTCATTTCATATATCTTTATAACAATTTTGGGGACATATTATATGTACAAATCATGGTCAAAGTTGCACGTCGTTGACCAACGAAATTAAAGGATGCCTTATATTTTGAAACGGAGGGAGTATAGGCTATTTTGTAAAGGAAAACCAGTGTGTTTACTTAGTGTCCACAATGAGCGGAAAATAAAAATTGGCGAAACTGTAGGGTCAGTGGGCTACGATGATAAAACTGCTGGGTTGTTGATCCGGCCGTGATTAAACGAATGGGCCTAACTCGCACAGACCACTTGAACCCTGGACCTACAGTATAGCATCACAACGGGTCAAGTGCCAGCTTGCGGATGTCGTTCGATCAGACCGGAAAAGAAGGGCAAAGCTTCTGCTCGTTGGGATTCCGGTGTCAATCCGCAGGCTCGCGCGGCGAGATCGCCGTGTCCCCGGCGACATCCAGGGCTTCCTCGACTCCGGCCCATCCGGATCCGCGCCGTGGGCGCCGCGAGGCACGATGCGGCCATGGAAACTCCGGCGTACTCCTGCAGGTATACTCAACCGCATCTCGGTTCCTCTGCTTCAGGCGACATCAAGTTTCCCGTCAAAGTTAAGATTGTTGACATCCATCCAAGTGGTGGTCTGTTGGGAAGCGATTGATGCATTCCCGGTTCGAATCTTATTTTCTGACGATCTTATTAGAGACGTCGCACCACTCTTCTGTGAAAAAAAATGCTGCGGGGTTCCATCCCTTCTATATAATGTTCTTTTCGCAAAAGATAAATATATATCGCTCGTATAAGATGCTGAAGCACAACTAAGCTAGTGTTCCATCTCTCAGAGAAACATTTTTGAGCAAATTTCAAATTAAGACCTCTTCCAAAACAAACTGACGGTGGCTTTCAATGCACCAAGTTTCTATCTTCGCTTGTTCAGGCAGCTCATTGGTTCTTGAGAGTTCGTATACAGTTCACCCTTATGAAATTCTAATTGTGTATATGATAAAAACCGAGGCATACTCACAAGCTCCGTTGACAATCCAGATACTGGATCGGTGCCTTCATCACCTGAAACAAACGGGGCCACCTGCCCACAAGTTGATATTTCTCATGATTCCCAACATACGAGAGGAGAACCTTCTTTAGAGAAACTCCCTGAGGTATGTGTTGCTGGCAGTGAAAGTATATTATTGTGGCTGCTAGCCCTAGCATATATACATGATGCGTCTGCAGTCTGTCCGTATGATTTTGGTGATGAATTCACATACGTTTAGTTAAAAAAGGAATGTATAGGGTGGCTTACCAAAACTTAGCTCCGTCGATGCAAACTTCTCAATGTGATCTTGTGTAAATTGTAATCATGCATGTTTCCATACAAATCAGTGGTTCCCCATTCAATATAAATCCACCGGCACCAATTGCATAAAATATTTGCGTGGCTGCTAGCCCTAGAATACATGATGCGTCTGCAATCTGTCCGAAGGATCTGGGTGATGAATTCACATACTTTCATTTAAAAAAGGAATGAATAGACTGTCTTACCTAAACTCCGTTGATGCAAATTTCTTAATGTGATCTTTGTGTAAATTATAACCATGCATGCTTCCATAAGAAATCAAAGGTTCACCGTGCAATGTAAATCCACCGGCATCAATTACATAAACTTTGATCTATTTATGTCACTGTTTTCACCAATTGCAAGTCTTGTACATGCACTAATTAACAAGCTATACATTGTGAGTCAGCTGCTTGCTACAGTACTTTTGAACTTGTCAACCGTGGTTCTGCAGGACATCCTACATCATATTCATTCTCTTCTGCATGTGAAAGATGCTGCTCGTGCTGCCTGTGTATCTCGTGTATTTCGGCGCTCCTGGAGATGCTATTCCAACCTCATACTCGGTGACGATGCACTTGGGTCAACTGACAAAAAATTGGAGGAAAAAGAAATAAGGCAGATTAATAAAGTTGACAAAATTATTGAAAACCATTACGATAATGGGGTGAAGGTGGAAAGACTTAGCCTTGATCTTTACAGTTACAAAAATATCAATGCCTCCTACCTGGACAGGTGGCTCCAGATCGCTGTTAAATCTGGGATCAAAGAACTTAACTTAATGTTGGGCCCAGACAGGGATGAAAACTACTACAGCTTTCTGTGTTCTGTTTTGTCTCAAAAGGCAGCTGCAAGTTCGATTCAGTCTATGTTCTTCATGTGGTGTGCTTTCCATTCCACGTCAACACTTGGCTGCTTGAAAAGACTGAGGAGTTTAGATCTGTCTATGGTCTACATTACTGAGGAAGGGCTAGGACACTTTCTCTCAAAATCTTTGGCGCTAGAGCGGCTGGTGTTGAACGGCTGCACTGGCATAATTTGCTTGCGAGTACCTTGTACGCTCCAGCAGCTCAAGATCCTCCACATTGAAACATGTGAGATGATGCAGGTGGTAAAGATCGATGCTCCAAACCTCAGAACTTTGTACTATACTGGGGACCCCCTAGTAGACATTTCTGTCATAAATTCTAAGCAACTTAAGAATGTAAGTTTACGGCCTAACCACACGTCTCCACCTGGCACTCTATCTTATGCTCGTGCCGGAGTTCCATCCATTGCACCAAATGTTGAGAGCCTTATCCTGAACTCTTTTACAGATATATGTATGTTTCGGTTCTAACATCTTAATAATCAAATTATAGTGACAAGTCAAGTATACATATAGTAAGCTGTAATATGTATAACACTTTTCTTGTGGAAAAACACTGGCAAGATTAATACTGGGATCTACCTTTCTTCAGAATGTTGACATCCCAATGTTGCCCTCCAAGCTCATCAAACTCAAGAAGTTGGAAATCGGAGTCCGCGCACCTGTAGAGCCCTTCTCCTCCAGCTATGATGTCTTGTCTCTTGTTTCTTTTCTTGATGCTTCTCCGGTCTTGGAATCATTTATCCTATGGGTAAGTCGACGTCCACATTTACCAGATCTATCTATTTTATCAGTGTACTTTCACTTGTTTACTTGAAACGATGGTATCAATACTGATCCTACATCATGTATATGCAGGTAGAGCAATATGCCGAGAGGCAGGATCCTGTTGTCGGAGACGACGAGAAGTTCCCCAAGCGCAAGCCGGAGTGCCGTCATAACAGCCTCAGGCAGGTGACGATCACGGGCTTCACTTCATCCAAAAGCCTTGTTGAGGTCACGATCCACATACTTGAGAGCGCACCTTCGCTCCAGCGCCTCATGCTGGACATAACCCACAGCTTTGATGCGAGGTTTAGATGCCGTGCCGCAGGGGGGATTGATGGCCAATGCTTGCCGATGAGCGAGACAACTCTCGCTGAAGCTCCCAAAGCCGTGGAGGTCGCAGGCAGATACATCGCTGGAAAAGTTCCCTCGGGTGTTGAATTCCAGATCTTGGGGCCCTGTAGTCGATGCCATACCGGCAACCTGTAGATCAATGTCCATGTGGTTTATCTTTTATGAAAATATTTTGTTTACTTATTTTTGAAAAATTTCCAAGTAAAAGAACGTCATTATGCGCGTGTCCCTACCTAAGTCTGGAAACTTGAATTTTCTTTGTCCACCCGTGCGAAATCCGTGGCAGCGACTGGCTAAGTAGCTAGCTCCACCGAGTGTGTCTTTGCTCGCATTGGAGGCTTCTCCGCATCGCAGGGTTCATGAGGTAGCTCCACCACGTCACTCTCCTGACCAGTCGATGTCAATCAGTGATTGGAAAGATGTTTAATCTTATCTCCGAACCAAATGATCGGAAAGATGATTTCAGCCTTCTTTGAATCTGGGTCGCCTAGCTGATATTGGTGAGCTCACGATACGCCTACGTCGTCAAGGATGTTCCCAGCAATGCGCCTCCTCCTCAGGTAAGATCAAGATTGGGTTTTGTTCATCTTGCAGCTGGGGAAAGTCGATACATGGGCATTGATGTTTTGCAGCTGGGTCGCTCTTGAGAGTGTAGCACGGGGAAGTGTAGAGCCGCGGGAAGGGCGATCACAGGCTCTGCTCGCCTCCTCTCCGCCTCCTCGGATTCTGGGAGGTTGGCCGGGAAGGTGGCCGTGATCACCGGCGCGGCGAGCGGCATCGGCAAGGCGACGGCCGCGGAGTTCGTCCGGAACGGCGCCAAGGTCATTCTCGCCGACGTCCAGGACGACCTCGGCAAGGCCGTGGCGGCCGAGCTCGGCGGCCCGGACACGGCCTGCTACGTCCGCTGCGACGTGACCGACGAGGCGGAGGTGGCCTCCGCCGTGGACTTCGCCCTGGCGCGCCACGGCCGCCTCGACGTCATGTTCAACAACGCCGGGATCACGGGCGGAAGCTACGCGAGCGGGCCCATCGAGTCCATGGACATGGCCGACTTCGACCGCGTCATGGCCGTCAATCTCCGGGGAGTGGCCGCCGGCATCAAGCACGCGGCGCGCGCCATGGTGCCGCGCGGCGTGGGGTGCATCCTGTGCACGTCGAGCACGGCGGGCGCGCTCGGCGGGTCGGGCCCCCACGCGTACAGCGTCTCCAAGGCGGCCGTGGTCGGCATGGTGCGGTCGGCGGCGACGGAGCTGGCGGCGCGCGGCGTGAGGGTGAACGCCATCTCGCCGTACGCCATCGCGACATCCATGGGGACGCGGTCCGTGAGGGATATTCTGGGGCTCCCGCCCGGCGCTGCCGGCGACGAGGATGAGGAAGAGGTGGTGAGGCGGGTGTTCGACGAGGATTTCAACGAGATGGGCGGCGGCGTGGTGCTGCGCGCGGAGGACGTGGCGAGGGCGGCGGTTTTCCTGGCGTCCGACGACGCCAGGTACATCACAGGGCATAATCTCATGGTGGACGGCGGGTTCTCCGTCGGGAAACCGCTCAACGTCCCGGCGCGTTGAAGACGCCAGGATAGCCGGAGGATGTCGAGCCGGTTACAGGAAAATTACCGCAGTGTACTTTGGTTTTGCCAGCAGTTGCAGGCATGAGCTACAGAGTTTGAGAAACTCCCGTGTATATTGCTTTCTCGAGAGTCAAGTGTAGTTAGGGATGAAAACGGAGCGGATACGGACGGAACTGAGTGGTGCCACATTTGTTTTCATATTTGTTTGCGGAAGCGGAAACGAATACAGAAATCCCGGAAACAAATACGGAAACAAAAATTATCGGAAACAGATATGTACCGAATACGGTGCAAACACGGAACAGAAAGCGGATGTTTGCCGGAACAAAGCAACCCCTTAAATAATGCACGAAAACTCAATCAAACCAACAAAATTGTCAATTTTCTAAGATGAAATAAAATATAACGAGTTATCATGATTATATAATATAGTGTGCATATGCTATCAACTTTGGCAACATTAAGAAACATCTACTATCGTCCTTAACACTAGTGCTACACTGAAATGTCGAAGTGGTAACGACTCGAGAGGGACATGATATGCGAGTATATATGGCCTAAACACGGTAGCTTCAGATCCTTTTATTTTTTTATTCATATCATGTAATGTGCCTAAATGTTTCTACTGGAATTACTTGCCCTACTGGATGTGGAAAGCACCGCATAGTAAAAACGGAAAGTTCCGTATTACCGGAAACAGAAAGTTCCGTTTCCGTGGTCATTCCGCCGGAATCTGCTGTTCCGTTTCCGTTTCCGTTTTCGCATAAAAGTTTCCGTTTCCGTTTTCGTTTTGCAAAATTCCATTTCCGTTTCCATATTTTCATTACGTTTCCGTTTTTCCGCGGAAAAGTCGGAAAGATTCCGCTCCGTTTTCATCCCTAAGTGTAGTCGTGTAGAATCGAATTGGACTGCTCTGAAATATTGGAATACTCCTATAATGAAACACTATGGTTTCAGTTGAGCGTTTGGTCTGGAAGCCCTGGTTAATGGAATGAATTTGTTCCATCTAAAAAAAAGAGTACCAAGATGGCATGAGACAACAGTAATTTGGTGGTTTTTAAAAGGACGTTTAATTAAACTGAAAATTCGCATAAGGCTCATACATGGGCTCTGCACACCCGGCTGCACACAGCTGTAAAGAAAAGGAAGCGGAGAAGTGTAAGACAAAAATACACACAAAAATATGTGGCTATCAAGATGTTTAAAATGTGGAGGCCGACGCATAGACTATGTCGCCATCCGCATGGTGAAAACATTTGTCGCCGTCTGATCCGTAGACTATGTTGTCCTCTATCTGGGAGAAAATATGTTTCGCCACTTACTGCAACCGCGAGCATACTGCTGTAAAGAGTCTAGGGTACACCGGTTGTAAAGAACAGACCACTCCCGAATGCAGTGTGCATATTGAACAATAACCTGCAAAGAAGAAGTAGGTTTAGCATTAAAAACCATGTCATTTTTACATCCTCAAACCAATCTTAATAGGACAACTACTCCCACCCAAATAAGTAGTCTATCCGTGCGTTCTATTCCTCGCAACTCGTTGCCAAAATGTTTGCAACAAATGCAATGTGGATACAAATTCAAAGTAAAACAAATGGTTTATATTCGCTGATGACATAACTAAAACTTTTTATTACTTTGTAAGTGGTTATCTCTGTTAGATAACCCCACTATGAAGGTACAACATGAATATTTTATTTCTCAATGAAACATTCATTTTTCTATTTGGAACGTTGAATGCAAAAGAAAACAATAACTAACACATAATGCTCCTCACGTGTTACATAAGTTAAAAACTTCAAATTTTCAATGAAAAATACAGAGAACCTTGATTCAGATTGTGTGAATATTTTAGATTTTTTCCACGCTCCACCAGCAAATCTGGAAATGATATATCGTGCTCTAAGCTATGCTACATATTTCAGCTAAAAAGCAACCAAATTGTAAACTTATTTACACAAAGTTGATTTTCAGAAAATCATATTATCAATAATCCCGCATATTAATGAGATACAGGTTTAATAATGCGGTTTTATACCACGACCAGAATGTTACATTTTGTTAGGAATCTGATTTTCCCTCCTTCAAGTCAGGCTTGGCAAAGACTTGGCATTTTTTCTGTCATATTTTTTTGACGGGGGAGCTCCCGTATTGCATATAGGAAGAAGACTTGATCCAGTTAATAAGAGAAACCGGATCCAAAAACCACTTTTCGGGCACATTTGACTTGTTTCATATCGATGTGGTATATCTTTCAATATTAAATGAAACCGTAGTTATTTAAGTATAATCCAAATCCAATCCTAAGTACTCGTTATGTCGATCTTTCATATCGATGGAATATTTCAGATGTGGATTATACATCTGAAATACTCCCAATAGCTCGATATGAATCATGAGGCCCGTGGACTATTTCATATCAATCCTAAGTATATCTTTCATATCGATGGAGTATTTCAGATGTATAATCCACATCGATATGTCAAAACGACGCAGCACGAATCATGAGGCCCGTGGACGGCTGATTGTTTACTGATAGGGCGTGGCTCGGTGAAAAATGTGTTTTCCTCTTGAACTAAAAATTCCCAATAGCTAACAATAATTGATTTTTATTTTTACTTTTATTTTTGCAAGGATAGAGCCGTAGCATGGTTTGTGCCTTCTTTCCTCCTCTCCAATCGCTTGGAGATTGGCTTGGAGACGACGGAACAGACCAAATCCACACGGTATATGATGACAACCCCAATTAAAACGGGAGACGGCGACCTGAAAGCCTATTTGTCGCTCTGCATACTGCATTGCACAAGGATCGGATCGTCCATTCGGGGTCCAATTCAAGGCGGCGAAACCGGTGCACCACCACACGCGCCATGGAAACGTGGCAAATATTCCTCGGCGCGATCCTCGGCTCCCTCCCACTCATCCTCCTCCTCCGCAACGGCAAGAGCGGCGGCGTATGGCGGCGCCGGCGCCACCTCCCGCCTGGCCCGCCGTCCGTGCCGGTGCTAGGCAGCGTGGTGCTGCTGACCAGCTCGCTCGCCGACATCGAGCCCCTCCTCCGGCGCCTCTTCGCGCGGTACGGCCCCATCGTGTCGCTGCGCGTGGGATCGCGCCTCTCCATCTTCGTCGCCGACCGCCGCCTCGCGCACGCGGCACTCGTCGAGCGCGGCGCCGGGCTGGCCGACCGGCCGGCCCTCTCATCCGTCACGCTCCTGGGAGAGAACGACAACACCATCACGCGCGCCAGCTACGGGCCCGTATGGCGCCTCCTTCGCCGCAACCTCGTCGCCGAGACGCTGCACCCGTCGCGCGTCCGCCTCTTCGGGCCCGCGCGCTCCTGGGTGCGCCGCGTGCTCGTCCAGAAGCTGCGGGAGTCCGAGTCCGGCGGGGGGCCGGCCGTGGTGGAGACCTTCCAGTACGCCATGTTCTGCCTCCTCGTGCTCATGTGCTTCGGCGAGCGGCTCGACGAGCAGGCGGTGCGCGCCATCGCCAAAGCGCAGCGCGACCACCTGCTCTACATCACCAGGAAGATGTCCGTCTTTGCCTTCTTCCCGTCGCTCACCAAGCGCCTCTTCCGCGGCCGCCTCCGGACGGCGCTCGCCATGCGGCAGCGGCAGAAGGACCTGTTCGTGCCGCTGATCAACGCACGTCGTGAGTACAAGAGCCGTGGCGGTGCCGGTGAGGTGAAGAAAGAGACGACGTTCGAGCACTCGTACGTGGACACCCTGCTCGACATCAAGCTCCCCGAGGAGGGAAACCGCGGGCTCACCGACGACGAGATGGTCAACCTCTGCGGCGAGTTCCTCAACGCCGGCACCGACACCACCTCCACGGGCCTACAGTGGATCATGGCCGAACTGGTCAAGAACCCGGCGATCCAGGAGAAGCTCTACAAGGATATCATCGCCAGTACAACCGGAGACGAACAGGAAGAGGTCACTGAGGAGGACGTCCAAAAGATGCCGTACCTCAAAGCCGTGGTCCTCGAGGGGCTGCGCAAGCACCCGCCGGGGCACTTCGTGCTCCCGCACAAGGCAGCGGAGGATATGGAGGTGGGCGGCTACCTGATACCCAAAGGCGCGACGGTGAACTTCATGGTCGCCGAGATGGGCCGGACGAGCGGGAGTGGGAGAAGCCGCTGGAGTTCTCGCCGGAGCGGTTCCTGCCGGGCGGCGCGGGCGAAGGGGTGGACGTGACCGGCAACCGTGAGATTAAGATGATGCCGTTCGGCGTCGGCCGGAGGATCTGCCCGGGGCTCGGCGTCGCCATGCTCCACCTGGAGTACTTCGTGGCCAACATGGTGAGGGAGTTCGAGTGGCAGGAGGTTGCCGGCGACGAGGTCGACTTCGCCGAGAAGCCACAGTTCACTGTGGTCATGAAGAAACCTCTGCGCCCGCGCCTAGTACCCCGTAGGACTTAGAATACAAGAACATGATCGACTCGTCGTAGTCTTTGGATCGATTCTCGCGTAGTTTAATTCTTGTTGATGATGGAGCTCGTTGGTTGGATGGAAAAGTATTACTGCTACGACGTTTACTCGTCGAACTCTTGTTGATTTAGCATAAATTTGCGGTGAATTAAAGACCAGTTTCATCTCTCGGTTCCGTGAAAAGCAAGAACCTCTTATCAGATTTCTTGCATGATCAGGTATAGCTGAGGAGGAGCTTCTCAACACGTACGGATGCACGAGAGCTCAGAAAGCATGACACAAGGCCGGCTCAGAAAGTATGAGGCTCGAAGGAGAAATGGAGAATGTGATTTGCTGATGATATTTTTGAATTTGCTGATGATATTGTACAGAGGTCGCGATATCTCCCGATAATTTCTGGAATATGTTTCTATCGGACCAGTCTATGTCCTCCTGTAGTTCAATAGAAGCAGAAGGCGAGAAAATTAAGGCTAATTAATACTACAGTATGATAAACTATCGAATAACTAATGGCCTTCAACAAATCAGACGTACGTGTCCATGGAATTAACAAGCCTCCGTGCAAGGTCATAATCATGAGATAGCAACAATTCAGCCTGCCGTATTCAAGTCGCCATTCCAACTGGAGCGGGGGATCCGTCGCCTGCAGCTGTGGGATATTCCAATGCCTGTGTTACGCTACTGGCACAGTACAGCAATTCTGGCATTTCCTGCATATTTTTTCCAAACAAGTTGCTTTGTCATTTGTCAGCTTCTCGTGGGTAATCCCATGAAATCTTTCCTGAAATTATAAATGTGCATACGTGCTAATCGTGCAGGCAGTGGCACCATGATCCAATCTCAAAAGGAACAAACCCCGTTCATCAGGAATAAAAAACGAAACAAACGAATCAACTGTTCTGGGTCAAAGCCCATTTCTTCCTACCTGCGCGCAGAAGCAGCCCAACCCAACCAATTCTTTTCTCCCGCTGACCGGCGGGACCTACCCGTTGTCGTTCTCATCCCTCTCGTATCTACGTCGTCGCGTGTCACGTCCGGGCAGTCATTCTGGACTGCCGTCGGACACGAGGAACTACTCAGCACCGCGACGAAGTAGCCTGGACTCAGCTGTCCGAGCGTGTGTCGTCATTCCTTTTCTATATCTTGTGCCACGCCTGGGATCCTTGTGAAATACCACTACAGGAATGGCATCATACGCCGACGGCCAGAGCTACGCCGACGGCCTTTTGTCCGGGCGGCGAGATTAGGTAGAAACCGATTCTTTTCTCCCGCTGACCGGCGGGACTACCCATTGTCGTTCTCATCCCTCTCGTCTCTACGTCGTCGCGTGCCACGTCCGGGCAGTCATTCTGGACTGCCGTCGGAACTACTCAGCACCGCGACGAAGTAGCCGGAGTCAGCTGTTCGAGCGTGTACGTGTCGTCATTCCTTTTCTATATCTTGTGTCGCGCCTGGGATCCTTGTGAAATACCACTACAGGAATGGCGTCATACGCCGACGTCCTTTTGTCCGGGCCGTCGGTGTAGAGCCCATGGTGGTCAGCCCGCCGCCATGGCCGTTGGCGTAGAAACAGCCGTCGGCGTACAGAGGCTACGCCGACGGCCATCCTTGGCATAGAAAAAGCCGTCGGCGTATCCTCTCTACGCCAACGGCCATCCTCGGCATAGCCTCTTTACTTTTACTGTTTTGATCTAGCTCACCATTTTCGCATAACTTTTGCATTTGAAATCGGATTTTGATATTCTTTAGCTCGTTTCGAAGAGGAGAATGAGATCTTCATCATGATACACATTGTTCAAAGCTATATTATTCAAAAAAAGTGATGAGTAAGGATGGAACCAACAAGAAAGGGTGAAGACCGGCGATGAAAGATATAAACATTCCGTGTCTTCTCCCCACTTACATTGCTTTGTGAGCCACACTATATTTACGACCTAAAACACCTATTGAGACTAGTTCATCCTATGATTTATTTGGAGTTGCATATTTGATATATTGTAGAATTCCGAACAAAAGTCTAGGGTTTCGCCGGAAGAAGACCACTGGAGCGCCGGAATGCCTAAAAAAATTACATGTGGCCATTTATTATGTGTAAAAGTGTGTTGGATGTTGTACATGTCCAATATCCTACTCCAGTGTGTGACCGGCTTCACCGACTTCACTTTCTCTCTAATAGGTTAGTGGACTTATAGCTGAAAACTCCCACTCCGTGCTAAACGGAGGGAATCTTTGCAAGAGTTGGGTGGATATTGGTTTTGGATGTTCTTATGTCCTAACCTAACACAACCAAGGTAGGATGAATAGGCACGGCGGCCATTTTAACCGTTTTTATAAGAGTTTGGTGGATATTTCGATAAATAGGCATGGCGGCCATTTTAACCGTTTTTTCAACAAAATAAAAGAAAGTGACAAAATAGTCAAAAAAATCAAATCCTTTGGCATGGAGTCATTTTATGTGTACTAGTTGTAGGATAAATGATAAACTTAAGTTTTGACAAAGTTTACAAAAAACTTCTTCACAAAAAGGTCAATCATCTATAACATCTATAAGTTTCGAGTCAAATGACCAAGTTATGGTCGTCCCAGTGCCATAGTTTGTGATAATGTGCCCATATTTTACATATAGGTGTATCTTGGTATGACAAACAATGTTGCAGAACTGAGGTTTTTCAAATTAGTTTTATAAATACCATTTTTCATTTTTTTTATTGTCAAAAATGACATTTTTTGTGAAGCAAGTAAAAAAAATATGGTGGAAAATGGCACCCATCCAATTATCACACATAGTAGACCATCTTTTATGGATAATCCAGCAATATTACGAATTTTCTCAGTTTCTAACTAATTTCGCCTATTTAAATGACTTCATACATATTTTCTTAAAGTAATTGAATTTTGAACTACAAGTGTGTGATAGTTTGTTCTGAAATTTTTACAATATTCATTTTAAGGTACACCATTAGTGGTTATATAACAGAATCATCGATAGTTTATAAAAATGCGACCCCTTTCGATGAATAGGTACGGCGGCCATTTTAACCTTTTTTCAACAAAATAAAAAAAGTGACAAAATAGTCAAAAAATTAAATTCTTTGGCATGGAGTCCTTTTATGTGTACTAGTTTCTAGGATAAATGATAAAATTAAGTTTTCACAAAGTTTACAAAAAACTTCTTAACAAAAAGGTCAATCATCTATAATGTGTATAAGTTTCGAGTCAAATGACCAAGTTATGACCATTCACGTGTCATAGTTTGTGATAATGTGCCCATATTTGACACATAGGTGTATCTTGTTATGGTAAACAATATTCCAGAACTGAGTTTTTCCAAAATATCTTTATAAATATCATTTTTCATTTTTTAATTGTCAAAAATGACACTTTTTGTGAAGCAAGTACAAAAAAATATGGTGGAAAATGGCACCCATCCAATTATCACACATAGTAGACCATCTTTTATGGATAATCCAGCAATATTACGAATTTTCTGGTCTCTACCTAATCTCGCATATTTAAATGACTTTATGCCTATTTTCTGAAAGTAATTGAATTTTGAACTACAAGTGTGTGATAGTTTGCTCTGAAATTTTTACAAAATTCATTTTAAGGTACACCATTAGTGGTTATATAACAGAATCATCGATAGTTTTTAAAAATGCGACCCCTTTCGATGAATAGGCATGGCGGCCATTTTAACCTTTTTCAACAAAATAAAAGAAAGTGACAAAATAGTCAAAAAAAAAAAATCTTTGGCATGGAGTCATTTTATGTCTACTAGTTGCTAGGATAAATGATAAATTTGAGTTTTGACAAAGTTTATAAAAACTTCTTAACTTTTTTATTTAGCAAGTACCAAAATATGTTGCAAAATGACATTTTTATTTAGCAAGTACCAAAAATATGTTGCAATGGCATATTTGAATTCCTCTCATTTTTCTAATCGACTTAGACATTTTATTTGTCAAATTTCGATTTACGGATTTAAAGATATGAATTATTTCATATTAAATGTAAAAAAAGAAAATAAAGTAAAATAAATTTTATTGTTATTTATTCAAAATATTATTACATAATCATTGTTAATTATTCAAACCTATTTTAAAATTTAGACAATAAAAAAGTGTAACATCGTAACCGAGTGGTCAATATGATTGATAGGATACTAATGTCAGTAAGTTATAACATTTCATTTGGCAGCTAATTTGAAGGAACTCAAAAGTTAAGCGTGCTTGGGCTGGAGCAATCCGAGGATGGGTGACCGAATGAGAAGTTTGACCATGATAATTACTTTGACCTATGATTAAGTGTGTAATTAGAGATTAAATATGTAGCTAAGTGCGAATTTCGAAATAGAAATAAAATATATTTAAAAATGTTCAAAAAGTTTAAAAAAATCAAAAAAATTCGAAAAGTAAAAAAAATGAAAACATACGCCGTCGGCGTAGGGCCGTCGGCATAACCTACGCCGACGGCCAAACGACATGAGCCGACGATGTATAACGCCGAGGGCCATACGCCGACGGTTTTCTGGGCTTTGCCGACGGCTTGAAGCCGTCGGCGTATCAGCCCATTTCTGTAGTGTACTGCTTCAAACTTTATAGCTGTGTTGTCACCTATCACGCAAAACCCACATAGTAGGGAATTAGATTCACTTTCACATACCTTCATATAGGTTGGACACTACTGTAACTTGAGGGATGCAAACATTTCCTGATCGCAACACCTGTGTCTGGTCCTTGGTAAAGCTGGGGAAGGGGATTGAACTTCGTAAGTGCGAAATGTTCAAAAAGTGTGAAATGTTCAAAAAGCTGGGGAAGGGGATTGGACTTCGTAAATATGTAGCTAAGTGCGAAATTTCGAAATAGAAATAAAATATATTTAAAAATGTTCAAAAATTTCGAAGGGGATTGGACTTCGTAAGCTTTTTAGTTTCCATATTGTTTTTATTTCGCACTATTTCTGTGGAACTGTTGAACACCAAGGCCTCATGTTTGCGTACGCGCTTATATGGACCAGTTGAGTTGTAACCGAAAGCCCTGTAGAATATTAAGTTTCTTTATATGAAACTGGGGGGAAACCCCTTTGGTCTAAAAAAAATTCCCGATCGTACTAGTGGTCATTAAGTCTCCTCAAAATTTTGTTCCGTGGAATTTTTCTCCCATTAACATCCAGCAACGTGGCATTCTTTGAAGGTTTTTAATGCTCCCAATTAATTTATTGTGTCCAAGTTTAGGCAAATTGCCTTGTTTGAATGAATTCCTTTTATTTTTTATTTCTTGCGTACATCTTCAAAACTGGTGCGGCCTAGCATGATAAAATCCCAAAATTTCTAGTTCTACATATGAAAAATACTAAGTTAAATATCACATAAATTGCACTTATCACTTTAACCCCGAGCCATTTAGCGTGATCCCAGTGCTGTCGGAGCAGGCAAATTGAGATGAGGGGCGGGGATGACCTCATCAACAAAAGACAATAGCGTCGACCATCACCATCATTAGCATCGGCCAGCATGGGCTTGGAGCAGGAGCCCCCCTCCACATGCCGACTGACCACGACAGTTGGTGCTCCAAACAACACGCTAGTTTCTCATGCTGGAGCCATGGCTAGCACAAGCTTAGTTCGGGCCCAACCGCCATGCGCAACCATTGGCACTAGGGCCCTCAACACGCGCCCATCAGCCGCCACCACCACCTGATGACCACACCGCCGCCTCGGCCGATGGCCTTCATGACAAGGAAACACGCCGCGGGAGAGACCCCGCCTCTATCGTCAGTGGCGCGAGCTTCGCCCGACAATGACCTCCGACACATGCGAGGGGTTGGAGGATGGTCGATGGTGGAAACTAGGGTTCCCCCATGTTGCCTGAAGGAGCGACCTCTAAATATCGGCTCCATGATGTATCCAGCTCATTTCCGCTAAATCATGTCACGGTGTATCGCCCTTCTTTTTAGGGCTCGTTTGGTTTGCACGATTCTAAAATCACACAAATGGGGAAAACACATAAAAGAATAGGAATGCAGCTGCAAAACAGAGAATTGAAAAACACGGAATTTTCTTAAACTTGGTTGTTTGGTTCACAAGAATAGGAAGACCACATAGTTACTAACAAACATGATAAAATTGAAGTCAAACAAATTGAGAAATTATAATTAACATGTTATTATCCATTTGATAACTCGGTTTCGTTCTTCGTGCGTAAGATTTTGGAAAAAAAGAGATCCAGCGATTGTAAAATTGTTGCATTTTTCTTTTAAGTTGAGATCAAACAAAAAATTCCTAGGTTTTTATATTTGCTCAATTCATTTGAACCCAAACAGGTTGAAGGTAATTATATTCCTATGTTATTCCTTCACTTAAAAAAATCAAACCAGCCTTTAATGGAGATGTAACCTTTTTTACGAACAAAGATTTGTCGTTTCTCACAAAATTTATTGTTTCATTTTTTAATAGAAATACGAGCTTTCATACTTCTGTTTAGACTTCCAATTTCTTTTCAATTTAGCAGGGAATGGTTGGCCAAGGTAGTACATAATGCACGAGCTAGTAACTTGTTTACTGGGTTGGTTGATCATCTCTTTGACAATGGGATGTCAATTTTGTTATATGTCGACGACTCAATCTTATTCATTAAATATGACTAGCTAAATGCACGTGCGCTGCTACGGGTTCAAATCTTTGAATGACTTGTATTCCAAAAATATGCCTCAAGGTAAAATTTCGATCCTTACCTTCCATCCCATTCAACAATGTTGAGAAAGGTGAAACCGGCTTTGCATCTGTTTGTGCTCTACTACATGGCGATCAAGGCACAACTTACCAGACATTGAAATTAAAAATTTGTGTGGCAACAATCCTTGTATTACTTGCACACAATACACCGAATACAAAGTGGTCTATGTACAGAAGAATACAAAAAGAAGACAGAAACCCCCAATAGGGTCAAAACAAACAAAATAAAATTTTAAATGGCACAATGCAGTAAATATTTTTTTCACGCTGTCGCTCCTAATTCTATTAATGGTCGCATAACAAGAAGCAAGCAGACTACATAGCAGCAAAGTGCCCGTGCGTTGCAACTGGATATAAATAGTCCGCAGATGCTACATCTTTTTTCTAAAATGGACAGAGCTAGTATTAATCAACAATATAATTACAATTGAAACCATTTTCTGCTTTTGGTTTCATTCCCATGCCCAGCCTTCAATTGTGTCTGAATGACAAGATTCAAGAACGGATTCCCGAAGATTGGCTCATCATTTAAGTGCAGCTGGCTTGTCAGTTATTTTATTACAACCCATCTTCTCAATGAGCTACAGTGAAGACAGCACATTGGCAATGTCATACATTCTCCTATTTTAGTTTTTTTTTTGAGGGTTTCTCCTATTTTAGCTGTACCACCAATAGAGCTGCATAACAAACTTCTCATATTGGACTCCTCATGGCCTTCTCGGAGGAGAAACTTTGCCGCTTCATCAAGTGAGATCGTGTCAACCTGCTCAATGTACATATGTCATACCAATCAACCACAGTTTCACACACCATGGTGGGTCACAGCTTGATGAACTTTTGCATGAGCAACCCAAGAGACTTCTCATCATTCAAAAAAAAACCAAGAGACTTCTCCTTCCTAGGATCTTAAAATAAAACTACCAAATTTCAAAGCCTGAAACAAACATGTGGCTAAAGACCCCAACATTAAAACAGACTCGGTCGGAACATTAAGCCGGCAACGAGGTGCATCCAGCAAGTCTGAATGATTGTCAACAGTCCGGCTCAGCTTGGAGCAGAGGAGACCGAGCAACTTCTTGCGGCTGTAGGTGTGGTGGCGCGATTATGAATAAACTAGTTGAATACCCGTGCGTTGCTATGGTTAATCTAATATATTTTGTCGACATACATGTGATAAAATAACATAATTAATAAAAGAATTGTTTTCTAGATTTTTGGTTAATTTCTATAGACATCCCAATTTAGTAAGAACAGTCAAGGTGGCAAAAATAAAACATGCTATTTGTTGAGAATTTTTCTTATAACAATTCTGGATCACGAATTTTCTAGACGACATATCATTGGTGAAACAAATTGATTTATATTAGAAAACCATGACAGAAAAAAAATTATTGCTGAAAAGGCACCCGCTATGGAACCGATCTTTTTTATGCTAAGACACCAAGTTCTTCAATTTAGTCAATTCATTCCAGATGATACTGTGAAAACGAGAGAGGAATACGGAAGATTAGTATGCATTGTTTTTAATCAACAATCAAAAACATGATGTTCTCTCTCACGCTCCATCTCCCTCCCTCCCTCTCCCACTCCCTCCCCTCCTCTCTATCTCTCTCTCTCCCTCTCGCTCTCTCACCCCCTCTCTCCCTCGTCCTCTCTCTCTGTGTCACCCTCTCTCTGTCACTCTCTCTAAGGACCTTGTCGCTGCATTAATAAGGAGTAAGAAATACACAATGGCTTAGATCACGACGTAGTAGATAAACGACATTGCAGGAAGAGGATCTCAAACTTAGAATCAGAAACTCGATCCTGTCCTTTGGTGAGCTAGGGAACCACCTCGTCGTCGACAGGGACAGAGCCACATGGGCGCCGAGGCTGCCATGGCACGCAACGCTTCCAAGGAGAAGGACTTCTAAATCGGCATGATGTCAGGAGGTTAAAAAACGTGGCTAGAACCAACCGTAACCACCATAGGCTACCCTTTGGCCAGAACGGTCACCAGCTCGGCAAAGACCGCCCATCGATCGCCACAAAAATGATTTCAGGTGAGCGGCGTAGCTTTGCAACCCTCTCTCTCCCTCTCTCGCTCTCCCCCTCTCTTTCTCTCCCTCGTCCTCTCTCTCTCTATCTATCTATCTAAGGACCCTATCGCTGCATTAATAAGGATCAAGAAATACATAACGGCTTAGATCATGACGCAATAAACAAACGACATTGAAGGAAGAACCTCAAACTTAGAATCAGAAACTCGACCCCGTCCTTCGGTGAGCTAGGGAACCACCTTGTCGTCGACATCGACAGAGCCACATGGGGCGCCGAGGCTGCCATGACACGCAACTCTGGCTTCCGAGGAGTAGAACCTCCAAATCGGCATGATGCCAGGAGGTTGAAAATCGTGGCTAGAACCAATCGTAGCCCCATAGGCTACCCTTTGGCCAGAACATTACCGGCTCATCAAAGACCTCCCATCGATCGCCACAGAGAGTATTTACAGGTGAGCAGCGTAGCTCTGCAACCAACTCCGGTAAGAATAAGCTCCGAGAAGACCGCCCTTCAGCCAAAAGATTTTCAGAGGCCTCTTGGAATTCCTCCACATAAACCTCTAATAGTAAGAACACCATCCTAGATCTCCCCCAGATATGTGCTTCTCCGCAACTGCCAAGTCCTTTCCCTCACCACCAAGCCCAACCGGAAGGAAGAACAACACATAAAAGCTGGAAAGGAAGAGGAGACCCAACACCGAACCTCGAGCTTATTGTGAGGGTATGACACGGTAGCCCCTTCTTAGCCCCGACCGTGCTCCAGCAGTTCCTTCGCAGTCGGTAGAACGATATACGCACGTGGGACCAATAGCCTACACATAACATTAGCTGATTGGTTGAGCATGTCAAAATGGGCCACCTGAATGATTTTACTATGATCCACCTTATGCTAGAAACACAATGATTTCTTTGACAAATTATTCTGTAACAACGTATGAAAGAGCAACGTGCCTACAATGTAGTAAAATAAAAATTTGCAGATCCTCTGTGACTCCCGACATTACTAATAATAACAAATCATAATATACCCATCCAAAATTTGAGCTGTAAAAGAACAACCGAATTTTCCTGCATCACTTGCCAAGCTGCCTTTTAGCTGCTGACATACTAAGTTTCTCACGCTGAAGGAATCCTCCAAGAGTGAATATAAAATAAAGCAGGGTAATCTTATAGACCGAAGAAGGTCAGGACTAAACTCACTTTTTTCCATGAATGACTTTAGTTCTGTGAAAACAGATAGAACAAAGACACAATAAAAACGGCCAAACGAAAGCAACTGCTTACATATGCAACTACATCCCTAGCAGAACATATGCAACTACAAAAGAATACTGTTTTACCAATACATACAACAAGGACATGATGTTAAATACCATGTTCTTTGCTCCCTTGGATTTTGCCAGGTATTCATTGTAGTCATTTCTCGACGGGTCAATAATTAAAAATAGTGACTAAGCTAGCAACAAAATTTACTATCTAAAACTCCCTTGTAACTCGTTTATCCTTCACGATCAATACCCCTTGAGCCCATTATTTGTATTCTACATAATCGACAAGTGAAATTAATGCAACAAAAATTTCAATATCTTTGGAGAGAATCAGAACAAGGTACTAATCATAATAGCTTCAGAGCAATTTAAGCATCATATCAAAACAACTGAAATCCCAAACATGTCAGCCAAAAAAAAAAGCTATTTAGAAATGTCTAGCATTGAACTGTATCCTACATGATGCATTTCTTCTTGAGAAAAGAGGTCTATCATTATTGTGAGAAGAACTTACGGGTAGAACTAAACGAGTGCAACCGAGCATTCAACCAAGCATGAGGAGCTAGCAAGCAAACATGTGCTTGCTTCATTCAGGCATTACAAACAGCCAACAGAAAGGGCAGCAAAAAAGAAAAATTAATCAAGCAGCACAACGATGAACTTGGTCGCCATTCTTTAGAAATCACCAGCATCTCATTACCTTCCAGGCGAACCAGCACCGACCTGATGATCGGCCTCCTGCTCTTTTGCCCTGCGCGTTCACTATGGACGAGCCTGTCACGGCGAGCCGGCAGGAGTTCGAGCAGCACAGCGGAAAGACAGAGGGATTGACGGATTGCGTGCTAAGAGTATCTCCACCGGCACCCTCCAAAGGACCCAAAATAACTGTTTGGGATCTGGACTAAAAAAACTCACAGCCGTACATCCAAAGGATGGATTTCGTCCGACAACATGTCCGGCCCCGGAAGGGCCTCCAAACTTGGGAGGTCTTCGGGGTGCCGGACATCAATTACATGCCCACTGACCCAGACCAATATTTCCTCTCTCTCTTTTTTTCATCTCTCCCGTCCGGCCAGAGCACCCTCGCCGGCACCACTGCATCTTCCTCTCCACCCCCTCCCATCTCCCCCGGTCTTCTCTCCGTCTGGCGGCGCTGCGCTGTGCCAGTACGTGTTCGGCGGCGAGAGCCTGCGTCCATGTGCGGGCGGCGCTTGAGCGCGAGGACGGCGCGAGAGAGCAGGGCCACGAGTGGGAGCTCGAGGTCGCGCAGTGACGAGCAGGACAGAGATGCTGCAGCCAACTCGTCCGGCCGAGAGGATCAGCCACGACGTCGACGTCGGCCTCTGGGTCTGCACCGGCGGCGCGGGCGAGGCATCTGTTCGCTCCATCGTCCGCGTACTCTTTCTCGGTTCCTTTGCTTTGCTTGGGCAAGCTCTGTAGCTAGTAGCTATCAGATGCTGCAGCCTGAGCATGGCCGGAGCGAGACGCAGAGGTGAATGAGTGAGATGCTTCCCTTTGTTTTTGGTATGGGAATCGTTCTTGAGGCCGGCCGACTGTTCCGGCCGTTCCGCCGCTCGGCCGCGCGACCCTCCAGTACGCCATCGTCGGCCTCCTTGGCACGCCACCCTAGAGACGGCGCGAAGGACTCGGTGGGGAAGCCGGCCACGGACGGCGTCGGGAGTACGCGCGACTCGAGACCCGCGAGCTTGAGCTCTAGCTCGGCAAGGGAGGTCTTCACCCGTGCGTTCTCCGCGGTCTCCTCCACCGCGTCGTCCCGCATCCGCGTGGCCGCGAGAGGTCGGCCGCGGCAAGGCGCCACTGCTCGCCCTGACGCCGCCGAGGTAGTCGTGGACGACGAGGACCGAGGCGTGGAGCTCCGGGTGAGGCAGACAAACAGCCAGCCGCCGCGAACGGCGAGGCGCCACTGCTCGCCCCCGTCGCCTTCTGACGCCGCCGAGGTAGTCGTGGACGGCGACCACCGAGGCGTGCATGGAGCGCCGGGCGAGGCAGACGAACAGCGATCGGATAACGGCTTCTTGGCGCCGCCGTGGCATCGTCTTGGCGTCTCTCTCCGCTGTAGATTCCTATAATGCGGGAATGGGATAACTTCTTCCTATTAGCAAGGAAACAATGAGCTGGTCTGGTTAACTGAATCGATGGTATCATGCGGGATAACTTCACGCTGGTAGCTGTTACTATTATCAAGGAAAGATATACAACAAGGTAGTTGGTTTTGTACGTGCGTGAGGTGAGAGAGTCCGTTTCTTGTGGTAGTGTCGAACGTTTTTTACAGAGGAGGTTAGGATGCGGTGGCATGCCTCGTAATTAATTAGAAGTGTGACACCATTTAAAGTGACACTATACCACACTCTCTGCTTTAATAGTAAAGATTAAAGACATTCTAGTAATGGTAATGAATAAAGCAAACACTGGATCCAAGTAAACGTCTATAGACCTATAAGCTTTGGCAAATGGATATGTTTTATGTAGTGTGCACCGACAAGACGATCCAGATAGCACACATGCACAACCAGAGATAAAAAAGGATGGTCATCAATTGTAAACGGTGATGGTAATCTTTAGTAGAAAAACTTGAAACCTATAAAACTACAAGAGCATTGACTCAATATGCAGGCATGCATTCAAATAAAAATAAACATAGACCAGACGCAAAGGGTTATGTTACCTGACAGTAGCCGGATCATTTCTTAAGCTTTCTGCAGACTCAGGTTGTCTTGAGTTTCCTACTTTTTCATGTGACTGTGAAGTCATATGCCCAGTAGATGAAGTACTTTGAGTGCTTGATGGCTCTAAACTATCTTCTTCTACAATTTCTTGACCAATAGCTCCTTCGAAACAGCCAAACTGAAGTAACACCAAACACTACAAATCAATTTCCTAATTGACTTAAAAGGAGAGATACCAATTCACTTAAGGAGTAGTCCTAGTACCAATTCAACTCGACGAAGCAGGTGAAGTTGGGGCGGGCGCTGGGGGAGTGCTGGCAGCCGGCAGTGGGGAGCTTTGGGCGTGCAGGCCGCAGGATGCAGATATCGGGGCGGGCGGGTGGCGCCAACCTTCCAGGGTTGCGTCGTCCCCGGCGACGCCTCTGTTTCCTTCCAATAGTGTGTCCACCGCCTCAACCTTCAAGGTCTTAGGCGACCAAATGCTCATGGAGTCATGAAGATTGGTTTTGCGTGCAGGCCACAGGCGCGTCCTCTCTTGTTTGCACTGTTCCGACGTATCCGGACACGGGCTTAAGATCAGAAGGCATTTGGTCTTGCCCTTTCCTTGAAGAAGCTCATCGTGGAGTTGATGATCAGAAGGAATCCAGCTCTATCCATTGTCGATCTGAAATAACCTATAGGCATAACATTTTGACATCAGAGCATGGGGAGCGAAGAACCAATATCCATGACATATATTATTACATGAATATGCAATGAGCTGGAATATAATTGCTTCCAAAACTAAACTATCTTACTCTCGAGTATAGGTGGCACAAACCAAATAATGGATGCTAAGCACACTCCAGTGCCATCGTGACAGCGTCCTCCAGAATATTCGAGCAGATGTGCAAATGTTAACAAATAGTCTGGGTGAGATGGATATCTTGCTAACACAGCAGCAATAGCATTGAGGTCATTGTCTAATTTGGCAGCTTCAAACAAATCCTGCACATGGCTGATAGAAGGATCATATACTTATCTGCAAGAATTAATAAGCATGGTTACCTAGAAAGTCAAAAACTCTAGAACAGATTAGTGACTACACCTGCAAAATTACTTAAAGCTTCTTAAAATGAACTACAACTGTAAGCACAAGCAGTACATGTGATGCTATCTGTACCCATACAAATTAGTGACGTGCCAAAATGATGCCAAGCCAAACAATTTTTTTTTTGTAATCACAGCGAAACAATATTCAGCTCGAGCAAGAAGTCGAATTCCTCATGATCTGACAAGGCTATGGTGTCCCCAAAGAATCGTCATCTAGTTCATTACAAACTCAGCTAACCATTATAGATAATGGATGCAAAAAATAGGTTGACTGCCGGCTATGGATGAATCAAGAAACAATGTTCTCCGAGATCTCAGCAAAAGAGTACAGAGTACTAAATTGCTCCGACCAGTTCCCCGACCAGATCGGTCTGGAACGAAACCAAACAACATAAACCTAGATCGCAAGCTCTATGTTTCACTGCAATTGCAAAATCCTAGGAAACACGGTCTCGCAAATGAAGTGTACACCATAATCAAACATCACATCTAGCTAGAACAACTTGGTACATGCCGAAGGAAGAACCAAGGTAATATAGGATCATAAACTTGCTGATGCGGGCGAGGTAGACAGAAGAGGAGCATGTGCTTTTTTGCCGGTGGAAGCAGCGACGGGCGCATCGGATGCAGGTAAAACGGATCAGGGGACACGCTCACCTGCGCCACTCGCGGAGGGCACCTTCCTCCATCCCCATCTCGGCCGGCGGCTGCAAGCCGGTCCCGACTCGGGGTAGAAGGGCCAGGGGAGTACCTCCGCGACGACGCCTGGCAGGCTCGGCCGGCAGGTTCGGGCGAGCCGAGGGTGGGTAGGCTCACGCGGCGGCGGCGGCGGCGGTCAGGCTCCCGCGGGACGACGGCGGCAGGCTGGCGGTGGGAGACGACGGGGAACAACTGGCGGCGGTGGCGTGTGTCGATTGTGGAGTATGGCTACAGAGATATCGATCAGGTCTGGAACCTGGAGCCGTGGGTTTGTGTTGGGCTTGGCCCATGTGCTGCTCGCCCGTCGAAGCAAAGGTATCGGCAGACCACGATGTTGGCGGATGGTTAGCTCGCGACGCAGGAAGGACCAACTCCTATTTAATATTAAAGATATTGAGGGGCCGAAAACCTAAATTTGCCTTTGTATCTTTTTTAGGCAATGTCGTGCCGGAAGATTAAGTTTGAAAAAGTGAAGTTATCATGTCATGATTATGGAAGATGATGCTGAATTCCAAGAATATGCTGATCTATTTAACCGTCGGCAGGGGAAATGGCCTATCAAATATCTCGGGATGCCCATCTGTGCAAGAAGGTGCACTATTCTTGAAAAGGTTTTATTGGTGAAAGGGTAAAGAAAAAGATGGACGGTTAGATTGGTGGATCAATGTCACTAGGAGGAAGGTCTACTAAAATCACATCTTGTGTGTTTCCAGTACCGCGGTTTACCCTATGTCGTTGACCTTGCTCCATAATATAACATTGTAACTAATTGATAAACCTACCCGAGTTTTTCTCTGATATGGTAGATCAAACGAAAAAAATATCATCCGGTGAAGTGGAAAGTTGTGCGTAAACATAGAAAAAAAAGGTGTCCTTGGCATTAAAAACATGCACAAGTTTAACATATATAAGCCTCATTTGTAAATGGTGGTGGAAGGTGGAAGCAAAAGATGGGATGTGGCAGGAGTTCACGAGAAGAAAATATCCTGAAACTGATGATATTTTTCAAACAAGTGCTAGACCAACAGGTTCGATGGGGTGGACTGATATATTGCACATCAAACATATATATTTCATATTTGCAAAGTAGGAAAATGGTAGTGGGGAATGGACAGATGACTGATTTTTGGGACAATGTTTTGTGTGGCTCTAGACCATTGAGAGATAGGTCCCGGCACTATATGACATATGCAATGACCAACAAAATCTGTGGCCGATATGACGAGAAGAAGATGGTAATTAAGCTTTAGGAGATGGCTTGGGGTGGAACTACAGACTGACATTAGAGATATTGAGAATTCACTGTGTGTCATGGCACTAAGTCGTATGAAAAAGAAAAAAAGAAATTCGCACCTTGGAGCGTCTCCTTTCCCCGTCCACAGTAACGAAAGGCGACTTTTGGGTCCTCCGTCTCGCGCCACCGCATCGCCGTTGATCCGCTCGATTCCCCGCCCTCCGGCGGCCGCTCCGGCGGCAGGAGGACGGGGAATCGACGGATCTGTGCATATGTATGTAGGTGTGAGTTGGGTTTCTGCCGGTGTCGCCATGGAGGAGGAGGCGGGGCCGGTGGTGCTTTTGCAGGTGGAGGTCTTCCTCTTCGGCGGCGGCGCTCCACGGAGCTCTGGCGCTGATCTTCTGCCGCACCCGCGCTCGCAGCTCTGCGGAGTTGCCATGCGCGGTTTCCCCTTCGTCGGATGCCGCGGGACGGCGGATCCGGCGTCGACGATGTCTGTGCAGGTGGCTGGTGGAGTTCAGTTCGACGACGACGACGTCCGCTGGTGTAGGTCCTCTGTGGCCGGCGATCGGCGACTTCCCGTCCGCTCGGGGATGCTCTCGTTCCAAGGCGTCAAGGAGAGTAGGAGCGGCGGCGCGCCACCGACGGCGCCAAGGACGAAGACGGAGTCGAGTTGCAGTAAGGTTTGGACTGTAATTTTGATCTTTCTGGGGACCTTTCTGTAATTGCTGAACTTGTATTCAGCCCCTTGTACCCGCAAAAAAAAAAGTCGTATGAAAAAAAGTGCTTACCAATATAAGATATTTACAAAATATTCTAACTTAAAACGCAAAAAAGAAAAAAGAAAGATAAGGTTTGGGTCAGCCCAGCCACAGCCTTCTCCTTCGCTGCGTACGGCGTACCACGGTCTCGACCTTACCGGGCTTTTCTCCTCCCTGCCCTACCTCGCCGGCGACGCCGCAACTCTCACCCAGCCGCTCCCCATGCTCCTCTCAGTGCGCCGCCTGCCCTCTGCTCCTTCCAGCCAGGCGGCCCAGTCGCACATCTCCCCGGCGCCGTCCACCCTTCGACTCCGGCGCCAACATGGTCGGGTGGCAGTGGCGATGGCGAGGACGACGTCAACGGCACCTGTGGTATGTCGTTCCTGTTTTGTGAATCGAACAGCTAATGAGGGGAGATCAGAATCCTGCCCGAGCGAATCCAGCTGCCCAACCGCAATCAATCCTGCTAATCCTTAAACTTAAATAAGATGCATCAGCTAATTTACTTACGTGAATAAGTAGCAGTGCAAGCTACAAGGCATAAGATTTTACTATACATGCACACATGTTGTATATTATAGAGGATGTAGTTCTATAAACAATTCAAGGAGGTGTCGAGTCTAAGTATTGCACAAGTAAACAATTCCCCATAAAAGATCTTGCAAAAATTCATGCATATGTCTAGTCTTCATCGTATCACCTTGACTTCTAGCGACTTTGTGAAAGAGTAAGTGTGCGCGAATTTAAGCTACATCACGCCGACCATGATTGAGTTTATGTTAATTTAAATTAGGATATTCCAAGCTGAAATTATATGTGATGCTAATTTTCTTTTATGATTAGTTCAAAACATCTAATTATGTGCACATTGTATAGATAAATTCACATGCCTTCTCGGCACCCCTTACGACAAAATTCAGGCTCCGCCGTCAACCAAATGTCAAGAGATATAAGTGCAATGTCATACGGAGTAACCTCTTCGATAGATTAACTAGGGTCGCCAGGGTGAGTGATACTCTCAATCATCACGTCATTAAACATTAGCAAACTTCTGCGTTTAACTAAGAGCTCCATGACCTCCTGGTTATGTAGTCATATGCAAATGCAGTTATTAGTTCATTTGAAGACCCTGAGAAGATCCTAGATCAGGCGGTTTTGGAGATGAATGATGATTTAACAAAGATGCGGCAAGCCACTGCACAGGTTTGTTGTGCATATACTTTCACAAAATTTCATCATTGACAACACATGCTCCTTTTACTTCTCAACAACTTACTGTTTTGCTTTCTCAAACATTCCTCAGTACCTGCTCTTTACAGTGTTGATGCTTATTTGGTTAGCTGCCTCTCACTTACGGGAATTGTTTCTTTGTTGGGTCTCTGTGTAATCTGTATTCATCATATGTGAATGGAAATATGAGCGTACTATACATGTTCCGTTGCATTTTACCTGCTAACATGGATATTTGTTTTGGAAGGTCTTGGCATCTCAGAAGCGGCTTGAGAACAAGTACAAAGCTGCTGAACAAGCTGATGCTGATTGGTAATGTTATGGGTAACGATAAGCTGGCTCTGAGCCCTGCCATCTGTTTTTTACACTCGATGACATTTTTCGTACAATTGTAGGTATCGGAGGGCTCAACTTGCTCTTCAAAAGGGCGATGAGGAGCTTGCCCGTGAAGCCCTTAAACGGCGTAAATCATATGCTGTAGGTACCATATGCCGATATATAGTTCTGGATAAAATGTATGCCTAGCCACACTATGTAGCTATAGGTCTTACACGTTTTTCTTAAGTAAGTCTCTTACATGTAACTTATGCTATATGTTAAAATCCTCATTATGTGTATGTTTCTGTGTTTAGGACAACGCAAGCTCTTTAAAGTCCCAGCTTGATCAGCAGAAGAGTGTCGTTGAAAATCTTGTTGCAAATACCAAGGTGTGCCTATTAACTCAAGTTTCAACTGCTGGGATGCTCTATTATTATATCCATTATACATGTCAATACAGATCTTTATCTTTCTGAGACCCTGAACACTACTACCTATTCACATTTACTAGTGATTTGTTGTGCACCTTTGTTAACTGTAGATTATGTTATTATGTAGCTTCTTGAGAGCAAGATGGCAGAGGCCAGGCAGAAAAAGGATACTCTAAAAGCCCGTGCTCAATCAGCCAAGTATGCATCTTTCTGTTGTTGATTATTTTGCTGTCTGCTACTTCATGGTTTGTATGCTCTGAGTTTGATAATTGGCCTTCTTTTTCTTCAGGACTGCAACAAAAGTCAGTGAGATGTTGGGGAATGTAAATACAAGTAGCGCCCTGTCAGCATTTGAGAAAATGGAAGAAAAAGGTACTCTCGTCATGTCTGATTTTCTCCCACCAGCTTTATTTATTTCGTTACTTAAATTACCGTGTTCCTATTTTCTCGGTGGCTATGACACGCTGATTTTGGGAAATTCACTTTGGCACCCGGGTGCATATGCACCCGGTATTTGAAAAACATATTTCAAAATGTCAAAAAAATCTGAACTAAATTTCGTGGATACATCTTCATATTATATGTGTTCACAAAGTCGTTTCACCAAAAACCGATATATTTTGTGCCTTGTGTAAAAAATACAAAAAAAGTGTCGTGAAAAGCCTTATTTTAGCACCAAATTTTTTCTTTTTCATACAAGCCACAAAAAAATTCGGTTTTTCGTGAAACGACTTTGTGAACACATAACATGTCAAGATCTATGCGCGAACATTTTTTCCAATTTTTTGACATTTTAAAATATGTGCAAAATGTATTTTAAATAAATGGTGCATATGCACCCGGGAGCCAAAACACCACTCCCGCTGATTTTGATTAGGCCAGAGGTCATGCTCTATATTGAACATAGATAGCTTTAACTTTTTAAGAGGTCCACTATACCACCCTGTTACGGTTTAAGTCAAAGTGTCTCAGTATACAGCTGCAAGCTGCCATACTTAAGCCATCGACGCTAAAGTAGTCAATCAGTTAACTTTTTGACCGAGTAGAGACTTGAACGTCAAAATGTTGCAAATTAATATCAGTGGCAAAATATTCAAAATGCAGTATGAAGCAATCAGAACAGGCTGTTTTTCTTGATGGTTACATATATATAATCTTCTAGAAGTGAATTTTTCAGCCACTTGCACACAGGCTGATAACTTCGAACTTGATTTAATTTTTTTATGTTGAAATTTTTGATTGGTGCATGGTGGGATTTCCCACTTGAGTTGTTATGAGCACGATCTTGGCAATTGTGTCTTCAGCTCATCTTTCTTTTTGCCTGTATACTGAAGGTTATGTGCCTTTTATTGGCTGGAATAGCACGTGCTGCTAGCCTCTCTTACTGGTTGTGGTCATCAGCAACTAGTGATATCTTGTGGCAAGTCATTTGAACATTCTTTTCTTACAAATAGTTGCATTTTTATGCTGTCAGTTATGACGATGGAATCCCAAGCTGAGGCACTTGGTCAGCTGGGAGCTGATGATTTAGAAGGAAAGGTAAAATTACACTGCGTATATACTATTAATGATATTCCTTTTGGTAATAAGATCTGACCGCAAGCATTTATTTGTGGGCAGTTTGCAATGCTTGAGACTACATCGGTTGATGATGATCTTGCACAATTGAGAAAAGAAATTTCTGGGAGCTCTTTGGTATGTTCCTCTTTCTGACTCAAACCATAAAGGTTTTCAAATTTAAAACCTGTGTGATTTAGATTTTTTTTCTCTTCTGCTGGCATGTGCATTATTATGGCAAAATGTGATGCTACTTCGTTAATATTCATCATTGGATAAATAGAATAGAATAAGTCGATCATAAGCTGGCCAGCCAACTAAAAACACAAGAAATAGAATAGAATAAATGTATCTCTAGTTCATTCCATACTAGTACATGACTATAATTTCCTGTCACCTACAGAAAGGTGAACTTCCTACAGGCAGAAGCGCGCAGGTAGCCCTTCCCGAGACAGGGACATCGAGAACGAGCTAAATGAGCTGCGGAAGAAGGCAAACGAATATTAATTTTTACAGGACATTTCGACGAAATCTCCTCGCCTGAGAACTCCCAGAAGAGAGTATAACCTGCAGATTTCTTCAATGCGCATTTGAACCTACAGTGCACTTTTTTTATTTTTGGTAAAGGTAGGAAGGTATCGATGCGTGAAAAAGACTGCATTTTCTTGTGAATCACATTGTACAGTTAACAATTGCCTCAGTGTAAATCACTACTTGGTATAGAGCATAGCTGAGAGCCAATTTGCATCATTGTGTAGTGGTGTCATAACCAGTTATTCGATTTGTATATATGTTGAAGTATGAAAAGCTCAAGCGGTATTCGATTTGTTGAAGTTTCAGGAAGACGTGTATGGACGTTTTCAGCCAAAGCCTGTGTCTTGCCATTACCCTGGATGAGAATGCGAGCTCATGTCTTCTTCTAAAGAAATGTGCTCCCGCAGGCCGGTGTCATCAAGAACATGGTGAAGAGAAATGTGCTCCTGCTACGGTTATCAATATACATTTCTTCTGTTCTAAAGAAATTTGCTCCTGCTACGGTAGCAGCATATGACAAACTTGAGAACAATTTATCGCTCGCCATCTAGTATATGCTTTCCCATTCTTAATGCATGGTTTTGTTGTCCTGTTGAAAGCAATGCACAGTTGCACACTATACTATTACATTTGTGTGGGCTGTGGCATTTTAGCTTAGCTTAAGTTATGCAGCGTTTGATTAGTTGCTTTGCAATATGCACAGAGAAGAAATGTATGTTGATGAACTTCAATCATGTGCTTTTGAGTTGTGTTTTCCGAATTCTGATTTAGAAGTGGAAATAGCAAAACCTTCAAGATTTACACAGCAATAGACTACGGTTTGCTCCTTCGAGGGTCTGAGAAAATGATCATCAGACCAGGGCACTCCGAAACTGCACAACGAAGCTGGGTATGGCTATATACGCATCTGTGACAGTGTCTGCTTGAGCTGGCAGTAGATCTCTTGGCCTCTAATTTTAGATGAGGAAGAAGTTGGAGGCAACAATAATCTTGGAGCTGGATCCACTGCTAGCATGGGAGGCACCAGTGAGGCACAACTCGCGCTTACTGGAGCTGCTGGAGAAGATGACTCGGCAACAAAAGGAGGACATGCTTTAAGTGGAGGATCGAAAAAATGCAAAGTTTTCATGTGCACGCCTTGAAGACAGGAAAAGTGCAAACCACGCAGACATATGTATGGTCTCATGTATGAACAAGCTAGCTAGCTGCCATACACAACCAGAGTGGAGGGATGCCACTTTATACTGCACACGATCTTACAGAGTTTCATTCACAAAAAGCAAAAGGCAGAAAAACTATCGTTTGTGAGATTATTGCGCAATGTACACAGGGTTGCCGCACGGACCAAAGCACCAGGCCACCTGACCAATGCCTACAAATGGATATATCAATCTGCATAACTGCAGAAGCTCTGGCAAACATCATTTTGCCACTTTCAGCATAACAAGAGAAGCTAGGTACAGATATGTACTTGAAGGAACAAAGAATATAGAACAGTCTTTGCGGGAAAAGATAGGCAGTAATTGGATCTTCACACAGCGTACTTGGCACGCAAGATGGTAGCTTTGCTTCGATCAATGCCGTGACTTGTGAAAACGGGGTCGGTTTGTGAACACCTGGCCATTGCTTCTGACAAAGTGTGTGATGCCAATACAAAGACCAGCCCACAGAAGTGACAGCAATAAATGACGGGAATCATTTCGAGCTGCAAAGAGAATCGCGTTAGAGTTATTACTTATATGTATGCATTTTCCATGAATAAGAGTGAAATTTTTGTTACAATCAACCAGAAGAATCGAATTACGTCTTGCAAACTGATACAGACAAGATAGCCAATATAATTAATACAATAGCATCTACTGGAGCTGTCGATATTTTGATACACAGCTGACACGTGCATCAATCTGGATTCTATGTATTATGGGTCTGCATTCTCTTCACTAGTCAAAATCAAGGATAGTTATAATGATCAAATGTCTAAAAATTTCAATATCCCAAGGAAAAAAATATTTACAGGTGGCACAGTTGAACCTGCTGGGCATACATTTTGCAATAATCGCATGATTCTTCTATCGATCCATCGGAACATGAAAATAACTGGAATAAACTTGTCCAAACTGGATTTAGGCCAATTGTGAATGAACCCTAAACATACTCATGTTTATGAACTGCAAACAGAACAGGACAAAGGTAGCAAATCGAAAAGCCACATTGTGAACGAACAAGCCTAAAGGGACCAAGACTAGTGCTAAGCTGTATATTTAGGGGGCTTTGGTTTTCTGATACTCTTTGTTCCTCACTTTGAAAATTTATGGGCAAACCTTATGTGCCTGGCGTTACACCCCAGAGGAGTTCTCTCAAGTAAACATTGGTGAGTAGGCACAGAAGAGACATCAAAAGTTGCTGGTTGACTGAATGCAACCAAATCTTAGAGAGCACTAATTGGCAAAAACACCCAAGTATATCTGTTTCAGGCTTTCAGGGGATTCAGAAATCTTACCTTGTCTTAGTGACATCATCATGAACAGAAGAGCTCCAGAAACGAGCGCAAAAGCAATACGGACCGACTGTAAAAGGGGAATCACACAAGTGAGAGATTTGTTCTATTGTGAAAAATATCCCAAACCCATTTCTGTAACCAGTCAGCTATATATATATATATATCTGCATGTATATGTCAGGCAAATGCCTGAATATTCAAGACTTGACCAATACTAGAATATACTAAATAGGCATTTCCACTTCTCCAGGAAAGAAGTTCAGAACTGTAACAGCAAGCTATAGAAAAATTGTACCCACCGCATAACTCTCTACAAATCCTGCTTTGGCCGGAGCTGCCATGTCCCGACTAACAGATGTGATGTAACGTCCTTGAAGAAGATCCATGGCATCCTATACAAGACAGCAAAAAATAAATTGATAAATAAATAAACAATGAGGAACCAGCAGTGCAGCACTCTAGTTCGTATTTTCTGCTGGAAGAAAGTTCAACAAATGCTGCCTGGATGATGTTTGTTAGATTTTGGAAACTTCGCAACAAGATTTTTTTATTGAGGATGCTCCCTCTTCAAACATATTAGTTCATCCTTAACAAATTTTCCATGTGTCCGGCAAACTACACGTCATGTTATCAGTTCATCTAGCACTAGTGCAAAATCTTCACCACACGAATCAAATTTAGTCACTAACACCATGTAAATTGCCACTTCTCATATAATTTCAGCACTTACTGGTTTGGCCCCCCACATCGAGATTTATAATCCTATTATTCAAGCATATAAAACGGCAATTAATATTTAATAACAAGGTACTATCGAGATTTGACGTTTGGGGCCACATCAAGATGATGAATCAAGAGAGTTTCAATTGAGAAGTTAGAAAAAGCCACATACTCACGAGTTCCACATGCATACACAGTCAGATGTATACCTGCTTTGTCCCATCGGCAAAGTTGTTCAAGTAGTATCTAGTAAGTGAATACTGGAGATCATTGAAAATTCCCTGGGCACTTCGCTTCCCGTACCTTATAGACAAAAAAGAAAATGTAAACTATGGCGAACATGATATATTATTAACACTCTGTAGCAACGCATATATCAAATAGGCAATAAAATGAGCATAGTTGAACAGCCCGTAATGTAGGATAGTTTCAAAAACAGAAGCATATCACTTAACCAATCTCACGCAAATCTGTTAGTGTTTTATCTTAGGCCCTTTTTCATTAATATGTATTGACGTTAACAAAGAGACACAACCTAAAGGGTATTCTATTCCCACAACAATGGATGGTTGCCATGGACGAGTAAAGAGTTTTTTTTTCTCAAACAAGACTCGTATTGAGTTTAGCTGTAGGGGTGGTTCAGCTGTGAACATAATCAAGGTGGTGAAAAATACTAATATTCCTTTTGTAATGCAAATTTGACAATAGTTCTCAGTCTTTCTGGAAAAGGGGAGGAACTAAGATTAGCAATAGATGTAAATGCACTCAACAGTAACAAAATGCAATTTTCCTTCTATAGGGATTACCGAACAAAATCTCCCTTCAATGCGGGAGTTCCAGAGTACTGAATGCTTATTGCATCTCCATGATTGGCCCACACTGGAAAATGAATTTTCCATTTCAGCAACATATTTCATACATAGAAACCCATAGAAATGACTAGACGAGAAGAACCCGGATTAGTAAAATATAAACATAGTACTCACAAACTTTGTAGCTTGCATCAAAAGCTGGATACTTGGTTATTGTATCGTTGACACTGAAAATTCCTATTCGTTGAAGTTGGCCTTCCAGAATTCTTCTCCCAATCATGCTCTGTTTTGTCATAGCACAAATTATCAGAAAAGTTCACATATACTCGTACAGGTGAAGAACTGAAAGTTGGGCAGAGGAAAGATAAATAGAACTTATGAAAGAGCACTAGTAATGGACTATCCATTACAAAAGGATCGATAGAGATAGAAGTATAATGGCTAGTTATCCCTTAGCCGACCAGCATGACTCTGGCATGGAGTTAGCTGCACCAAAGGGGCAGGATAAGGGAGTGATTGTCTAATAAATGTAGCCTTGGAGATGAGAAATATTAATGATATCAATGGCTTCATTATATAGACGACTCTCAAGAATCAATCTCAATATAACCTACATAGCTACTAGATAATATATCAAACAATTAATTTGTATGCTGCATAGCTAATTAAACTACATAGGAGAATAGAGCCATCTCTATCCTAGATGCAGACTGCAGTCCTGTGAGTGACCTGGTGCTCCCCATCCCTGGGGGTGGAACGGCGACCTTAGTTGGCTCAATCCACTCAAGTGTCCTTGATGTGGACAAGGGAAGACCGTCATGAATTCACTCACCATAAGAAACAGATTATTGTCTCCTTGTGTGGTTTACATATTGTTCTTTAGTTTGTGCATTTACATTTCTATAATTTCATTGCTTGCTTGTAAGCATAGGAAGGATTGTCTGATGTAAAACAAAACTAGGATTACCTCGTTCTAGATGAAGGGTGTTGGTGCACTATGCACTTAGCTAATGCTAGACTATTAGGCATTGAAATGTTCAAAATCAGTTTTCGTCAGTCCTTCACAACACCCGGTTTTGGCCAGGAGGTTTTAAAAGGTCTCCTATCCACTAGGTCACACCCCTACCCCCCTCCTGTCATCATTTCTGATCCTACACACTGGAACTTACAAGTAGTTTGATAAACTAACGCCCATGTGACTAATGCGGGAGCCATGACAAGTTAATTAACGTAAGTGATATTGGATATCAATAATTATTGTTAAAATTGAGATCCATAGGATAGACATAAAGCTGTACTTGAAAGTTGCAACCATGTACCTGAGTTACATTGGTACGATCTAAACAGTCAATACAATTGGTTCTGACAGTGCCATCCTGCTCCTGAATTTTCTCGCCTTTCTCATTCAATAGGAAGTACCTTTACCACAACATTATCAGCCATACCATCCAAAGATGTAAGAATCTCTAAAAATAAATCAGGAGCGAACACATAGTACACAAATGTACATAAACCCTTAGAATTTTCTTTCCCTTTCTTCCTTAAGGCAGAGAAATCTCAAAGACTCAAACAGCTATACAAGATAGTTACCAAGAGTATGGCTAAGTGCTAACACAACTGTAGATGCGCTTCATTTTCCCTACTCTGCCAGAAACTCCATGAATCAAAAGAAACATATGCACTAGTTCTTCCAAGGCTCCAACTAATTCTCAAACCTTAGAAGTGCAGTAGAAAAGGAATCATTATTTGATAAGAAGAGCACATGATGTGGGTATATGATGGTAGCACTTTTTATATTGTTAAACCAAGAATCAAGCACCACCAACATATTACGTCTCTTTACTAGCAAGCGCCATGAACTGATTAACAGCTACAAGAAGCTAGAAAGTACACAAAACAAAACTAGTAGTGCATCAATGATCCACACCTTGAATATAAGTTGCACAATCTTGGAATACCTCAATGATCAAGCAGATCATATAAACCCTATGTATTCATGCTATAATATTTGTGTCATTTAAAAGGGATGAGCATCAATGAATCTCTCAATGGTTAAGACATTGCCTGATTGCAGAAAAGGAAGTGAAAAAATGCAACCAAAGAAAGTAAAATCAAACTTAAATGTACAAAAAAATAGTACTATGTCATGGAACACACAATATTATATATTCTGGCAACATACCCGTGTTTCTTCAGATAATCCTCAATTTGCTCATAGAGCTGAGAAAGGCGCTCGAAATGAATATGACCACAAATACGATGGAAGTCAAAATGCACATATCTGCAAGAAACGAACTTAGCTACTAAAATGTGTTATGATAACTCCACAGTGGGTACAAACAGAAAAAGAAAGAATTACCTTAAATCATCATTGAGAATAGGTTCAATAGATTTTGCATATCTTTCACGGAGTCGCCCTTCACCGCCATTCTGAATATAGCCATATAGGAATAAAGAAAGGTACAGGATGAACATTACATGGAAAACAGAATAAAGTTTAAAAGCCAGTATCATTAGGGAAGAATATGGAAGTGCTCTGTCCTAAAGACAAATCCGTCAGTAAACATTTCATCATGTGTTATACAATACTGATAAAGCTCTATGTAACATAATCTTAATGAACAATTTAATTCCATGTCAAAAAATAAAATATGCCAAAGAAATAAGTGGCATGCAAGTATACAAATAATTATGGGAAATCATCAATCCTTAAAATGAAAAATATGAATCTGACTTGTTAAACAGACAGCTTAAACAGGGGCAGAACACACATGCGATGCTATTTTCTGAAGCAAAAAATCTCTTATTTTGGACAGAAAACAAAATTTAGTTATAAGTCCAAGAGCACAGTACTTACTGTGTTCACGAGATCAACAGCCAAGACAGCTCCATATTTCTTTTTTAAGTCATTAAAGTGCCTCTCAAGTACACGTGGCTGAACAACAGAGAAAGAAGCCCAAGAAAAATTAGGAGGAAAGAAAAGATAGCATTATAGAAGAACAAGTTTATTGAAAGGCATATTGGTGTATATCAACAAGGTCATCAAAACAAAGGATAAGTTGAGAAAGTTTACCGCTTCCTCTTGTCTAACAACGTCGAAGCTAGGTTTGTATGTCAAATCAACAATCTGCTCCCACATAAATGGCATAGAACCTCGCACCTACAAAATATATAATTTTTTCAAGATATTTCGAGGTGGTCAAAGAATTTATTTTAACAACCCAGAACCAACTAATGAAGACTTAGCACATATATTAAAATAAAGGAAATGATGAAACTGTTTGTATGTCTGAAGAAACTTACTTGTACATACGATGCTGTATAACCTTTTGATTGCACTATCTGCTCCGATTCGACGAAGTTTGCGGTATAACCCTCTGAATCAGCTCCTCGTCTCCACATACGAGTACCTTCAGTTAAAAAATTGATCTTATGAACTATTATTCGATCATAGGGGATTGAGTTTCTGGAGAACAATAAATCAGGATATAACATTTCTAACAAAAAAGTGACTGCGTATATTAAAATGTATATCAGTAGCATTAATTGAAGAAAACTTGTGAACAATCTTATTTTTATGCTTCATAAACCTCACCTATCCTACCCGTGCACCTCCGTGCAATGAGGGTCACATCTATCTTCTCTGACCCAACTTCTGCGTGGATATTCTGAAAACCTGATATTTTAGTTAAGTTGCAGCAGCTCATATTATCAGGAAAGATTCCCTGTGTTTCAAATAAATACATATCATCTTATATATCTGGTATTGACAAACTGTACATCCCATGATGTGACAAGGATACTGCCTTGAATGACTGGCAACAAGTACTGGTCCAGCTGCCAATGGGAAAAAACAGGAATCAAACACTTTGCAGATATTGGTTCTAACTCCTTTAAACTGAAAATGAAGTAAATGGTAAAAAAAATCTTACTTTGTTCTCAATTAGAGGTTCCAACAAGTAGCTATTCCATAGAAATCTTGGCTCTGCCTGAAAAGAATAATGTTCATTCATCTGAGCAAGAATAGTTTTATACTTATAGCTGAAGGTGCAACAGGAAAAAAAGTAGCAAAGATGGGGTCATGCTGTTACATGTAGAATTAAAGGATAAGCAACAAAGCCTCGCATATTACGAGAAACAATGGAACGATGATAAGGCCTTCCATATGTAAGCGATCTCTAGAACCAGAAATGAGAAATAATCAAACCTGTCTCCAAAGAGGATGTGATGTGAACTCGTCACCTATATCATATAGCCTCTGTGAACTGGAATATCAGGGAGAGAGATATAAAGCCAATTACAGTGAGAACATAATAATAACAAAAGTAAATAAAGAATTGCAAGATGTCTGTACTGTAAACATGAAGATCAACTACTAGAGACCATGCATAATGTATTGTAACCTCGTTGCATTCACATTTCAAATGACTCGACAGTAACCATAAGACACAGAGTGTAAAGGGCAATGTTTTGTAAGTAACATACTCACTTAAGTGTTAAGTTGATATCGTAGGAGAAGTAGAGGCCCATGGTCCTCTCTGCAGCATCCAGGAGTTCCGAAATTTCAGATTCCATTTTTTTCTGCTCACAGTTCACTAGCATGTTTAAATGGGATATAGGTGAAAAAATACAACTAGGCGCAAATAAGCATTTTTATACCTGCTCCGAAGAAGTGTTAGGCGAGTCATTGCAGGAAAGAACTTTCAGTCCTGTCACTTTAAAAATTGCATGTCCCAAGTAGGATCCCACACAATCACGGTCGGTGATCACCAGAAAGTATGACCCAACTGCAAGTTTGAGAACTCCTATCACACCATACACCGTTCGAACTTTAGGACTCGTGGACGGGCTACGTGGTGGCAACTCTTCAACTAAGTTCATTGATCCACTAGCCCGGCTAACTGACAAATAAAAGTCAGCGAGACCATCAATTGGTTCAAATATATATCGGTCTGTAAACTCCCAGAGTCTCAGTCTTGTGTGGAGTTTACATAACGGGTTTGCGTCATTTGCCCCATCCATGATTGGATACCCTGAAATAGAGAACAAATACCACCAGTGGTAAGTCTAATGAACAACCATACGGGATACGGCAACAGATACAATTAAAAAGTTTAATATATTTCAACAGTTTACAATGTGATCATACTTATAACTTAGCAAGGACACATTAAGACCCCCTATACAGACGTGTACTTACTTCTGTACTAAATGCCTAAATACTCCTCATGTTACTCGATTCACTAAAACTGAACTAAAAACATAAATTGTGTTCTAAGAGCATCTCCAACCGGAGACCCCAAAATCGGCCCCCAAACTGCCCACGGACACGTCCGGACGTGTCCGCGGACAGTGACCGGGCAGCCTCTAAAACATTGCTCCTACAACCACATACCCCAAAATCTAGCAACCAAATTACTACAAACCATGCAACGTAGATCATACTACTAGCCTATTGTACTACCCTATCCTACTCCTCGTCGGAGATGACGATGACGGTTGCCCCTGCGCCTTCGCCGGAGCCGCCGCCCTGTGCCTCGTCGCCGGTGCCGCCCAGTGCCTCCTCGTCGGAGTCGGAGATGGAGAAGGTCGACGCAGATCCGGCCGGTTGTGCGTCGACGTACCGGCCTTCCTTCATGGCCGTCTCCGCCTGGAGCTGCCGCTCGACGAAGCCGACCCTGTTCCTCATCTGACCGATGAGGATGCGGTCAGCCGCCTCCGCCCGGAGCTGCTGCTCCGCCGCGCGGTGCTCGGCCTCCTCCTGGATCCGTGCCTGCTCGGCCTCCGCCTGCGCCCTCCACTGCTCCGTCGCCGCCGCCGCCTCCGCCTGATGCCGGCTTCCTCCTCATCCATTCGCTGGCGGAACTCCGCACCCGTCATGTGGACGAATGCGGGCTCCGCCTCAAGATGCACGACGCCAACGTCCGCCGTCTCCACCGCCTGCACCTCCACGTCTGCGGCCCCCTGCGCCTCCGCGTCCGCCTGCGCTTGGGCCACAAGTGCTGCGACTTCCGCTGCGTAGGGCCGCCTTGTCAGCGACCATGGGGCGGACGCGTCAGGGCGCGTCCGGGCGGCCCCAAACCCGCCCCACATATGGGTTGGGTTTGGGGTGTGCCGGACCGCCCGGCGTTTGGGGCCGATTTGGAGGCTGCCGTTGGGTGACAGTTTTTGGGCCAAAAGCTGTCCGGGCTGTCCGCCCGGGCGTTTGGGGCCGATTTGGGGGAGCCGGTTGGAGATGCTCTAATGCTGGCATTGTCATATTGGGATAAGATGCCGATTATTGATTATTTACTTCGTTGGTTTTTGGTTATACTCTGTCTCTTTCTCTTTCCTTCACCTTTTTCTCTGGAGTCACAACTCTGTCTAAACCTCTTCCAAGTTCTCTTTACATGAACATGACTCCCAACATACAGACAGGCTTCATATGTTATTATTAACTGAATTTTCCATACCTTGTAACATGTTCAGTTTTTATTTGATGACGGAATGGGAATTTAGGAATCTAATGACACCATTTCCACCTAACCAAGCTGAATAGTTTTTTACTAATTAGCTATCAACGATAGAGAAGTTTTCATTGTGTACTTTCTCGGCATAATCTATTTTTGTAGAGGAGGTACTGACCAATAAAAACACAATGTTAGGACTGTATTGCTAATCATCATAGCAAGCCTTGTAGGACCATGAAACACAAACACGAGCAGCAAATCTCCGAGTAAAATTGATAGGCTGAACCTTGAGCATGGACAACTGTAAGACGGCTGAACAAGCACATGCCATACCCCGGGGCAACAAAGCTTTGGAGGTAAAGGAAAAAAACACAATTCTGCTGCAAGGGAGAGATCTACTGCCCTGAACCCAGCTATTTAAACGACGATTCACACAGGGCGAAAGGTCGGAAAGAACTCGTCCTGTAGTCATTGATAACTAGACACACAGCTAGCATTGGAGATCTTGGGCCATGAGGAATCTGATTGTCTGTGTGGCCCTATAACTTAATTTTGGATCAGGTAAGCTGGCAATCAGAAGGTAGCTAACAAATGATAGCATTAACAATATTGTTACAAAACTTGCATAGCAAATATACTGTGAAATTAAGATGGAATAATTAATCTGGCATGCACAACGGCTGCACTAGTGAGCAGGATAAAGGCTTAATCTGGCATGCGGTGGCTATTTCCATCTAATTTTTTTGTTTTGGATACGAAGAAGCTTATAGAAGGCTGTGGCAAAATTGCTTCTAGCCGGCTGACCCTCATAGGGCATTTGTCAATTAACAGCATATGAGATTCATAATATGTAATGCCGAATCCACCAGCCTAGTTCACATCTTGTACAGAAAATATGTTCGAAACATTCATCATACTCTCATACAAGTGCAATTTGACGATCCAAACAGGAATTGGCATTCAAACTCAATATCAGTATCATGTGATATTGGCATTGGAGCCAATGCAATGCCAAGCCACCCAAGCATAGACTAAATACTTTTTGCGTGCATGCATGTGGAGTCGCGATTAATTATGAGATGCATGCATTTTTTATTTCATGTGGAGACTTTGAATGTCTGCACCTAGAAATATTGGTCTTCGCGGACACGTAACCCATCTGGCCTTGTGATGGCATCCCTAAGAATACGTCCATCATGTGCAGAACCATGGTTTTAAAGGCGTCCCTAAGGCGTTAAGCCCCCCTCCCTCCGCCTTAGGACGCCGTACCACCTTACAAACCATGCGCAGAACCCTTCCAGCCACAGGTAATACATAAATGAACTGCATGTCAGGTGCACATACACCAAACACGTTTGTATCTATATCACCCAACCTTGATCTATATCTTCCTTTTAAGTTAGCCGGGGTGGTTACCTTACATGCGTACCATCTAACGCACCCAAACAATTCTACAACATAAGTGACCATGAGTGAATATTAGTATCTTCTACAAATATTAGGTTTTCAGCTAGTGGATACTATATTTTTTATTTGTAGCTATTTACCTTGAAATACTTCCATCTACCATCCGTGCAATCCTCAGGTATAGGTTCTAATTTCTTAAGTAGCAGTTGGTGCAGCTTCAAAGCAGCTAGATGCATTGAAATTTCTACAACCTGCTTCTGGGCTCCGGTAAAAAAATTCCCTACTTTCCTATTTTTGAAGTGATGAGATTGTATGTAGAAGAATGATGCCACCATCTCCTCCAGTGACATATTCCTTGAACCCTCTAGAACACCAACATCTCGAACCATCTCACACAATATGCTAAATGTTCTCCCATCCATGCGAAGCTGAATTATACACAGAGTGTCGCTCTCACTAATTAGTTCGTACAGATTGTCACCTCTTAGCTTTTTAATTTTAATCTTTCTATCTATTTTCAAACACTTGCTTCTATAAGCTAAGGCAAAAAGTAACCACACATAATAACACATAAGCATGACAGTAGTCATGATATTCCTAGTTGCTACATTCCTTCGTCGATATCTCGTATTTAAAGGGAAACGAGCAATAACGCTAACAATAAGAAGTGAAATGCAAAAGGATAAACATTGTGACTACTGGAAGTTAAGAATAAAAGCATGATAATAACAATATAAATATGTGCTCATTGTTAATAACAATTTTTTCACTGGCATGTACAAATTGTATTACTTAGCATCTACAAATTGTAGACAAATTATCACATACCTGCGGCAATCATCTACAGATCATATGCAAATTATCAACCATATGCATGAATCATCTACAAAATATCACTCCTACAAACTGAAACAGGGAAGGCCAGTTTTGATATTTCTGGCATATGTAAGCCTAAAATTGTGCAGACATACTAGCTTAAGCAGCAGCAGGCCAGCACTCAACCACATGCTAAGCTAAAGCATGCTGCACATCACACAGCAGCAGCAGGCTTGCAGCTAGCAGCAGCAGTCAGCAACTATTAGTGAAATCATATACTAATTGCATAGATTAGCATGTACAGATCATCTACGGAGTGGCAGCTCAGAAAATGTCCGGCAACAAAAACTAACCTTGCCGGTTCAAGGCGAGGTGGAACTGGCCCGGTGGCGAGGGAGAAGTCCTGGTCGAGGCCACGAAGTCTCCGGGCGGAGGAGGCCTGTAAGCACAAGTCTTAGGGCGGAGCAGCGAGCAGCGCCGGGCCCTGTTCGAGCTCGAGCTCGTCGGTTGGCAGGGAATCTTGGACGGGCGGCACGGGATTCTGACCGGCGGCACGGGATCTTGGGGCGGGCGGAGGATGGATGCGGGTGGGGATGGATGGAGCTGGCGGCGGGGATGGATGCAGCCGGCGGCGAAGGAGTTGCACGGAATCGTGGGAGCCTGGGGGCGGACGGGTTGAGGAAGAAGCGACCTGGCCGGTAGCTTCGTTCGTTTAATCCCACCCGGCCGGGATCGTGGTCCAATCCACCTGGGTCAGCCGGCCAGCCGGGATCGATCCAACCGGGATTGATCCCGGTTCACGCTCAAAACTGCATTCAGTTAACCCAGGGATCCCGCTTCGACCTTCTTCCTTCCAATCCCGTAAATTCCGCGAGGCAAAAAACATCTAGTCCCGACCAGAGGAAGTGTTCCACTTGTCACGTTCTGGCGAAAATGATCTCTCTCACCGTCTCGCACAAATCAGTAAATCACCCTATGCCTCTCTCTCACGAGCCATTCCAAGGCGACAGCGGCGGAGCCGGTAGAGATGGAGCGACCGGAGGAGAAGACATGGCGCACCAAGATGAGACGGAGGTGATGCTCCTCTCTCAAGCCATGTCCAAAATACTACTGCCACTGCGCCGCCTCTGTCCGTAGCCATTGCTACCTCCGCCGCCTCCAAGGGACTAACTTCTTTTCCCGCACGGAATGGACGATATTGGGTGGAAAAAAGTCGGGACGGGGGTTAACCAAATACAGTTTTTAGCATGGACCGGGATCAAATCCCGACTGGGTCGATCCCAGCTGACCCATGTGGATTGGACGACGATCTCAGCCAGGGTAGGACTAAACGAACGAAGCCGAAACTGGCCGAAATCCCGATATATCAGAAAGTGAATCACAACCCAAAAACATAGATGGACCACAATCGATTTTCCAGACAATGATTGAATTTATGTTTCTTCTATGTTTACTGTGATTTTGGTGAATAAAGTTATACATGTACATTGCTACGTTATATTTGTGGTATTGAAAAAAAAATTGTCCCGCCGTACAATAAAATCCTAAGGGTAAAAAACCAAGACCATTGAAATCCATCGGCAGGGGAGTGAATGATGCAATCCAAGATTACGTTCTAGTTGTGTCACCAACGGGGACTGCTAAGAGATACCACCGGCGACGAGGGAGGGAAGCTATGAGGAAACTAGGCTTCCTGTTTGTCCCTAGGAACGACACATGTGGATAGATCTATATTTGGGGAAATAATTTCATGTCTTGTGGCTCTTCACCAAATAAGGGCATGTACACTGCGTGAAGCTTAAGCAGATCGACGCTTAAAAAGTCAATTCCCCTTCATGTGAAAGCGTCCGACATCAGGGGGAGGTCCGACTCTTATTTAGCCACCGACGCTAGAAAAACTGACAGGATTTTGATGAGAACCGCCGAAACAACTGGGATTTATTTCCTAGCGTCTGTACAAGCGCCTCGCTGTACATGCCCTAAGGATGCACACAAACCTTAGACATGCACAGAAGGATTTAAAACTTGATGGATGTAGTAGGCGCGCACTTCTGCACAATCATGGCCGTCATGTGACACAAACAAGGAAAACTTGCGTGCAGAGCACGATCGAGTGGATCCTAGTAAAACTAATCCGCATGGGCAGCGTGGACAACTACGAACGTGGCCAACCAATCCGGACTGAGTCATTCTCAGCTTGCAGCCCATACGGTAGCTGCGTTTTCTTTTCCGCGCCTCCCACGAGATCATGCGACACTGGGCAGGCGGATATGGAAAAATCGTTGACATTAGCTCGACCCAAAGAGAGGGAAATTTCAAAGTTGTGATTGAGCTGGGTATAGTTACATCCACAAATTAAGGACATGACTTTTTGACTTACAATGGTAACGAAAATCTAACAAAAAATCATCAAATGTTCTAAAACATTAAAACTTGACACGACAAGAATCAGAACAAAAACATTTAGTTTGTGGCCCAACCAAAAAGAACAAATTGCTAGCAATAGTATGTGAATAAAAGTCATAGAATCATCTTATTTTTGCTTCTCCCAAATGGTAAAAACATGAATGTGAGACTTAAATGGCAAATATAACTTCAGTACTACAATGCTTAGTCTTCTTTAGATTTTTTACATAAAATGTATAAAATGAGTTTGGATGTAGATACGCACCAGCTCAGAATGATGGAAGTAATTTGCTATATATTTATCAAATTAACGCGACACATCTTGCACATCCAATGTCTACCTAAGGCAAAACTATTCGTAATAGTATAGGTCATCCTGAGATAAAGTATCACACAAAGTATGATCGAAGGCTTTGACTTTATAGTTTCGTGTAAATGCTGGCAGCGTATGGTGAGCTCAGGGAACAAATTTCCACATCAGAAAATTCACACTCTTCACCAAAAATTAAGGGCGTGGGGCATAGATATGTGTGTTTTCAGAGGAAAAAGAAAAAATGTTAGACTCAGACCTCCTCCAATGTATTGGTTCTTGTAGCACGTAATCATAAATATTAGTTTAGTCAACCATCCCAATGCATTGTCACTGAAGAGTTGTATATAAATGAGATTGTGTTTAATTATTTTGAACTAACTTTTGTATGTGCTTGAAGAGTAATGTCTTTTTCCATATGATAGGGAGTATATTGCTCTCTTTTCTCGTTAAATACACTGCCACATTAGTCTTTTGCCTATAATATCATGCTAGAAACTAGTATTGAGAGATGATTTAGCCATTGTTGATGCCCTTGTGGAAAAGGAGAACTGACTCACTTGTTGCACCTTGAACGGCCTTGGTAGGGAGACTCCAGTGTTGTGGCCATCATTTTAAGTGGCTAGCAATTTAAGTCGCAAAAAAAAAGTGGCTAGCAATTTAAGGAAGGGCAAAGGATAACACTGCATTCTTGATTGCACACAAACATAATTTTATTGAAAATATGCAAGAATATGTCAAGCCGAAATACTCGACTTTAGAAGAAGAAAAGTAAACAGGATCGAACATCCGGTCTCGTGATATGTCCGCACACTAACACAAACGGTATGGGTGTCCATTTTTTACTACTCTCTCCGATCCATATTAGTGGGCATAGCTTTGTCTAAATTCATATGTATCTAGTTAAGTATTTGTATCTAGACAAAGTTGTGCCCACTAATATGGATCGGAGGTAGTACAACAATGACAGTCATGCCATGCATGTCAGCGGAGTGAATCCTCGTTAGGTCTTGGTCAGCTTGCCAACCGTGAACCCGCCGTCGACGACAAGGTTATGCCCGTTCACATACTTGGCCTCGTCGGACGCCAGGTATACGGCCGCCCTGGCGATGTCCTCCACCTCCAGCACCGTCCCGGCGCCCATCTCGTTCATTCCTTTCTCCACCAGCCGCCTGAGCTCCTCCTCGCTGGCCCCCGGGAGCAGCTCCGCCAGCCCGCCCAGCCCGAACGGCGTAGCGATGGCGTGCGGCGAGATGGCGTTCACCCGCACGCCGTGGCGCCCGAGCGCCCCGGCCACGGCCCGCACAGCGCCAATGACGGCGGCCTTGGAGATGCTGTACGGGGGCGCGATGAGGCCGCCGATCACTCCCGCGGTGCTCGCCGTGCAGATGATGCATCCGGCCTGGCGCGGCACCATAACGCGAGCCGCGTGCTTGATCCCTGCGACGGCGGACCGCGCGTTGAACACCATGGTGCGGTCGTAGTCGGCGAGGTCGAGGGACGCGATGGAGTCCACGGCCATGGGCCCCGTGACGCCTGCATGGTTGTACATGACGTCGAGCCGGCCGTGGCGCGCCACCGCGAGGTCGACGGCGGCTGCGATCTGTGCCTCGTCCGTGACGTCGCAGCGGGCGTAGCTGGCGTCCGGCCCGAGCTCGGTGGCGACGGCGCGGCCGAGGTCGTCCTGGATGTCTGTGAGGATGACCTTGGCGCCGTTCCGGACGAACTCCGCGGCAGTCGCCTTGCCAATGCCACTGGCAGCGCCCGTGATTACGGCCACCTTCCCGGCCAACCTTTGGGAGTTTGAAGCCGTGGAGTAGCCGCGGTAGTGGCTAACGAAGCCAGGCAGCGCCGGCGGCGCAGCTCCGCTCATCTCTCCCCTGCAAAAGAAACAGAAACACATACACATAGCATTTCCAAAATGAGAGAACAAATATAGTATTGTGCCTAGATCGATTTGGTCATCTGCAGAATGCACCGTACCTGAGCACGACCTGCATGGCGCGAAACATCCTGTTGATCTCGTCTGGTCCTCGATCTGCGCTGCGGCTCCTCCCTTCAGTCGTCGATGGCTCGATGAAGCAAAGACTCCGCGTGCACCGTACATTGAGCGAGATTGTCCATATATATATTGCAATTTGCAACGCAAGGCATGGTGGCAACGGAAAAAACCATTGACATTAGCTCATCCCATGTGCTCGAGATTGACCCAGAGCCTACAGCTGTTCTGCAACTGCAAGATCACAACGACAAATCTCCAAGAAATAAAAGAAAGAAAGCCTATCCGCCGCCTATCTTCTCCGTCTTCGTTCGACAATCCATGGGTCCCAACCTTCTCTACTTGCCATGTGATGGCGTGAGGGGGTGGGGATCTCAGACCTACGGGCTACGGTAGGTGTTGTAGTTAGCTCCCTAATATTTTCGAGAAACGCAGGAGTTCTGCGCTCGTTTTATTAAGCTTAAAGAGAGTTAGTCAGCATCATCGTCGTTATGGTGGTGCTATGTGAAACAAGAATAAGGTTTCCTCGTCACCTCATCCACTTCCTCGGCGGTGACCTCATCGTTGAGGAGGGCGAGAAATTACCTGGTCGATGTTCCTGTAGATCTCATTTTGTCTACGTGTGTCGCTGGTTTGGAGTCAGTGATTCAGATTGATCAAACGGTTCAACGACGATGACTTCGGCTTTGGAGCGCTAATCCTTAGGGGCACATGCAACAAGATTTTGGCTATCCTCAACAACGTCAGACCAGCTCCTATAGGGAAGGGGCGACAATGTTAGGTTTTACTCCCACATCGAAAGTTTACCATGGGGACACTACGGAAATCTGACGAGACGCCGACGGCCGGAAACCGTCGGCGTAGACCTGAAGACCGTCGGCGTAGCCAAAGCCCGACGGTGGCCGTCGGCGTATCGCCATCGGCGTTTAGCCCCGTCGGCGTACCCACCAGGCCGTCGGCATATGTGGACCCCGTCGGCGTACGTGGTGGTGGGACCCACAAGACGGCATCCGGCCGTTCCGTCAGCCCCCATACGCCGACGGCATAGCCGTCGGCCTCTGCGTGCCACGTGTCGAGCTCCTGCTAGTCGCTGGGGGTCGTTAGACGCCGACGGCATTGCCGTCGGCGTATGTGTACACGAGGCTGCTTCCTGTGTCTTCGTGTGCGCCAGGGAGGGCCGTCGGCGTATGGGTGACCATATTTGTTTGGTTTTTGCAGTTTATTGCTGCTAGTTTCTAGCACATTTCAAATACAATTAAAATTGCACAAATTTTAAAACATTACAGAACATCATATATATAATCCAAACCATTATACAAACTCCAAATGACACAAACATAATTCGAATTCATAGCATTCATACAAACACACCCGGAACACCCGAACACATCTTACGTCTCCTAACACATCCTACATCTCCTGATCTTCAGCAAGGAGGTCGATGATTCCCCTTTAGCAAGGAGGCCGATGATTCCTTCCCTTGGCTCATCTTGGCCAATCACCTGCATTGAGAAAGGGTAAACAATTAAGCATAAATACATGATCCAATTAAGAAGCATAATAAAATGTAGAAAATAAGAATAAAGATGTAATGCAATTAAGAAGAAGCATGTTGAAAAGTAAATACTACGCATAAGGACATAAAAGACCCTCACCCCGAATCATCAGTCTCATAATTAAGTCTTGGGTTCTCATCATCACTATCAACATCACTATCACGTGAGTAGTACGGTGGAACCTCATCGCACAGTGGAGGCTCATCATCGTCATCATGTAACTTGTTGAGCATATCTATGTCCTTTACATCTACCACTAAGTCACCACCTGTTTGTGCATTGTCCTCGCGGTCCTGAAGACCTTGTATGCCAAAGTCCCCAAAGGTTTGTTCCTCTTGATAGAAAATCCCCTCGTATGTTTTAGGGTCAATGTTGTTGTAATCATCTTCGGAGGGCATGGGTAGCTTACCATGTGGCGATACATGGAACACGACTTCCCAGCCAATGAGTCCCTCTTTCTTGCATGGGTAGGGCAAATAATAAACTTGCCTGGCTTGGTGAGCCACAACAAAGACATCGGATCCATGGTAGGTGGTTGAAGGCTTAACTTCAACTAACCCAATGGAAGGGATACTTCTATGTCCATCCACAGGGTCGAACCAGTGGCATTTGAACACAACGAGCTTGAGTTCTATGTTCGTGTTATTGAACGTCAGCTCGTATACGTTCTGTAACCTTCCGTAGTAATCAAATTCACCGGCTCCTTTGGTGAAGACCCCGGTATTTATAGTCTTTGCATTAGGCCGACGGTTCTGGTGAAACTCTGTATGGAAGCGGTACCCATTCACATCATACTTCTCATACATCTCGACTCTACGGTTACAACCTTGGGAGACACATCTCAACTCATCCGACATCACAACGTTGGGATCAGCTCCCTACAAGTACAAATTGTTTTGTGCATTAGTAGGAGAGACAAGACACGGATTGCAAGGTAGAAGGGACATGTTAGAAATTACCTTTTCCCTGAACCAAGCCGTGAATTTTTTCTTTCCGGGGGCACCCTCTTTCAGAAGAGTGTCCAGCTCGGCTTCATCGGGTCCCTCTGATGTTCCCGACCACATTTCATCCTTGAATTGGCTAAAAGGAGAAAAATACGTATTAGACCGAAACCGAGTTACTAGTTGCAAAGTAATTTGTTCACCATTTTACCTAAGGAAACTGCCCTCTTCCTCCTCCCCGTCGCGGACCACTTCCTTCATGTTCATAAGCACATAGAGCATTATGCACTCCAGCTCTTCATTGGTCAAGGTATACCTTTTTGCGCCACCGGGAAACTGGAAGAGGACGAGCTTGGGGTCTTGCTTGGGCTCGTCGACATTGTACCGAGAGGCCTGGTTATGCATAGTGGGAACATCATCGGGATAGTACGTTAGCCTGGCGTCTGTCATCTCCTGGAGGATAGTTGCCTCAGCTATGCATGCTTCAATCTTATTTTTGTTTCCACATTTGGTTCGAATATACTTAAACTCTCTCTCAATACAAAACTGCCAACGAAACTGCACCGGTCCACCCAAGAGTGCCTAGTTCGCGAGATGCACAACAAGATGTGCCATCGGAGTAAAGAAGCCTGGCGGAAATATCGTCTCTAAGTTGCATAGCAACTCCGGCACTAGATCATGCAGCTTCTGAATAATCAGGGGACATACTGCTTAGCACAGAGCGTGCGGAAGAAATGGCTCAACTCCGCGAGCACTCGCCAGACACGGTCGGGGAGATACCCTCGAACCATCACCGGCAGCAGCCGCTCAATCCATATATGATAGTCGTGACTCTTGAGCCCGGTGACTTTTCCTGATTTTATATTGACTCCCTTACTTATATTCGAACAATAGCCATCAGGGAACATCACGATGAATTTGAGCCAAAAGAATGCCTCAGACTTTTGCATACTATTAAGGCAGAAGTCGGCATGCGGCTTGAACCAGTTTTTTCGACGGCCTTCAGGAGGCTGCATGTGTAATCTCTTCCTATCACAGAGCTTCTTAACATCGACTCTAGCCTTAACATTATCCTTCGACTTCTTAGGAATGTTCAGGACTGTGTGAAAGAGGGACTCTCCAACATTCTTTTCGGTGTGCATCACATCGATGCTATGGGAAGTTCGAGGTCCTTGTAATATTCGAGCTGCGTCAAGCCTGCCACGTGAGTCCAGTTGTGCGTCACACCATATCCCACATATCGTGGGCCTTTCCCCCAGCAGGCACGAGAGCACTTAGCTCGGCATCAACAGATGCACCATCGAAAGTTGGTATCTCTTTTTCTTCACGCTCAACTCTGCCCTTCTTGAAGTTCTTTTTGTCTTCTCTAAACCGATGTACTCTTTTGAGGAACTTTCGATGCGTGTCAAACGCGGAATACTTCTTACCCGCGCTTAGCCAAAGGAACTAAAGTCGGTTCCTGCACACTGGAAATGGCCCCTTACCAGCTGTACACCATCCGCAGAATAGGGCGTACCCGGGCATGTCGTGCATGGAATTGTGGAACCAAACTTTCATCAAGAAGTTTGTCTTCGATGCACGGTCATATGTCAACATCCCGTGGTGCCAAGAGTGGTTCAGATCATCCACAATCGGCTGCATGTAGACACTCAAATTCTTCCCCGGGTATTCAGGACCTGGAATGACCAGCGACAGGAATGTGGTCTTCCTTTGCATTAGGGCTCCGGAGGGAGATTGAGCGGAATAACAAACACGGGCCAGCAGCTGTACGAGGCAGTCGACATACCATATGGATTGAATCCATCAGTTGCTATCGAGATTCTGATGTTTCGAGCCTCTGCTGCCTCATCAGGTGGTTGCTATCAAAGTTCTTCCATGCCTGACCATCAGATGGATGTCCCATCTTTACCCGTCCGTGCTCATCCTTGTATCTCTTCCCCATCTTGTGCCATGTCATCTGTGTGGCAGACTCTTTGTTCATGTAAAGCCGCTTGATTCTGTTTATGAATGGGAGGTAACGAAGAATCTTAATGGCGACTTTTGTCTGCGTCTTCTGACCATCAGCTCCGTTTACCTCATGATACCTAGAGGCCCCACACAGGCTACAGTACTTGTCATCCGCAAACTGTTTCCAAAATAAAAGGCATCCTTTTGGACAACAATCTATCTTTTCATAATCCATGCTGAGATCTCGCAGGATTTTCTTTGTTTCGTACATGCTTTTAGGCAGACAATGCCCTTCGGGCAACATGTTACCATAAGTTTGCAGATGAGCTTCGAAGCATGAACGGGTGTTGCCGTACTCGAGCTTTTGGCTAGTGCTTGCGAGATGGCATCGAGCTGAGAAATTTTTGCACCCTCGTACAGAGGCCTCTGACCCGAGGCCATCATATCAAAGAAGGCCTTCGCGGTTGGCTCCGGGTCCTCTGGTTCACGCGGTTCCTCCGGTTCTGGTGGTTCCTCCGGTTCTGGCGGTTCCTCCGTGAAGGTGGCGTATCTGGCACGTCGCCATCATGGAGATCATCTAGAAAGTTTCTAAGCCCATCATCCTCATTGCCATTGATCCGCTGCCGCATCACCCTACCACTTTCGCGTTCGTACTCACCAAAGTCGACCGTCGTGACGAAGTTCAGCATATACCCATGAGACTAGAGGTGTTTAGTCATCTCATCCTTTCCCCGACGTTGACGCAGCCTGCAATGAGCGCAAGGGCACTTTGGACGAATGCCTGACTTTGAACCACGCGCTAACTCCTTCACTAACAAATTGGTCTTCCATACCCACTCGTCTGTCCTGTCAACCGCACTAGTTTGGCCACTATGCATCCACCCATTATCAGCCATCCTCTGCTTTCCTGCGAGCCAAACAATAATATCATGAAATTAAATGCATCATATTTTTATTTTCTACCGGGCAAAACGCATGCATCAACCTACAACTCTAATAGGTCAAAGGTCCTAGCAGCCGCCGGATCCGTAGATTGAGTACGTTCTCCATGCTCTACCCTGGTCTGAGACAGAATTTCGGCAACACCTCCCCGCTGCTCTCCCGATACACGTCTCGACAAAAAGCCGAGAGGATGTGCATCCGGAGAGCAACGGGAGGCGCTACCGAAATCCTGACTCAGACCGGAGCAGAACATGGAGTACATACCCAACTACAGATCCGCCGACTGTCCCGTAAATGCCGAAGCGTTACAGTCAAAATATGCAGACCTCTAATGCATATTTATCTTCGTAACGCTTGCGGACGGGAAGTGACACCTAGGTGACGCGACGCGACATAAAAAATGCGAGGGACGAGACGGAGTTCTAGCTCACCGTCGAAGCGTGATCGGGCGGCGGGGCTCTGACGACCTGTGGCCCCAGACAGCGGCGGGAGGCGTGGTGTGCCGTCTCCTACCCGATCTCCTGTACCAAATCAGTACCAAATCTGCACCTAACCAATAACAAAATTACTAACCCTAATAAAAATAACAGGGGCAGGAGCTCACCATGTCCAGGACCTGTGGTGGCGGGAGGTGGCAGGGGGAAGGAGCACGGCCGGGGCAGCAGCACGGGCAGCACGGGGGCCGGCGTGGGGAGGGCGTGGAGGAGGCGGCCGGGGCGGGACGGGATGGGGAGGAGGCGGGCGGGGCGAGGAGGAGGTGGCCGGGGCGGGGACGGGATGGGAGGAGCGGCCGGGGTGGGGAGGAGGCCGGCGGGCGGGGAGGAGGCCAGGGTGGGGAGGAGCGGCCGGGGCGGGGAGGAGGCCGGCGGGGCGGGAAGGAGCGACCGGGGTGGGGAGGAGCGACCGGGGTGGGGAGGAGCGGCCGGGGCGGGGAGGAGGCGAGCGGGGCGGGGCGCGAGAGCAGGGAGGCGGCGGGAGTGGATCGAGCTGCGCGGGGCCGGGTTTTTTTTCCCTCTTACCTATTCCGATATTAGGGCAAACTCTACGCCGACGGCACAATTTTTTTCTAAATTATGTATTTTTTTTAATTATTGTTTAGTTCATTTTGAATAATTATTTGAATAATCATTTTAAATTATGTAGAAAATCTTTACGCCGCTCAAAAACTTTTTGAATAATTATTTATAATTTTCCTATTATCTATTTTATTAATTCATTTTATTATATTATTACTTCTTCCTGCCTCGGGGTCCCTATTAAACTTGCATGTGGCCCTAGCACATGTTGGTTGGTGTGGTGGGAGGATGGTGAGACAATAACCACCTCACTTGCATGCATAACCTTCACTCGCGTGCATGCGATAACACACTTGTGCAGATTTCTCCATCCGAAGTGGATGTCTGTGATGCAGGTCACACCCCGGAATGGAATCTTTGCCATCCAAAACCCATAACACACTTGTACACACATGGTATGGCACCCCCTAGCTTGTGGTGGCATCCCGACGCTCTGGACCCCCTCTCCGGCGAAACCCTAGCCTAGCCGGAGAAAAGTCCAACTTATCGTCTACAACCTTGACTGAAGCTGGAAGAGGGTAGCAAAGTGGAACTAGTTGCTTAGTTGTGTTAGGTTAGGCCCTAGGAAGTCCCAAGACAATTCTATAACCCAACTCTTGACAAGATTCCCTCCGGTTCGTCCGATCCGGGACTTTCACGCTATAAGTCGTGAAACTCGCTAGAGAGAAGTGAATGTCTGTGAAGCAGGTCACACCCCGGAGTGGAATCTTTGCCATCCAAAACCCATAACACACTTGTACACACATGGTATGGCACCCCCTAGCTTGTGGTGGCATCCCGACGCTCCAGACCCCCTCTCCGGCGAAACCCTAGCCCAGCCGGAGAAAAGTCCAACTTATCGTCTACAACCTTGACCGAAGCCGAAAGAGGGTATCAAAGTGGAACTAGTTGCTTGGTTGTGTTAGGTAGGCCCTAGGAAGTCCCAAGACAAATGTATAACCCAACTCTTGACAAGATTCCCTCCGGTTCGTCCGATCCGGGACTTTCACGCTATAAGTCGTGAAACTCGCTAGAGAGAAGTGGATGTCTGTGAAGCAGGTCACACCCCGGAGTGGAATCTTTGCCATCCAAAACCAATAACACACTTGTACACATATGGTATGGCACCCCCTAGCTTGTGGTGGCATCCCGACGCTCCGGACCCCCTCTCCGGCGAAACCCTAGCCCAGCCGGAGAAAAGTCCAACTTATCGTCTACAACCTTGACCGAAGCCGGAAGAGGGTAGCAAGTGAAAATATTTGCTAGGTCATGTTTCATCACAGATACCACGACGGTTTAGGAAGATTCCATTCGGTTGACCCCGCGGTGCACGTTTTGCGCGCTATCATTGTATGTGAGACCAAAATTTGCTATAATTAATTCAGAAAAATCTAAAAAAAGGAAAACCCGCGCACAACGTCATTTTATGTGACCTTCACACCGAGCTACCACGGACGGAGTATAATAAGGTGAATAAAAAAAATAGGCCGACGGCATTGCCGTCGGCGTACCTCCTGCCATAACGCCGTCCCAGCGTGGCCGTTTTCCGGGTGCGCGCCGTCAACTTACGCCGACAGCCAAACTGGCGCCGACGGCAGCCGTCGGCGTAAAGAAGACTACGCCGACGGTTTTTGTACGCCGACGGCCCCGACATTTGGCCGTCAGCATATTTGTTGGCCGTCAGCGTCTTGTGGCTTTCCTGTAGTGGGAAGCGCAACTTATAAGCTGGGCAGTCCTCACCTATAAGGCTAATATTTTCGATTGAGTACGTGAGGCTCGGGGTCTTATTTTGTTGTGGGATCCGGTGGACATGGGCTTGTAGGGCATTGGTTCGTGCGTAACGAGCTGGGTCGAACTGATGTGCGTTTTAACAAGTGGTGTGAGAGCCTCGTACCTGATTTCCTAAAAGTAAAGGGAGGGCATGTTGTCGCCGGAAAGTACTCGACATCAGGGCCCACGGTCGGAAAAAACCTGTAACATCTTCGTTAGGTCATGCTGCCATGCACGCCAGTTAATTCTCGTTTGGTCTTTTTTTTTAATTGTCAACCACCATATATTAGGTCAGCAAGCCGCCTCATTAAAAACCTTCCATTCCCCTTAGGTACCCTGGAAGGAAAAGAGTGCGTCTGGAACTTACCGCCTCAACCAACCAAAGATACATCGTTCATTACATCCGACAGAATAAAGCTAGGAGGATCATCATCCCAAAAACAGGACTATCATTATCAAAAACAAATCTAGCTAAATTATGCGCCACATTATTTGCTTCACGGGGGCAATGTTATATCTTCACCCGACCGATTCTTCTTGCAATGTCAACATACGCGATTATAATGGCCGTGTGAGGACTCCATAATTCTACGACTCCGTTTAAAGCATCCGCAAGCTCGGCCGAATCAGTTTCAATAGTGATAGGAATACACCCCAAATTTTCAACCAGAGAGAGACCATTCTTCAGAGCCATTGCCTCCGCTGCTGCTGCATCATGAAGGCGGGAAAAAACATTACCAGAACCAGCAATCCGCTCACCTTTATTGTTTCTAATCACCGCACCCGATGCCTGATGACGTGAAAGCACACGTTCGTTGGGATACCCCAAGAGGAAGGTATGAAGCAGTGCAGCAGCAAGTTTTCCCTTAGTAAGATACCAAGGTTTTCAATCCAGTAGGAGTAAGAAATCACTTCTGAAGGTTGTCAGTGGCGCGCTGACGTGGAAACTGCACACAACACAATCAAACTACTTTGCCCCAACGAAACAGTGAGGTTGTCAATCTCACCGGCTTGCTGAAAACAAAGGATTAAACGTATGGTGTGGAAAATAGTGTTTAATTGCAGAGAATGAAAAGGAACAATGATTGCAGTTGGTTGTATTATCAGTGTAAAAGAATGAACCGGGGTCCACAGTTCACTAGTGGTGTCTCTCCATAAAAGATAACTAACATGCTGGGTGAACAAATTACAGCTGGGCAATTGATAAAATATTGAGCGCATAACAATGCATATATATGACAAGATGACTACTATGATATTCAATTGGGAATTACAACATGATACATAGACCGTTATCCAACAGCATCTATGACTAATAATCCACCTTCAGTTTGACATCGGTGTTCCCCGTTGGTATTAAGTTGCAAGCAACAAATTATTGCATTAAGTAAAGTGCGTAATGTAAATAATACAATTATCCTTAGACAAAACATTGTTGTTTTACCCCTAGTTGTCGTGGGTTTGTCACGTCAGGTGTCATAGATGACTTCGTAGGTGTGGGATTACGCGAGTCAAGCATCTCCGAGCTTGGGATCGCAGGAACAAAGATCAACACAGATTTACCCAGGTTCGGCCCCCTCAATGTGAGGTAAAAGACCTACTTCCTGCCTACCCTAGATTGGTATTGATATGATAATCGAGGTGTTACAATGGAGGCGATCCGATCTGGTACTCGCCGTATGAGCTAGGGTTTGGGGCTTGATAGCTTGACCCGCTCTAAGTCCTGCGAGTCCTCTTTATATACACAGAGGCTCGCTAGGTTACAAAAGGAAACTTCCCCATAAGGAATACATCCACAGAGGCCTACTCGGAGACTACTTGGTCTTCACGTCCTCCGGGATTTGTCTTCTAGATCTTTCTCCTTATGGCGGTTCAATATTGGGCTTGTTCCCAAGTGGGCCTTCATCCGTGCGAGTAAGTTAAGTCGCACTGGGCCGCGGGTTAATCCAGAAAGTATTCCCCCGACATTAGCCCCCAAGATTGGTTAGGACTTTACGGTGAGAATCTTCTGGCCTCTTGAAATGGTCTCTGAGCCGCACTGTAAACGTTCTGACCAATCTCCTGACTCATGCGATTCAGCGCTGTGACTCATCCGCGCGACTCATCTCTCCTTCTGGAAATATTCTGTTTCCTTTAATTGCGGACCGTTACTCTTTTTGCGGGCGCAAATTGTGCCGTTGGTTGCGAGCACAGATAATGCCGTTAGTTGCGGGCCCCTTCAGTTATAAGCTGCGGCCACCTAGGTCATTATCCATTTGCCCTTGCAATCTTCTCATCCCTAGCCGCGCCGTCTTCTTCCTCGACCCGAGCCTAGTTCCCCAATTCAATCTCCCCCTCGCAATGGCGCCCAAGGCGAAGCCATCTGACAATAGGCGCCAGATCTCCTGCAACTGGGAAGGATCCTGGGTAACAGAGGAAACTCTTGCGGATCTGGCCGAGGCTGGCTTCTTGCCGCCGAAGGGGGACGGCGTCTGGCGGGCGCCAGGCGATGAAATCGAGCCGCGCCCCAAGCCCAACGAGCTGGTGATGTTCGTGGAGCACGTGGAGCGTGGATTCACGCCGCCAGGTTCTCCCTTCTTCCGCAATTTGCTGCAACGCCTAGGCCTCCGTCTTCACGACATCGGGCCCAACTCAATGCTCCAGGTGAGCAATTTTCACGTGCTGTGCGAGGATTACCTTGGCATAGCCCCCAACATCGATCTGTGGCTGGCCTCTTTCACCTGCAACAGCCAACTTGTCTCCAAGGGTGGCGCCTACGTTCAGGTCGGCGCCATCTCTCTTCAGCGCCATAGGAATTCTTGCCTTCCCAAGCTAGCCCTGGCGAATCGACCCAGGGCTTGGCAAAAATCTTTCTTTATTGCCAAGATACTTCACCGGAGGGCGAAACTCGCCTTCCCTCCTGGTCTAACACCCTCTTCGTGCCTACCGAGGCACTGAAATCAAAACCCCGCGACTCGTCCATGTCCTTCATCAATGAGTCGCTGATCAAAGTCCGCGCCTTAATAGGTCATGGTCTTACTGGCCTTGATCTTCTCTCTTGCTGGACCAAATGGCGCATTCAGCCCGTGAGTCCACGACAGCGATCCTTCCTTGAGTGCACAGGCACCTCTGCTGACGTTGATCGTATCAAGGCTTCGGACTGGAGGCCTGAGGATTGGGTGGAATTTGTCACCCGCGTGACTGAGGAGAAGGACATCTCCTTCGATAAGGTGGGGCTTGCCCCTTTCAGTGTTAACAACAAGCCTTTTGAGGTAACTCCTCTTCTCTGTCTTTTCGCCTTCGTAGTTGAGTCGCATTCCTTTTCTTAATACTGCAACTTATATTTCTCTCATCCAGGCTGACGAGAACTACTGGTCGCTGCCTGCGACTGTCGCCGGCACTGCTGCTCCCAAGCGTGCCGCACGAAAGAAGCTGCTGCCCACTCTAGAGGGCAGCGAGACTGCTGATATCCCTTCTGTTGCCTCTGCGGCCTCAGATGATGAAGAGACCGAACTGGACGAGGACGAGAGTCCAGTGCCAGCCGCGAGTTCTGTTGCCGCGGCTGAACCAACTCCCCGTAGAGCCTCCAAGAGGCTATCTCGTGAAGAACCAGAGGTTGATGCTCTGGAAAACCCCGAGGCCACGAAGCGTCGCAAACCTGCTACGGGCGCGATCTCCTTCGTTGCCAGGCGTGCTTTCAAAGCCACCGCCTCTGCTGAAGAAGACATGGGTCCCCACTCTGGTAATTTCTGCTGTCTTGTCATCTTGAATGCTTATTCTTTTTCCTCTACTGACACGTAAAACTTCTACTCGTAGATTCTGGGACCCAAGGCCTGTCCTCACCGTCAAGTGGTGAACTTATGGCCTTTGTGAAGATGGCTCCAGAGTTAGTAACTTTTCCCTGTGCTTTCAATACTTTTATTCTGGCTTATGTTCTTCTTCTTCACACAATGCCCTTGCTTTTTTCAGAAGTGCGGCTGAACCCGCGACTGAGCCTGGAGCCGCGGTTGAGCCGCATTTATCACCTGCGGCTCATACCGCCATGGTAGAGGGCGTGGCCACCACTGATGACCTGGCCACGGTCCCTGTTCTTGACACAGCCACCCAAGAGGTGGCTCTGGAGGATAGAACGGATCCCCTTATGATCCAGGACGTGGAGAAGGTCAACCCCTCCTCCATAGATGTAATGGCCAAGGATGCTGATACGCCAGTGGTTGAGTCGCCAGTGGCGGACAATCTGCGGTCGCCAATTCTACATGCTGAGGTTGCTTCTTCCTCCTCCACAAGCCGCGCTGAGAAACTGTCAGAGGCTATCATTGCCTCAAATGACAAGCAAGCCATGGAGCTCCGCAAGGCACTATCTGACCTGTCTGCGGCTTATAAGGTAAACTTCTATCTCCAGTTATCTGTCTCTAGCCCCCAAGGATCAAGTTTCTTCTTTGACTGTAAAGGGAGACTTGATGCTTCTCTTTTAGCTGTTGATATATACTTACTGACTGATGTTCCCTTCATAGGAGGAACTAAGCTCCATAACAGCTGCCAAAATTGCCTTGGAAAAGCAGCTGGGGGATACTCCCTCTGAACTGGAGAGGCTACGCGAGCTCCTTGGCCAGCGTGACGCTGAGCTAAAGAAGAGGGAAACCAGGATGGGCGAGCTATCTGATGAAAGCTTCAAGTTTTCTGAGCAAGCCAAAAATACCGAGCTGCGACTTAAAACTGTTGAAGAGAAATTCCATGAGAGGGTCCAGCAGCTGGAGCTCCAAGTCAGTGCTCAGAAAGACGCCATTGCTGATGTCAATGAGGACGCAAGGCTTAAGGCTGTTTCCATTGGTGAGCTTGAGAAAAAGTTGAAGAAAGTTTCTGATGCCCATAACCTGTCCACGCCAAAGTGTGCATCATGACTCAAGAATTAACTGGTATGTATTGCGACTTATATCTGCATCTTTTTTCTCTACTATCTTTGCCTGTGGTTGTAGAGCTGACGGAGACATGCCTTGATGTAGGTGAAGATGCCAAGGAGCAGCGCGGCAGTACTCAGGAGCAGCTGGAGTATATCCGCGATTTTTCGCGAAGGCTTGTGACGCCATGAAATCACTGTCTAAGTGCCTGCTGCCGACCAAGCCAGTCCCGGTGATTCTGAAGGGCTGCTGAAAAGACTGCTTAGGGCGCCTCAGTTCTTTTTGGACTGGAAAGAGTCCTCAGCTCGCACCGGCGCGGCTCATGTTCTTGCTTTGGCCAAGACGTACTATCCTTCTTTTGATGCTGCCAAGGTTGCAAAAGGTAGGCCCTCGAAGAAGGTGGATGGCACCGAACTGACGGCCTCAGAATATGCGACGACTTGGAAGGATATGCGCGGCCATGCGACTGAACTGGTGGAGGGGATTGATCTTGCGACCTATATGGGCAAGTATAACGCAGATGGAAGCAGATGGGAGAAGTTACCCGCTCCGTCATCCAGCGCGGTGATTCCGCAGGAAAGAACCCCTCTCCAGGCGTATCCAGCTCTGCAGCCCCCAAGCCCGCGACTGAAGAGCCCTCCAGCGAGCCTGCGACTGCTCCTTCTGGCAAGCTTGGTAAGCCGCCTGTTCCTCCTTCCCACCGGCCAAAAGCTGCGCACAAGTGAAGAAGAGAAAACAATGGTTTGATGGCCTTGGCCCTTAGCGGTCTGTAATAATTGTTAGAGTTTATGTGTCATAAGACAATATTATGGTTTGCTTAAGTACTCTTGGCAGTACATGTTTCGACCAATAGGCTGGTCCTTATGATTTGTCTCGGTTTTTCCTCACTTAGGCCCTTGCGCGGCTCAGTATTTCCCAGGTAAAAAGTGCGTGTTCAGGGTCGAGAGCGGCCATGATAGGCAATCAAACTCGATTGACGCCGCACCCCCAGTACTTTGGCCGCATAGTGCAAGTCGCATCCAAGAGAGGTTGAGTATAATCACGATAAATGCCACTTGTTTGGCGATCCCAAGGAATAGGCCGCGCTAAAAAGCTGCCGCACCCCCAAGGGACCAATGATTAAAAAATAAAAGACTCACAACTCAATTGGTAGTTTGAGATGCTTTATTTCAGAATCATTATATGATACATAGGGTCGGTCGCGCCTAGGTGGCGACCAGAAGTGATGCTTGGGTCGGTTGCGCCTAGGTGGCAACCAGAGATGTTACATGGGTCGGTCGCGCCTGAGTGGCGACCAGAATTGGGTCGGTTGCGCCTAGGTGGCAACCAGAGATGTTACATGGGTCGGTCGCGCCTGAGTGGCGACCAGAATTGGGTCGGTTGCGCCTAGGTGGCAACCAGAGATGTTACATGGGTCGGTCGCGCCTGAGTGGCGACCAGAATTGGGTCGGTTGCGCCTAGGTGGCAACCAGAGATGTTACATGGGTCGGTCGCGCCTGAGTGGCGACCAGAATTGGGTCGGTTGCGCCTAGGTGGCAACCAGAATTGGGTCGATCGCGCCTAGGTGGCGATCAGAAGTGTCATATTGGGTCGGTCGCGCCTGAGTGGCGACCAGAATTGAATTTTTAGCCCTGAGTGGCCAGCTTGATGATGTAAACTCTTAATAATTTTGCTGCGGCTGCTGATGGCAACTCGCGACGCTTGGGATGTGTCCTTATTGGCAATGGCTCGTAGCCTTTGACTTCCTTGCCTCCCTTGCGGCTGTAATCTGAAGTCGCAAGTCAGGCAGGTGCCTCTTGGCCTTCACGATGTCATCAAAATTCTCCTGCGACTCGTGCATGGTCGCGCTCTCTGCGATGCAAGCTGCTCTGGCTATGGCCTTGTCGCCTTCTTCACATTCTTGAGCTATTCTTTTGTCGCCATTGATGGTGATGACACCTCTAGGGCCTGGTATTTTAGCTTTAGGTACACATAGCACGGCCTAGCCATAAACTTTGCGAATGCTTCTCTGCCAAACAGCGCATGATATGGGCTCTGGAAATCTACAACCTCGAACCAAATGTACTCGCTCCTGAAGTTGCTTTGTGTCCCAAAGGCGACCTCCAAGTTAACTCGCCCCAATGGCTGAGCTGATATGCCTGGCACGACACCATGAAACGTTGTTCTTGATGGGTGTAGCTGCTTTTCTTGAAGGTTCATTCTTTTGAAGGTTTCATAGTATAATATGTTGATACTGCTGCCTCCATCCATCAGTACTTTGCTCAACTTGTACCCTGCGACTTGAGGGGCAACCACCAGCGCGAGTTTTCCCTCTTCATTTATTTCTCCTGGGTGATCCTCGCGGCTCCAAATTACTGGTTGTTCGGACCACTTTAGCCATTGTGGGACGGCTGGTACTATGGCGTTAACAGCCTGATTGCGTCGTCGCAGTTTTTGTTCCCTCCTTGAAGTATTCACCACAATGGTATGATACTGACCCAACTGTTTTGGGAACTGTGGCTGATCTGGCTGCGGATTTGGGACGGCGTTGTTGCTGTTGTTGCCTCCGCCATGTTTACCTTCCTCGTTGTTTTGATGATTGAAGTTTGTGTTGAGTGGCTGTCCATCCTTCCACTTTTTGTAATGATAACACTGTGCCTTCGTGTGGTTGGGTGGTTTCCCATCTTTTCCTATATGGATGTCGCAGGGGCGGTTGAAAACCTCTTCCAAATTAACTGGATGAAAATTCCTTCCTCTGCTGCTGCTTTGTTTGTAACGAGTATTCGTATTTGCGACTAACCCTGAGTTTCCTTCCTCGTTTTTGCGCTTGTTATAACTCGCATTGGCATTGCTAGCTTGCTGTTGTTGAGGCTTGCTACTGGCCTTCTTTCCCTTGCCAGTGCTTTCCTCTTCCTCTCCATCAGATGCGTCCCTGGTTTTATCCGAGCTAGCATACTTGTTGGCCGCCGCCATTACCTCGCTTAGGCTCTTGACTTTATCCTTCATGCGACCTAGTTTGTGGACTAGCGGCTCAAATTTGCAATTTTTCTCCATGACAAGGACTGCTGAACTGGGTGGTATATTGTCTGAGGAATGTATGATCTCTGCGACCCTTCTCATCCAGTGGCGACTTGACTCGCCTTCCTTCTGTACACAACGCTCTAGGTCCTCTATGCTGCAGAGTCGCTTGCATGTTCCTTGGAAATTCTTGATAAAAGCTTCCTTCATCTCATCCCAAGAGTTTATCGAATTTGGTGGCAAATTTTGTAGCCATATGTGGGCTGCGCCTTCTAACATCATGTTTAGGTAACGTGCGCAGATCTCTTCGGATGCATTTAGGATGCTCATGCCCATCTCGTAATTGTTGAGCCAAGTAACAGGGTCCATGCTGGCGTTGTAGTTGGCGACCTTGCGAGGTCCTTTGAAATCTGCAGGAAACGGTTCAGACCTGATTCTTTCGCTGAAACAGACTGGGCCTTTGAGTCGCGACGATAGGTTGGACGAAGCTGGCCTTCCTATTGGGTTGGCCGCCGCGCGGCTGCACAATCTCTATGGGTTGAACTTGCTGAGGTTGATTTTGAGCCGCAGGTTGATCTTCCCTTTGTCGCCTAGCCGAGCTTGAGGTCGCAACGTGTGGCGACTCCGCGTGGATGCTTCTCTCCGCCGTTGCTCTGCTATTGTAAGGGGTGGAGTGCAGCCGTCCTGCGTGTTCGGACATATTCGCCTGCTGTATCACTGCTGTGCTCAGCATCTCAATGGCGCGCCGTGCCTCTCTGTCCATTGGCGTGTTTCCTGCTGGCGCTAATCTGGCCAAGATGTTTGTGGCTGCAAAGAGATTCTCCACTGGGCTAACATAATGCCCTTGCGGCGTGTGGAACCTTTGAGGCTGCTGTGGCGACTGCTGAACAAAGGTTGGCTGCGTCAACGGCGGGGGCATCATGGCCCTGTTGTTAGCCTGTACTATGGCCCTTGATCCAGGTATCTCTGCTACTCTTGGTGCTGCGAAAGATGGAACCGCTGGTACGATTGATGGCACGATTGCTTGAACCGCGGGCGCAGCTAACGGGGCCACGGACCGCATAACCATGGCAGATGGTGCCATGCGTGCGGGTACCGCGACTGAGGTTGTGCGACCCCTGACCATGCGACCGGGTGCGTCGTGTTGGTGGCGACTGATGGGACCGCAATTGCTGGTTCATGGTAGGTGATTGGAACAGCTCCATAGGGTTTACTGTTCCTGGCTGCAGGCGACTCGCGTGCGTCTGTGTGGCAAGGTGGCCTGTATTCCTTGCAGAGAATTGGTTTCCTCGATGAGTCGCAGTTGTCCTGTTGGAGGCGCTGTTCCTCACGCGCCAGCCTGGCTCTCTCATCTGCGATTCTCTGGACTCATCATATAGCCCGATCCTGGTAGCCTCCAATTCTGTCACCCTAGCAGCCGCGTTAACCGCAGATATTGGTGTAAACAACACGCTTCCCTGTGGCGGCGTGACCGCTGCGCTGGGGGTTACCCTTGCCCCTGATTCCGCAGGCGCGACTCCAGGTGGAGTTTCTCTGTTTGCGACTCCTGAGGCCGCGACTCCTGGCGTCATCGCAGCGGATGCCGCGACTCCTGATGCATCTAGCGCGGCTTGTTCTGCTGCTTCCGGCGGTGTGGGGGCTAAGCTGCCTGGTGGCATGCCCAGCCCTTCGTCTGCTTCTGTGGTCCTGTAGACCCCTTCCACGTGCCGATCTTCTACAGAGGGCGAGCCACTGTCCACAGGGCCTCCGCATAGCCTTTCCTCAAGGACATACTCAATGGATTGGCCTTCTTCGTCTTCGAGAGGCAGCGACTCGTGGTTGATAGATCCTTCTTCTTGGTCCACTGTTACCGCGACTCCTTCTTCTGAGTCGCCATGCTGCGATGGATCCTCTGACTCGCCGCCAATGAAGCCGACGAAGACGTTGATGGATCCAAAGGGGATGACGTGGCCGGTCTCCAAGTAATCTGCTTCCGGCCCCCAGCTTGAATCGTCGATGAGGGGTGTGCCATTGACCGTGATGATACGGCCAACAACAAGATCTTCAGCTCCCTTCATGGATCCTGCGCGGAACGTGACGCTTTTGACCGCAGGCCCCACGGTGGGCGCCAACTGTCGTGGGTTTGTCACGTCAGGTGTCATAGATGACTTCGTAGGTGTGGGATTACGCGAGTCAAGCATCTCCGAGCTTGGGATCGCAGGAACAAAGATCAACACAGATTTACCCAGGTTCGGCCCCCTCAATGTGAGGTAAAAGACCTACTTCCTGCCTACCCTAGATTGGTATTGATATGATAATCGAGGTGTTACAATGGAGGCGATCCGATCTGGTACTCGCCGTATGAGCTAGGGTTTGGGGCTTGATAGCTTGACCCGCTCTAAGTCCTGCGAGTCCTCTTTATATACACAGAGGCTCGCTAGGTTACAAAAGGAAACTTCCCCATAAGGAATACATCCACAGAGGCCTACTCGGAGACTACTTGGTCTTCACGTCCTCCGGGATTTGTCTTCTAGATCTTTCTCCTTATGGCGGTTCAATATTGGGCTTGTTCCCAAGTGGGCCTTCATCCGTGCGAGTAGTTAAGTCGCACTGGGCCGCGGGTTAATCCAGAAAGTATTCCCCGACACTAGTGGCAACAGCACATCCACAACCTTAGAAATTGCTGTCACTCTCCCAGATTACTAGAGACTGAACCCACTATCTAGCATAAATACTCCCTCTTGGAGTTAAAAGCATCTACTTGGCCAAATCATCTACTAGTAACGGAGAGCATGCAAGATCATAAATAACATATAAGATAGATTGATAATCAACTTGACATAGTATTCAATATTCATCGGATCCCAGCAAACACAACATGTAGCATTACAATAATATGATCTTGATCATGATAGACAGCTCACAGGATCTAAACATGATAGCACAAGGAGGAGAGACAACCATCTAGCTACTGCTATGGACCCGTAGTCCAAGGATGAACTACTCATGCATCACTCTGGATGCAGGCATGGCGATGTAGAGCCCTCCGGTGATGATTCCCCTCTCCGGCAGGGTGCCGGGAAGAGCTTCTGAACCCTCCCGAGCTAGGGTTGACGACGGCGGCGTCTCTGAAACTTTTCGTGGATAATGGCTCGGGTATTTAGGGTTTTTGCGTCGGGGGGATTATATAGGCGAAAGGGCGGCGGCTGGAGGCACCCGAGGGGCCACACCACCCCACGGCGCGGCAGGAGGTGGGCCCGCGCCGCCCCATGGTGTGGCTGCCTCCTAGGTCGTCTCCGTCTCTCCTTTGGTCTCCGTGTACGTGTTGAAAAATAGGAGGTCCTGTCCATGTTTCTTTCAATTCCAAGAATATTTTCAGAACAGCTTTTCTGGAATACAAAAACAGCAGAAAACAGGAACTGACACTGTGGCATCTTATTAATAGGTTAGTCCCAGAAAATGCCTAAAAATGCTATGAAGTGTATATAAAACATGTAGCAATTGGTATAATATAAACATGGAACATCAGAAATTATAGATACGTTTGAGACGTATCAAGCATCCCCAAGCTTAGTTCTACTCGTCCTCGAGTAGGTAAAACGATAAAAACAAAATAATTTCTGAGGTGACATGCTACCATCATAATCTTGATCAAATAGTATTATAAAGCACATGTTATGAATGAAGTGATCCAGGTCAATGGTCTATAGTTTGCTAACAAATAGATAATGAGCAAACAACTGAATCATATAAGCAAAAACTTTTCATGAATAGTACTTTTGAGACAAGCATAAAAAAGTTTTGCATAAGAGTTAACTCATAAAGCAATAGATTCTAAGTAAAAGGTATTTAACCAACACAAAGGAAGATTTAAGCTTCAGCAATTGCTTTCAACTTGCAACATGTATATCTCATGGATATTTGTCAACACAAAGCAATATAATAAGTACAATATACTAGCATATAAAAAATTGTTGCACCAAAGTTGACACTAGTGTTTGCTTCTCAGATAGAAAGAAGTAGGAAGACTGACTCAACATAAAAGTAAAAGAAAGGCCCTTAGCAGAGGGAAGCAGGGATTAAATCATGTGCTAGAGCTTTTTAAGTTTTTGAAATCATATAGAGAGTAAAAATAAATTTTGGGAGGTGTTTGTTAATTGTCAACGAATCAGAAAATGGAAAAGTACAATATGACCCCTACCAACCAGACTTTTAAGAGCGGCTCCCATGAAGGATGTTATTTCTACCAGCAAGGCAGATCATCCCTCTTTTCTCTTTTGTTTACACATGCAGATATTTCACTGGTATCATTGCTTGTCTGATAAATCAGGGCAAAAATGTGAAGAGAATTATGCGGTTAAAGTTGTAATTAATTGGGACTGGGCACCCCATTTGCCAGCTCTTTTTGCAAAATTAATGGATAAGCGGATGTATATGCCACTAGTCCGGTGGTAAAGTCTGTTTGACAGGTGACATAAAGACATCCACCCCGTCCTCATGAGCTTGGTAAACATTGACATAAAAATGAATAATAAAATTTTGAATAGTTTAAAGGTAGCACATGAAAAATTTACTTGGAGTGGCAAGGAAATACCACATATAGGTAGTTATGGTGGACACAAATGGCATGGATTTTGGCTCAAGGTTTTGGATGCACGAGAAGCATTCCCTCTCAGTACAGAGTTTAGGCTAGCAAGGTTATTTAAGAAAACAAGAATATCAACCGGTACACCAAGTTTTATATGACCAACATATTGCAAATATTATAAGACTTCACACCGTCTTCCTTGTTAACCAAAACCTTTTACTAGAAAATATCTAGACCTTAGAATTACCACCCATGCAAACCACATTTCACAAGCTTTACAGTATTTCTGCACTAATGGGTTTAAACTTACATGATGCAACAGTTTAAACATGAACTACTTGTTAACTCAAAACAATTGACAAGTATCAAATTATTCAAGTTGTGATCTACAAGAGTATGTAAGTCTTTTCCATTATGCCATTTACCACATGCAACATTTTCTGTTCCAACCAAACAACAATCAACTTATTTCAATAACTCTCCAAACAAGTATAAGTGAAGCAAGAGAGTACTTTCTTTAAAAGAACTAATAGCTCTGACAAGAGATACATGAAAACAAGAGATAAAAGCTGAATAGCGCTAGACAAGAATACTCAACAAGTATAAGTGAAGAATAGGAGTATTCAAATGAAAAAGCGGAGCGTGTATCTCTCCCAAACAAGATTGCTAGGATCCAACAAGTTGATCTCAGAAAATAAAATAACAATGCGAAAATAAAAGCACACAGACGCTCCAAGTAAAGCACATATGATGTGAAAGAATTAAAATATAGTTTCACTAGAGATGACTTGATAAGTTGCTGATGAAAAGGGGGATGCCCAAGGCATCCCCAAGCTTAGACGCTTGAGTCTTCTTGAAATATGCTGGGGTGATCCATGGGAGCATCTCCAAGCTTAAGCTCTTCACTCTTCTTGATCACATTATATCATCCTCCTCTCTTGACCCTTGAAAACTTCCGCCACACAAAACTCAGAATAATTCTCATTAGAGGGTTAGTGCACAATCAAAAACTCACATGTTCTATAAGGACAAAAATATGACAATTACTTTTTAAACATTAGCTACTGCCACTGATGTTATGTGAAGCTCTTCCACTAAAAAAAGAATTCCACTCAACACTAGTAAAAGAGAGAATGCAAAATAAAAAGCAGAATCTGTCTAAAACAGAACAGTCCGTAAAGACGAATTTTTTCGAGTCACTTACGTTGCTCAAATCGAAAATCTCAAAACTAATGAAATATGCGTACATATCTGAGGATCACGCACAAAAATTTTCAGATTTAAATAAATTTTCTATGATTTTACAGAAGCAATACGGTGAACAGCAGAAATCTGTTCCTGCGCAGAAATCCAAATCTAGCATCATCTTCCTATTAGAGGCCTTACTTAGTACAACAATGCAAGAAAATAAAGATACAAAGGCATTGCTACAGAAGTAAACATCACCTTGACTAAAAACTGAATACAAAAGATAATGGTTTGCCTCCCAAAAGCATTTTCTTTAATGCCTTTTAGCTAGGCTATAAGATTTTAATGATGCTCTCATAAGAATAAGAGTTGAAAAACAAAACAGAGCATCAAGAGGCAAATATCAAACACATTTAAGTCTAACCCACTTCCTATGCAAAGGAATCTTGTAATAAAATAAATTATTGAAGCATAAAGCAACTAGCATAGAAAGATGAAACAAATAAAACTTCAAAACTTTCAACATAAAGAGAGGTATTTTAGCGACTTGAAAACTTTTACAACCATATTTTCCTCTCTCATAATAAATTTCAGTAGCATCATGAACAAACTCAACAATATAACTATCACATAAAGCATGCTTTTCATGATCTACAAACACATAATTTTTATTAGGCTAAAAAACAGTGGGGTCATTAAACCCACTTTTGACAATAGTAGTATAACAAATATCATTAGGCAATATAGGACCATCATCAAGAGCATTATCATATAAGACATGAGGGAGCACATTTTTACTTTCTGCAATTTCCTTTCTTGAGTCAAGGAGGTTGTTACTTCAAATTTATCAAAAGGAGATATTTCAATAGAATGATGACATTCAACAATATAGCATTTCTCCTCCTTAGGTAGGCATGGAGGGTAATCATATAATGTAAGAGTTAAAGAGTTGCTATCATTAGAAGGTAGATCCTCCTTTTGATCATCACTCTCTTCCTTTTTTTCATCAAATGAGCGTTTAGTTTCAGCAGTTTCTTCTCCCACAGGTTCCTGAAAGGTAGCAAGTTGTTCTGGAGAATAAGTTTTCTCAAGAAATTCAGTGATATAAGGATTGTCATTGTAATATTCAAGGCAATAACCAAGTATAGCAAAATTTTCAGATTTATAAGGAGCAAAGTCATAGTTTGTTTTAGCAAAGTCATAGTTTGTTCAAGATGCTACTGAATATAACCAGCAATTTCATAGGCACCTTTAAAAACAAAAAAAATCTTCAGTTTGTTCAAGATTACCAAAGTCATAGTTTCCTTTAGCATAAGCAGCTAAGGTTTCATTATCATTATAATCACATTGGAAAGGGAGGTGTTTATGCCTTCTACAATATAATGATTCATTAAAGCAGTAGGATTCATTATAAGTAGAGCACAAGTTCTTAACAAAATAATTCAATGTACTTATTTGTTTCCATAAATGTACCCCTTTTTTAGAAAAGCGGTATTCCTTATAATAATTTTGTTGATCATCAGTGAACCCACTTGGCCAACACAATTTTGTTTCAAAGAGAGAAACCATTGATATCAAGTAAACAACTAGACATAATAACAAACCGAAATAAACTAGATGCAGAAAACTAATTTTTTTTTGTGTTTTTGATAAATGAAGCAAACAAGACAAGATAAAAATAAACTAAGCAAGACAATAACAAAGTAAAGAGATTGGAAGCGAGAGACTCCGCTTGCAGAAATCCTCTTACTCCCCGGCAACGGCGCCAGAAAATATTGCTTGATGACGTGAAAGCACACATTCGTTGGGATACCCCAAGAGGAAGGTATGAAGCAGTGCAGCAGCAAATTTTTCCTCGGTAAGATACCAAGGTTATCAATACAGTAGGAGTAAAAAATCACTTCTGAAGGTTGTCAGTGGCGCGCTGACGTGGAACCTGCACACAACACAATCAAATTATTTTGTCACAACGAAACAGTGAGGTTGTCAATCTTACCGGCTTGCTGAAAACAAAAGATTAAACGTATGGTGTGGAAAATAGTGTTTAATTGCAGAGAATGAAAAGGAACAATGATTGCAGTTGGTTGTATTATCAGTGTAAAAGAATGGACCGGGGTCCACGGTTCACTAGTGGTGTCTCTCCATAAAAGATAACTAACATGCTGGGTGAACAAATTACAGCTGGGCAATTGATAAAATATTGAGCGCATAACAATGCATATATATGACAAGATGACTACTATGATATTCAATTGGGCATTACAACATGATATGTAGACCGTTATCCAACAGCATCTATGACTAATAATCCACCTTCAGTTTGACATCCGTGTTTCCCGTTGGTATTAAGTTGCAAGCAACAGATTATTGCATTAAGTAAAGTGCGTAATGTAAACAATACAATTATCCTTAGACAAAGCATTGCTGTTTTACCCCTAGTGGCAACAGCACATCCACAACCTTAGAAGTTGTTGTCACTCTCCCAGATTACTGGAGACTGAACCCACTATCTAGCATAAATACTCCCTCTTGGAGTTAAAAGCATCTACTTGGCCAAAGCATCTACTAGTAACGGAGAGCATGCAAGATCATAAATAACATATAAGATAGATTGATAATCAACTTGACATAGTATTCAATATTCATCGAATCCCAGCAAGCACAACATGTAGCATTACAATAATATGATCTTGATCATGATAGGCAGCTCACAAGATCTAAACATGATAGCACAAGGAGGAGAGAAAACCATCTAGCTACTGCTATGGACCCATAGTCCAAGGATGAACTACTCACGCATCTCTCCGGAGGCAGACATGGCGATGTAGAGCCCTCCGGTGATGATTCCCCTCTCCGGCAGGGTGACGGGAAGAGCTTCTGAACCCTCCCGAGCTAGGGTTGACGACAGCGGCGTGTCTGAAACTTTTCGTGGATAATGGCTCAGGTATTTAGGGTTTTCGCGTTGGGGAGATTATATAGGCGAAAGGGCGGCGGCTGAAGGCACCCGAGGGGGCCACACCACCCCACGGCGCGGTAGGAGGTGGGCCCGCGCCGCCCCATGGTGTGGCTGCCTCCTAGGTTGTCTCCGTCTCTCCTTTGGACTCCGTGTACGTGTTGGAAAAATAGGAGGTCCTGTCCAAGTTTCGTCCAATTCCGAGAATATTTCCAAAACAGCTTTTCTGGAATACAAAAACAGAAGAAAACAGGAACTGGCATTGTGGCATCTTGTTAATAGGTTAGTCCCAGAAAATGAATAAAAATGCTATGAAGTGTATATAAAACATGTAGCAATTGGTATAATATAAACATGGAACATCCGAAATTATAGATACGTTTGAGACGTATCAATGCCCCTGTACCATTTGAAAAAAAACAGGCATCAACATTTAATTTATATGTACCTGGACTTGGTTTAGACCATGTTATTTCATGTGCTTCCGATCCTTTAGCAGCCCCCTTAAAATTTAACGTCAGTGCTTGAATAGCGAAACTCGTACGCTTTGGAGGAGCAATATGTTCCCCCTTAACTGCTTGTCGACGCTGCCACCAAATATACCAAGACCCGACAGCCACAACTTCTTTTATATCCACATGCTTGAGATGTTGAGGAGTAGATAAATTGCTTCGTAGAATTTCCTCTAGAATAACCGAACCAGATCTGTCCACTTGGAGAAAATTTTCAATGACTTGAAGAATTCCCAACTCATTCCAAACTTCCTTTGCACGGGAGCATGATAACATGAGGTGTTTAATATCTTCAGCATCAATGGAACAAATCGGACACTGTCCAGACACTGGAACGTGTCTATTCGCCAGGATAGCCATACCCGGAACCGTGCCGTGTAGAGCCTTCCACAAGAAAATCTTGACCTTATTCGACACATTCAGTTTCCACATAATATCCCAAACAGGATTATGAATTGATGTACCTTGTCCGTCAGCACGGGAGAGTTTATGTCCGTTCTGATGATCCCACTCAGCATAATACCCTGACCGTACCGAGAAAACATATGAACTAGTCAGGTGCCAAGCCACAAAATTCACTTGCATGTGGTCACTCAGAGGAATCTTAAGAATTCTTTGCACATCGAGAGGATGAAAAATATCTTTAATCAATCTTCATCCCAAAGGCTCGATTCTTAGTCAATAATCTCGTCCACTGTTTAAAAAAGGATATTACCTCTTCTAGTCTCTATCTTACGTGATGGACCTGTTGGAACCCGGGAGTCTTCCCAAATATTGATCTTACTCCCCAAGCCAACTCGCCAAATCAGTCCTCTCTTGAAAGTACTTAGACCAGCAATAATACTCTGCCAAGTGAAAGAGGAACCGTTTTTCGGCCCTGCTTTCAGAAGGTCGCCATGTGGGTAATATTTGGCTCTTAAACCTGCGCACATAAAGAATTAGGATTTGTGATTAGCCTCCAACACTGTTTTGCCAACACTGTCAAGTTAAAAGCGTGTAGATCACGGAAGCCCATTCCTCCATTTTTCTTGGGTTCACACATTTTCCACCAAGCCATCCAGTGCATCTTTTTCTGAACTTCCGAGTCTCCCCACCAGAAACCCGCCATAGCATCCGTCATCTCCTTACAAAGCTTCTTTGGGACTTTAAACACAGACATCACATATACGGGAATGGATTGAATTATAGCTTTCAGAAGAATTTCTTTACCACCCATACTCAGAATTTTTTCCTTCCAACCTTCAAGTCTCTTGATGATCCGTTCTAATAGATGAATAAAGCTGTCACTTCAGTCTACCCCAACCAGCGCTGGAAATCCAATGTATTTATCTGAGAGAGCCTCGGTCGTGATATTCAATTCGGAGCACACCTCTGCCCTTAAATCAGGCTCAACATTTGGACCACATTTTGCTTCACTAACCAATTGCCTAGAGCTAGCACAGTATTGATCAAGAACTTGTCTCAATGAGGTTGCATTTAACATACTAGCTTTCATGAGGATAAGGGAATCATCAACAAATAGTAAATGAGAAACTGATGGTGCATTTCTGCGGACCCTAACACCTTCCATGCCACGAACCTCCTCTCTATGAGCCAAAAGACTTGACAAACCTTCAGCACAGAGCAAAAATAAATAAGGGGACAAAGGATCCCCCTGACGGAGCCCTCTTGTAGGTGAAAACTCATTTGTCTCCTGATTATTAAATCTGACCTTGTATGTAACTGACCTAACACAGATCATAAGTAGCTCCACAAAATTTGTATCAAAACCGAGCTTTCCAGGAAGCGCCACTCGACCCTCTCATAGGCTTTATGCATATCCAATTTAACAGCACAGAATATTATCCGTTATCAATCTACCTGGCACAAAAGCACTCTGAACTGGAGATATGATCTCATCAAGTACCTGTTTAAGTCGCAGTGCAATCATCTTCGAGATCACCTTATATAACACATTACATAAGCTAATTGGACGGTATTGTGTAATCAACTCCAGGGCTTCAACTTTCGGTATCAAGACAATCATAGTTTCATTCCAACCAGAAGGAATGATTTTATTGTTTATTGCATCAAGCACTTCCTTTGTTAGAGCATCTCCCAATATATGCCAGCATTTTTTGAAGAAGATAGCATGTAAACCATCTGGCCCGGGAGCCTTCATATCCCCAATTGAAAAAAGAGCTTTTTAACATCTTCATCGGAATAAGGCTTGAGCAATTGTTCATTCATTTGTTCAGATACTTTTGGAGCGACTTTAGAAAGCAAGTCCGGATCAGGTTCTTCAATCTCAGTAGAAAAAAGACCTGCAAAGTAGTCAGAAACTAACGAGTTAAGTGAAGCTATATCCTCCAGCCAAGCTCCATTATCATTCTTTAACCTCTTGATTGAATTTCTTTTCCTCCTTTCATTAGCAAAGTTATGAAAGTAGGAGGTATTTTTATCTCCCTGTTGTAGCCAGTTGATACGACTACGCTGCGCCCAGTGTATCTCCTCTTGTTCCAAGAGGTCCTCAATTTCTTTTGCAAGTTCTCGTTGAAGGTCTACTGCCTCATCACTCAGAACACCTGAAGCAACTTTCTCCATCAAGATATGCTTGTTTCGTATTTTCTTTTTCCTCTTCTGTTGAATTGATCGATCCCACTTATGCAGATGCTCATGAACTATGGCGAGTTTTCCCGCCAACGAGCCAGTTTGATTTCTCGAGCCGGCCTGCTCCCAAGCCTCTTCTACAACCTGACGGAACCGGGCTTCTTTCAGCCATTTAGCCTCGAAACACAGGACAGCCGGCCCATTAACATGTACATCGTTTTCAGATTCTAAAGTCATCAGCAAGGGCCGATGATCATAACCACTATACTCCATATTCTGTAAACTGCATGTCTGAATCTCTGATTCCAGGCTTCATTTGTTAAGGCTCGATCAAGCCTCTCTCGTATTCGTCCCCTATGCCACGTAAATTTATCTCCCACATAACCAAAGTCCGACAAGTTGCAGTCATATAGAGCATCCCTAAACGACTGCATGAAATGATGAGGCCTTGGGTTTCCTCCCTCTTTCTCAAAAGGATATAGAATTTCATTTATATCTCCCATTATAAGCCACGGTATACTCACCGCAGCATTCAAATCTCTCATGCATTGCCAAGTCTGATGCTTATCTTGCCATCTAGGCTCTCCGTAAAAACTAGTAAACCGCCACACATCCTGTTGATTATTGCCTACAAAAACATCAATGAAGTTGTGTGTTTTGTAACGCAAAGTAATCACCACCTCCTTCTTCCAAAGTAATAGCAAACCACCACTTCTGCCATCACTCCGAACAACCTCCTTAAAATCCATCTTCAATTGATGATGTAACCCCTCCGCCGAACACTCATCTAAATGGGTCTCCGACAGAAACACCACATCCGGCCTACTCCGGTTTAACAAGTTCAGCAGAGACCAGATCGCCGCAGCCCTCTGAAGGCCACGACTGTTGTATCCTAGGATTTTCATTGCGCCCGGTCAGCTTCCTCCTTGGAAGCCGCCGATATCAGTTGGGTTGTGTCATCCTCACTTCTTTTTGTCTTTTTCTGAACTTGGACCTTCCCCGGGGTGCTCAAGTCTTCACCATCCGAAAGGTCCCCACTATCAATCACATCATCTGCCTCCATCAAAGCAAGTCCACCCACAGAGCTCTTATTAGGAGATGTAGCCGTAACCAATTGGTCCTCATAAGTTAACCTTTTCCTGCTCGAGAGATCCTTATCATACACCTCTAACTTAGTACCATTGTGGTTTTGATTCTCCTGAGTACCCATTGAGTGATTTTCAGTAAAAGCTGGGTTGGTGTATTCATGGTTCCACCTTCCCCTTCCTGCGAAACCTCTACCCCTCAGAGGGTTAGAGCCTCTTCCACGGTTACCTCCTCCATCGGCATCATTATTCCCATGTCCAGTACCAAAGCTGCGTCCATTCCCTCTCCCCCTCCGAGGAGCCAGAATAAAGGAGCCCCACTCAAGCGTTGATTCTTCATGTTCTCCTGAGCCACACTCCTCGTGCCAATGTCCCATCATACCACAGAAGTGACAAAAAGTTGGAAGTTTCTCATACTTCACTTGAAAAAACTCTGTCTTTCCTCCTTTAGAAAAGCTCACAAAGCGGGTGAGCTTTTTATTCACATCCAACTTTACACGAACCCTAATGAATTGCCCTACGAAGCCGTTTGGTAAGGTGATTTGTACCTCTTGCACATCCCCAATCCTTTTCGCTAAATTTTCAACAAAACCTTTGTTCTTCAGAACACCATCAGGCAACTTGTAAATCTGACACCAAGTTTCAATTCTGTCCAGCTTAACACTATCTGGATTCATAAACCCATCATACTCTTGGATGATCAAAGTAGAACCTCTATAATCCCATGGTCCCTGATGGATCGCTTTATTCCAATCCGCTAAGCAGTTAAATTGTACCGAAAGAGATTAGGGCTAAGCCTCCTCCATACCACATCACGCGATGGATTCCATGCAGCCCGCATATCGTCGATTAGGGCTCCCTGGCTGAAGTTCTTCTCCGTCAAAACCCTAGCCAGGGAAAGCCACTTCGGTTTCTCTTCCGCAACATCTACTTCTTCCTCCTAGACGAGGTTGTCGAGTTCATCTTCTTCTAGATGTAGTTTCTCCAGCAGTCAACTTGGGTCCAACTTCTCGTTCCGCCGTGAACTACCCTCTGTTGATGACTCCGCCATGAGTCTAGATGGTAGGGGTACAGCAATGAACAAATCTCACCGATCGCACGGGCGAACGGCAAGGAAGAATCAAAACTCGTGGCGGATCGCCACCCGAGGACTGTAAAACCCTAGGTTTAGACCGTAGGGGATGGGGTTGTCCCTCACAAGGTTATGCCCGTTACAGGGGCGGAGCTAGGCCTGGTACTACCCAGCCCACTATAACAAGAAGAGTAGGTACAAGAAAATAGGGGAAAAAAATAACAGCCAGTTAGCTTGCCACTGATTGGCCCATAGTAGCACCACTGGCCCATGCGAGGCTGCTGGCCGACTGGCCCGCTCGGCCATTCCCACGATCAGCTCTATGCCTCGAGTGACGATTGTTTGTTCCAGTCACCGTTTGTTTGTCCCAACATGCACATAGACATGTTTTAATGTAAGATGTAAAACATGTTGATACGGTGGGAGTACAATGGTAGAGAAGACACGCCTTCTCTTAGCCATCCACATCATTTCGATAAAGCAAAATTATAAGTTGTATAATGCATTATCTGTTATAGCCATCCCTAGCAATTAATGTGAATTAATTATATTTTAATAGAAAATTATTTTTCTAAGTGAAGACAAATGGTACAATGGTGAAATTAGCCTTCTCTTATTTCGTAAAAGATAATCTCTTAGCTAAGGGAAGGCAGACTCCACTATCTTCATTCTCTCTCCTCCAATCAGATAAATATCCGACGTGTCAACGCTAAGAGAAGGCTGACGTCACGGTTGGCAGAAGCCACCTGCGGAGTTCACCAAGCTGAACGTGGACGCAGCCTATGATGTAGACACATGTTCGGGTGGAGCGGGTGTTATTCTCCGTGACCAGCATGGTTCGTTTCTTGCGGGCGGACGATGGAACCTGCAACATGTAGAGGATGCTACTACCGCCGAAGCCATTGCTCTTCGCCACAGATTGGCGCTCGCAGGTGAAGTGGGGTGCAATAAGCTGGTGGTCGGAGGTGATTGTATAGAGGTTATTGATACCATGCAAGATGGCGGCAATTCTCTTGGAGCTGCTGCGGCGATATACGAGGAGTATGCTTTCCTCTGTCAAAGTTTTGCCCGTGTCAAATTTTCTCACTGCCCTAGGGAGGCTAACATGGCAGCACATGAATTAGCTAGGTTTTCTGAGGCCAACCAGGAAATCTGGCATGGTGATCGTCCTCTTTGCATAGCCCATGTAATCGTAAATGATGTAACCATTGTGGACGCTTGTGGCAGCAAGTTTTTTACGAACTCTTTTCCTTAGCAGGGTATCTAAAAGGATTGGAAGGTTTCTAATGAGACGGCTTACTTGCTTATTATCTATAAAGTGTGTTTAAATTCAAAAGAAAAAGAAGACTGACGTCACCGCGTTGTACATGCCATGTGTACAATCACGTGGCCATGGTTTTTCCACGGAAATTGCAAGGGGACAAATGAGGGGATCTATAAACAACATGGTTTAACTGATTCGGGAGGCCCCCGTCCGCACCGCTTGATCGATCCATCCCTGTTTTTTTTCTTTCTTTCTCGCGCGTGTACGGAAAACAAATCGGTCTTTCTTTTTTCCCTTCCCTTAACATTGGCACGAGATGCACGGCGACGACACGAAATCCATCTAATTGTTTTAAATAATACATTTTTTTATTAAATTCGATTAATAATACGCGTTTTGGCACATTTTGAAAATATTGCGAATAGGTACCTATCGTTGGCGTTGGCGTCGTGGACGATAGGCTTAGATCTAGTCGTCCACGGCGCAGCCGACCGGACCTGCTCGCCTACGGTACAGACGATAAGGCTCTGCATGCCATCGCGTTAGTCAGCTAGTCCAGGCATGTGTGCCTCAGAGAGCAACTCAACGCATGCCATCGCGAGCTAGCTAGCTCTAGCTAGTGCCATGCATAGCTGCCACCCATCTTCAAGCGAAAGGGAGAACGGACGGTGTACGTCGTCACTCACGTATAGCTACGTTACACTGTACTGTATGAGTGTGCGTGTGTGTGCATGTACAGGCGACGGAGTTTCGCTCACTGGCTTCGTCGACCGCTTTATAAGAAGACTTTGCCCTGAAGTGAGACGAACGCCTCTGCAATATAAGGCCGCCTCGAGCTGGCCACCGTCCAAGATTCCTGTGAGCTCAGGCCACCGTCCAAGATCGACTACACCGACTGAGTGGCATAAGCGCGCGTCGTCGGCTGCGTCGGCTTCTTGCTCGGCTGCGGCTGCAAGGACCCCAAGGCCGTCGCGGTGGCGGCGGCGGTGGCCGCCTCTTCGCCGCGCTCCGGCACGGAGGCGTCCACCGGGACCACGGCGACGTCGCGCTGGGCGAGGGCGCGGCCGTCCGGGTCCGCGTCCACCGGCATGCTCACCATGCCCTGCGCCTCCTCCTCCTTCCTGTGGGAGGACGCCGAGACCGACGGCGAGGGGGTCGAGTGCAAGCGGGCGAGCTCCGCCACCACGCCCAGCTTCTTGGCCTGCTCCGCGACCTCGAGCAGAGCGTCAAGTCGTGCGCCGCCGCGCGGAAGAGCCCTGGGAGAGCGCGTTCCCGAGCTGCTGGGCGAGCGCGGCGTTGTTCTCGGGCTGCCGGGCAAGCGTGGCGGCGTTCCCGGGCTGCTGGGCGAGCGCGGCGTTGTTCTCGGGCTACCGGGCAAGCGTGGCGGCGTTCCCGGGCAGGTGGGCGAGAGCGGCGGCGTTCCCGGGCAGCTGGGCGTCGTTCCCGTGCTGCTGGCAGGGCGACCGCGGCGTCGTTCTCGGGCTGCTGGGCAAGCGTGGCGGCGTTCCCGGGCTGCTGGGCGAGAGCGGCGGCGTTCCCGGGCAGCTGGTCGTCGTTCCCATTCGGCTGGGCGACCGGGACGTCGTTTCCGAGCTGCTGGGCGAGCGCGGCAGCGTTCCGCCGAGAGCGCGCGGACGGCTTAGCACGCACGGCCGGCGAGAGCTAGCTAGCACTGGATTGATTGATCAGTAGCTAGCACGCATTAGAAAGCAACGCATGTTTGCGCCGTGGCCGATGGGCCTTTCGGCCTCGTTAATTGCTGTGCCACGGGCTAATCGTTCACGCCATCGATGATAGGGCCTAGTCGTCCACGGTGCCAACGATAGGTATCTATCGTCCGCGGCATAAATTAGGCCACAATATTTTTCAAAATATGTCAAAACGCGTATTATTAATCAAATTTAATAAAAAAATGTATTATTTAAAAAATTAGCCGAAATCCATCCACAAGTAGTTATCAGAGAAGTTCAGATATCGTGTGACGAGTTATCTTTCATGCTGATCTATGGGGTTTGTTGGCTTGTGTGAAGTGCGTGCGTTATCTTCCATGCTGATCTTCGGGCTCGTTGCTGTTACGTGTGCGACGGAGAGGCTGATCTGATCTGAGAAAAGGAATGCGGGCGCTGCCGGCCGGCCGGTCGTCCGTTTGCTTGCGCGCCTTGATGACCCGATGAACTCACGGGCGTGAGCCGCCGCCCGGCCGTTGGTCGATGCAGCGAGCGACTGTTCCGCGTTGTCCTTCGCGACGAGCACGGGCACCATCTCCTGCGGCACCGAGCGAAGTATCGCTCTCAGGGCCTGCCGTTCTTGGCGCTCGTCTCCCGTGCCCGGATCATTCGCCTCCCAGTGGAGTGCTCCATGCAACTGCACACGCCTAAGAGTTGCCCATTCAGTGTAGTTTGTCCACGTTAGCCTGGGGAAGTGCACGGCTCCACCGCCGCCGCCGCTCTCCCGCACCACCTCACGCACGGTGATCTCGCCGCCACGTCACGTCCTGCTCCGGCCCAGCTCAGCTCCCGTGAGCGTGGCGGAGTCTTGGGCGGTGAGCACGAATTCAGCCGGGTACCTCTCCGGCCATGGCCACAGACCTTGAGCAAAGGATCTGATGCCACTTGACAACACTGAATCTGAATTCTCACACGATGGACACGGGGGATTTTTTTGTGCTACGTTCAACCTCTCTAGCTTTTCGTTATCTCCTTTTATCTGGTTACAGAACGAAACGACCTCCAACGGCCCGAGCGAAATGCACGTGCAGACTCGCGTATCCAGCTGAGTGCTTCTGCCGCGCCATCCCACGACTGGCCTAACTGAAACTAAACGAGCTAAGCACCTAGCTAGCTAACATGGCGCATGTTCAGTCGGTACACAGACGTCTGACATGGCCGTTTATTCGAAGCAGAAAACAGCAAACCTACAGAGCTAATAGACAACAACATAAGGATTAAACAACACTAGTACCGCAAAGAAGTTGTTACATGTAGCTCTGGTTGCAGGTGAGCACGTACAAGTCCAACTGGGCGACGAAGGACGTCGAAGTGAGGTCCAGGAGCTTGAACAGGTAGTACCCGCGCGCCATCCTAAACTTGCCGCTTCCACCGACGATGCTGCGCTCGATGGTGCCCTCGATGCCCATAAAGGGGCCCTCCACGGACAGCACGCTCCCGTTATACTTCCCGGCGACGAACACGATGGAGGCGACCGTGAGGTGGCCCTGCGAAGCCGGCCCCTCCGCCAGCCCGGTGGAGACGACGACGCCCTGGTACCGCGCGAGGAGCGTCGAGTTCCGGCTACGACCGGCGCGGAGCTCGTCGTCAAACGCAGCCACCGCGCCGAACGTCGCGTTGCCGCCCAGGTGGGACGGCACGATGACCCCCACCGTGGCATTCGGCGCCCCCGAGAACGTCTCGTGCATGTACAGGGGTATGTGCTTCAGATTGTTCTCGCCGTCGCCGGCAGCCGACGAGGCAGCTACCGCTAGGAGGAGGACAAGGAGCAGCGATGATATCGGCGACATGGTGGGTTGCTGTTGTTGTTGTTGATCGGCTCGGGGCGCTGCCATTATATAGCACAAACCATGCTACGTCCGAGCACTGCAACTTGCCCAGTTGCAATGTCCAGGGATCCGCTCCATAAGTAAATTGGAGGATCACATGGAAGCATTAATGCAAGATCATTTGACTTCTAGCGATGTAAAAATAACGACGGAGAGGGCGACGCCCTAGGTCTTTTAATTAAGATCGAAGAGAGTGATGTATAGACCTCGAATACGAGAGCACGAAAGCTCACACTCGGGCGGGCTGGGACGTATCAGAACATCCAGCCACCAGGCCTCGGTCCAACACTTCTTCTAGCGATGTGGATGCCCTAAAAAAACAAAATGCCGTGATTCTTCGCCGGCTCGATTTCATGAAGCTCCAACCTTGCCGATTCGAGGAAGTTGTATTCATCAGGAGGTGGTAATGCTCCAATTCAACTCAGCTTGTTCAACTTATCAAGAGATGGCAACATTCCTGCTCTAAAATTGTGTATTCTAGCTTAAGTACCAGGTGACTCGCATTTATAGGCCGGCCTTATGACGACGAAAAAAAATACTTCTTCCCATATTGCTCTTTTTTTTATACAACGTCTCCGGAATTCATTAACAGGGAATACAACGGAGTACACTGGAAAATTCCAGACACGTAACAGCTGCCCTACTTTTATAGAAAACACCCAAGGAAAACAAGAAACACGCACACAACCCTGAGGAGCTCTGCAACTTTCTCTCCGCCGTCGTCCAAGAACTCGCCGTCGCTCTGCTGCAGAGGAGGAGGAGGAGAGGTCGGAAGACTGCTGAAACACCTGCCCAGGCCTTTTGGGAATCAGATCCCGTTGAGATCGCCGCATGTGCCGCTCGCCAGACACGGCGAGACCTTGGCGTCGAAGATGGCTCGTCGGCGGGGGGCACACCCCGACCTGCGCAGGATGTCGAGCTGGACTCGGTACAGAGTACCAGCCACACAGCTCACAATCAACCCAACTGAGGGCAAGCCGCAAGAAAAGTTTCGTCGATCTTGAGGAAGAACAGCGCCACATCTTCCTCTCCTTGCCGCCACGGCCGGCCAGAGGAAAAGGGCAGCAGATCAACCCTCAATCAGCAAAGCAGGGGAAACAGCAAGCGAAATTATTGAAGCGGCTTCGATCCTCTTCATCCCCGCAAGAAATCCACCATGGATCCACGCTGCAGAAGAGAGGAGATCCGACTCCGGCGCCGCTGCAAATCGCCGGAAGCCAGCCGAAGATCCAAACCGAGCACAGCAGCCACTAACCTGATGCCACCTGCAAGGAGGACACACAAAACTCCACGACCTCCCTGACGGCAGCACCACCAGGCCGGAGAAAAGAGGAGGAGACGTTATTCTTCACTGCCGTCGGCATGCACTCCAGCCCGATGCCGGCGACGAAGACGAGAACCCCTACTAACCTACACCTACTACTCGCACGGTCGAGATGCAGAGCTTCTCCCCATCTCGCAACGCCGAAGCGGCGCCGGAGACGGAGGGAAGCGGCGGATTCGCCGGCGAAGACCTCAGACGCTCTTCTTTCGCTGAGATTTACTGTAGAAGGGAGGGGAACGAGAAAGGGGAAAAAGGTCGGGAGTCCCATATTGCTCTTTCTCCATTAAGGATGGATCAGATATAAGGTTCTGTGAGTATAGATGGCTAGGCAACACAACTCTCCGAGAACAGTATCCTGCTTTATACAACATTGTCCTTGGATGTCAAAAAAAGATACTCTTGCTAACGTGTTGCAGAATTTTTCACCAAATGTGATGTTCAGAAAATATCTTGTTGGTCTTTAGCTAGCAGCTTGGCATGGGTTGCTACATCGGCTAGCTTCCGTCAATTTGACGCAGGGGACTGACAAATTTCGTTAGAATTTATACAAGAGTGGTAAATTCTCGGTGGATTCTATGTATAAAACTCTAATCCAACCAGATGATCATGTAGATAATAATAAGAAAATCTGAAAGATAAGGATTTCACTAAAAAATAAGATCTTTATGTGGTATCTTCGTCGAGAGATAATTCTTACAAAAGATAACATTGCAAAACACAACTGGTATCGGAGTAAAAAGTGTGTCTTCTGTCACGTGGCCGAGACTATAAAGCACTTATTCTTTGAGTGTAAATTTGCTAGTTCTATATGGTCAATCATCCAGATAGGTTCTACCTTATACCCGCCAAAAAACATTGCTAATATTTTTGGCAATTGGTTGAATGGTGTGGATCATAGGTTTAAACAACTTATTAGGGTGGCAACGCTTGCCGTTATATGGTCGCTTTGCCTGTGTAGAAATGACAAGATTTTTAATGATAAAAATTCTTCTTTATGCAGGTTATCTACAGGAGTACAGCTACGCTCCGTTTATGGTCTAAGTTGCAAAGTGTGAAACACCTAGAACTCTTTACGGAGGTGTGTACAAGACTGGAGGATACGGCGAGAAACTTTAATCCCAACATGGATGACATCATAATTTGTGGATCGGCCCTTCACCACCTTAGCAGTTTTTAATTTCTCATCATGATATGTAATTCGCCTTTTTTCAGTTTCGTACTTCTGAACTCGTGGGCTGTGTGCATCCTGGTTATGTAAAAGCTAGATGTAATGCTTAAAACTTTTTAAATAATAAAGCTCAATTTATCGAAAAAAAATAGCTTAAGTACTAGGAGTGGACAAAAATTAACATTATTGCATCGCGCGCACATTGGACAAAGACGTACGCAACAGATGGGTGTTTCCAACTCAAGTCATTACTAATGGACCGATAGAAATTTGTATAATTTGAAAGAGAAGGCTGATACGTCTCAAACGTATCTATAATTTTTGATGTTCCATGCTTGTTTTATACCAATTGCTACATGTTTTGCATCTACTTTATATCACTTTTATACATTTTTTGGGACTAACCTATTAACAAGATGCCGAAGTGCCAGTTCCTGTTTTCTGCTGTTTTTGTATTCCAGAAAAGCTAGTCTGGAAATATTCTCGGAATTGGACGAAACTACACGGGGTCCCTATTTTACCAGAACTCATCTGACGGACCAAAGAGGCGACGGAGAGGAGCCACGTGGGCCCCACACGTGGCCAGGGCGCGGGCCCCCCTCTGCCGCGCCCTAGGGTGGTGTGGGCCCCTCGGGGTCTCCAGCCGCCGCCCTTTCGCCTACTTATTCCCCCCGACGCGAAAACCCTAAGTACCTGAGCAAATATCCACGAAAAGTTCCAGAGACGCCGCCGTCGTCAACCCTAGCTCGGGAGGGTTCAGAACCTCTTCCCGGCACCCTGCCGGAGAGGGGAATCGTCACCGGAGGCTTCTACATCGCCATGCCTGCCTCCGGAGTGATGCGTGAGTAGTTCATCCTTGGACTACGGGTCCATAGCAGTAGCTAGATGGTTGTCTCTCCACTTTGTGCCATCATGTTTAGATCTTGTGAGCTGCCCTACATGATCAAGATCATATTATTGTAATGCTACATGTTGTGTTTGCTGGGATCCGATGAATATTGAATATTATGTCAAGTTGATTATCAATCTATCTTATATGTTATTTAAGATCTTGCATGCTTTCCGTTACTCGTAGATGCTTTGGCCAAGTAGATGCTTGTAACTCCAAGAGAGAGTATTTATGCTAGATAGTGGGTTCATGTCTCCGTTTAACCTGGGACAGTGACAGAAAGTTCTAAGGTTGTGGATGTGCTGTTGCCACTAGGGATAACCTAACGATGCTATGTCCACGGCATATGTGTTTGTTTACATTACGCACTTTACTTAATGCAATTATCCGTTGCTTGCAACTTAATACCAACGGGGGACTCGGATGACAACCCGGCGGTGGATTATTAGTCATAGATGCTGTTGGATAACGTCTATGTATTATGTCGTAATGCCCAATTAAATATCATAGTAGTCAACATGTCATGTATATGCATTGTCATGCGCTCACTATTCGTCAATTGCCCAGCTGTAATTTGTTCACCCAACATGTTAGTTATCTTTTATGGAGAGACACCACTAGTGAACTGTGGACCCCGGTCCATTCTTTTACACTGATTAAACAACCACAAACTGCAAACTGTTCCTTTTTCATTCTCTGCAATTTAATACTCATTTTCCACACCATACGTTTAATCCTTTGTTTTCAGCAAGCCAGTGAGATTGACAACCTCACTGTTTCGTTGGGGCAAAGTAGTTTGATTGTGTTGTGTGCAGATTCCACGTCAACAGTCCAGACTCCCTCACACTATTTTTCTGGCGCCGTTGACAACCTTCTGAAGAGTTGCTGCTCCTACTGGTTCGATAACCTTGGTTTCTTTCTGAGGGAAAACTTGCTGCTGACTACATCATACCTTCCTCTTGGGGTCTCCCAACGAACGTGTGTTTCACGTCATCAAGCTATTTTTCTGGCGCCGTTGCCGGGGAGACAGCAGTCTTCTGCAAGGGGAGTTTCACGCTTCCAATCTCTTTACTTTGTTTTTGTCTTGCTTAGTTTATTTTATTTTATCTTGTTTGCTTTCAATTATCAAAAACACAAAAAAATTAGTTACTTGCATCTAGTTTACTTTCAAGTTATTTTCTGTACTGTTTTTATTTCTGCTAAAATGAGTACTCCTGAGAACACTAAGTTGTGTGATTTCACTAGCACGAACAACAATGATTTCATATGCACACCTATTGCTCCACCTGCTGCTTCAGCAGAATTTTATGAAATTAAACCTGCACTTTTAAATCTTGTTATGAAAGAGCAATTTTCTGGTGTTAGTACTGATGATGCTGCTGTTCACCTTAATAACTTTGTTGAACTTTGTGAAATGCAAAAGCTCAAGGAAGTAGATGGTGATATTATTAAACTGAAACTTTTTCCTTTCTCCTTGAGAGGACGTGCTAAAGAATGGTTGCTATCTTTGCCTAGAAATAGTATTGATTCATGGACTAAATGCAAAGATGCTTTTATTGGAAAATATTATCCTCCTGCTAAGATTATTTCTTTGAGAAGTAGCATAATGAATTTTAAGCAATTTGATAATGAACATGTTGCTCAAGCATGGGAGAGAATGAAATCATTGGTTAAAAATTGTCCCACTCATGGACTGACTACTTGGATGATCATCCAAACCTTCTATGCAGGATTAAATTTTTCTTCGAGGAATTTATTGGATTCGGCCGCTGGAGGTACCTTTATGTCCATCACTTTGGGTGCTGCAACAAAGCTTCTTGATGATATGATGATTAATTATTCTGAGTGGCACACCGAGAGAGCTCCAACAGGTAAGAAGGTAAATTCTGTTGAGGAAACCTCCTCCTTGAGTGCCAAAATTGATACTATTATGTCTATGCTTGCAAATGGTCAAACACATGTTGATCCAAATAATGTTCCTTTAGCTTCTTTGGTTGCTCAAGAAGAGCATGTTGATGTGAACTTCATTAAAAATAATAATTTCAACAACAATGCTTATAGGAATAATTTTGGTAATAGCAATTATAGGCCCTATCCTTCTAATAGTGGCAATGGTTATGGAAATTCCTATAGTAACTCCTACAATAATAATAAGAGTGTACCCTCTGATCTTGAAGTTATGCTTAAGGATTTTATTAGTACACAAACTGCTTTCAATAAAACTGTTGAGGAGAAATTTGGGAAAATTGATGTGCTTTCCTCTAAAGTTGATAGTCTTGCTCTTGATGTTGACTTATTGAAACTAAAGAACATGCCTCATGATGTTAAAGAGAGCAAAACTCTCAATGCTATACAAGTTAAAATTGATAACAATGTGAGGATGTTAGCTGAATTGCATGCTAGATGGGAAAGAGAGGATGAAATTGCTAGAAAGAACAATATTGCTAGAGTTTATACTATTACTACTTCTGAAAATGCTTCAAACTCAAGTGTTAACAAACCTCCTACCATTAATGGCAAGATAGTTGGTGTTGGTAATGTTTCCACTTCTATTGCAAAATGTCCTAAATTGCCTGATAACTCTGAAACTGTCCTTGATAAAGATGCTGAAATTTCTAGCAATAAGGAAGAGAATAATTCCATTACTTTTGATGATAATGACTTTGATTTTGATGGTTGCAATATTTCTGAAGTAATTAAGTTCTTGCAAAAGCTAGCTAGAAGTCCTAATGCTAGTGCTATAAACATGGCTTTTACTAAACATATTACTAATGCTCTCATACAAGTTAGGGAAGAGAAATTAAAACATGAAGCTTCTATCCCTAGGAAGTTAGAAGATGGTTGGGAGCCCATCATTAAATTGAAATTGAATGACTTTGATTGCAATGCTTTGTGTGACCTTGGTGCTAGTATTTCTGTTATGCCTAAAAGATTATATGATATGCTTGATTTAGCACCTTTGGAAAATTGTTACTTGGATGTTCACCTTGTTGATTCTACTATTAAAAAACCTTTGGGAAGAATTGATGATGTTCTTATCATGGTTAACAACAATTATGTCCCCGTTGATTTTATTGTCTTGGATATTGAGTGCAATCCATCATGCCCTATTGTGTTGGGAAGACCTTTTCTTAGACTGTAGGTGCTATTATTGATATGAAAGAAGGGAATATAAAATATCAATTTCCTCTCAAGAAAGGTATGGAACACTTTCCTAGGAAGAAGATTAAGCCACCTTATGATTCTATTGTTCGAACAAATTACAATGTTGATGCTTCTTCACTTGGTAATACTTGATGCATGCTTTGTGCCTAGCTAAAAGGCGTTAAAGAAAAGCGCTTATGGGAGGCAACCCATTTTATTTTTCTGCAATTTTTCTTTTATTGAGTCAAGGAGTTTGTTTACTTCTGTAGCAACTCCTTTGTATCTTTATTTTCTCGCATTGTTGTGCCAAGAGTAGCCTCTAATGATAAGATGATGCTTAATTTTGATTGCTGCGCAGAAACAGATTTTTGCTGTTCACTGTACGAAATTCCTAAAATCACCAGATTGTTAAAAATCTGAAATTTTTGTGCGTAATCTTTATGAATGTCTGAAACTTTCATTAGTTCAGAGTTTCTCGATCTGAGCGTCGTAAGTGCCTCGAAAAAATTCGTCTTTGCGGACTGTTCTGTTTTAGACAGATTATGCCTTTTTATTTTGCATTCTCTCTTTTACTAGTGTTGAGTGAAATTCTTTTTTGGGTGGAAGAGCTTCACATAACATCAGTGGCTGTAGCTAATGTTTAAAGTAACAAATCATATTGCGTCTTTACAGAACATGTGAATTTTTGATTATGCACTAACCCTCTAATGAGATCTACTTTGAGTTTGGTGTGACGGAAGTTTTCAAGGGTCAAGAGAGAAGGATGATATAATAGGATCAAGAAGAGTGAAGAGCTTAAGCTTGGGGAGGCTCCCATGGATCTCCCCAGCATATTTCAAGAAGACTCAAGCGTCTAAGCTTGGGGATGCCCAAGGCATCCCCTTCTTCATCGTCAAAATTATCAGGTCATCTCTAGTGAAACTATATTTTAATTCTTTCACATCATATGTGCTTTTCTTGGAGCGTCTGTGTGCTTTTATTTTCAGTATTGCACTTTTATTTTCAATAAAGCTTGACTGGACCCTAGCATTCTTGATTGGGAGAGAGACACGCTCCGCTTTTTCATGAGAATACTCCTATTCTTCACTTATATTTGTTGAGTATTCATATCTAGCGCTGTTCAGCTTTTAGCTCTTGTTTTCATGTATCTCTTGTCAGAGCTATTAGCTTTCTTTTGTAGAAAGTACTCTCTTGCTTCACTTATATTTGTTTGGAGAGTTGATGAAATAAATTGATTGGTGTTTGGTTGGTTCAGAAAATGTTGCATGTGGTAATTGGTATAAGGAAAAACTTGCTTAATCTTGTAGATCACTAAAATGGATAACTTGATGCTTGTCAATTGTTTTGAGTTAACAAGTAGATCATGATTAAATTGTGCATCACATGAGTTAAGCCTATTAGTGAAGAACTACCGTAAAGCTTGTTGAAAATTTGGTTTGCATCGGTGGTATCTCTAAGGTCTAGATATTTTCTAATAACAGGGTTTGGTTAACAAGGAAGACGGTATGAAGTCTTATAACGTTTGCAATATGTTTGTCATATAAAACTTGGTGTACGGGTTGATATTCTTGTTTGCTTACATAACCTTGCTAGCCTAAACTCTGTACTGAGAGGGAATGCTTCTCGTGCATCCAAATCCTTGAGCCAAAATCCATGCCATTTGTGTCCACCATAACTACCTATATGTGGTATTTCCTTGCCACTCCAAGTAAATTTTTCATGTGCTACCTTTAAATTATTCAAAATGTTATTATTCCCTTTTTGTGTCAATGTTTACTAGCTCATGAGGAATTAGTGTGGTTATTCTTTATTCTATTTGTCGAGTGGACTTTTACACCTGGACTAGTGGCATATACATCCGCTTATCCAATAACTTGCAAAAAGAGCTGGCAACGGGGTGCCCAGTCCCAATTAATTACAACTTTAACCAATTAATTCTCTTCACACTTTTGCCCTGATTCATCAGTAAGCAATGACAAACAGTGAAATACCTGAATGTGTGTAAACCAAAGAGAAAGAGGGATGATCTGCCTTGCTGGTAGAAATAACGTCCTTCATGGGAGCCGCTCTTAAAAGTCCGTTCGACAGGTAGAATACTGTTCTCACCCGCTACCATTCGTTGACAATTAACAAACACCTCTCAAAAATAGATACTCCTCCATGGTATGTGATTGATGGAAGGCACCCGAGGATTCGGTTAGCCATGGCTTGTGTTAGCAAGGTTGGGAGGAGTATCAAATATTTTATGCAATCTCTATATGCTTTCAAAAACCTAAAAGCTCTAGCACATGATTTAATCCCTGCTTCCCTCTGCGAAGGGCCTTTCTTTTACTTTTATGTTGAGTCAGTTTTCCTATTCTTTCTGTCTTCCACAAGCAAACACTAGTGTCAACTTTGTTACAACATGCGTTATATGCAATGTATTGGACTTGTTATACTACTTTGTGTTGACAATATCCATGAGATAAATATGTTGAAAGTTGAAGCAAATGCTGAAACTAAATTCTTCCTTTGTGTTGATTAAATACCTTTTATTAGAAACTATTGCTTTATGAGTTAACACTTATGCAAAACTGTTTGATGCTTGTCTCGAAAGTACTATTCATGAAAACGTTTAGCTTGTGTGATTCATTGTTTACTCATTATCTATTTGTAGCAAATTATAGACCATTGACTTGGATCACTTCATTCATTTACATGTGCCTTGCAATATTATATGATCAAGATTATGATAGTAGCATGTCACCTCAAAAATTATTTGTTTTTATCGTTTACCTACTCGAGGACGAGTAGGAACTAAGCTTGGGGATGCTGATACGTCTCAAACGTATCTATAATTTTTGATGTTCCATGCTTGTTTTATACCAATTGCTACATGTTTTGCATCTACTTTATATCACTTTTATACATTTTTTGGGACTAACCTATTAACAAGATGCCGAAGTGCCAGTTCCTGTTTTCTGCTGTTTTTGTATTCCAGAAAAGCTAGTCTGGAAATATTCTCGGAATTGGACGAAACTACACGGGGGTCCCTATTTTCCAGAACACATGACGGAGCAAGAGCAGGAGAGGAGCCACGGGGCCCCACACGCCAGGGCGCGGGCCCCCCTCTGCCGCGCCCTGGGTGGTGTGGGCCCCTCGGGGGTCTCCAGCCGCCGCCCTTTCGCCTACTTATTCCCCCCGACGCGAAAACCCTAAGTACCTGAGCAAATATCCACGAAAAGTTCCAGAGACGCCGCCGTCGTCAACCCTAGCTCGGGAGGGTTCAGAACCTCTTCCCGGCACCCTGCCGGAGAGGGGAATCGTCACCGGAGGCTTCTACATCGCCATGCCTGCCTCCGGAGTGATGCGTGAGTAGTTCATCCTTGGACTACGGGTCCATAGCAGTAGCTAGATGGTTGTCTCTCCACTTTGTGCCATCATGTTTAGATCTTGTGAGCTGCCCTACATGATCAAGATCATATTATTGTAATGCTACATGTTGTGTTTGCTGGGATCCGATGAATATTGAATATTATGTCAAGTTGATTATCAATCTATCTTATATGTTATTTAAGATCTTGCATGCTTTCCGTTACTCGTAGATGCTTTGGCCAAGTAGATGCTTGTAACTCCAAGAGAGAGTATTTATGCTAGATAGTGGGTTCATGTCTCCGTTTAACCTGGGACAGTGACAGAAAGTTCTAAGGTTGTGGATGTGCTGTTGCCACTAGGGATAACCTAACGATGCTATGTCCACGGCATATGTGTTTGTTTACATTACGCACTTTACTTAATGCAATTATCCGTTGCTTGCAACTTAATACCAACGGGGGACTCGGATGACAACCCGGCGGTGGATTATTAGTCATAGATGCTGTTGGATAACGTCTATGTATTATGTCGTAATGCCCAATTAAATATCATAGTAGTCAACATGTCATGTATATGCATTGTCATGCGCTCACTATTCGTCAATTGCCCAGCTGTAATTTGTTCACCCAACATGTTAGTTATCTTTTATGGAGAGACACCACTAGTGAACTGTGGACCCCGGTCCATTCTTTTACACTGATTAAACAACCACAAACTGCAAACTGTTCCTTTTTCATTCTCTGCAATTTAATACTCATTTTCCACACCATACGTTTAATCCTTTGTTTTCAGCAAGCCAGTGAGATTGACAACCTCACTGTTTCGTTGGGGCAAAGTAGTTTGATTGTGTTGTGTGCAGATTCCACGTCAACAGTCCAGACTCCCTCAACACACTATTTTTCTGGCGCCGTTGACAACCTTCTGAAGAGTTGCTGCTCCTACTGGTTCGATAACCTTGGTTTCTTTCTGAGGGAAAACTTGCTGCTGACTACATCATACCTTCCTCTTGGGGTCTCCCAACGAACGTGTGTTTCACGTCATCAAAGACCACGGGGAAATTTGGGGCTTCCAAAATTATAGTCACGGACATGTCAGCGGACGGTATGTTGTTATGCAGGTTCATCACCACCATTCTCTCCCGCACCTGGTACTTATATCCTGACAATATTTAGTTGTGGATACATTTCCCAACCCAAAAAAGTGCAGCTCTATCAAGTAAGAGTATCTCCACCGCCACTTTCAATATACGCTTTGACAACTGTGTAAGATGGACACTATTGGGGGCACCGGCACACATTGCCGGTCTATTGGGGACACTGTCCCAACGGCGCTGCTGCTATAATTTATTTAAAAATTAACTTAGGAAACAAATATAGTCATTTCATTCAAATGTAGAATAATTTATGAATTTTGAATGAAATTTAAAATAATCTAAACAAAACCCCAAGATCTAGTCCCAGTTGAATGCGACTAGTTGAGCTCGTCGTGATTCTTCGCTGGCTACGGATTCATCGACCTCAAGTCAACCACGAGGGTGAAGCCGAAGGGAGATTTTCCGTACCTTGCATGTTGCATCATCTTCATCTTCTTCCCCAGGGTTGTATTTAGTGCCTTCACATCCTATCTCACTAGGAGTGCGTCTCCGCCTCTGCATTTAGTTGTCTTATGCTCCCGCATTTGGCTCTTCAATACTCCCTCCATTTCTTAAAAATGAGGCCTTTAAGTTTATTTCAGTCGAACAATGTAAACTAGACAATGCTTATGGAAAAAGCTATCAACAACTAGCATATGCATATCATATGAAAATATATTGCATGGCGCATATCAAATGATATTGATTTAGTATTGTAGATTTTAGTTGTTTTATAATTTTAATTAAAGTTTTCATTGTTTTAGTTTGAAAAGAAATTATATGCATTATTTAAAAAAATCTGAGGTAGCTAATCCTCTATGTTTTTCTAGCTTCTACAAATTCAGTTTTTTGCCACTTCCTCACGATCTAGAAGTTTAATGTACTTGTTTGATGTTTAAAAGGTAGACCTTGAACACAAGTCCTGATGAATACTCGACTGCACCGTCCTCAGCTTCCGTTGATTTTTGAATTCTTGAACTGGGCAGACTTGGGCACATGGTTTCATAAACATGTATGTTGACCTTTTGCTTGCATAGCTGTTAATATTCGCGAGTCTTGCCATTGCGAGAAAACGATGTATTTTCATGTGAAATCGTCCAACTTGCACAAATAATACGAGTCCTCGCGTTACAGCTTCTCGAAATTTGGCCGGAATACGGACAGGTTGAGTGCTACATAAGGAAAACAAGTAAGCACTTGAGACCCATGTACCCTTAACTGCATTTTCCAATGACCGTTTCTGCATTCTTTTTTGTTGGAGACCTGTCCTCGTGAGGCAGTACTTTAACGACACTCTCACGGTACAGATCGGCCAATTTAATCACACCTGTCGTGCACGGATAGAATTAACCTTCCGTGCGTATTATCTCCTATTACCTACCGCTTAATCTAAGTAAATAAAACCACGTCTGACGCTTCAAAGGGCGTTCACAGTTTAAAAAAACTAAAGATACATATAGAAACATGTGTAATATTGTCGTCCCTGCGGAAACCGGGTCCCACGAGTCCACTAAATCACTAGTAGGAAAACGGTTATAGGTGGAACCACTATCTGTGGCGCACCATTTATGCCATGCGCCACAGAATATATTCAGTGGCGCACGGGTAGTGGTGCGCCACAGAATTCTGCCACTTTCTGTGGCGCATAACTAGACCATGCGCCACTGAATACAGGCTTTCTGTGGCGCATGCAAACCCATGCGCCACTGAAATATGGTAGGCCCCGTCACCAATGATTGAATTGCATCCTACGGTGCCTTTTCTGTGGCACATGGGACTAGATGCGTCACAAAAATCAACATTTCTGTGACGCATATGACCACGTGCGCCACAGAAATGTGGCTTTTTCTGTGGCGCATATGGCCACATGCGCTAGTGAAATTGGCTTTCTGTGCCGCATATGGGCAGATGCGCCACAGAACGTTTTGAAATCAGATCCCACACCCCTCACCCCGTGGATCGCCTTTTCAGCTTTGCAAAAAAAAAATGATAAAATCTTCAATAAATAAAATCTTTTGAGATATAGTTAGGTTTTAGTGTCTAGTTGGTATAAAAAAATTAAAATATGAATTTTGATTTTTTTTTAAAATAGAAAAAAATTTAGAACGGCCATAACTTTTGCATACGACGTCGAAAAAATGCGTTTAATATATAAAAAAACTAGAGAAAATTGGAGCTCGATTTCACCCGGATTTACCGGTGAACTTTTCTCAGATCTTCGAAATTTTAAAACGAAAAAAAGTTATTTCAAAAAGAAGATTTTTTTTCTACAAAATCAAAAAAATTGGGGAAGAAATTCTGTGGCGCATATCTACATATGCGCCACAGAATTATTGAGCGGGATTCGAATTTTGAATCCCGCCGGCGCCCCTTCTCACTCTCTTTTCTCCTTCTCTCCTCTCATTTACTCCTCTCCTCCACTTCTCCTCTCCCCTTCTCCTCCCTCCTCCTTCTCAACTCATAGTTACCCTTCTCCTCATCCTCCTCCTCCACCTCCACCTCCGGCGACCTCCACCTCCGGCGACCTCCTCCACCACCCCGGCGACCTCCTCCTCCCCCCACCACCTCCGGTGACCCCCTCCTCCTCCACCTCCGGCGACAACCTCCTCCTCCACCACCTCCGGCGACTCCTCCTCCTCCACCATCTCCGGCGACCCCCATCCTCCACCCACCCACCTCCGGCGACCCCCTCCTCCACCCACCTCTGGCCAAGCCACCTAGGGACATGGCCACGGGCACCACGGCCTCCGACGAGTTCTGACAAAATTCCGACAGCCGCTAGATCCAGATCTAGATCTGGCCGCCCTTTTTTAATTAAAAAAAAATTCTGTGGCGCATGTCTACGGGATGTGCCACTGAAATCTTTCTGTTGCGCATGGTGGTGGGTGCGCCACAGAATTGTGGTCTTTCTGTGGCGCATATGCCTGTGTGCCACATAATTGAAATTTAGTGGCGAGATATCTGTGACGCACCGCCCATGCGCCACAGAATACCAAAAGTGGTGCGCCACTAATAGCATTTTCCCTACTAGTGAATGTAGGCTATGATTCCATCCTAGAAGTCGAAGAGCAAGAAGAGCGTGGAAGTCCACTAACCATTCTTCTCTAGAAGAAATCCCAGGGTGAGCTTGGAGACCTACAAGATCTGCGTGCCACAAGCAGGCTAGAGGCACTGCAGCCTGCACGACCCGGTATCATCGTCTACTCCAAGGCCAAATCCATCAGGAACTCTTTTTGTTTTTTAGACGGAAGGCTCGAGGAGAGCCTAGATTTAAATTAATAAATCCATTAGGAACTTTTTCATCAGCGACATCTTCAAGAAGCTCAGCGGGGGAAAAAGCCTCACAGACGTTAATCACCATGAATGCGTTGCGGTGATGCATGAGGTGATGCTAAACTGCGAGGTCTATGTTTAAGGTCTGCTGTTACGGTAGGCGTGAAAAGCCAATCTCTCAGAGCTGCAGGAAATATACCATTCGTTATTTAAAAGCAAGTGGACAATGTTAGGTGGTGGAGCAGACTATTGGACAGGGACATCTATGGGATTCAGGGCATCTCCAGCCGTTCGGCCCCCCCAGGCCGAAAAACGGCGGCTTTTTGGCTTTGCGCCGGCGCTAACTTTGGCCTGGGAGGGTTGGGTTTTCCAGCCGTTCGGCCACCCAAGGCGAACACAAATCAACATAATTTAAAAGTTCATATTCCCGCCCCAAAATCAGCCCGAGTTCGGCGATCCAAAGATAGCGACAGTTTGGCGATCATACATATGGGCGATCATACAAAAGAAGCCAGGAACGGGCGCCACTGGCCGGCGACGTAGTGCCGTATTCGGCATGCTGATCGGTGCGGTGCTCGGCGCGATCGGTGCGGTGCTCGGCGGAGTAGGGGCGGAGCTCGGAGCGGCGATCGGTGCGGTGCTCGGCAGCGGCGTGGCCGAGCTCGTGTCGGCTGCAGCAGTGGCGGGACTCGGGTCGGTTGAACCGTCTGTGGTGTTCGGCGGAGGTGCCGTCGTCGGGTGGAGAGGATGGCCTCGCGATGCGCCATGAACCACTCCCGAACCTGGGGGTCCATCGCCGTAGGGTCGCCGCCCATGAGGAAGGCGAGGTCATTGTTTCTCTTCTTCGCCGCGGCGGTGGTCTTGAGCAGGTCAAGCTTGGTACCCTGGTTGGCCATGAGCGCCGTCCACCTCGCCTCCGTCTTCTCGTCTCTCTTGGCGGCCTTGGCAGCGACATCGGCGATGCACGTCTCGATCGACGCCTAGAGCTTGGCCGCCGCTGGTGCCCCATCCTTCGCCGCCTTGGCTTTCTTGTGACATTGGGGTTGAGGCGCACCGTGCGGAAAGGCGACAATGGGGTTGAATCCGCCGAGTGGGTCGCTGTCGGCGTACACGGGGACGTAGTGGGGGGACACGCTCCAGCGAGGCGACGGGGACGACGAGTAGCCCGACGGCGAGAACCCTGTCGGCGAGGCCACGTTGGACTGGCTGGCCCATCCGGCGAACTGAGGGGGAGGTGGGAGGCCGATCCTCACCTTGGGCGGTGGAATCGGCGCATCCACCTCCCTCACCTCCTCCTCCTCCTCTTCTCCTTCTTCACCTTCTTCCTCATCTTCTTGGGCGCCGGAATCGCCGCCACCTTCGGCCAGCTCCCTGGCGCGCTGCGCCTGTTCCTTTTCCGGCGGCTAGCTGTCTCGACCTTGCAGCGCGCCAATTCCGAGATCCACTCGGCGGTGGTCATGCCGTCTGGCTTCGTCCTCGGCTGCCTGGGCTTCCTCTTCTTCATGGCGACAGAGGTGGAGGAGGACGCGGCGACGGCGGCGGCGGAGGTGCGTGGACCGGTGAACTTCTTGGGCGGCATGGCGGCGAAATCTTGGGGGAATGGGGGAAAATGGTGGGAGCTGCGGGATGGGAGGGGATATGGCGGGAGAGTTGGCGCGCAAAGGGGAAAAGGGGAGGGGAAAACGCCTCATCTCGCCGACAAGGCTGGCCCACGTCGCCTTTGCCCCCCCAGGCCGAACCCGGCCAGTTGGGTTTGGCCTGGGAACGCCGGCGCTAAAAACGGCGCGAAACGGCAGAAATCGGCCTTCTGGGGGCGCGACTGGAAAGGTTTTGCTTCCGCCGGCGCTAAAAAAGCCGCCTGGGGGGGGGGGGGGTGGTGGGGGGGGGGGGGGGGGGGGGCGGCTGGAGATGCCTCACACACAGAACTTCCTCAAAATAGCAAGGTTTTTTGTGCGGCAGGTTTCGGAGACGAACATTCATGAAATATACCATTCGTTATTTAAAAGCAAGTCGACAATGTTAGGTGGTGGAGCAGACTATTGGACAGGGACATCTATGGGATTCACACAGCACTTCCTCAAAATAGCAAGGTTTTTTGTGCGGCAGGTTTCGGAGACGAACATTCATGTGATGCAGGCACAGTCGGTTATGAGCTTGTACAACTCATATGTCGCACAGCCCATATCTTTAGTCATCTGTTTCCGTGGTTAACGGTCGAGATTTATCGATGAATGTGTGGTACCCTCAACTCATTCAGTGGAAAATCTTGACCGTTCGGTTGCGGGAACGGACGGTAGGGATACGGGTTACGCACCATATAAGTTGTAGAAAATCCGTTTTCAGGCACAGTGCTCTACTCAAATTAAACTGCCAAGCTAGTGGTGGAGCAGGTTAGACTCAAAGCAATCACACACCTTTACCATGATTAGCGCACATGGTTTCGACTGTCGACCAACCATGTATGCATGCTATATATATGGTTAACATGTGTGTACTTACATTTCAATTCTCTACAATCTACATCGATCAATCATGTCTGTTGCTTGGTTGGAGCAGAGGAGTGTGGCCTATCTCGTCTCTTCTGCGGCGCTGGCCCTGATGCTCGCCGCGTCCTGGCAATGGCTCCCAGGACCGCCGAGCCCGCCCGCTCGCATGCGCTTGTTCATGCACGACGTGCTCACTGACCCGGCGCCAGGCGGTGAGGGTTGTGAACGGCTCGGGGCCGGTGGTTTTCGGCGGTGAGTCGCCGCTGCGGTTCGGGCAGGTGGTGATGATCGACGACGCGCTGACGGAAGGGGCGAGCCCTGCGTCGAGGCCCGTCGGGCGCGCGCAAGGGTTCTACGCGTTCGCGTCCATGCATGGCCCGGCGGTCCTCTTCTGCATGAACGTCGTGCTTACAGCAGGGCCGTACAACGGCAGCACCTTCACCGTCGTCGGCCGCGACAACATCGTCGACCCGCTGCGGGAGCTTTCGGTCGTCGGCGGCACGGGGAGGTTCAGGATGGCGACGGGCTACGTGCTCTGGACAACTTCGAGCTGGGAGGTGCATAACAACGCCGTCCTGGTGTTGGACGTGTTTCTCTACGTCCACGCCCATGCATGAACACCTACGCCGTCTATCTATGACGACTTGGACCGATTTGTCTCGGTCTTTAGCTGAAAGATGTTAAATGGATCGTCCAGGGCTCCAGCGAGCCGTGTAATTTGTTGAAAATATCTATTGGTCCTGCCGCTTATTTTAGCATGCAGAAGAAAAGGTTCCTAGCTAGCTAGGGTATATTCAAATCTGTGCCCTACAATAGAATATGCTTTTGGTTGAACCAAATGATGTCTCTAGCTAGTGTCAAAAGGTTATTCAATGATTTACGCGTGAACATGTACGTAGATGTTCTAGGTGTACATGTAAATCGAAACTGCTTTACGTACGACACTCAGTGTCCGATTTCTGTACGACGATGGGATCCGTCGGGCCTGCTTGATTTGTATGGACGAAGTGATATGTATTTGTGGCCTGTGCAAAAAAAAATACAAACTTGATGCTCTAAAATATCTATTTTAGGATGTCGATTTGGTTTTTCAATGTCTTTTCTTTGTAAAAAAAAATTAAGCATGCATTAGAAAGACACGAACATGTACATTGTAAAAAAAAGATTTTTCTGAATCTTCTAAGCGTCTGGTACCATATGCTCTTAAGAGCTAAAACCTCTACCATGTTCATATCGATTGGTATATTATGCTGCATGCAAAATAAAAAGAAATGCTAGGTGCACACAGGAAGAAGATAACTATCGTGTGTCCCTGAAAAAAAGATTATTGTCCTTTGTGCACACAAAATACGAATGAATTAATGTCATTCAACTAAACGTTGATTTATTAATTTTCTTATAGCTCAAAGTCTCAAACAGTCTATCTATCTGACTATCTGACACATAATCGGGTTACACGTGTGACTTTGTATCGACGAGAGACTATATACCTCTTTTGGTTTGACATAATTTTCCCCGATCTCATTACCAAGTGGTAGTGCACTACCTCATGTTACCTTGCAGCCTTACAAACAAGTTAGTCGTTGTTGCTAGATAATCTGATAAGTACTCACCAGTCACCAGCGGGCTAGGGTAACAAATAGCCACCACTTTGCTAGGGTTTAATAGAAGCACCGGTTCTTCGTAAACTCGTAACAGATAGCACTGGTCTACTTGACACCCTCGTCTAACCACAAAACTAAATGGTGTAGCCCATTGTCAGGCTGACGTAGAAACTCAGAGATGGTCTAAGACAAACAAACAGTCATTAACCCTAATAACAAAAAACCACCACACTTGGGATTAGGGTAACAAGAACCACCATTTTACGAAGAACCGGTGTTTTTTAACCCTAACGTGGTGACTTTTTGTTTCCATAACGCCAGATGTGATTTTTTTTTTCGTGTACAAGATTTTCTAGTGAGTATATCTCCACCAAGAACTAACGATAACCATCATGGTAACTAGTTTGACCAAAGATATTGTGAATACATTATCACCATGATAAGTATGCCACTTTTATAGTAACATACATCGCTAAATTAAATTACCACATTTTGGATAACATTAACACCATTTGACCACTATATATACCACGCACCCGACATTATGAACCACTATGACTACATCATTCAGCAACCTTTAATAACCAAACAGTATGCCCAATACGTCAGCCCTAGGAAAATTAGTGACGCTAGATAGTGCACCATGGGTACGTACGTGTGTGACGTACTTGTGCTTGCATCATCTCAGTTTGTCTTATTGGGTGTCTTGTTGAGAAAGACTTGGCCAGACTGATTAGTCAAGCCCCAGGTCCAGGATTCAAGTATTCCATTGTTAGTTGGATTAGTTGTACGAGTGATGCAACTTAATTAGACTACCTTTTCATTTAAAACGAACAGTTATATTTCTTTTCAAGACCCAAGCGAGCGGAGAGATTCCGCGGTTACCACCCCACCTAATTTTAGCTCAATTAACGTGGACAAAGCCAATAGCTAGGCAAGGACGAAAAGGTGTACTACTATGTTTGGGGACAAAATGCTTGGTTACAACGCCAAGGAGAAAACTTCATGTTACTTTCTACATCAGTTATCATTGGTTATTAATTAAGTGGCGGAGGATGAAAAAATCATAGGTAGGGCAAATTCTAAAAAAAATGATACATGACTCGTAATCACTTGGTACAATAGAAATATTTTTATTTGAAAGAGGAATGCCAGCTCAATGAGACGATAAACCACAATAAACATATGGTATGCCTTTCAAATATCAAAACAATCTCGAAGATATTCAATCTATGCGTATGAATAATGACCGAGATAATGCAATCAAAATTTAGCCAATAAAAATATACAAATCCAAATTAGAAACATAAAACGTAATCTATGACATACCTATAGTTGGTTCGTCCATCCATAAAGTTGGTCAAAATACACTCAAACCCCCTACTCAAATACCACGCTTAGAACATTGTTTAGAGTCGGGTTTTGTTAGATTTATAATTAGCTATTGCAGAGATAAAGAGTTGGCTTCCTACTAAACTAGATCTACTCATTATTTTGCAGAATCAGTTTTGCACAATGTTCACTAGAACAAGTATTAGTTTCTCATACGTTTATTTTTTGTCAGACGGATAAAGGCCACTGAAACGGTTATGAGCTTCTCCAACACATAAGGAGCACAACCCATATCTCGACCATCCATTTTTGCGATTGAACGGTTCAGATTTGCCGTTGAATGCGTTAAACATTCAACACATTCAACATCAAAACTCGGCGCGCCGTTCAATCACGGAAACGGACGCCCCGAGATACGAGTTGTGCGCCATATGAGTTGGAGAAAATCCGTTTTCCCACTTAAACTGTTAAGATAAAACATGTGCATTTGAATATATTTTTGTCGAGTCTGCCCTACCTTGGCCTAAGGGGAGATGCGCCGAGGTTATATGCAAATTATTCTTTATATAAATTTATTTGTTGAAGATGCTTAGTACTACAACTCTAAGCACAAACTTCATGTTACATTCGAAACAAACTCAAGTTAACTTGTCCTAAAAGGTATTTGAGCTGCCTTGGCGAGGCCATTTAGGGCTTATTTATTTGGATTTATTTGGCTTTCCACTAAAATAAGCCAGCAATATAAAGCAAAGGGGTTGGCTTTACGTCGGGCTTTTCCAAAGCCACCACTTGAAATGCACTATGGGAGAAAGCACGATTTAAGGTGCTTCGGTTGGTTTCCCGCAACTTCTTCACTTGAAACTGAATCCTTATTCAAACAGTTACACAATCTACAACCAAACAACCGTGGGCAAAGAGTAAAACTCAGAGCAACATCTTTTTCTACACAACAGCAAAGCCAGCTGTAGCCAGCCAGCCCTCGCACCAGACAACTACGGCGTAGTAGTCACTATCGATCTGCCTTGTCATCACTACTCCCCCAATTATTTAAGAGGAGCAGATGTCGACGTCTACTACGGAGGCGGAGGCGGTCACGTTCGGCGTGGCGGCGGACTACGGCGGTCCAAAGGAGGTGATCGTGGGGCAACCGCCGAGGTGATCACCGCGGTGACCCCTTGCGACGGCGATCAACGCGAGGGTTTCAAGCAGGACAGTGAGATCGTGCGCAAAGCGGCGGACGCGCCGGCGGGCGGCGGCCGTTTCTGGGTTCTCGGAGACAGTGAAGATGAAGACGAGGGAGTTGAGGAGGACACTAGCATGGGCAGATACTTGCTGGAGTGCGCGACGCCGGTGTCTTCCTCCGATGTTTCGCTGCCGTCGGCGGTGTCATCTCGGGCGCAGCGGAGGCTTCACAAACGATGGGAACAGAGGTTAGCCGCTATTACGTTTCCATTTCTCTCTTTGCATGCAGGGAACATCAGCTCTACGCCTCGACGAACTCGGTTCCGAGTGCCTAAGATCCCAGTGATGGAGCCTTCGGTGTTTACGGAGGACGAGGACGGCGGAGATTGGATGATGGTGACTCGCCGGAGACCCACACCGCCGGTAAGACGTGTTTTTTTTTGAAGCGAGAGACCGTAAGGGAAAACCCCTACGGTAATAAGACGTGTTTTCCACGGATCTCGGATCCGAAGTTTCAAACACAGGTCGATCGCGGGCATCGGTCTGGATCGGATCAGAAAATTCAAAAATCGGGCCTTGGAGGGTATCGGCCCTGTTCAACCCGGCTTTCATGCAAGCCCACTTCGTGAGGGCCCATGCACTCAGCCCTCGTCGACTCGGAGTTTGATTAGGGCTGGGACTGGGCTACGACGCCTACTAGGGTACACTTGGTCCCGCTTCGCCGCCGCCGCGTGCAACCAGAACGAAGCCATGGCGGCGCGAGGTGATGGACGGGGTGGTGTTGAGAGAGGAAGAGGAGGTGGAGCCCCAGGTCGGGGACCTTTCAATGGTGGCCAGAACTCCCAATTCGAGGTGGGAGGGCCGAGCGGCTATGGCGGCAATCAAGATGGTGGTGGTGCGGGCTACCGTGGCGCCTTCGTTGGCTTCCATGCCAGGGGTGACGCGGTGCCTATCGGGGTGATGCTGCCTTCCGGGACGCCGCGGTGGTGACTACGGGTATGGTGGCGGACAAGGGTATGGTGGAGGACAGGGCTATGGCGGTGGCCAAGGTTATGGTGGTCAAGGCTACGGTGGCGGCCGGGGAAACGGTGGCGGTCAAGGAGGCTATGGTGGTGGACACGGCAATGGCCGCGGTGTGCGCGAGCGTTTCGACAACGGCCCGGCCTTCGCCGCGCGTAGAGGAGCCAATGGTGGTCATGTTGCAGTGGGGGCGGGAGGCGTGCTGCCGGCGGCACAACCCGCGCCCCAGCCGCAGCAGGCGGCTCCGGTGGTTGCTCTTGTGGCTGCGGCTCCGGTGGTTGCTCCGGTGGCTGCTCCAGCGCCGGTGCCAGTGATTGCGCCCGTGCCTGTCCCAGCGCCTGCTGCTCCTCTCGCAGCGCTACTGACTGTGGAGCAGGGCCAGCTGCATGCGGGTGTTGCAGCAGGGCTGGGGGTTTCGGCCGAGCAACTGGCGGCGGCCCTAGCTATCGTCACGAAGAAGGGAAAGAAGTGCTTCCGTTGCGGGCTGACTGGACATCTTCTCGTCGATTGCCCATCGGCTGTCTGCGACATTTGTGAAGCGCCGAAGCATGTGGGGGTAGAATGCCCTCTCTTGTCCGCACCAAAACCTCAAGTGAGAATATATGGGTATGCACATGAAGAGCTACTGTTTTTCTTGACGCCGTTAACAGAGACTTATAAGCCGAAGTTGGAGAACGTTTGGCTTGCATCCGTCAAGGTATCGGGGGCGGGGGGGGGGGGGGGGGGGGGGGGGAATTGAGCATCCTAGTATCATATCACAGTTGCATAGACTTGTTCCGTCAGACTAATTTGCTTGGGAGGTGGAGCAAGTATGCCAAAATATGTTCAAAGTCCAGTTCCCGCACAGAAAGGATCTGGAGAGGCTGCGGGTGTTCGGTGCGTGTAAGGTGCCCAATACACCGTGTGAGCTAACTTTTGATAGCTGGGCACATGCTCCACAGCCCATGGAGACGTTGCCCAAAATCTGGGTGCGGGTTAAGGGGATCCCAAAGATTTACAGAGGTGATTTGTTGGCACTTTGGACTGTTGGTGACATGTTTGGTATGACTCTGAAAATTGATATGGTCTATACTCGGAAGCATGGTGTTCTTAGAATCTTGATTGGTTGTCTCAATTGGTCAAAAATACCGAGGCATTTCCATATGTACATCAAAGATGGCTTTTATAATCTTACGTTTATCGTTGATGGGGAGGATAACGGAGATATAAATGACATGGACTTGGATGACCCAAAGAATGACGATGATGGTTTTGATGATGATGAGGATTTGGGGGATGATTTCCAAGATGCTCTAGCTAAAGAAAAGCCTCCAAAGAGCGACACACCGGCTGATACGCAAGGTTCTGTGTCGGAACCTCCTCTACCACAGGCGCAAGAGGGGGGTACGAGCAACCAGAACTCGACTGCGGATAATGGAGTAACGGGGGTGGTCTTCTCACCTTCGGTCCACAACTCTATCAAGGAGGCCAAAGAAGAAATCGCGTTTCTGAGGATGAAGGAGAGCTATGAAAAGTTCTCTAATCTGGCATGCAAGGAGCCAGACAGCCAGCTCGCACAGCCTAGTGATGACGTGAAACACACGTTCGTTGGGAGACCCCAAGAGGAAGGTATGATGTAGTCAGCAGCAAGTTTTCCCTCAGAAAGAAACCAAGGTTATCGAACCAGTAGGAGCAGCAACTCTTCAGAAGGTTGTCAACGGCGCCAGAAAAATAGCTGTCGAGGGAGTCTGGACTGTTGACGTGGAATCTGCACACAACACAATCAAACTACTTTGCCCCAACGAAACAGTGAGGTTGTCAATCTCACTGGCTTGCTGAAAACAAAGGATTAAACGTATGGTGTGGAAAATGAGTATTAAATTGCAGAGAATGAAAAAGGAACAGTTTGCAGTTTGTGGTTGTTTAATCAGTGTAAAAGAATGGACCGGGGTCCACAGTTCACTAGTGGTGTCTCTCCATAAAAGATAACTAACATGTTGGGTGAACAAATTACAGCTGGGCAATTGACGAATAGTGAGCGCATGACAATGCATATACATGACATGTTGACTACTATGATATTTAATTGGGCATTACGACATAATACATAGACCGTTATCCAACAGCATCTATGACTAATAATCCACCGCCGGGTTGTCATCCGAGTCCCCCGTTGGTATTAAGTTGCAAGCAACGGATAATTGCATTAAGTAAAGTGCGTAATGTAAACAAACACATATGCCCGTGGACATAGCATCGTTAGGTTATCCCTAGTGGCAACAGCACATCCACAACCTTAGAACTTTCTGTCACTGTCCCAGGTTAAACGGAGACATGAACCCACTATCTAGCATAAATACTCTCTCTTGGAGTTACAAGCATCTACTTGGCCAAAGCATCTACGAGTAACGGAAAGCATGCAAGATCTTAAATAACATATAAGATAGATTGATAATCAACTTGACATAATATTCAATATTCATCGGATCCCAGCAAACACAACATGTAGCATTACAATAATATGATCTTGATCATGTAGGGCAGCTCACAAGATCTAAACATGATGGCACAAAGTGGAGAGACAACCATCTAGCTACTGCTATGGACCCGTAGTCCAAGGATGAACTACTCACGCATCACTCCGGAGGCAGGCATGGCGATGTAGAAGCCTCCGGTGACGATTCCCCTCTCCGGCAGGGTGCCGGGAAGAGGTTCTGAACCCTCCCGAGCTAGGGTTGACGACGGCGGCGTCTCTGGATCTTTTCGTGGATATTTGCTCAGGTACTTAGGGTTTTCGCGTCGGGGGGAATAAGTAGGCGAAAGGGCGGCGGCTGCGGACCCCCGAGGGGCCCACACCACCCCAGGGCGCGGCAGAGGGGGGCCCGCGCCCTGGTGCGTGTGGCCTCCTGGTGGCCCTCCTCTGCTGCCTTCGCTCCGTCAGGCGTGTTCTGGAAAAATAGGCACCCCCGTGTAGTTTCGTCCAATTCCGAGAATATTTCCAGACTAGCTTTTCTGGAATACAAAAACAGCAGAAAACAGGAACTGGCACTTCGGCATCTTGTTAATAGGTTAGTCCCAAAAAATGTATAAAAGTGATATAAAGTAGATGCAAAACATGTAGCAATTGGTATAAAACAAGCATGGAACATCAAAAATTATAGATACGTTTGAGACGTATCAGCATCCCCAAGCTTAGTTCCTACTCGTCCTCGAGTAGGTAAACGATAAAAACAAAATAATTTTTGAGGTGACATGCTACTATCATAATCTTGATCATATAATATTGCAAGGCACATGTAAATGAATGAAGTGATCCAAGTCAATGGTCTATAATTTGCTACCAAATAGATAATGAGTAAACAATGAATCACACAAGCTAAACGTTTTCATGAATAGTACTTTCGAGACAAGCATCAAACAGTTTTGCATAAGTGTTAACTCATAAAGCAATAGTTTCTAATAAAAGGTATTTAATCAACACAAAGGAAGAATTTAGTTTCAGCATTTGCTTCAACTTTCAACATATTTATCTCATGGATATTGTCAACACAAAGTAGTATAACAAGTCCAATACATTGCATATAACGCATGTTGTAACAAAGTTGACACTAGTGTTTGCTTGTGGAAGACAGAAAGAATAGGAAAACTGACTCAACATAAAAGTAAAAGAAAGGCCCTTCGCAGAGGGAAGCAGGGATTAAATCATGTGCTAGAGCTTTTAGGTTTTTGAAAGCATATAGAGATTGCATAAAATATTTGATACTCCTCCCAACCTTGCTAACACAAGCCATGGCTAACCGAATCCTCGGGTGCCTTCCATCAATCACATACCATGGAGGAGTATCTATTTTTGAGAGGTGTTTGTTAATTGTCAACGAATGGTAGCGGGTGAGAACAGTATTCTACCTGTCGAACGGACTTTTAAGAGCGGCTCCCATGAAGGACGTTATTTCTACCAGCAAGGCAGATCATCCCTCTTTCTCTTTGGTTTACACACATTCAGGTATTTCACTGTTTGTCATTGCTTACTGATGAATCAGGGCAAAAGTGTGAAGAGAATTAATTGGTTAAAGTTGTAATTAATTGGGACTGGGCACCCCGTTGCCAGCTCTTTTTGCAAGTTATTGGATAAGCGGATGTATATGCCACTAGTCCAGGTGTAAAAGTCCACTCGACAAATAGAATAAAGAATAACCACACTAATTCCTCATGAGCTAGTAAACATTGACACAAAAAGGGAATAATAACATTTTGAATAATTTAAAGGTAGCACATGAAAAATTTACTTGGAGTGGCAAGGAAATACCACATATAGGTAGTTATGGTGGACACAAATGGCATGGATTTTGGCTCAAGGATTTGGATGCACGAGAAGCATTCCCTCTCAGTACAGAGTTTAGGCTAGCAAGGTTATGTAAGCAAACAAGAATATCAACCCGTACACCAAGTTTTATATGACAAACATATTGCAAACGTTATAAGACTTCATACCGTCTTCCTTGTTAACCAAACCCTGTTATTAGAAAATATCTAGACCTTAGAGGTACCACCGATGCAAACCAAATTTTCAACAAGCTTTACGGTAGTTCTTCACTAATAGGCTTAACTCATGTGATGCACAATTTAATCATGATCTACTTGTTAACTCAAAACAATTGACAAGCATCAAGTTATCCATTTTAGTGATCTACAAGATTAAGCAAGTTTTTCCTTATACCAATTACCACATGCAACATTTTCTGAACCAACCAAACACCAATCAATTTATTTCATCAACTCTCCAAACAAATATAAGTGAAGCAAGAGAGTACTTTCTACAAAAGAAAGCTAATAGCTCTGACAAGAGATACATGAAAACAAGAGCTAAAAGCTGAACAGCGCTAGATATGAATACTCAACAAATATAAGTGAAGAATAGGAGTATTCTCATGAAAAAGCGGAGCGTGTCTCTCTCCCAATCAAGAATGCTAGGGTCCAGTCAAGCTTTATTGAAAATAAAAGTGCAATACTGAAAATAAAAGCACACAGACGCTCCAAGAAAAGCACATATGATGTGAAAGAATTAAAATATAGTTTCACTAGAGATGACCTGATAATTTTGACGATGAAGAAGGGGATGCCTTGGGCATCCCCAAGCTTAGACGCTTGAGTCTTCTTGAAATATGCTGGGGAGATCCATGGGAGCCTCCCCAAGCTTAAGCTCTTCACTCTTCTTGATCCTATTATATCATCCTTCTCTCTTGACCCTTGAAAACTTCCGTCACACCAAACTCAAAGTAGATCTCATTAGAGGGTTAGTGCATAATCAAAAATTCACATGTTCTATAAAGACGCAATATGATTTGTTACTTTAAACATTAGCTACAGCCACTGATGTTATGTGAAGCTCTTCCACCCAAAAAAGAATTTCACTCAACACTAGTAAAAGAGAGAATGCAAAATAAAAAGGCATAATCTGTCTAAAACAGAACAGTCCGCAAAGACGAATTTTTTCGAGGCACTTACGACGCTCAGATCGAAAACTCTGAACTAATGAAAGTTTCAGACATTCATAAAGATTACGCACAAAAATTTCAGATTTAATTAACAATCTGGTGATTTTAGGAATTTCGTACAGTGAACAGCAAAAATCTGTTTCTGCGCAGCAATCAAAATTAAGCATCATCTTATCATTAGAGGCTACTCTTGGCACAACAATGCGAGAAAATAAAGATACAAAGGAGTTGCTACAGAAGTAAACAACTCCTTGACTAATACTGAAAATAAAAGATAATGGGTTGCCTCCCAAAAGCGCTTTCTTTAATGCCTTTTAGCTAGGCATAGTGATTTTTATGATGATCACATAAAAGAGAGATCAAGGAGCATATATAAAACATGTTTAAATCTAACACTCTTCCTATGCATAGGAGCCTTGTAAGAAAACAAGTAAATGAAGCACAAAGTGACTAGCATAGGAAGACAAAACAAGTGCAACTTTAAAATTTTCAACATAAAGAGAGGAGACTTAATATTATTGTGATATATGAAACCGTGTCTCCCTCTCACATAATAACCAGTAGGTTTTAAAGAAACCATCATATAAAAGCAACACAAGAGAAAGCTCAAAACTTTCATGACAAAGAGAGGAAATTTAATAACATGAAGATTTCTATAACCATATTTTCCTCTCTCAAAATAATTTTCAGTAGCATCATGAATAGACTCAACAATATAGATATCACATAAAACATTCTTATCATGATCTATAAACGCATAATTTTTATTAAGCTCAGAAATAGTGGGGTTATCAAACCCACTTTTGACAATAATAGTATAATTAATATCATTAGGCAATATAGGACCATCATCAAGAGCATTATCATATATAATATTAGGGAGCACATTTTTCCTTTCTGCAATTTCCTCTTTTACTGAGTCAAGGAGGTTGTTTACTTCAAATTTATCAAAAGGAGATATTTCAATAGAATCATGACATTCAAAAGTATAGCATTCTTCCTCCTCCAAGCTTGGGGAACTAAAAATATCATTTTTATCAAAACCAACTTCCCCAAGCTTAGAGCTTTCCATGGCATTAGCAATAATGGTGTTCAAAGAATGTATGCTAATAACATTGCTACTATCATGATTGTTATGCAAATAAAGTTCCATAGGCTTTTTAATCTTCTCTTCGAACACTTCATGTCCCAACTCAAGATAAATTTCATAAAGCTCTCTCATGTTGTTTTCAGCCATAGGACTAGTTTCAAGGAAAGTAACCATTGATATCAAGTAAAGAGCTAGACATAATAACTAACAGAAAACAAAACTGAAAACTAAATGCAAGTAACTAATTTTTTTGTGTTTTTGATAATTGAAAGCAAACAAGATAAAATAAAATAAACTAAGCAAGACAAAAACAAAGTAAAGAGATTGGAAGCGTGAAACTCCCCTTGCAGAAGACTGCTGTCTCCCCGGCAACGGCGCCAGAAAAATAGCTTGATGACGTGAAACACACGTTCGTTGGGAGACCCCAAGAGGAAGGTATGATGTAGTCAGCAGCAAGTTTTCCCTCAGAAAGAAACCAAGGTTATCGAACCAGTAGGAGCAGCAACTCTTCAGAAGGTTGTCAACGGCGCCAGAAAAATAGCTGTCGAGGGAGTCTGGACTGTTGACGTGGAATCTGCACACAACACAATCAAACTACTTTGCCCCAACGAAACAGTGAGGTTGTCAATCTCACTGGCTTGCTGAAAACAAAGGATTAAACGTATGTGGAAAATGAGTATTAAATTGCAGAGAATGAAAAAGGAACAGTTTGCAGTTTGTGGTTGTTTAATCAGTGTAAAAGAATGGACCGGGGTCCACAGTTCACTAGTGGTGTCTCTCCATAAAAGATAACTAACATGTTGGGTGAACAAATTACAGCTGGGCAATTGACGAATAGTGAGCGCATGACAATGCATATACATGACATGTTGACTACTATGATATTTAATTGGGCATTACGACATAATACATAGACCGTTATCCAACAGCATCTATGACTAATAATCCACCGCCGGGTTGTCATCCGAGTCCCCGTTGGTATTAAGTTGCAAGCAACGGATAATTGCATTAAGTAAAGTGCGTAATGTAAACAAACACATATGCCCGTGGACATAGCATCGTTAGGTTATCCCTAGTGGCAACAGCACATCCACAACCTTAGAACTTTCTGTCACTGTCCCAGGTTAAACGGAGACATGAACCCACTATCTAGCATAAATACTCTCTCTTGGAGTTACAAGCATCTACTTGGCCAAAGCATCTACGAGTAACGGAAAGCATGCAAGATCTTAAATAACATATAAGATAGATTGATAATCAACTTGACATAATATTCAATATTCATCGGATCCCAGCAAACACAACATGTAGCATTACAATAATATGATCTTGATCATGTAGGGCAGCTCACAAGATCTAAACATGATGGCACAAAGTGGAGAGACAACCATCTAGCTACTGCTATGGACCCGTAGTCCAAGGATGAACTACTCACGCATCACTCCGGAGGCAGGCATGGCGATGTAGAAGCCTCCGGTGACGATTCCCCTCTCCGGCAGGGTGCCGGGAAGAGGTTCTGAACCCTCCGAGCTAGGGTTGACGACGGCGGCGTCTCTGGATCTTTTCGTGGATATTTGCTCAGGTACTTAGGGTTTTCGCGTCGGGGGGAATAAGTAGGCGAAAGGGCGGCGGCTGCGGACCCCCGAGGGGCCCACACCACCCCAGGGCGCGGCAGAAGGGGGCCCGCGCCCTGGGTGTGTGGCCTCCTGGTGGCCCTCCTCTGCTGCTCCTTCGCTCCGTCAGGCGTGTTTTGGAAAAATAGGCACCCCGTGTAGTTTCGTCCAATTCCGAGAATATTTCCAGACTAGCTTTTCTGGAATACAAAAACAGCAGAAAACAGGAACTGACACTTCGGCATCTTGTTAATAGGTTAGTCCCAAAAAATGTATAAATGTGATATAAAGTAGATGCAAAACATGTAGCAATTGGTATAAAACAGCATGGAGCATCAAAAATTATAGATACGTTTGAGACGTATCACCTAGCGACGTCGAGTCGCCGCTTTGTTCAGCCGGGAATCGGCAGTGTCTACTTTGGAGGAGGATACAACTTCGGTACCAGGGGACCGGTCGACGGCCTCTCCTGGTGCATGGTCGCCTGCCTCTGTCCAGGCGGTGGAGACCGGCTGCGGCCCATCTGCTGCTCCCGTCGAGGTGAGTGGCCAGAGTCTGCAGCTGGCCCACGCGGAAGCTGATCACATGCAGCGTGGGACATCGACCGGAAAGGAGAGGGCATCGGCCCTCCACGATGCGAGTCCGACAGCAACGACGACGCCTCTAGCCGCGGCTGCTTGCTCTCCGGGTACCCCATGTGGGGGTATGGGATCGAGCAAGCACAGCGGCGATGATCAACATGTGATTCTACGCCAGGAGACGGCGGTGCCTCGTCCGATCCACCATACGGGTGGTCTTGACGGCGGGGCAATGAAGCGCAAGGTGGTGGAGTTCGGGGGAATTCAAGACAACGCGGATCTTGGGGTGTGCTCGAGTGATCGCATTCGAGCGCAGGCAAACGCGGATGCCACTCAGCTGGAGAGGGCGACCGCATGGGCGCAACGTCGAGACCTCACACAAGGTACAATTTTAAATCCCCTTTTTTCAATCCTGTCTTTTTCGGATGATCAAATAGCTGATAGAGCCGCTAAGTTAGGGGTGTCATTGGGTAATTCTCAGCTAGAAAAGATAAATTCGGCTAAGTTAAGAAAAGATCCTGAGTTAAATAGAACAATTCATTTGTTACAAAAGAATGTGGTTTCAGAGGATATAGATGACCCACGGAGTTTGATTTTAAATAGAGCTGCAAGTTTATCGGAAGATTTGGAGGAGGATGAAATAATTAGGGTCTTGGAGGATCAATCGGATCCTATAGCCCGTATTGTTAAAACTAAAAAAAGCAGACCGAGAAAGGATTATTCAACGTCAACGAGACGTCGGAGTGTTAGAATTAAAAAAAAGTAAAAATTAGTAGTTTAAAAGGTATTTTCTGGAATAGCAAGGGTTTTCGTGACCCGGGAAAACATCTGTTTGTTCAAGAAACGATTAGAGAAAAACGTTTGGATTTCCTCGCCTTATCGGAGACGGGGAGATCAAACTTTTCGACGTCCTTTTTGAATCATCTAGCCGTCGGGTTAGATTTTTCTTGGTTCTGTTTACCGCTTCAGGGGAGATCTGGGGGATGTTAATCGGTATTAACATGGCTACCATCCAAGTAACAAACGTAGAGGTACGTGACTTTTGTGTCAAACTCTACGTTAAATCAAAATTCGATGGTTTTGAGTGGGTACTAGTTTCGTTTTATGGTGCCGCTAAGGACGACAAGAAGAATATGTTTCTCGCTGAGTTTGTTCGGATGTGTGAAAATGAACCTTTGCCATTGATGGCTGGGGGAGATTTCAAAATCATTAGGAACCCAACGGAGAAAAACATTAGCAATTTTAATCCAAGATGACCTTTCATGTTTAATGCCATTATCCAGGGTATTGGTTTGAAGGAGATTGAGATGTCCGGGCGCCAATATAGCTAGGCTAATAGAAGAGAAAATCCAACTTTCGAAAAGCTGGATCGTATTCTAGCTACTATGGAATGGGAACGGAAATTCCCATTAACCACGGTGCAGGCACTTACTCGTACAGGGTCGGATCATACTCCGTTATTTTTGGATTCCGGAGTACATGCGCACCTTGGTAATAAAGCTCGTTTTTCGTTCGAACTTTCTTGGTTTAGAACAGAAGGTTTTTTTTTGATATGGTGGCAGCCGAATGGGCTAGTTTCACCAAAGGGAATACACCAATAGAGATTTGGCAAAATAAAATAAGACACCTTCGACGGTTCTTGAAAGGGTGGGCGAAAAATATGAGTGGGCGTTATAAAATCGAAAAAGAAAGGTTACTAAAAATCATTGACGAGTTAGATATCAAGGCGGAAACCTCCCCCCTCTCGAAGGTGGAGAGGAGAATGCTTAGAGAGGCAAATGATCGAATTTGTAATCTCAAAAGAGATGAAGAGACAAAATGGGCTCAACGAGCAAAGATTAAACATGTGCAAGAGGGTGGAAATAATACGAAATATTTTCATCTCATTGCTAATGGCAAACACAGAAAAAAGAAAAATTTCCAATTAGAGCAAGACGAAGGAACCATTGTAGGTGATGAGGAACTAAAGGTCTATATTACAGAGTAATATAAGAAACTACTTGGGGCATCGGCACCAAGTAGTGTTTAGCTAGAAGAAAATATTACTAATGATATACCGCATCTTTCCGTCGAGGAAAATGAAATTCTCACGGCTAACTTCACGGAGAATGAGGTCTTTGAGGCGATTTCCCAAATGGAGACGAACAAGGCGCCGGGCCCTGATGGTTTCCCTGCGGAATTTACAAAACTTTCTGGCCTGTGATAAAGGATGATCTTATGGCCATGTTTGTTCAGTTTCAAGAGGGGAATTTGCCCCTGTATAAACTGAATTTCGGTGTCATTACGTTACTACCAAAGAAAGAAAATGCGGTACAAATTCAACAATATAGACCAATTAGCCTTCTAAATGTCAGTTTTAAAATATTTACAAAGGTGGGTACTAATCGCATTACTGGGATAGCCCATAAGGTTATTAGGCCTACACAGTCCGCTTTTATGCCGGGCCGACACATTCTTGAGGGGGTAGTGGTACTCCATGAAACCATTCATGAGCTTCAGCGGAAGAAAATGGATGGGGTTCTCTTTAAAATCGACTTCGAGAAGGCATACGATAAAGTTAAATGGCCGTTCCTACAACAAGCCTTGTGTATGAAGGGTTTTGCACAAAAATGGTTTGACTGGATTATGCAGTTTGTCAGGGGAGGAATTGTCGGGATACGGGTGAATGATGACATCGGTCATTATTTCCAAACAAAGAAAGGGCTGAGGCAGGGAGATCCATTGTCTCCGATGCTCATTAATATTGTTGCAGACATGTTGGCCGTCCTTATTGCAAGGGCAAAGGAGGATGGTCAAGTGGGAGGTCTTGTTCCTCATTTAGTTGAGGGGCGTCTCCATTCTGCAGTATGCGGATGACACTATCCTGTTTATGGAGCATGATTTAACTAAAGCGGTTAATATGAAGCTCATCCTTTGTATTTTTGAGCAACTATCCGGCCTAAAGATTAACTTTCACAAAAGTGAGATATTTTGTTTTGGCAAGGCGAAGGAGGTAGAGGAACAATACAAGCATATTTTCGGATGCGAGTCTGGTTCCTTACCTTTCAAATACCTTGGGGTGCCGATTCACTATAGGAGACTAAGAAATTCAGAATGGTATCCTGTAGAATGTCGTTTTGAAGGCAAGCTAGGATGCTGGAAGGGCAAGTTGCTCTCATATGGGGATCGTCTTGTCCTGATAAATTATGTTCTCACTAGTTTACCGATGTTTATGTTGTCTTTTTTGGAGATACCCAAAGGGGTACGTAAAAGACTTGATTTCTATCGATCACGTTTCTTTTGGCAATGCGAAGAAAACAAGAAAAAATATCGGTTAACTAAATGGAATATCCTATGTCGACCCAAAGATCAAGGGGGGCTCGGCATTGAGGTTTTATACATCAAGAACAAGTGTCTACTTAGCAAATGGCTTTTTAAGCTCTTAAATGAAGATGGGGTCCGGAAAGAATTGTTACGAAACAAATACTTGTCGAATAAGACGTTGGCGCAAGTGGAGGCTTGCCCAACAGACTCACCCTTTTGGAAAGGTCTCATGCGAATTAAAGAGGAGTTCTTTAGTCGAGGCGTTGTCAAAGTTAACAATGGTAAGAATACCAGATTTCGGGAGGACACTTGGCTAGGGGATACACCATTACATCAACAATATCCAACTCTATACAACATTGTTCAGCAAAAGAATGTGCTGGTCCATGATGTGTTTAGGGGGGCGCCACCTATAAACATCTCTTTTAGGAGGGATCTCATTGGAGATAGGTGGGAAGCTTGGGCTCACTTATGTCTGAGATTAATGGATATTAACTTGACTGACAATCCAGATACCTTTGTGTGGAAACTTACCACTAATGGGGTATTTATGGTGAAATCGATGTATGAGGATCTGATGAATGGCCATACTCCTTTTTTGCGTAAGTACTTGTGGAAGTTAAAGATTCCTTTGAAAATCAAGATTTTTATGTGGTTTCTAAATAGAAAAGTCTTGCTCACTAAAGATAATTTAGTCAAAAGAAATTGGCATGGGCGTACAAAATGTTCGTTTTGTGGATGTGAGGAGTCTGTTGATCATTTGTTCATTACATGTCCTTTTGCTAGACTAATATGGCGGGTGGTTTTCTGTACCTACAATATACCTCCTCCTTCCAATGTTTCTAATATGTTTGGGAATTGGTTGAACGGGGTAGATAAAAAGACCAAAGCTAGAATTTGTATCGGCGTTTCAGCTATATGTTGGTCTATCTGGAATTGTAGGAATGATATCGTGTTTAACAGGAAAACCAATTTTCATGTCTTACAGGTTATCAATATGGCTAGATACTGGATCCAGCTATGGGCTACACTGCTTCCCTCGGACCAGCAGGAGCTTATGGTTACTGGATGCGCGCGGCTCCTGTTGGTGGCACAGTAGTTTTTCTCCCGACATACGTGGCAGCATATTAGACGACTTCGGTAGTTGATACTATGTTGTTATTTCGTTGGTTGATACATGTCTCAACTTTATGCGACATTTGAGTTGTAATTAGATGATACTTAAATAATATCAATAAATAGCTGTGTGCATCACTCGATGCAGAGCCCGGGGCTTCTCCCATTTCTAAAAAAAACCCTACTCACTAGGTTACTGGCGGGCTCCATGGAGCCATGGAGGTGGAGCAACAGATCACTCGAGGAATACTGCTTAACAACTGATTTATTGAGAACAGCGCGGCACCCCGCACCCATCAACCATGCATGTCACTACTCACTAGCTCTTAACTGGGTCCGGCATGTGAATCAGCTTCCCCGCGGTGAACCCGCCGTCGACGACCAGGTTGTGCCCGTTCACGTACTTGGACTCGTTGGACGCCAGGTACACGGCCGCCCGCGCGATGTCCTCCACCTCCAGCACCGTCCCGCCACCCATCTCGTTCATCGCGCCCCTCTCCACCATCCGCCTCAGCTCTTCCTCGCTCGCCCCCGGGATCAGCTCCGCCAGCCCACGCAGCCCGAACGGCGTCGCGATGGCGTGCGGCGAGATGGCGTTCACGCGCACGCCGTGGCGGCCCAGCTCGCCGGCCAGCGCGCGCACGGCGCCGATGACGGCGGCCTTGGAGACGCAGTACGCGGGGTTCACGCCGCCCAGCACCCCTGCGGTGCTCGCCGTGCAGATGATGCAAACAGGACCATGTTTTCCTCCATGTCAATTGAGCCACAGCTTTTCTTGCAGAAATGTGAATAGAGTCAGCGACCAGAAGATTTGGCAACAACATTGTTATTCAGAGGCGGTAGTATTTTCACTAATCGCCTGTGCAAACTGGTTCGCACGGCATTCCGGGCATGGTGTATGTTCAGAACAAAATACAGTTTTCTTTCGGAAGCAATACAGTAAAACCTAAAAACTAGTGCAAACAAAGGGAGCAAAATGGAGTACAGGACACAATTCCCCCTCTATCCGTTTATAACAATACAAATATTGAACAGGATGGTCCCTCATACTGATAACACGGGAGATGAACTGTTCCAGATGGAGGCTCCATAAGAGACCTTATGCAGCTACCCTTAATTTTTGTGTCTTCGTCTTCAGTCGGTCCATGAACTGAGAATTAGCCTTAAGCCTCCCCTTAACATAAGCATTTCTAGCATCATCAGCTAAATCGTCAGCTTTCACCGCATCTTCCACAAGAGCATACAGTGTCCTCAAGCAATCTTTTCTGTTCTCTTCGCGATGTTCAAACCTGCAGAAGTAATTGAACTGTTATCTACAAGTAGAGCACCAAGTGATGTTTGTAATAATACCATCCTCAGGTCTGCAAGTATAATAAGCTGGAGAACCTTGACCTTAATAGGGTCGTTCATCGTAATACTTTTAAACAAAAAAAATACTTGTATTCTTCAACTTTTTCTATATTTAAAAAAATCAGCTTATGTGCGCCAAACAAGAAATTTGAAGGACACCTAACAAGCACCTTGAAAAATGAGCACACGCCTATCAGCAAACCACACTGCCTAGTGCAGAGGCAAAGGCAAGATAGAGATCGCACTTAATTGACTTACATAGCGAGAGTGTTTAACATGGCCACCCGAAATATAGGATTTCAGAACAGATATAATGTTCACTTAAGAAACTAAAGGAATATGTACTTGTTTAATCATGGTTTTTTTCATGTGACAATTAACAGTTGCAACATTCATCTAACAAATGTTTAATTTTACTACTTGGACAAAGAATCTGACTAAGGCACAGGAATTAATGCATCTACAGAAAGTACAGTTCTGCAAACAGGAAAAAAATCCTCGGCAAAATTAGTGCTACATGCCACAAAATTGAACAATGCTTCTGTGAACAATGGAAGCAGGAACAGTTGGCATACCTCTCACTGATTATTGTAAGCTCATCTTTTCCTGAATTATACCTCTTACCAACAACCTCACGTAATCGACGGAAAGCATGAAGTGAAAGTCCCAGTTCCTTGACGGTTACACTGAGTTTAACCTTCCTATTTTTGGGATGCCATGCATCACCACCAGGAGCAAAGACAATAGTTGACTCCCACCTAAGAACAGGTCCTGCACCAGGTGGATCATTCAACTTAATACTCTTATTATCTGGTTCGGAAAGTTCATCAACAGTTGGCGGCTCTGCTTCCATTACTGCTGTGTATTCCGAGACCATCTTATCCTCAAATTCTTTGAATAGCTCATAAGCCTGCTCAGGTTCAAGCTCCCCCCTCTCGCACATGTCCTCCAACTCATTATATTTGGCCTCCGACTTTTCCTTTATCTCATCTTGATGTAATACAGGATATAGAAAAGGAGTAAAAAACATATCAACACAGAAAACAAAATTACAAAGAATATCAAAAGGACACAGATACGGTCCATACAGATATAACAGTATGCTAAGGCATGCAAACAAAAAATAAATTTTTTTTTTGGAGGATCTTCATATCTACGTACTAACCTGCACAAGGGAATAACTAGGGTGTTTGCAACTACACAACCGATTGAAATCAAACCAGATAGCATGTAAAAAGAGCCACATATCAGTCAAAGATGTACATTCAGTTGACAGGAAATGGTGATTGCCAGTATGCTAATCTGAATGAATACCAATTCTATCTCTGTAACAGTAAGTCAACATTTCATTCATAATTTCTGCAATCTGCAACTTATAAACTAATATTTCAGTGTTTTCTTTAGTAACAAATCGGTGAAAAAAAGGTTCATTATTAAGAAGAATTTCTCTTAGTGGGTAGGCATATATCTGTGCTAATGGTTATTATTTTATTACGTCTGAAGACAAGCATACTGTGCATCCGCGTACTCCATGTGCCCTGAAACTCGCAAGGCTATCTAAGTATCAAGCGGAAGCCAGGCAGGTACTAGCTGAATTTCGTTCATGGTGTTGCTTGCTAGGGTAAGGGCCAGGAATGCTGGCCAAACAGGAGGCTTTCATTAGGCAAGACAACGTGTGCCTAATAGATGGAAACAAAATAATTGACTCAGAAGAAGAAAACTAATTCTAGAAATCCATCTCCTTGTACTGCTACTAGAGATGGAGAGATGCTGCTTCACTATTGGAGGGCCTTTTGCCATTAGAGATGAAACATAATATGATAGTGCTATAGACATCTACATCTCAATTAAGAATAAATGCAGAAGTCTTCTATCTTGGAGGCTTCAGAAATACTAGCGACAGCCGCAAGTGGTACTAGTATAAGGACTGGCATGTATAACAAGTCATTCACGTAGGAGTACATGACAGCCTAAATACACTGACCAGGACTGTTCAACTAAGTCAAAATGAGGAGAGACCAGCAATCTTCCTGCAGCCAAACTACTGCAATACACGTTGTAGAATTGCATTTGCATGCACGAATCAGTTTAACTAAAAGTCCGAACTGAACCAGTTTAACTAAAAGTTTGAACTGATCGAGAAAGGTGTGCAATGCACTTATACTTCAATACTCCCACTCACATGTGGCTCCCCCAGCGCCAAAAATTACACCAAAAATGGGCTGTTTTTAAGAAGAAAATGCGCCAGCTAGGTCTTGAACTCAAGACCTCTTGGCTCCATACCTTGTAGAGTTGAACTAACCAAAAGTCCGAATTGTGGAGAAAGGTTTGCAATGCAATTATACATTTCAACATACGTAAGGTGGAAAAATGACAGGCACGTCTACCAAGTTGACCATAACATATCTAGATATGTAACTTAAACTGCTTATGCCATGAAGCTCTGAGTAATAACTGTCAATTTTTTCATGCCCTACATATGTGCATTGTTAATTTTGAAAAATTTCAAAAAACTACGAAGCCAAATGAAGTTAACGTTATCATGGTTCCTTTTGTCTCTATCGAGTGATGCAAATATCTGGACACATTTTGTGAACTGAAATGAAAAGAGCTGAAACCTCAGTAATTTTTCATTATCTAACATACATGCAATCTCATTAGATAATAATCAATTCACTAAGTATTTTTCTAATTTTACCCCAACTGGCAAACCTGAAACACTACGCCAAACAAATCTAGCTATTGTGGAACTAATTTGACATATAAATCTTATTTCTCATAAGTTTGTTGAAAATATAAACTCCTTCATCCATGCTTTAGCCCCAGTTCATCAAAGGAACCTACATTCTACCCAAGCAAATTAAAGATTGTATTTGCAAAAGATGTACTTCCCCCATAGCAATTAGAGCAAGAGGGAAACCGAGATTCCACTGACCAGGTAGTAGCTTATCCGAGCGTTGCATGCCCTCGAGAGTATCCTCACAGTCCTTCATGTTACTCAGGTCGCTCTGTGCATTCTTGATCATATCATCCCACATGGCGTTATCCAAGTCCCCCAGGTTCACCTCCAAGTTGTTCTCCTTCGCATACTGCTTCACTTCCTCCTTAGCGAACCGCCTCAATTCCTCCTTCGAGTACTCCTTCATCTTCCTCAGTCTTTCCTTAGCTCTTGGTCCCTTGGTCATAGCATCCCACTTGGTGTCATCCATGTTAAAGTACTTCTCTTCCTTCATCTTTTTCTCGACATACTGCCTCGCGTTGTACAGGTCGGTGATCTCCTCGTCCGTGTCATATATCTCATCGTAGTCCTCCATAATGTCCTTCTCACTGACCTCGATCTTGTGATACGGCCGGTCGTGCAGCTCCTCGATGAGCTCATCGTCGGTGTCATTGTGTGCATCTGTGAGCACCCGCTGGAGGACGCCCTCGGCGACAGACGGTAGCTCCTCCTCCTCGTCCACGGTGTAGTAAGCGTTCAACCTCCGCTTCAACTCTGCAAATCAGAGGCACATCGGTAAGAACAGATTCAGAAGATTGTTTCAATATCGGTACACATGCCATGGCAATGGCATTATGGCAATGGAAAAGCTGGCATTTTTCAAGGTTGACTACAAAGTGCTTCTGGGCGTAGCATTTGGTCGAACAGGTTGTAACCTAGCTACGGTGTCCTTTCGCGCGTTGCAATTCTGTTCGGGAGTGGGGAAATGCAGGCGGCAACAGCGTTACTGCGGGAGTTAGTGGTGCATTTGGTCGAGCAGGAGGCGTGGTGCGAGTGGCGAACAGGCAAAAATGTCTGCTCTGTGGATGGCGGCGCATCTGGTGGAGTTAGTGGCGTCCGTGCGTCCGTGGGGTCGAGAGGGCGAGGATATTTGAAGACGATACTTGCGTTGGGGACGTCGGCGAAGGACGGAGGAGGGGGAGGCGATGGCGCTGCGTCCGACGGTGAGGCGTCGTCGGAGAGGAGGCGACGGGAGTGAACGAAAGGGAGGATGCTCTTGGTTGTGGGGATGCGGGACGGAGGTGGGGATGGGCGGAGGGTGTGGGAGTGGCGCTAGAGGTGGGTGAGGAAGCGCCTCATGGCGGCGGCGGCCAGGTGGGAGGGAGAAGAGGGCGGCCGATCGGAGAGTGTGTCTGTTTTGGCCTTTGGGAAGGAGGAAGCGGGTTCAGGGTTTCAGGTGGGGCTAGGTTGGTAGTGAAAAGAGCATCTCAAACAATTGGCCCTGCTTAAGTTAGAGCTAAGGCCACGTTGCATTTTGGTTAGTTAAAAAGAGAGAATGAAGAGAGAAAATAAAAACATCATAAAAATGGACACGGGTCATTTAAATACATCCATATATTTTATGTCCGTACACAAAATTTCACGATAAAGGACATTTTTTGTGACATGTGTACGGTAAAAAATGTCTTTTTCTCGTGAAATTTTATGTGCAAACACAGGATATCCCGAAATATATCATAATTTTTGTTTAAATATTTGACATTTTAAAATACGAAATTTGCATAAGGGGAGCATATACTCCTATAACCCAAAACACATTTCCGAATGAAAATATGTTTTTCATCAACACGTAAATTTACTAATAAACAAAATTATATTACTTTTGCAACATCGACGATATAACATTCTCTAAAGAACATATGGACTTGGCTATTTCTCTGTCAAATTCTCGATAGCCCACTTTCATGTGCAATTGCAAAAAAAATCAGCTGCAATTATAACTCATATGCAACTACAAATACGATGCAAATCTAACACTCCTAGGGTTGACCAGGTCTAACTTAATTCCTGATGAACCAAGAATTAACAAAAGGGATGGTTCCCAAATATTTCTTAATGTTATGTCTCTTGGAAGACCCTAAGTGTGTCCTAACTTAAAAAATGACATTGTTTCTCTAATTTATCTTATAAATCATTTCATTAATTGTTTTGAACTTTTGAAAAAAAAATTTTTTCTGCCGTGGAGTGCCACATGATCAAAACCATTTCGACAGACAAAGAAACAAAGCGTCGACGGTTTTAGATATTTGAGAACCAAAAAATTGTGACAGTTGAGTTTACACATCAAGTTTAGACATTTGACAAAACATTTTTTCCCTTAATATATTTGACCTTAATTTGGGGATCTTTGCTCGAGCGCGCGGGTGCCAATATATATGCTAGGGAGTAGGGACCTTTGCAAGCTAGCTGTGTTTGTGTCACGCCGGCCATGGGGTCCTGTCACAAGGCTTCTTCTAGCAAGAAGCCGTCATTGTCGTCGTGGAGGTCGCTTATACATAGCTGCCTCGGTGCGACCAGGGCGGCGGCAGATAAGATCCCGGCAGGCGACGAGCCCGGGCAGCAGCCGCCATTCGTCAGTGACGATGACCAGCTGTCGTCGGCGCCGTCGCCGGCGTCGTCCAACTCCAACCTGCACACGTTCACCTTCGCGGAGCTGAGCGCGGCGACCGGAGGTTTCGCCTCGGGCAACATAATCGACCTGGGCTGGCTCGGGATGGTGTACAGGGGCTCCCTCGAGGACGGCGTCAGGCCGGGGCTCCCGGCGCAGGCCGTCGCCGTCAAGCGGGGTTTGGTCAGCGACTACGTCGAGGAACTGCTGGTACTCGACTACTCGATATATGTGCTAGCTGGAACTTCATTTCATGTCTTCCATATGTATCGGTACTCAGTTTAACAGGCCGGCGGCCGGCTGATCAACCTCCTTCCGTTTGTGTGATGATCAGAAGGAGGCAATGTTCCTGGCGCAACTGCAGGTGCAGCATCCGAGCCTGGTTAAGATGATCGGCTACTGCTACGAGGGGCAGCAGAGGCTCCTCGTTTACGAGTTCATGGGCCATGGCAGCTTGGACAACTACCTCTCCAAACGTACGTATGCACGAAAGATCCTGATTAACGTGTTGACTCTGTCCCCGTATGCACAAAATAAACAAGCCTGCAGTAGGATGCGACCTTTTGAAGTTATTCATTCCCAGCTGGATGTCGTTACATATATAATTGCCGATGTGATTTCTCAATGATGGTATCGGAATGATATAATTTCGTTGATATGTTTCAGCTATTCGTTCATTGCTGCCGTGGTCAACCAGACTAAGCATTGCGCTAGCCGCCGCGAAAGGGCTGGCGTCCCTCCACGGCGCAGACAAGCCGTTCATCTGCGGCAGATTCAATGCCTCCGACATCCTACTGGACTCGGTGAACATTCTGCCTGTCAAAGTTTTTTTCCTTTTGTATTGACTACGCAAGTTTTTTCTTTTGTATTGCCTTAGACCCAACCAGCTGATAGTTTCTGGTCCTTCTCCAGAATAACAATGCAAACATCTCGCTGTCGGAGCTAAGGCTCAACTCCAACACGAGAGCCAGCGACGGCACAGCCGTCACCACTCGCGTGGGAGGATCCCTGCGTGGCTGCGCGCCAGAGTATGTAATGTCGGGCCGCCTCACTACGAAGAGCGATGTATACAGCTTCGGGGTGGTGCTGCTGGAGATCATGATCACCGGGCTAATGTCTGTGGATGAGACCAGACCCGCCAAGAAACGACACCTAGTGGAGTACGGGCGTCAATGTCTCAAGGACCCGCGTAGACTAGCGCGCATCATGGACAGTGCACTGAAGGGCCTCTACCCGGTAGTGGCAACACGGAAGGTAGCCTTGCTAGCCTACAAGTGTCTCCATGTCAATCCCAAGAGAAGGCTAGACATGTCGGCTGTCGTGGAAGCGCTCGATCAGCTTACAGCCTTCGTTGTTGTGGAGGACGCATGTGATGCTCCGACCAACGCGAGACCGTGACCTTGAGTTTCCTCGTGGATTTCATGTACAAACTGCCAATCAACCTTGATAGGACGTGCTGTTGACATTATTTTCGTTTTTTCTGTTTTTCTTTTGTTGCAAATGACAAACTGTCAGTCAACCTTGCTAGGACGCGTTGTTGACATTATTTTCATTTATATCTGTACTTTTTTGTTCAAGCAACCATTTTGCATCCGTCACCACTCGCGTGGGAAGTAGCCTGCGTGGCTGTGCGCCGGAGTATGTAATGTCGGGCCGCCTCACTACGAAGAGCGATGCATACAGCTTCAGGGTGGTGCTGCTGGAGATCATGATCACCGGGCTAATGTCTGTGGACGAGACCAGACCCGCCAAGAAACGACACTTAGTGGAGTACGCGCGTCAACGTCTCAAGGACCCCCCTAGGACCAGGGCTGGCTGTGAGATTTCAGAGGCCCAAGTGCAAACTCAATGAATGGGTCCTAAGTTACAGAGGCTTCTTTTTTTTTCACTGTCATATATGTGTATTTGTACCAGTTATGGGTCCCAAATTTGCATGGGCCTCGGGCCGTCACACCTCTCGCACTGGGCCTAAGATGGCCCTGCCTAGGACTAGCGCGCATATGGACCGTGCACTGAAGGGCATCTACCCGGTAGTGGCAGCACGGAAGGTGGCCTTGCTGGCGTACAAGTGTCTCCGTGTCAATCCCAAGAGAAGGCCAGACATGTCAGATGTCGTGGAGGCGCTTGATCTCTTAACGGCTTTCGCTGTTGTGGAGGGCATGTGATGCTCGGACTAACTCGAGGCCGTGATCTTGAATTTTGTGGTGTGGATTTCATGTACAAACTGCCAATCAACCTTGATAGGACGTATTGTTGACGTTATTTTCTGTTTTTCTTTTGTTGCAAATGACAAACTGTCAAGCAACCTAGCTAGGACGTATTGTTGAATTATTTTCAATTTTATCTGTCTTTTTTTCTGCAAGCATCCATTGCATAAGTCTCTGTGAGTGAGGAAATTTCTAAGAATTTGGAGCATCTTAATCCACTGTAATCCGTAGCAACTTCTCCATGGAGGCGTTTTGGATAAAATGAATGAGAACGTGAAAACTCCCAGGAATCATACTCCTTATAACTTATAAGACGTCACTATTGATTCCATATAAATTGTAGTAAGAGTCTTGTGGAATTTTCCTGTGTCTTGGATTCATTTTTGATTTTTCTCTCCGTAAAGACAAAGTCCTGCAAATTCATGCGAAGCATCAAAATACTTGTGTCCGTAAATTTAAATGTTTTTGTTCCTTACATGTTTGGAAAAGATGCATTCGAGATCCATGCCTTTCAAAGAGGCACTGAGATTATCGTTTCTGGTCCACTGTAGATATTTTCACACGCGAATTCACTACCGGATTCTGGTAGTTGCCGAGTGCCCGTGGATTTGTCAGGCACACTTTACCGGACAATCAGCAGCAAAACACCTATGTCGACTGACGATGTGTAAAACACTAAAAAAACACTTGGCATACCCGTAGTTTTTTTTTGGCATGACACACCTGGACGTATCGATTCTAACCGAAGATGGCGGCCTAAAGACAACAAAACCGACTTTGCCGATTTTTTTTTAAGGGTGTGTTTGGTTCTGCTTCCCAAACTGTTTCTGCTATGAAAAATCTAAAGGCTAATCAAAGGGATTATTTACAGCAGCAGATTATTCAAAGCAGCTAACTTTTCACTCTACAATTTCCACCGCCGGTGTAGAGCTAGCTGCTTGTACTGCCTTGCGTCCAACGAAATGGCTTAAAATTACCCACCAATGCCACGGGTAAGAGCATCTCCAACAGCTGGAGAGAAATGGCGGAAGCGGAAGGCTTTCAAGGTGGCCATGGAGAGCTGATGTGGCTGTGCTTTCATGGTACTGCTAATAAATTCACGGTGCACTACACCGGTGCACCATAGTTTTTGGTGCTTCTTAATAATCCATAGTGTTCTACCTATTGTTACATGCTACACTAATAAGTGCTACTACTGTTGCTGCTACTTCGTTATTTGATATATTATTGCTGCTGATATTAGTGCTATTACTATTGTTGCTACTATCATTATTTATATATTATTCCTGTTGTTAAATTCAACAACAGAACTTTTTTTTTAATTTTCAAATTATCATCACTGGCGCGACTTCTCTCGCCGGTGATACCAGATAATATTGGCATGTCTCTCCTCTCTGGCATGCCGGTAATACAAAATAGCACAGCGTGGCCACCCGCACACCGGTGATCTCAATAGCACTGACGTGACGTTACCGGCGTGCGAGGTTCACGCCACTAACGTCCATTTAGGCACGTCAATGATTACCCAGGTGATTACCGTTTTCCTGGTAATGGACCACATCACCACAAGATAATTTGCAGAAGTTGAACACAAAACACAACACATATGAAGAATGGATCACATGGTCATCAACGTAGTTGCCACGCAGCCTGTGGTATGAAGGACGCAATCGGGACATGCCCTGTGAGGCATCACCAGGCAGGGTGCCCCGCGCATCTGCTGTTGGACACCCCTCATATGAGGATGGGGACTGACCTTTCTCCAAAAACTTGCTCCGTCCTCAGCTACAACGCCTCTTCTTGGGAACCTTCTTGATCCCCTCCTTTGCATGCTTCTCCCTCCATCGTGTTGTTCGCCTCAAGCCCGTCAGGGCAAAGAAACGAGGAGGGGCCGGGGGAGGAGGTTTTACAGTAAAACGAGAAGAAGCAAAAAAAATATTCATAGCAAGCATGGGTAATTAATAGAATTTGAAGTTATACATGATAACAAACATTTATAACAATTGGCGTCATACAAATGGTTGCATTATGACTTTTGAAAGCCAGAAGAACCCAAAATATAAGAATAAGAACAAGTGCAACCTACCAGTACAACAAGAGTGAAAGAAAGTCTTCCTATCATTCACACACAGTTCTACTAATATGTAGGTCATTTTGAAGATGCTAACATGATTAAAAAACCTCGATATCTTTCCTCGACTGTCCAAGGTGCGAGAATTGTTGTCCGTGGCCTTCTCTTCACAATACCTTGCATCCCCGTTCTGCAAGTTTGGCCTATGTACTGTATTAACAAAGAAATGATAACAATGTCAAATTGATACCATAAAACAACATAAGCCTTTTTATGGAAAATGGTAAGAGGAGAAAGTTACTAATATGCTAACTTCAACAATTAGATATCGTTAAAAGGAGAATCGTAGAACTGATGATCATAAACTACAGTCTACACAATCATTACGTCATCTAGGATTATGAGTAAAGGATTGTTCATACAAAATACAGAAGTGTTGTATGTATACTCACTTGCCAATCTCTTTCTCTCCTCCTTTCTAGGGTAAAGAGGCTGGGAGGAGAGGGGCGGGTCAGGGGCACGAGCAATATAGACGACGGCGACACGACATAATCGAGACCAAACTTGTTCAGTGGTGTCGCGGGAGGGCAACAAGCATGCTGACAGTCGTGTCAATGTCGAGCTGCTGCTACTTCGTCTGTCCAAGGAAATGACGGCGATCTCTCTTCTTGCTGGAAGCTCACTCGGGCATAATAACAAACAGGTGGCAGACAGCACACTCAAACATCATATACTAAGCTCGTCCAGTGAGCCAAAAACAAAACATGCTAGTGTTATCATTAGTAGTTCGGCAGGGAAGACCATACCACCAGCCGGCTGGTGCGACCTGGAGTCAGGGCGAAAGCAGGAACATCAGATCAGAGAGAAGCGATGAACAGGAGATTGAAGAGGAGGGAGGCGACCAGCAACAGCTCGGAGAGGAACTCGGCCTGATATCTGGCGGTCATCCAGGATGTCAGGTCGAGGGTGCTCGAATCTTCAACGGAGACGGGGACGGGCCATGGCGCCCGCGAGCTCCATGATGGCACTACCGAGTTCACCGACGACCACGAGGTCAGGAAGCAGATACAGGTGATTGGGGGGGGGGGGGGGGTGGGAGGAGACGCGGCGGTGGAGGCAGTGATCATATGTACAGGTAGCGGTCATCCCGTTAGTGTCCATCTGTTCCGGGAGGGGTGCACGGCACCGTCGTCATTTAATCGGGGACAACAGTGGGCCAATGATCTGAAATTACTACGGTAAAAAAATCCCCTTCAGGGCGCGTTTGGCATCATTTTATTTCATTTGAAAAGTGAAATGACAGGATTAAGTATAGGAATTGCCATAACATACAATAGGTATTTGCTTAAATTCCAAATGAAATGACATGTCCAATTTTATGACAGTCAAACAGGTTGGGTATGAAATCACAAATGAATTTCATGATTCTGAATTGAAATGATGGGTTCCAAACGAGCTCTGAAGGGGTGGGTGAGACACAGATCGTGAAAATTTTGTAGACACAGGATATACGAAGCATATGTGCTCGAGAGACAAAACGAATTTCCGCAGAATTTTCTCTAATATATGAGTTATCTGAGTTCGTAAATATCTAACAGATTGAGACCCTAAAATTTCCTTCGTATGAAAAACACCTTTTCTTCATAGGTCACCACTGAAGGCCAAAATATCTAGCGGTAGAAGATCGCTAAGAGAATTGCCAAAATTTCAATGTAAACATATAAAAACATTGAGAAAAACTTTATATAAAATGCACTCATCGACGACGCATAACATACTCGCGTCGCACCGACGCACGCACGGAGGCTTAAGAGGCCCCACCAACCAACGAAGGGAACAACGAACAAATCCGGCCGTCTTGCTCTCGGCACAGCCAGCGACCGCCAATGCTGACGCGGCTGCCTCCGTTCCTTCCTTGCCGTGTTTCCGCAACTCAAAGCGCCACCACCGCCGCCACAAGCCTCTCATGTGTGAAACAATATTGTCTGAATTCAATTAGATGGGCATAAGCTCAATTATTGATTTTTTTGCTAAGTAGTACTTTATCATACATTTTGTAAACAAAACCCGTATGAGATGCTGCAGTACATCACACACGATTACTTTATGACAAGCGTCGCAATAGGTATGCACAAGACTCTTAAGCGGAAAATCATGCACTTAACTTATTACTCTGGAGACGATATATTAAATGCAACCGGATGCGACACGTTGAACATGAAAGGACCAAGTAGGTTGACTAGAGATGGGTGAATAGGCAACTAAAAAAAATTCTTTTAACAAATTTAGGATTGGCTCAAATATAAGTTATCTAGATATGCAACTAGGTGAATAACCCTATATGTTGAGCAAGATACAAGCTAGCAAGATATAATTAACAAGATAAGCTAGCAAAAATAAGTAAAGTAAGGTTAAGAGATAACCACACAATGACGTGGAGATTTTATCTTGAATTTCACTTCACAAGGAAGCTAGTCTTGGAGTTGTGCAGAGTCACAAAGTGATCCCCGAATAGTCGTCAATGGCACAACATAATGTTCTTCGTGCTTCCACCCGATGTGGAGTACCACGAGTCACTATATGATGCCCTTGAGGTCGGCACCGAAACCTTTACAAGGATGAGGCACACTCCACAACTTAATTGGAGACTTCCAATGAATTCCCACGGCTCCCAAAGTCACAAAAATCACAAGGCCAAGACACGCATCCACAACTCGATTGGAGGCTCCCGGCTAGTCCCAACGGCTTCCAAAGCTACGGAGACAACCACTAACCGTCTAGGGTTCCAACGAACCCAAGAGTAACAAGTTCCTCAATGTAATGGATAGGGAAATCAAATCGCTTTGATGAAAGTGTAGATCTAGGTTAACTCCCCAAGTCCTAGAAGAACAAGGTGTTTGGCAGGGAGAGCGATCCAGTGAGCTGAAGCATACAACGGTGGTGGGTACAATATTCTGTTTGTGGTGCGCCCTTCTCAAGGTAGGAGAAGAGTTTTCATAGTGCCCCAAGAATCTAGCCGTTGTAGGAAACTTAACCCCGGAGTCTCCGGTCCACCAGGGACCAGAGACTCCGGCCAGACCGGTAACTTTTCAAAGTCTTTGACCAAGCTCCGGACTGATTACAGAGGCTCACGCCAAGCGCTAGCAACTGAGGTAAATTCGGAATAAATTAGGGCCGGAGTCTCCGGGCTGCTTCCAACAGCCACTGAACACCATTGTTTTTCTATTAATTATCTGGGTGCAAACGTGTATGTGTGCAGCAAGATGATTTCTCATACTTTTCAAAAAAAGCAACCCCTCTTGATAGTACGGATGACCTACAACTCAAATAAGTATTAAATCTACGGGCCTCCTTCTTCGATATTTTCTCCTTTTCAGAGGTCTACCACCGTCTTGTGCATTACAACAAATGTAGCTATAATACTTTAGCACACGGTAAGATCATACTTATGTTGTTAACAAACATGCAAAACGAATTAGGAGAGACGTCTTTTCAAACATGTTCCTAGAAAAATCGTGTACGATTGCTCGACCTTAAATCGTTGGTCGAAGCATTACACACGGCTGCAGTTTTTAACCTTAAGCGTAGGGTACAACACACATGCAAAGATCCATCCGTGTACAAGGGGTATTAAATTGCCCGATATGTACTAATGATATTAGGTTCATATCATTACAGAACAAATAAATAGAACATTTCATAACACACTCTTTGCAAGTTTAGTTTATGATGACATTGATGGTGGAAACGCCCATTTTCGGCACTTATTTCTGCACTCATTGTTACATAACAAATATGTCGTCGTGTATCGTGGCAAGAACAGATGAATTACAATTCCTTACATGATTGGGATGAATTCCAACATAATACGTATACATAATAAGTGTGTCACTGTCAATTCCGTGTGGTGGTACATTTGCTGTTTCGAGTTGCAAGACACCATTGACGTACGACACAATCAGACCGTAACAAGTGTACCGATCATGCATCACAAAAATAGGAATGACCGTCCGTGGATCCACAATGGCCATAGATGGCTGATCAGCAATAGCTGATTATTGCAGTAAACTTGGGGCTACTACCCCTGCTTATATTTGCTTCAATCTTGCACCCACCAAACTCTGCTTTGAAGAATAAGCAGAACCAGTCGTTTTGTTTGCCAAACTACGCCATTGGTTTCGGAACTTCTCGACACCACCAATATCACAATAAGACTGCATGCATTGGTTAATATTGCTCGCTCATATTAGGCCTGTGCCAATGCATCGTCTCTTAGCACGTTAACATAGGAGTGTTAAAAATTTAAGAGACAACCATGCCAATGGGTTGTTTCTTAAAGGTTGTCTCTAATTTAATGATTTAGGCCTCATGCATGCATCTGATTGGGCAAGCCCTCTATTTTGCCTATGGCCACGTGCAAAGGTTGTATGTTAGCTAAGATACAACCTTCCTCTCTTTCTTCCTTAATTGCTATGCCACATCAGCAAATTGCCTAGGATACAACGCTAAGAAACCTGCATTGGCAAAGGCCTTAATAACATTTTAAGCATTGTCGTGTGAGTGCGTGTAGCTTAACAATAACAATTAATGTGGATAATTAACGATGACCGGGACACACGTACCTTGTTGCGATACGTGAAAATTTGCGAGACAAACCATGAAGTAGGTAATTCTGGTTCTCGTCATCTTTGTTTTTTCCACGGTACACGACGCCACCTAACGAACCTGGCTCTCCCCATAAAGTGCTATGACGGAAGGCAGCCCACTGGCCGTTGCCTATCTCTGTAGGGTAGGGAGCACCGCTGATCTGACCACACCAGTCATATTCGGCGACTTGGTAGAGGGTGTTGCCGGTCGCGTTATAGACGAGGCATAGTGGGCCCAGTTTATTGAAAAATAAGGCACTATACTGTGAACGTACTTGGAAGCCCTACCGTCCTTGTTATCCTCGTTTATCAAAATCATGGCCTCTCGTGCTCGGTCTTCCCGCATCTTCGGTTTGCCCATGTACCTTGCCATTTTACCTAACTTGTAGTTGTCGATAACCGCACCAAAGAGATTCTTTACGTTGTTGCTCGGTCTTTCTTCTTCTTTTGTTATACAAGTTTGCTGTCTTCCCTACACATATGGAGGCACTTATGTGAAAATGGACAATCTTCCATTTTGTATGGAAAGCACCATTTTGTGGACACTACATATAGCAATATACCATTGTTGCCCAGTGGACCTTGTTGCATGTTTTGCTGGCATTTCTAATTTTTTTTTGATAAAATGCACTTAAATATTTTTACGAGAAAATGTAATTTAGAGTATAAAAGGCTAACTGTTTTTTCATGTAATGTTCGAATACACATTCGTTCAGGTGGTTAAAGCAACTGTAGGTTTGGAATATGGGATACCCATATTTCTCTAGGTTTAACGTTTTACAATCTCAGACGTTAAGGAAACAAAAAATAAAGTTATTGCAACATTTCGATCCTCTGTCTTTGGTCCTTCTTACTTGTGTCATATATGTGAAGTGGTGGATGACCCTCCAAGTGTGTGTTTTTGCAAGCTCGACATTTCCTTAAAGGCATTACTTTATAAATTTAAGTCATAACAAAGCTAAAAATAACTTGGTTAAACAAGGGTATTACATTATCAAGCATCCAAAGGAACATCACTAAAACATGCATACTATATAGGATAAAGTGCATGGAGTAAAGTATACACTTTCATTTTGTTCCTTTCTAAATTCATGTCCAACGGAAATATAATGTAAAAGAATGAGTCTTTCGAATGCATGTATTATCAATGTTGCATGTGTTCCTCTTTATATTAAGTTTGTTCATTTTATAGATTATGTGATGACCAAACATGTATTTTGTTTTGGACATTGGCACAATATTTCTAGGCGGGAAAAATCGTAGTAAAGCACAATTTTGCCACTAGTGATCCTACCTGGCACATCGATGACTCTGGGATGTTTCGCGACACATCGAGAAATTGACTAAAAATCTCTGTCTCATTTAGCTCATTAACTATATCGCCTATTGTTGGCCTTTTATGTCGATCCACCTCAACACACGTTAAGGCTACTGTGACACATCTCTTTATTTGCTCACAATATGACTCCAGCGCTTCCATTGATGATTCTTCTAGCCTATTCCTCCAATTCTGATGGACCTGGCAATTTTTGTATATAAGTATTTCAGAATAAAAAACAATATATGATTCCTAGAACACAAGTCAAAATATTTTCTTACGAGATCAATGAATTCCTGGGAGGATATTTCAGCACTTTGGGAGTAGCCGGTAGGTCCCGCCATTATCTTTATGATTATCACCCCCAAGCTGAATATGTCCAGTTTATTTGAAATTACATTCCAATTTATATATTCCGGCGGTAAGTACCCACTGCATGGCACATATATGTATTAATAGGATGAATGTCATGCATCAAATAGAAACATAGTTACTTGATTGTGGAAAAAGTCAGTTGACATGCAGAATTCAGCCCACATCGTGCCTATAGGACTTGTGTTGATACGCGTCAGTTCTGCTGCCATGAGCCTTGACGCCCCAAAGTCTGCAATTTTTGCAACCTTATTCTCATCCAACAAATATATTGGCTGGTTTCAAATCCAAATGAAAAATCGGAGGCTTCAGTTCCTCGTGAAGGTATTGCAATCCCTTGCAAATTCCTTTAATTATTGCATAACGTGTATGCCAATCATGTCCACCGGATTCATCTGTAGCAACAAATAAAGCGTATCCAAGAAATTATATATTAAAGATTAAGATTATCACGTTACCTCCTAATACAAGTAGAGCCCCATGCATCGTACCAGAAAGACAATTGTCTAGGCTTCCATTTTGCATATATTCAAAGCAAAGAGCTCTGTGTGTCACTTCACTAAGAACCCTTTTCCCTTCAAAAGACACAAACTCTCGCCTAGTTTCATTGCAATAGCCAACTAATCGCACAATATTCTGGTGTTCGAGACGTTCAAGGTTGTGATACTCCTTCTGAAATTGCTTGTCGTCAAGCCCTAGCATGGGACGAAGCATCTTGATGGCAATCTTTTCCTCATCCTTATGCAATCCCTGTTCAATATGTCACATTCTTGGTTAAATTTCTGCTAAATTTTGTAGCGATATATGTAAGGGGTGTAAAGTAGAAAACAGTACTTGTTAAATATTTGGCGAATAAATTCCTCTAAGCTATATGTTGTTTGTTGTAGGATAGAAGAGCCCACAACACTTCAAGATCAAGTATGCAAGTAATTAAAAAAATCGATATAGAACAAATTAACATTGTAGCCTACGAACTTGCGTAATGTGGTGGTATGTGCCTATTAATATTCAATAAGCATGATTTTCTATGTAACCTCTAGCGACTAATACAACTACTATATTTCCCTAAGTAATACATAACATGATTGCAACAATAATTTGTTCACCAAATAATGTTCACTGTGTCTCAATTCACATGTGTAATTGTATTGATGACTTCTCCAATTATGATTTAAAACCATACCAGTATAGAGCACTGGTCTAGTCTGATTTGCCACTCGATAATACCTAAAAAAGATGGAAAGTGAAGATACCGCTAAAATAAAAATAAATTTTGTGGTATCGCAGAAAAGGAGTAACCTTACCAAGGAAACGTTAGTTATGCAGATGCCAGTTTGTAAGCTCTGAATTATCTTGTGATTAATAAAGAGCTCCTTATCAAAAAATAAATATAAACCATACCAGATAGACTTTTCCGTATGTGCCTCTACCGAGCTCCCGATCCTCAGAAAAACTATTTGTCATCTCTTCCAGTAAATTGTACGCCAGAATCCTCGGCAACACACTTGCTTGGTTCATCTTAATATTTTCCTGGTAGAAGAACAGAGAGAAACGGGTGCATGGGAGAAATTGCATGTCTATATTTGACTGGTAGTATACCCAATAAAAAAGTGTGGATAAATTACTGTTCTTCTTCATGACTTCTAGCAAGAGAAAAATGGAGCTTGTACAGATCAGTTACATTCATAAGAAGGCAACACCAAAATACAAGATAAACCGGAATAGTGCATGAACCATTTTTTATTTCCTGCTATTATTGTGCCGCACAGCAGAAATGTGGTGGCTTGCATATAGAGTAAGGTCAGATTTACATGTAAAACACAGATCGGTGAAGATCAAATTGCAGGGAATGAAGTAGAAGGTTCCTAAAGAAGTAGACTAGAAAGAGAGCAATTGTGAAGGCACCAACCATTTGTAATTCAACTAGCAGTTTGCGAAAGAGTAACGCTGAAGGCAGCAACCTTGCAAAAAATGCCTGTCTGCAAAGAGAGAAGATGGTGCTCAGGATTAACTAGCAAGTTGTTAAACCATACTAGAAACATAAAATTGGCGAAGGTACCAACATTTTGCAACTGAACTAGCAGGTTATGAAAGCTGCAGAGAACGAAACAGAGTAATGGTGAAGGCACCCACCTTGCGAAAAAAGCCTTCAGCGAGAAAGGATGCTGCTTGACGATTCAGTGGAAGGAGAAGCTCTACTAGCTCGGTCTTCAGCTAAAGATGGGACAAGTCCCAGTTGTTGAGGTGCAGATCATGTCATGGAAACAGATGCCCTAAATTATACACGGTTGACTAAAACGGAGTTTACCTACTTTAACTGGCAGCCAAGTTGGGATGCACTTGCAGCAGTTTGCAGATGCGCCAGCCTCGATCAGGCAGTAAATTAATCATTTTATTTTCCAGATGGCAATATATACATATATAGGCATCAAGTGGTGCCCTGTAATTATATCCGTGATTCCATATGCACGACTACCAAAGCTTCCGGTCCTTCAAGTTAGTGAAACCACTTGTATAGTCTTTGAAGTTTGAATTTATGGTTGTGGGTCAGAATCCAGTGTGCGAATTGCGTACTCAAAGGAATAGTAAGAAATTAGGAATACAGCAAAGCTTCTTGGACAGCCAAGTAAGTATTAGTTTTGGATAAGCAAACACAGACTTGGAAGATTGCAGCTATGCTTCTAGGCGGACTAATTGCTAGTTGAAGTACTAAAGATAATGGGGGGTGGAAATACTGTATGACCTAGAAAAATAATTGCTAGCTTCACCACCGCCCTCTCCACCGAGCATATCGTCCGACTCCATTACTAGTGGTGTGTCACTGCACGCCACGGATTCACTTACCCCTCCGTTCACAAAAGGATGTCTCAACTAACTTCAAATTTAGATACATCCAAATTTGGAGTTGGTTGAGAAATCTTTTTGTGAACGGAGGGAGTAACATTTACTCTTGGGTGTCATGTCAGTGGCGTGCCGCACCCATGACACTAATCGGCTTTAGCAAGTTGCTGATAGGGTTTCCTATACTGAACTGGTTGCGGCTAAATACTTTTGTATTCATGTTATAAGAATGTACTATCCAAGTAGTAATATAGCCACTTTCAAACAATGACGATGACTTTTATCTCCACCATTACATCAGTTGCCCTCCCTGCTACCGATGCTTATCAACACGCCCATGGTTTTATGGAATTAGCAGCTCTAAGGGGTGCCTCGCTCGGTCTTTGGCTAAAGATGGAATTAATGCACCGTTTGACATAACACAAAGTTTACTTACATAGCAGTCAAGTCAATGGGGGAGCTCCAACCGGCAAGCAGCTTGTAAATAAGAAATCTATTTTGCATGCAGGCATATCTATATATAGACCAACTTGCCTTTGTTTAACAACTGGCTACTCCTGTTACTTTCACGGTTAGGGGTCGATGAACCTGAAGATTAGACTTGTACTTACAGATTAGTCATGTCAATGGGGGGAACACCAGCCAGGAAGCAGCTCGTACGGACTAAAGAATCTTATTTGCAAGTTGCTCTGGCCCCTGATATATAAGGCCAATTGCCTTTGTTTGACAGTTAGTGCACACCCGTTATTTTCGGTGCTGGGGATAAGATTCCATGGACCTGAACATAGACCTTGTACTCCCTCCATTTCTAAATACATGTTTTAGCTTTTCTCAGATTCGAATATATTTTGATGCGTTTTAGCGTGTATATTCATCCATTTTATCCCATTGACATCCACCACTCTGATCACAAAGCCACCACGCCCACTAGCCGGAACATGTTGCACCGCGAGGTTTAAGCACTTCAAGGAGACTCCACCAAGAAGGTAATGTGGCGTTTGTCGCCGCCGCCCGCTCTAGTACAGCTAAGACTTTCACCTGGAGAAACTTGATTACCTTCCCAAGCACAAAGTTGTGCCCTCACTGGTTAGAGCCCAGGTGTGCCGCGTAGGCTCTGAATTTACGAGGGGGAGAGCAGCCCGACGAAGAAAATCCACATACCAGATTTGAACTCCTCACGGGAGCTACTTGGAGTACCGGAGAGTGGTAAATGTTTCATGCGAGACTGGATTCACATGATGTGCTCGTTAGTTTGTTACCAAGTCAGTGTGTGTTTATACTATTTGTGTAATCGCCATGCGACTTCACACTCAATTAAACCGTCATCAGAATTAGAATGATGCTCATTTCGTTCAATATGGCATCTAATTCTGCACGGCGCAAAAGGTGATATTTCAACTTGGGCCAACATTGCTTCATGCAAAAAAATACTCCACTCAGCTGCGCCATTCTGTCTGCTAAAAAAAAGCTGCTGCGCCATTCTGAAACACAACGATCCTCAGCTGCACCACTCTGAAAACATTCAGGGGAGGAGTATTTATACATGTTCCAGGAACAAAGCAAAGCTACTGCGGACCACACCTACTGCTAGCTAATATATAGTCTCAATTCATCCCGCTAAGATTTTAGGAAGAACATTCCAACGATCTTGATAGCCATCAAGGTTCCATCGTCCATGTTGTCAGAAAGAAAAGGGCGTTAGAAGACATTGAACTCCGTGGAGATCAAGTTTCTTACTAGGTCCTTGCCAAATACATAACCGGTTGTTCGATCACCATGCAGGATTTAATTACTATGAAAGCTAGATAACTAGATGTCCCCATACTCCTCCAGTTCTTGCTTGGCGAGCTCCCTCATAAACTTCTGGCCACGGAGATCTGGGTAGAAATATCAGGAAATGGATGAGTGTAGAACTGTAGATCAGGACTATGTGCGAAAGAACATGTTTTAAAGTTAAACAGAATATACTTATAATTTACAGAATAGTGGCAGATATTATAAAGCAGATTATATGCTAATTAAATTTACATTTTCAGGAACATGCATAGAAACCATCAAATAAAACAATATGAAATACCGATTAAACAGATTATATGCCCATTAAACAATATGCATCTCACATCTCACTGAATTGCATACGGCCATATAAACCAGTAATGAAATACTGATTTTGCAAGTAAATACGATATACCATGTGAAGAGAAGGTACGACTTACGAGCAGTGGCGGAGCCAGGAATTGAGACGAGGGGGGGGCAAACAGTAAAAGGTGTGGCACCGGCGAATTTTTTTTTTGACAACACATATAATCCACAATTGTACGGAAAGAACAATGTAAACTGCATAAAAAATAGTCAGATAACAGGGACAAGAAGAGATCCAATTTGCTACTAGTTGACATGGCAGGACAAGGAGAAAGATGGATGTTTTACATGAAGAGGAAGAAGGCAGTCTGCGGGCGCTTCCCTTTCTTGGCACCGTCCCCTCCTGCCTTGCCCTTCTTCCCCTTGCCCCCGGCACCGGAGGGCGCCTTCCTCTTCTTCTCCGTCTTGGCGGCGACCTCAACGGCCTTCTCCACGACCTGCGACTCTGAAAAATCAAAAGGGGATGGGTTAGATTAGAAGCAACAGACACACGGTAAGTGATTGCTGGAGTGGTAAGGCATGGAAGGAGACGCACCGAGGCTGATGCGGATCTTGGAGTCGAGGCTGCAGCTGTGCAGGTCGATGAGGACGACGGGGACGTTCTTGTTGCACGCCTCGCTACAACTAAAACAGGTTATTCACATATCAGTCATGTGGATCTTGGAGAAGAAGCAGACCAGGAGAACGGAGAGGGGGAGGAGGGGAAGGTACCAGCGGGTGAAGGCGCTTCCGTCGCGCGCGCGCTTGAGGACGGTGGCCTCGACGCGCTTCCTGGAACGGGGAGCGTTGCCGGTGCTCGCCATGAATTGGATCTGTCTGGAGCTTTCGTCGATCTATTTTTTTTTCCGCCAAAAGTGAGGCGGGTCGACCGATCACCCTCGACCCCCTACTGGCGCCGCCACTGTTTACGAGCATTCCCACTCCGACGGACATAAATCTTCTCATGGGCCACACCATTTGCCCTGAACATATGTGCCAACGTATGGACTCCAGCATCATCCTTTGAGCATTTGATCTTCACCATTCGAAGATCTTTGCAAGTAAACGATCTCCCCATTGGTTTGATACCTGTTTGCAATGCCTTCCTGGTGCCGAAGTTCTTTTGCACATCACCAAACCAGTTATTAAGCATGTGCTAACATGCTAAGAACTATGTAAGGAAAATCAAGAATCAAGGAGCATACACCAAATATGTGATGACACGTACCAATTTAAGTTGGAGGAAAAGCCTCTATATATTAGGGGAATGCTGAAGCAAGAAAATTAATGCATCAAAATCAGCAGCCATACACCATTCACCAAGGGACAGGGTCTGCAGGTTGCTAAAAGTTGGACACATATTCAATTCCCTACTCAGAACCACCTTCATATTGAAGACAAAGGAGCATTCAGCAAATAAAGTTAATAACTCAAGTCAACTTCACACTAAACAAACTGCATACATGCGGTTTATCCAACAGAAAGAATAAAACAAATATACCCATCTTAAAAAAATAAAAATAAAAACGACATTTAGTGATGTACGGCTAGACGATTAACACCGATTGCTACAATAGGATTCATTTTTTCTTTTCTAGTATATGAAGGAACACTGGCACACTGCCCTTAAGACGCTCTTATAAAACTCAACCAACCAGGCACTAGCAACCAGCAGCATTGTTTCAAAGAAAAATAACTGGACACTGGTCACTCCGTGGAGCGGACTACATTCCCCTTCACGTTGTAGTAGAACCCAAATGGCAGACTTGTGTTGCCGCACCTGTACAAACTGAGCAGCGCTCAGTTTCCTTTGAAACTCTTATAAAGATCAAATATATTTAACAAGTTGAAAAGAATCAAAAGATACACTATTGCAACAAAGAAAAACGACAAACAATCAACCGAGAACATAAATGATGAATATGCTCTCTCGAAGCTACACCCCTTCATATCTCCTATTGATTCACCTGCTACATTTCATATTAAACAAACTAGTGCTGCTTTATTTATTTTAACTTTGTAACCACGTGTTGGCACTAAACAGCAAAAGGTCAGAAATGTTCCCAATCGACACATGTGTTCTGTTAGAGGGAACACAATATTTCTTTGGAGAACATTAAAAAAGGGCATGTAATAATTATGGCTATGTCAACGAAATATATACAGAAAATGAGTGGGAGAGAGATCAGAAAAAATGGTCAAAGCTATACCTCTCCAGCACAGGGGCGGAGCTACAGTGTTAGACTGGGGTCAGTTGACCCCGACGACTTCCGCCAAACTCCCATATGCTATAGACCTGTACAACAAAATGACCCCACTGGAAATAGAGTTTTGACCCAGCCAATTAGACTTTATTCACGTGTGTGTGCAAAGTCCACCAGTCCAGGCCCAAAAACACGCAGCACTAGCAGCCCACGGTTCCATGTATCTCCCAATCCTGAAACTAAAGGATCGCTCTGACTTTAGGCTAGCTCATCGTTGCCTGGTATTCCCTTTTTCCGAAGTCGCTCGTCGTCCTGCGGTCAGCATGCGTCTGGCGCCTGCTCGTCTGGATTGCCGGCCGTCCCTACTCCCTCGTCGCAACTTCCTCTGCTTAAATTCACGATTCTGTAAGTGTCACTAAAACCCGATCTATGCATCTAACTGATCCGAAGGAGATATAATATTCTCGAATCATCTTAGGGTTTCCTGATCTGTTGATTTTTTAAAAAATTGTCTTAAAATTTGGGTGGGTATTGGGTAATTAGTGAGACACTGATCCGGTGTGGATTAGGGAATCCACATTAAGCCACAAATAAACCCATCATAATGTTAGATAATCTAACAAGCTGGCAATGCACTGTAAATTCTAATGCATATTGATTCTAATGTATATTAATTCATGTATATTTTGGTACTAATGATCTCTTGCTAATTTGATAATTATTAGTAACAAATATTGGAGCGTTTCTTGAAAATATCAGAATATATAGGTCCCAATCTACAAGATAAGTTAAGACAAAAATATTTGATTAGAGTTCCGTAGGCCAAATGTGATTTAATATATCAGTAGAGAGTATACGGAATTTCTTACGCCCGTTTAGTACTATATATACATTGGCAATTACGAATTACTTAGTTATCTGAGTTCTGAAAGAAAATATTATGGACAGTTCATTAATAATGCAGCTTTAATTTGTACGACGTTTACTTTAATATTATGAACAAGTTAGTTAATAACGCACATTTGATCCATGTGAGATGTACATTAGTGTTTTTCCTTGGGACACATATTAGGGCTACATGTTCATATTGACACCGGCGACCATTTTTCCTGGCTTCGCCCCTGCTCCAGCATCAGTTAACAACTCCAAACTCGTGGCAGTCGAAAGGCTTTCAAGAATACGATGACCACCTAGAATCTTACTATCTGTTTTCACCATAGTTACCACCTTTACTTGGATTCTGGCCATCACCTTTGTAGCCATACTGTATTCATAGGTATTGTCATCGCTATCGATATCAGTGCCATAATCATATTTATCCTTGTAACCACCATGTCCATATCTTTCTTTGGGGAACCCATGTTCATATGCAGACTTGCCAAAGCCACCATCATCGTTGTCATCGCCGTCGTCATCAGTAGTGTCATCACAATCATCTTTATCGCTGATGTGTTCAAAATCATCAGTCAAGTAAGAGTCATCAAGTATGATAGTGCCTGTGACCAGCGACCCGAAGTTCTTAAATGACGGGACTCGGACATAAGGTGTGATGAGGCGCAGCAGCACGAGGTTTGGAGCAGCAATTGAGAAGTCCAAATTGAACTTGCATTTGACCATGATTAAAGTCTTCAAGGAGGCAGACACAATCTCACGGCAGGTGAACAAGCAATCCTTCGGATCCATTTCTTCCAAAGACGTGCAACTAGAAGAAAGCTGTTGGAGGATCCTACCATGGAGCATGGCATACCATAACTTCAAGACCTTGAGGTGGCGAGAGACCAAGGACACGCGGTCCAACGACGCGATTTCCTTGTGATGCCCAGCAAGATGAATAACCAGTGCCCTGCGATTGATAGCAGTCCTGATTCACCTGTTGGCATCGTTCTCATCGAACACCGCATCCTCATCGCTGGACCGCAGGCGGAGCGTGTCCACGGGCGCCGACACGTCGCGGAGGAAGAAGAGGTCGTGGACGAAGTCACAGAACTCCTCCGGCAGATCTTCGTCGTCGCGGCCTACACGGAGGTCCACGCAGGGGCGCTGATGGCCAGAGGTGGCGCCACCGCCACGCGAGCACGCAAGTGCGCACCACCTCCCATGCCTTCAGGGACGACATGATGTGGTGCAGGAGAGCGTCCGGGAGGGCGCTGAGGCGGTCTGAAGCGACGGCGCCAGAGCCAGCGCGGCGGCGCGGCCCAGAACACTGGGTGGTCGTGCGGCGCATTTCGTCGAGCAGATGACCTGCATACAGGTTAGGTTTAGGGGACTCACGGGCTCACAGCGTAAAGATTATGCAGGGAAATCGATCGAGGAAGATGCAGGATGGAGAGGGGATTAGAGCGAAGGGAAAATCTGTGGATGGAGAAGCAAGAACTTACGGAGTGATTCGCGGAAATGGCGTGGAGTTCTTGCCAACTTTTGAAATCCGAAATTTTGGGGATGGAGGAGGAGTCGCTTGATTCTCGCCTTCTAGGTAACGGTAATATGGATTCCAATGGGCCTTTCGGCATTCTAACGCATTTGTTAACAGGCGTCGGCCCAGATGGCACTCTAGTATAAGTCCAAGCGATAGCCCAATTCCGTTTGCAAGTTTCAGAGTATTATGCTGCCCCCTAAAAAAAAGTATTCTGCTGGCCAACAAAAAAATATCCTGATATTGTAAAAATGGAGGAAGGATTGTGCCCCTCACCGCGGACGGGGTAACGATCAAATTGACCCTAACCAGAGAAGTAGTATATTAGAAAAACATAGGGTCGTGATGGCGCGAATAATCTATTGAGATCCCATGCTCACTCGAGCTTGGTTATTTTTATTTCAAAAACTTCAATTTGAAAAGATAAAAAAAACCTAAAAATATACATATTACATATTTAGCATGTAGGTACTATTTTATTGAAATATATTTTAATGCGTGATCTACAAAAAAAAGTATGGGGAGAAAAATCGATTTTTTTCTGGAGCCACGGATTTGTTTTTCCTTAGCCAAAAATTTAATGGATGATGAAAACGAAAATTTACAAATATTTAGAAAAATGTTGTATATGTCCACAAAAAAATATTTTTCGAAACTTTGGATCTCATTTCAAAAACAGGCTCACTGGTGTCCGATGGAGAGCAAATGCCGCGATCCTGGATGACAAACATACTATTGATTGGGACAACTCCACTCCACAGTTTCATAAGTGGGGTGGGTGAAACTGCCCCCAAACTCCCCACCTTCACTTGCAGGATGGAGTGGAGCAGGGGTCGCCCCTAGTTCATTTTACTGGAGCCGCTAGAGAGGTTCTTCGCCTGCTTCAGAGAGGTGTTTTGGCTCCCAGGTGCATATGCACCTTTATTTTTAATGTATTTTCAACGCATTTCGAAATGTCAAAAAGTTGTAAAAAATGCACGCGCATAGATTTAACATTGCATGTGTTCACGAAAAAACTACATTTTCCTATGTAAAAAGACAAATTTTGGTGCTAAAATAAGCCCTGTCACGAGATTTTTTTTTTGTCTTTTTACACAGGACACAAAAAATGGCGGTTTTCCGCCAAACGATTTTTTAATACTTAGTATACGAAGATGTATGCGCAGAATTTCAAATTTGGACCTGAAAATTTTGGAGGTTGTAGATCATATGAACAATCAAACTTTTTCATAGATTTTTAAACAATTAAAGGATGGTAGAACTAAATATTCTCCCTTCGGTGCGGATACCACAAACAGCTCACGAGATACATGGAGCCTGTTATTTTCAAAATTCGAAATCGATGTTTTGAAGTTTCGGAAAATTTGGAAAAAAATCTTGCATGTAGAAAATAATGTATTTTATAACTTTGCAAACGCTCAACTCAAAATAAGTCATATTCTAGGTTACACAAAAATGACAAAATCTGACAGATTTTGAAGGCCTACAATTTTGCACTGTTCACTATTTTTAATGTCAAATTTTGTCATTTTTATACAGCCAAAATACAAAATCTTTTGAGTTAAGATTTTACACTTTTTAGAACACAACATTTTCCACATCTAGGTTTTTTTTCAGATTTTTTTGGAACTCTAAACTGCTGTATTTGAATTTTTCAAATTAAGGGTTACATGGAGCCCGAGCTCCATTTGTCCACACTCCGTTCTCATGTCTCTTCTCCACAGTACCAACGACCAGGGCCCAATCCACCTCCAACGAGTCTTCCCTGTCCCCGTGGTCTGCTCCCGTCACACGCCCCATACACCTTGCTCTCAGCTACACCATTCTGAATTCTGAAACAGCGCATCTCAGCTACACAATTCTGAATCCTGAAACACAACGCTTCTCAGCTGCACCACTCTCAAAACATTCAAAGTATTCATATATGTTCCAGGAAGAAAGCAAAGTTACTCCAAACCCCACGTACTGCTAGCTAATAGTCTCATCTCATCCAACAAAGATTCTAGGAAGAACACTAAAACGATTTGATAGCATTGCAAGGTTCTCTGTCATCCATGTTACCAAAAAGAAAAGAGCATCAAAAGATCCATCGAAGCTTTGAAAGCACTATAGTACTTCGCGTAGATCAGGTTCCGTGCTAGATTCTCGCTAACTAAATAAGCAGTGTTACATCCAGTCGTCCCCACAGTCAATGAGTTCTTGCCTGGCGAGCTCCCTCATAAACTTCTGGCCACGGAGATCTGGTAGAAATATCAGGAAATGGATGACTGTAGATTAGGACCATGTAAGAAAGAACATCTTTTAAGTTAAACAGAATACACTTCTCATTTAAGAGAATAGTGGCAGATATTATCAAGCAGATTGTATGCCAATTGAACATATTTAGATTTTGAGGAACAAGCATGTAAACCAGCAAATAAAACAATATGAAATACGGATTAAACAGATTATATGCCCATTAAACAATATGCATCTTGCATCTCAGTGAATTACACAGGGCTATATAAACCAGTAATGAGATATTGATTTTGCAAGTAAATACGAAATAGTATGTGTAAGAGAAGGTCTGACTTACGAGCATTCCCACTCCGGCGGACATAAATCTTCTCAAGGGGTACACCATTTGCTCTGAACATATGTGCCAACTCATGGACTCTTGCATCATCCTTTGAGCATTTGATTTTCACCATTCGAAGATCTTTGCAAGTAAAAGATCTTCCCACTGGTTTGATACCTGTTTGCAATGCCTTCCTGCTGCCGAAGTTCTTTTGCACATCCCCAAAACAGTTATTAAGCATGTGCTAACATACTAAGAACTATGTAAAGAAAATCAAGAATCAAGTAGCATACACCAAATATGTAATTGCACGTACCAATTTAAGTTGGAGGAAAAGCCTCTCTATATTAGGGGAATGCTGAAGCAAGAAAATTAATGCATCAAAATCAGCAGTCATACACCATTCACCAAGGGATAGGTCTTCAGGTTGCTAAAAGTTGGACACCTTTTCAGTTCCCTACTCAGAACCACCTTCATATTGCAGACAAACGAGTATTCAGCAAAGAATGGTAGTAACTCGAATAAACTTCACACTATATAAACTGCATATGAGCAGTTTATTCAATAAAAAAATAAAACAAGCATACTCATCACAAAAAAAGAAAATGATAAACAGGATATAGTGATGTATTACTAGAGGATTAGCACCTACTGGTACAGTACGATTCTTTATCTTCTGTAGCAAGTATCTATTGAAGGGAAATTTCCCCTAGACACTCTTGACCGAATATAATTAATCAGTTGAAAAGATACACTATTTGCAACAACAACAAAAGACAAGCAATCCTCTGGGAACAGGAATGGTGGATAATTCTTTCCCAGAGTTACACCTTTCATATCTACTTGATTCAACTACTACATTTGATGATTAAACAAACTAGCATTTTATTTATTTGAACTTTGTAATCAGGCGTTGATACTATAGAGCAAGAAGCTACGAAATGTGCTCACTGGTCTGTTCAACTGAGGGAACATAACACTGCTTTGGAATACATCCACAAAAATAATTTCCCTATAAATAATTATGGCTATATGTCAACTGTCAAGAAAAATGTACGTGAGAGAGAGCAGAAAATGATGCTGATTGGTATTATGGTATACCTCTCCAGCGTCTGTTAAGAACCCCAAACTCGTAGCACTCGAAAGGCTTTCAAAAATATGACGGCCACCCAGAATCTGTTTATCATTGCCACCACTGTTTCCACCATAGCTACCACCTTCACTTGGAATCTGCCTTTTACCTTTGTAGCCGTACTTTGCATCATTTGCAATCTCACTGTATTCATAGGTATTCTCATCGCTATCGATATCAGTGCCATAATCATAATTATCCTTGTAACGATCATGCCATATCTTTCTTTGGGGAACCCATGCCCATATCCAAACTTGCCAAAGTCATCATCATCATTAACGTATCCAAAATCATCATCACTCAAGGAAGAGTCATCATGAACATTATAATTCCCCATCTTACCAAAGCCACCATCATCGCTGTCATCACCGTCGTCATCAGTAGTGTCATCACAATCATCTTTATCGCTGATGTGTTCAAAATCATCACCCAAATAAAAGTCATCAAGTATGATAGTGGCTGTGACCAGAGATCCGAAGTTCTTAAATGAAGGAACTCGGACGTAAGGTGTGATGAGACGCAGCAGCACGAGGTTAGGAGCAGCAATGGAGAAGTCCAGATTGAACTTGCATTTGTCCATGATCAAAGTCTTCAAGGAGGCAGACACAATCTCATGGCCCGTGACCGTGCAGTCCTTCAGATCCAGTTCTTCCAAAGATGTGCAACCGGAAGAAATCTGTTGGAGGATCTTGCCTTCGAGCCTGACATACGATAACTTCAAGATCTTGAGGTGGGGAGAGACGAAGGGCACGGTGTCCAACAAGGCGATTTCGTTGTAATTCTCAGCAAGATAACTATTATGCGCCCTACGATGCCCAGCAAGATGAATAACCCGTGCCTTACGGTTGATAGCAGCCCTGATCCAGATGTTGGCATCGTTCTCATCGAATCCCGCACCCTCATTGCTGGACGTCAGGCGGAGCGTGTCCACGGGCGCCGACACGTCGCGGAGGAGGAAGAGGCGGTGCACGAAGTCGCGGAACCCCTCCTCCGGCGGATCGACGTCGCGGCCGAGGTAGCGCACGCGGATGTCGACGCAGGGCGCGGATTCCCAGAGGTGGCGCCACCGCCGCGCGAGCACGCAGGTGCGCACCACCTCCCAGGCCTTCAGGGACGACATGATGTGGTGCAAGAGCGCGTCCGGGAGGGCGCTGAGGCGGTCTACCGCGACGGCGCCTCCGCCGCCGGTGCCGGACTTCTGGCCAGCGCCGCGGCGCGGCCCCCAGCGCTTGACGGTTGTCCGGCGCATTTCGTCGATCAGGTGACCTGCATACAGGTTCAGTGACACCCGGGGTAAAGATTATCAGGGAAATCGATGGAGGAACCGAGGAAGATGCAGATGGAGAGGGGATCTATGGAGGAAGACGCAGGAACTTACGGATTGATTCGTGGAAATGGTGCTGAGTAGTTGCCGCTTTAGAACTCCGAAAATTTTGGGATTGAGACGAGCGCTTGATTCTCGCGTTTTAGTCGACAGTGATGGGTGGCGGCTGGTTAAATCATTTTGGATTCTAATGGGCCTTTGGGCATTCTGACGCATTTGTTACCGAGTGGTGGCCTAATTTCGTTTGCCAGTTTCCGAGTAATATGTCCGTCGGTGGTGACTCCCACTAAAAAAAAAAAAAATCAGTCGGTGGTGACTTTTGCCAAGTATCGGCCATCTATGAAATTAGTTAACCTAAAAAAAACTATGAAATTAGTAGGAATTGATTTTGGTATATGCAAAAAATAACATGAATCGGGTTGCATGCACTTTGCCCGTGCAGGCATAATCAGGCGGATGACATGGGGTACCTAGTGACGTGGACATTCTACAAACATAAATTTACATGCATTTTGCTAATAAAAAAACTAGCGCATGTATGATCATGTGAGGCTGGCTAATGGCGTGGACACTCTCCATGTGGAGTTTGCAAACACTGAATGAATATAGTACGTATGAACTTTATACGTATTTTAGATAACCACTAATTAACCAAGTGACACATTGGCGAAGCTAGTTAGTTCACAAATTCATTGGGATCAGTCTATTGTTCATAGTGTATTTTTTCGATAATGAGCAATGAGAAATGTTACATTAATAAAATTATGTTTATTTTTTAACTCGAATATATTCTATATTTTTTGAGTTCATCATAACCCAATGTTATTTTCTGAGGGATCATAACCCAATGCTTGTACAACAGCTCCATCACTGAGTTTGTGTTTTGGTCATTCATACCATTGAGAATTCTTCTACGGTCGCTCGGTGGTGACTGGTCAAGAAACGGTGTTTATTTCAAGAAATGATAATTCATAAGAAGGAACTTCGACGGTCTCATCGTTTGATCCAAAAGGCCTCTAAGAAAAGTTTCTAGATTATGAATTCATAATTTCATATTACAGAATAATTATAGAAATCTCTTCGACACATATACAATACGTACCAAATAACGGTTATCTGAAAGTTGCAACAAACCGAATACAAAAGAAGGTGTAAGCAATGTCGATTGACACTTTATACATGAAATCCATAACGAAACTCAAGGTTATGGCCTCATGTTCACATCGTCTTGATGGACGTCCTCTGAGACTGCGACTGGATCTGCGTAGTAGAGCCCAATCTTCTACACAAGCTCTGACCAGACTTGTCTATATTAATGAAATCGAGCGTATCCACGACATCTGACATGTCTGGGCGTCTGGCATTTTGTTGGGTTTGATTGGAGACACTCGTACGTGACCAAGGACACCCTCCTAGCTGCTATCACTGTGTAGATGCCCGGTCCATGACGTGTGCTAGTCTACGCGGGTTCTTGAGACATTGACGCATGCACGTCAGTAGGTGTCGTTTCTTGGCGGGTCTAGTCATGTCCACCGACATTAGCCCAGTAATCCGAATCTCCAGCAACACCACACTTAAGTTATATACATCACTCTTCGTAGTGAGGTGGCCCGACATGATGTACTCTGGTGCACAACCTCGCAGGGATCTTCCAACATTAGTGTTGACGATTGTGCCGTCGCTGGCTCTTATGTCGTGCCTCGGGTCCGAGAGCAAGATCTTGGCATTGTTATATTGGAGAAGAAACATAAACTATCAGCTGGTGGGTGGTTCAGGAGCGACGCTACATGTCTTCTCCAATTGCTTGGTCAAAATCCGCCGCAGATCAACGGCTTCTCTGCACAGTGTGGAGGGATGTCAGCCCTCTCACGCTAGCTAGTGTGATGTTTAGTCTGATTGGCCAGGGCAACACAGAACGAATAGCTGAATATATCATAGGAAAATAATTCATTCCCACATCATCAACATAAATTATATGAAAATTTCTAGCACAACTATTCATAGCAATATTCTAAATCCTCAACAGTCTCCATGATTATCTATAGAATATTTTGGTATCTTAAATTTTTATATTTTAGGACCAAACTAGAACACATATTTTGTTCAAATCTATATTACTTTTGGGAAATTAGAAGAAGTATATTTATATAGGAAAAATAGCTAGAAAGAGAGAGAAATATTAACTTATGAATTCAATACGGTCCAATCTTTGTGAGGAGATCTGTCATTTTACACCATAGTCTCTTGCACTTACATTAGAAAGAACTCACATTTTTTACACTTAGAAAATAGAAAATGTGCACATTACCATGAAGCAAGTAATTTTCTTATTTACCCTAAACTTATATACCCAAAGTATGCCTCCATGCTAGGAAGTTTAAATTTTCGACACGTTTTATGTTTTTTTCGCTTTTAAAGAGCTTTAAAAAGTGTAAATAATTATTTTGTTGAACAAAATAAACTAAAAAATAAAAAAGTTTGCTCTTCAAAATGTAAATATACATATGTCTAATATTTTATTTTACTTGTTTGCTGAGTATTTTTCAAAATATTATCTGCAAAGTTGGTTCCAAAAACACTCGACATGAGTATGCAAGTGTTTTTCGAGTGTTTCTATGGCACTCGACATGTGTGCTCAATTGATGATTTCCCGGTAAATACACTTGACAAATCCACGGGCACTCGGCAACTACCCAGAATCCTATAGTGAATTCTTGTGTGAAATTATCTACAGTGGATAAGAAACGAAAATCTCAGTGCCTCTTTTTTTTAACAAATTTGTAACCTTTATTAATTACTCAATAATGGTTACATCATCCACCAATTGCGGATAAAGAAACATAGGCAGTTCTTCAACCCAAATATTAGTATCATCTACGGATCTAGCAACCATATGGGCTGGCTTATTTGCTTCTCGAGGACAATGAACTAAACATGTCGAATCAAATCCTGTCATGATCAACCGACATTCATCTGAAAACGCCATGACCATTGTCCTGTGGTTCAGTGGATCAGCAAGCGCCTGCATCGTCTCCATTGAGTCAGTTTCAATATATAGGTGGTTACACCCTAGGGTCTCCGTGAGACGAAGTCCGTCTTGCAAGGCTTGTGCTTCTAATGCGGCTACATCAATTACACTGTAATTTTTGAAAGTCATGGACATAGGCGGAGCTACAGCAACGCCGGGGGGGGGGGGGGGCCTCCCAGCCCATGAGCTTTCAACAAAGAAATACTGCTAAATGGGCCATTTGCCCCCCATATTTGGGCTAATTTAAGCCAATGCAGGCTATTTTAGCCTCTTTGCCCCCTCATACCAATGGGCCAAGCTCCGCCACCTCATGGATCTCAAATGCATCCAAGACACAGGAAAATTCCACAGTGCGCGCTCGCATGGTCTGGCCGGGCTGGGGCGGCACATGAATGGTTCGCTGGAATCCGGCCCGCTGCCTTGTAGGGGCTTTACCTCGTTTTGTGACCTCCTTTTTCCGTTTTAAAATTTTGCTTTCTTGGGCGTTAAAAGACATTCTATGAGTTGGTTATGTTTCTATATATTTGATCGTTCGAACATTCAGTTCTCTTTCTATATATATTTGATCCGTCGGTCACCGCTTATTAGACACCAACCGAAATAGAGTTTGCGGCTCCTCTTGCATTTTCACCGTCATCGTAGTCTACTCTATCACGTGCGTCGGCATGCACCGGGGAACAGGAGGGCAACTCTTTGGAACAACTCGCTCTTATAATCATGTATGGGAGATAGCTAAATACAAATATTTTTTCCACTACAGTTTGTCTACCGTTCAAATCAGGCGGCTGTGCTTACTGCCGTCTTCAACACTGTCTACTATGACCGGTGTATGCCAACGTTGTTTTGATCAACATCATCATTGCATCGGCTGCGGCAACTTCAAAAATCAGTAAGTACGTTGTGGTCACCTTGGACTCGCCCCCTCTCCGCTACAGTATGCGAGGGCGATTTCTTGAAACCACCCAGTCAAACCACCTCGCCGGCGGCGATTCGCTGTTTCCCCTTCCCTCCGCCGGCCGCTTCGGCGGCTGGAGGGTGGGGGAACCCCGGATCTCATCGTGTATATAGCGTAGGTTTGAGTAGGTTGCTCACCGGCGGCGTCTTGGAGGCGGAGGCGTCGGTGGTTGGCGTTTTGGGGTCGTCTTCTTCCTCTCCGGTGTCGTCGTTCTTCGGAGCTTCGTCATCAAGCAGGCGACTTCGCGTGGTGCTCGCGGTCCTGGGTGACCGCCGTGCACGCTCGTTCCCGGCTGGATTCCGGTGCGGCGGATCCAGTCTTGAAATCGAAGCTTCTGATGTTGAAGGCCGATGGTGCTGCTGCCTTGGCGTTGGATGGAGGCTCTCTGGAGTTCGAGGCTCGTCAACTTCCCGTCCGTAGGGGATCATCTTCGTTCCAAGGTTTGGAAGATGCAGCGGGCGGCGCGTCGTCGGCACGTTCGGCTCCTCGTCGGCGTCACTGTGTTGCAGAAGGACCTGTGTGTAATTTCTATCTTTGTGGGGTGTCTTTTTGTAACTTCTGGTCTTCAATGTAATCAGGGGTTTCCCGCAAAAAAAAAAGTAAGTACGTTGTGGTTTAATCTACTGCCTAAACATGTTTTGCGGTTATATGTTCCTATTGATCACGTTGTGTGTGATGCATTTTGTATGTTTCAACTTCATAGTTGTTTTAGCCATTCTAGAACCGATCATGAACTTGCCTAATTTCCCAACTTTATTTTGCATCAGGTAATCGTTGCTCAAGAGCTTTGTACACAGGAAACATGTATTTTAAAACGGAGTTAGTATAATGACAGTTGCACATTTTTTCGTCAACGACCTGCCCAATGTGCGGTGGTTTTTGTCATTTTGATTTAGGGTAGTGGTTTTATGACACATCCGCCCCAGTCGTGGTGGTTTTGCGTCATTTCCTCATTTGTGACAAAAAGAAAAACTTTGGCCCATTTGCTGCAGAGTGATGTGGACCTACCCTTCGGGTGCCCCACCATGAGGACACCTGGTGCACGTATAAATTAAGGCCCAGCAACAAGCCTGCCAGAAGCCTACGGCCAAGGCCCACGAAGGAGGCCTAGCAAGGAGAAGTACGCTCCAAGTCAAGAGAAGCCTAGGTCGGTAGAGACCTACCTTACCTGTAAATCTCATACCACCAAAACCCTAGCGAGATCGCATCTTGCCAGGACGCCATTGTAGCTCCTTTGTATACCGCAAACATCAATAACCAGACAAGCAGGAAGTAGGGTGTTACCCTCCGGGGGCCTGAACCTGGGTAAACCTCGCTTGTCAGTCGTCGTTACTACCAGCGCTACCAAATCTCTCTCCCTATCTCAACCCTAGGCACCGAACCATGGGATTTGCCGTGGTACCCCCACGTCAATTGGCGCCGTCTGTGGGAAAGACTAGCACTGGATCTACGGTTTCGCCGGCTCCATCTTCATCGACAACCGGCAACTCGCCGGCTCCATCTTCATCGACAACCGGCAACTCACCGGCTCCATCTTCATCGACAGTCAGTAGCTCTCCGGCGATCCAGAAGCCGATCGACTTTGGCTCCTTCGGATTCAACCCACACTCGCCGGCATCTCGCCCAGCGTTTGTGAACCTCCACTCAGGTGCGGATCTGATCTTCGGTAGTTTCAACTTTCATGTTAGCCGGTGGGGAACACATAACTTGACAGACCCGCGTCAACTCGCTGCGATCGCACCCGCGTCTCCATGGACTGCGTCTTTACTGACCGCTGCGATCGCACCTGCGTCCCCATCGACTGCTTCGTCACCTACCGCATCGGCTACGCCTTCATCGACAACACCTTCAGCGATCGTGCCTTCATCACCCGCGTCTCCATCGACCGCGAATTTCACGCTTTCTTCGGATGTAGGAGTCGCGTCTTCATCGACTGGTACACCAAGCTCGGCATCGGCACCCTTCGCCTCGTCAAGCGCAGTAGAATATGAAGTCGAGTCCGCCTACCGCGATGACGGCGACGGGCCACGCATGCTGGCCGACAGCGACGTCGACTCCGACATCCTCTACGACAACTATGGCATAGGCCACTACTTGCGCACCATCCCCTTCCAGATCTGCATGGTGGCCGGGAACGGCAACAGCGGGACAGATCCCGAAGCATCCAAGACCGCAGAAGCTCGCCACAACGCACCAACATATCCCATGACGGTGACTATGCCGGACGGGAAGACAACGTTCGTCATCACAGAGGAGATGGCGGCGAAGGCAACAAAGGTCATCCAGGAGTGCCTCATGATGCCCGAGGATTCGACCCGTGAGGAGATCGCGGTACATCAGTACCTCCTCTGGCAGGAGAACCTTCAACTGAGGAACTTTCAAGCAACACTCGACGAGCGCAGGAGGCAAGCTAGCTCATCGAGCACGCGAAGGGCAGCGCTATCCTACCAATCCTCGGGACATACGTACCGAGGCGCCGGAACAGAACGTTCCGCATCCCGGAAGCTGACATAGCGGAACTAACCTGCAACTTGGGCCTCTCCTTCATGAAGCACGATGAAGAAATGATCCCCATCCCCAAAACAGCCACAGGAACCCTGCTTTCGGTGGCCACATACTTGCGGGAAACTCAGCCTCCAGACGATGACCCCAATGCAGCCCTGCATCATCAACAGATAAAATCGCTCAACATAGCAGGCGCAGCTCTGATCCCGGAAGCTGTGGTGGACGCGGGAAACCCACCACCCGAAGGAAGCAAAAGCCACCGCGTGGCCAGCCCGCGAAGAGAACCACGGAGTCGCGACGATTGTGACCGCACGACCCACGAAGATAGGGACCATGGACACCGGCGCCGCGACGAAGACAGGGACCGCGAACACCGGCGCCGTGACGAAGACCGCTCCGAAAGAGGTCGGAGGTAGCCGAGCACTCGCCACCTCAGGGAAGGCGAGGACGCCCGGAACGTCATAACTCAGCGCAAAGTCAACAAAAGCCGAGCCACGAGACCCTCTCGCTCCCCTAGACCCTCTTGTTCCCTTAGCAGTGACTCATACTCCGAGGGCGGGTTCGAGCCCTGTGGAGCTCCATGCTTCACTCGACATATCCGCGAGACCAGGGTGCCCAAAGGGTTCACATTAACATCTGAAACACCCAAGTTCGATGGCCGTCAGGAGCCGTCATCCTAGCTGGAGGACTAGAAGATAGCGGTCGCCTGTCAACGTGGTACAACAATGCCAGCAATGCAGTACATCCAGCTGATGATGGTGGGGACAGCTCGAGACTGGCTAAAAAGCTTACCCCAAAGGTCATACGACTCCTGGGATCACTTCCGGGAGGACTTTGTCAAGCACTTCCTCGCAACATGCGAGCGACCAGCAACATTCGAAGAACTTTGAGCCTACAAACAACGCTCCGATGAGCCGCTGTGGGAGTACATCTGACGTTGGACCACAATGCGCAACTCCGTGGGGGTGATATCGGAAGACAGAGCAGTCGATGCTTTCACTCGCGGCGTCGCCAGGCGTGACCTCGAGAAGCGCTCGGGCGTGCAAAGATAAACTCCATCGCCCAGCTCATGAAGACAACCAATGAATGGGCGGACGGAGAAGACTCGGTGCGAGACGAACACCAAGGGTCACTGCGTGGCAACAACGACAACAACAAATGGAGTCGTAGAGACAGTCGCGACAATGATAGGAGGCACAAGCGCAAGTCCCACCACTATGACGACTCAGACGGTGGCGAATTAGTGGCGGCTGGGTACGTTGATGCACGCGACGAGCGAGGCCGCAGTGGAAGTCGACAGGACGACCGTAGAGACAGCCGAGACTTCGAACAGCGTGGCGACGAGCACCGCAAGCGGGAGTGGCTGAAAACTAGCGACGACTCGTGAGACCAACGCACAACCACGATAGAAATAGAGGAACAATGCAGATTTCACATGTTCAAGGGTCAGGCCGGAAAACTCCACTCAAGCCACCTGTTGAAAGACTGCAGAAAATTCACAAGGCTGGCGAGTGAATACGCAAAGCGCCTGCAAACGGCTCCGAGTACAGCCGCAAGCGGAGCTCCCCCTCCTCCACCAGTAGGGCCACCCGGGCAAATGGCGGGTGCAATTCACCACCAGGCACGCATAGAGACCCCGGCAGCGGCATCAGATCAATATCCCGAACCTCATGGGTAGATGAACATGATACAAAAGGGGCGCCCATCCAACAGGGAACAGAAGTTGATCCCTCGCCAAGTTAACATGGTCGCCCTGGCACCCCTGTAGTGCCCGAGTGCCTGAAGGGGTCCGAGACTAGCATCACATTCTCCCGCGGGGATCACCCGCCTGCTGTGGTTCGTCCAGGGCATGCCGCTCTAGTACTCGACGACCAAATCGGAGGGTTTGCTATGTCCAAAGTCTTCATCGACGGAGGAATCGAATCAACATCCTGTTTGCTGACACACTGCGCAAAATGAACCACTCGACTGAAAATCTGGTAAAATCAGAGAACACCTTCCGCGACATCGTCCCGGGCAAGGCAGTTTACCCGCTCGGCACAGTACAATTTCTAGTCATCTTCGGCGAACCAGGAAACTTCAGGACGGAGAAGATCGATTTTGAGGTCGTCGACTGAAGTCACAATACCACGCCATCCTAGGGCGCCCGACGTTTGCTCGATTCATGGCGATCCCGCACTATGCCTACCTCAAGCTGAAGATGCCGGGACCCAATGGCATTATCACTGTGAACGGCAACTTCCAGCGCTCGGATAGCTGCGATAGGGAGTTCAGCAAAATCTCCGAGATGTTCGGCATGCAGGAGCAACTTCAGGAGCTCTCCCTCAACAACGATCATACTCTTTTTCCTGAGGCCACGAAACCGGCACCCGACGCGGCCTTCAGCGCAACAAAAGATCACACCAGGTGCACCCGACGACCCATCCAAGACGGTCAACGTGTCATTGAGTTTATCTCCCACATAGGAAGGCGCGTTCGTCGAGTTCCTTCGTGAGAGCTAGGAAAGAGGTTCTTACGCTCCGACTGCTCCATCTGGGCCCGAAGCTGGTCCCGCTCCTGCTCCATTCGCACATACGAAGTACCTGACTCCACCATGGCACGGAAAAGGGCTGCAAAAGAATATCTCAGCAAAGCAAAGACGGAGATTCATGTTCTTGAGCCTATACCGAACTATCCTAGTTGCGCATAACCTCCGGGGCTACTCCCATTGGGAGCACTGACGTGCACCCGATAAAATTACAGAAATATCAGAAAAAACTTACGTGGTCATAATGCGCTGGCGGTGCAGTACCCGAGGAAGAAGGCGCGTACCCTTGCGGGTTAGGAGGTGCACTGCAGCGGCAGCTGGCTGTTCTTCCACCTGAGCCACTTCACCGGTAGATGAAGCAGGGGTCAACTAGGCACAGGTGACAGCGCATCGTCCTTGGGAAGGGCATCCTGCACTGGGCTGGACAGCAAAAAATCAAACAATCAAAAAACAGAGACACTGAAGGAAACGAGAACTAAGCAAAGGCAAAGGGTGCTTACCTCGCATCATCCTCACTATGAAGACTCTCGAAGTCCAGATGCATGCCAAATTCTGAAGCACCTTCAGGAGGGGCCATGCGCAATGGAGTCACCGCCCGTGCTCCCTCGCATCAGGTGTTGAGGAGCCCGAATCATCGTCTTCAAGTTCAGCCAGCGCATCCTCTCGAGGCGAGTTGGCAGCAGTCGAAGTCATCTTGATCAAAAGGCGCCGCTTGGGCGGCTGCTCTTCTTCCCCATCATCAACTCCTCTGCTTCATCGACAAGTGTGCTCGCGGTGGCAAGAGAGGTCTCGTCGTTATCTGACTCGATCTTAGGAACCTCCACCTCCGCGGTCTTACCATCCTCGGGCAGAGGAGGAAGGCAAGTTAAAATCAGGTGACCCTGCAAACAAACGCATATTCAAAATGTGTCACACAGAAGAAATAGCAGTACGAAGGGTTTGACTCTCACCTCAGGCAATGGGTTGTCGACTCCAAAAGGAGAAACTGGAGGATCAACATTGCAAGGGTCCGCAGCCCTGATGGAAGTCAACGACCGCACCTGAGACTCGACCTCTCTCTTCGATTTCTCCTCGTTCATCAGCCGTGTCAGGTCGTGGGTGCCCTGGAACTCCCACAGGGGGTGCGCTCGGACGCGCAGCGGCTGCACACATCTCCTCACAAAGGTGGCAATGAGGTGGGGGCCGCTAACCTCTTTGCCCACTGTCCTCAGCAGTTCGGCCACCCTCTTCAGCATAGGCTCCACCTCCAGCTTTTCGGCACTCGTCAGCTCGTGCTTCCATGCTCTCGACCTCCGCAGTGGTTTGCTGGCCACGAAGTTGGGGAGGCCTTCTTGTGTGGAGCTTACATAAAACCACTTCTTCCGCCATCCTTGGGCGGAATCGACTGGCTTCAGCTCAAAGTAGGTGGTGTCGCTGTGGGTCTGGATCCCAAACCCGGCAACAGGGTACACACCACTAGCGCCCGCATTCCTCTTCATGTTGAAGATGCGTTTCACAAATCCCAGTGTGGATTCACCCCGAGAAAGCACTCGCATAGCACAAAAAGCAGCAAATGTGCAAAATACCGTTCGGGGTGAAATCGTGCATTTGCACCCCGTACGCATACATAAGCCCACACATGAAATCGTGAAGAGGGAAGGAGAAACCCTTGGTCTCTAGGCGCACACATGCCCTTGGTTGAGGCGTTACCTCATCTCTAGGCGCACGCATTGCCAACTGGTCCGCCGGCGGCAGCAGCCCGTCATCGCGGAAGCCGTCCAGATGGTGCTCCTTCACGGTGGACTTCACCCAGTCGTCGGGGATCTTCGTCAGCGTATCCGAGGCGGCGGCGGCGGCGGCGGTGGAGGTCGATGCAGTCCTTGCCTTCTTTGCGGCACCGACGGTGGCGCCGCCAGCTTTCTTGGCGCCTGCCTTCTTCATGGCGATGGAAGGCGGAGAATGCGTATTTGGAGCGTGGAGAAGCATCAATGGCAGGAGGGCGAGGAAGAAGAAGCAGCACAGGTAGGCGGCGAAGAATGGGGAATTACCCCTCTGGCCGCTGAGACTTTCCATCTTATAGGAACGGCTGTGATGCATCACAGCCGTTGCTTCCACATCGTGCTCCATGGAGCACATCCAGCCCTACACGTGGCAGCTACGAAGAACAACCGTCGCCGGCCACGTCGCCCACTACACGTGGAAACCAAGGAGGCCATCATCATGTCTCCAAGAAAATCACGCCAAACGGTCAGTTCTAGTCCAAACGGCACCGCCCTTGGTCAACACTGATAGGTGGGACCACGGCGTCATGTCCCATCCATCACAATGAGCATGCCATCATTTGTCAGGCAGCGTAGACATCCATTACGTCATCCCTGATGTCATCACTCTGCCGCATCATAAAGAGGTACTCGAGTCCCTAATTCGACTCTGAAGAAACACAAAACTGCAAGCAAAATGGTAATTCGACTGCTTCTTCGGCAAAAGCATCCAACTCCCATCGGGAGCGTATTAAAATTTCGTCGACTGCTGCAAAGATACAAAGTTTTGAGATTATCCTCAACTGCAAGCAATTGAGCACAATCTCGGGGGCTACTCCCATCGGGAGCGCTGACGCGCACACGATAAAATACAGACAAGGACAAGATGCATATTTCGTAGTCGAAGCTTACTCGACTCAGCTACTTAACTACCCACATAAGGCAAAACCACAGTCAAAATCTCCCCGAGTTGCATCTGACGATCCTCGGAAGCTGCATACATGGTGCATAGGTAAGACCCGCCGATCCGTCGAGCTGGCCGGGGACCGCACATACTGCGTTTGCCCTGAAACTTTCGTGTCCGACGACATGAAGCAAATCCTAGCGGACGTGTTAGGTACCCACAAAATATGCTGCAGGACGACTTTGTAAGACCTCCGCGGCCTGAGTTGGATCTGATGAGGCCGTTCCGGGTTCGAGTCAAGGGACTCGAACTTGAGTAGGCTAGTAAGGTTTTGCCCAAATGAGCAGTTAACTAGTCCCGATCCGTCGGGTGTACCAGGCCTACTATGCCACCATCCCTGAAAACTGTCAAAGGACAACAAAAATACGTGCAAAGCATTGATGACCCACAAGTATAGGGGGTGTATCGTAGTACTTTCCATAAATAAGAGTGTCGAACCCAACGAGGAGCAGAATGTGCTAACAAGCAGTTTTGAGCAAGATTTCACTGTAACACTAGCAGACAGATTTTTAGTGGTTTTTGATATAGCAGATAAATAAAATACGAGTAAATAAAAGAGTGCAATAATAATTGCAGCGAGTGGCCCAATCCTTTTTAGCACAAAGGACAAGCCGGTTGTTTTACTTATGATTACCAAACGATTTTGAGGACACACGGGAATTTCGTCAAGTGCTTTTGCTTCATACCATTGATTAATCTTTATTGTTTTGATAAGTGTTGTATGAGTGAACCTATGCTAATGCACCACCCTTACTTAGACTAATACATACTTGTGATTACACCTCTTGCAGGCTTACCGCAAATGCAAGAGAATGATTAAGATAAATTTAACCACAGCCTTAAACTCTGGGACTTGAGCACTAATTTACAAACGGGGGTTTATGTTTCTGTCACTCCGGCAACACCACAATAAGTAAATTAAATACACAATGCATTCCCCTAGGCCCATAAAGTTGAAGTGTCATGTAGTCGACATTTACATGACACCATTAGAAGAATAACACCACAACTTAAATATCAAACCATTAAATATTACTCAACAGAATTCCACTACTAACATCAAGACTTCTCCCATGTCCTCAAGAACTAATCGAACTACTCACAAGACATCATATGGATCATGATCAGAGGTGATATAATTATGAATAACAATCTGGACATAAACTTCAATTCACCGATAAAACTCAAAAGCATCAACCACAAGGAGTAATTAACACCGGGAGAGTTTCCCCTATGAACTAGACAAGTAGCAATCCTAGATGTTACAGCGGAACGAAGTGGAGCGGTGGAGATGATGGTGACGGCGGTGAGGATGATGATGATCCCGATGAAGTCTAGCGCGTTGGCGATGACGATGGCGATGATTTCCCCCTCCGGGAGGGAATTTCCCCGGCAGATTTCTCTCTGCTAGAGAGCTTTTTCTCTCTCTGTAGTTTTCCGCCCCGTAGAGACGGCGGAATATTTCTTCGTGACTCTCTTTGGCAAATTAGGGTTATGAGGAAGATATACGTGAAGGGTGTGAGCCAGAGGTGGGCCAGGGGCACCACACCACACCCGGCGCCGCCCCTAGGCTAGCCGTGCCCAGGTCAGGTGTGGGTCCCTCGTGGCCCATCCTGACCTCCCCTTTTGGCACCCTCCGTCATCTGGCAAAATAGGAGCTTCTGTATTTTCTCGTGATTTTTGGAGTTTCAGAAATATAGTATCTTGACGACGCTTTTTCTAGCAAATTCCTGACTCCGGCAGTTAAATCCCAATAATCATCAAACATGCAAAATAAGATGAAATAACATAAGTAATGTATCTTAATATGAAATATATCAATGAAGAACAGTAAATTATGATATAAAATAGTGATGCAAAATGGACGTATCAACTCCCCCCAAGCTTAGACCTCGCTTGTTCCCAAGCGAATACTGAGCTCAGTAAACATGACCACAGGTTTATGGAGTGAAGTGTCGATAATAAATAATACGAACATCAAGCATCAATATTTATTCAACAGCCCCCATTCATTCTAAACAGCAACTCCCTTCATAGAGCTTAGCTTGAAACAAGTAATGGAATAACTACAAGTGAAAGTGCATAAAGAAAATCATAATCTAGTGATGGCAAAGTTAGTTCTTGGTCAGAGAACAATTAACAATTCAAACTTATCTTTCAAGAAGAATCTTTATAATAGAGCTATAGTGCCGAATCTACATGTTCAACTATCACAAGTTCTTTGCATTCATTTGAAAAACTTTCAAAGTTATAATCTTGCAATCAAAAGTCATAGTGTTGAAAGGAAGGTAATAGACATGATTGAAAACATTAATCACATATAGATGATTGTATCTCAACAACACAAATGCTTGCTTAAGGTGGGAAAAAGAATAGGTTTACTGACTCAACATAAAAAGAATAAAAGATAGGCCCTTCGCAGAGGGAAGCAGAGATTATGTCATGTGTTAGAGCTTTTTAGTTTTGCAATCATATAGAGAGTAAAAATATATTTTGAGAGGTGCATGTTAATTGTCAACGAATGGCAGCAGACAATATAGTATTACCCCTATCAACCAGACCTTTTAAGAGCGGCTCCCATGATGAACGTTATTTCTGCAGCAAGCAGACCATCCCTCTTTCTCTTTGGTTTGCACATGCAGATGTTTGACCGAACGCTCAGTTAACAAAATGTGAAGAGAATAAGCGGTTAAAGTTGTAAGTTATCTTCTATGGCGCTGGGCACCCCTTTGCCAGCTCATTTTGCAAAATTATAGATAAGCAGATGTAAGCTGCTAGTCTAGAGTAACGTCTGATTGACAAGTGTAATAAAGATGATCTACTGCTTCCTCATGAGCTGGTAAACAGAGACACAAATAAGAAGTAGTAACAATTTTGAATAGTTTAAAGGTAGCACATGACAAATTTACTTGGAGTGGCAAGGAAATACCACGTGTAGGGGTATGTGGACACTTTGGAGGGTTTTGGTTCAAGGTTTTGGACGCACGAGAAGTATTTCCTCTCAGTACAGGGTTTTTAGGCTAGCAATGCTTAGTAGCAAACATAGGGTTGAGAGATGCAAACAAATATAACTGTAATGAAAACAATCATGCAATCTTCCTTGTAAACACATATATCTTAATTCAAGAATACTTATGAGCTGACAAGAAAGAAAGATTAGCAAGGATAATATATTTGCATGTAGTTCCCTCTTCTCTACTTAAGTAATCCAAGAATTGTTGCTACTGACCAATACTAAGTTTACCATAACTAAATAGATCTAATTGATGTACCCAATGCAGTACCTACACTCATGACAAGATCATCATATAAACTAAATTGTAATACTAGAATGAAGAGTGCAGAAGAATAAAGATGGAACTACTCATTAATATTCCAATAACGACAAACTCACACCAACGGATACATAGATAAACAACAAAAAAGAGCGATACTTCCACATTGCAACCTATCTCACATGATAACTTCTCTACTCATGATATTACACTTTACTAAAAATATAAAAGGCAAAAGATGATGATGATGATACTGAGGCACTCCCCCAAGCTTGAAACAAGCTAAGGCGATGCCATTACCCATGATGAATTACTCCTTCGGTGGCGATGGAGGTATCACAACAATCGGAGTTAAGAAGCGTTCGAGCATCTGACGAAGCCTATTATTTTCATCTTGAAGTATTTCCACCTCTGCTCTCAGGACTCGATATTGGTCACAAAACTCATCTGCAGTTCGGAGTGCTTCAGCAACTGCAGGAAAAGAACGCAGATCTGGAATTGGCGGAGTCATTCCCTACACATTATGACAGAAAGCACGTTGAGGGTTAATTGATCCCACAAAAGTAGGATTGCTTGGCCTTGTTCCTCTGGCGGCTCGTTCTCCCTGACGGCGAGGTGGCATCCTCCTCACTTCTTCTCTGACGCTTTGATCCATGTCAGCTCTCCTAGCAGCAATCTCCTCTTCTGTCGCCCAACCGACGAAAGTCCCGTGATTTACATCATGCTTGAGCTCACATTGGCGCCTAGCCGCATACTCCTCCCCACATGATCTTTGGGACGACATGCTCTAGGGACTAGAGAATCCTGCTGAAACAACTCGAAGACAAAACACGACGAGAACACGCGATACGAACCTCGGGGGGTCCGGGTAAATATATAGCAAAAAGTTTGGTTACGAAAGGAAAGCGCAGGTTAAAACGGGGTCGGAGACGAGCTCCGAGGCTGCCACACACGACCTCGGCGCGGCCAAGGTGGGGCCGCGCCCAGGTGTGGTGTGGTGCCTCCGGGCATCGTTTCCGACTCTTTTTCGACTCCAAATTTCCTAATTTTCATAAAAATAACGAATATAAAACTTTCGGAATTAAACGCGAACATTTTCTTACCAAAACTGACACCTATTTCAAAACAGACTCTGCAGTTTCCAGGTATTTGAATTTAATGAAATTTTTCGGAGTTACCACTTGAATAATATCAACATCTTTCCCATAAGAATCTCCAGAAATGTAATGCTTGAGTCTTTGCCCGTTAACTACTTGCGGTTTATCACCGTCAAGAGAGTTAATTTTTATAGCCCCCGAGCGATAAACTTCTTAAACAATATAAGGTCCTTCCCACTTTCACAATAATTTTCCTGCAAAAAATCTAAGACGAGACCTATACAATAACACTTTATCACCAATGTTAAATTCTCTTTTTAAAATTCTCTTATCATGCCATCTCTTAACTTTTTCTTTAAAAAGTCTAGCATTTTCATAAGCTTCACTTCTCCATTCATCAAGACAACTCATGTCGAGTAACCTTTTCTGACCAGCAAGTTTAAAATCTCTATTAAGTTCCTTGACTGCCTAATAAGCCTTATGTTCTAATTCTAGAGGTAAATGACAAGCTTTTCCATAAACCATTTTATAAGGAGACATGCCCATGGGGTTCTTATAAGCAGTTCTATAAGCCCATAAAGCATCATTAAGTTTTTTAGACCAATTCTTTCTAGATCTATTAACAGTCTTTTGTAAAATCAATTTAATTTCCCTATTTGATAACTCTACTTGGCCACTAGTTTGAGGGTGATAGGGTGAAGAAATTCTATGATTTACGTCATATTTAACAAGAGTCTTTCAAAAACCACCATGAATAAAATGAGATCCCCCATCAGTCATAAGATATCTAGGTACACCAAACCTAGGGAAAATAACATCTTTAAGCATTTTCAAAGACGTCTCAGCATCAGCACTAGATGTCGGTATTGCTTCTACCCATTTAGTAACATAATCAACCGCAACAAGAATATGAGTATAACCATTTGAGGGAGGAAAAGGACCGATAAAGTCAAATCCCCAATAGTCAAAAGGTTCAATAACAAGAGAATAATTCTTAGGCATTTCATTACGTCTACTAATGTTACCAACTCTTTGACATTCATCACATGATAAAATAAATTTTCTTGCATCTTTGAAAAGAGTAGGCCAATAAAAATCTGATTGTAGAACCTTTTGTGCGGTCCTATCTCCGGCTTAGTTTGGCGGTGAAGTATTTTCACCAGCTCGTTTTGGAAAGAACTCTTCAAGCTTTGGAATACCAAATTGCATATGAGTACAGCCTACCATCCTCAAACTGATGGTCAGTCCGACAGAGTTAATCAATGTCTGGAGATGTACTTGAGGTGCGCTGTGAATGATACACCTACAAAATGACAATCATGGCTTGCTCTAGCGGAATTCTGGTATAACACAAACTATCACACACGGCTCAGGGTTGTTCTCCCAACAAAGCTCTCTATGGTTATGAACCCAATTATGGTACATTCGCCAATCTTCTTTCTTCTGACAATATTGATGTTCAGCAATGGTTGAATGAACATCAGGAGCACTCTGCCTTCCTGCGAGCTCATCTGCTTCGAGCACAAGCGAAGGTAAAGCATTATGCAGACCGCAACCGTTCTGTCAGAGAATTTGAGTTGGGAGATTCTGTATACTTGAAGCTTCAGCCGTACGCTTAGCACTCTGTGGTTAATCGGCCGTGTCGCAAACTGGCTTACAAGTTCTATGGTCCCTATGAGATTCTTAGCAAAGTGGGAAATGCAGCTTATCGTTTGAAGTTACCGGATGCTGCTCTGATTCACCCAGTGTTTCATGTGTCTCAGTTGAAGGAGCACATCCCTGATCATATTCCTGTTTTCTCTAACCTACCAGCAACTGTAGATTTGTCTTTGGTAGGGGTGGTGCCGGAACGGATTCTGGATCGTAAACTGGTTAAGAAGGGCAATTCTTCTCATCTGCAAGTTTTATTGAAGTGGTCCTCGCAACCTGAAGAATCAGCCACATGGGAGGATTATGACACTGTCAAGGAGCAGTTTCCGAGGGCACCAGCATGGGGACATGCTGGCTCTCAAGGGGGGGGGGGGGGGGGAACCTGTCACGGCTGAAGAATGACTTGTGTAACATTGTAATTCAAACTGTTGGGCCAAGTTAGGCGTGATGGGCCATGTTGGGCTGGGTTAGGGCGAACAGCCCTTGTAATCGGATAAATACTTCTGTGTGTGGATGAGGTCGGGTATGGAATAGAAAGACAATTCTGAACCTATCTTCCTCGTTCGTCCTCCCTGTCTCCTGCTCATCCCAGTCTCAACTCTCTTCTCCTGTATCCACCTCCGATCTGTGATTCCTAGCTTGCTGGGACATCACACGGGTGCATGAAGGGAAACTCAATCGACGACTGCTGGCGGTGCGCATGGGCGGACTGGTGCAGGATCGGAAGCGGCTGGCAGACTGCGGCGTCGGTTTTGGGGTGCTCTGAATGGTGGCAGACCGGCAGCGGCGGGCAGACCTATGGTGGTTCAGAGCACCTCAAACAATTATTTTTGAAGTATTCCAAGAATATTTTGGTTTCTAGAAATGTGTTACAAAATTTGATGTGTTTGGCTCTAGCCAAAACTTTACTTTTATATACTTCAATATTTAGGAAATTGCACTATTTTTTAAGTGAGGGTTAAACCTTTTTTTCAATACTGAAGTATTGATTCGTTAGGCATATAAACACTATGGTTGTCGAATACTTTGATTTTAAAATACTTCACCGCCAAACTAAGCCGTGCTTTATCTCCCGTTGTCTAGATTTTTGTTTTAAGATGCAATTGTACATCCTTTTGTTCTCGATAATTATTCAATGAATAGTGGTACAATCAATGAAAAATAATAATTTGCTACCACTTTTACCCCTTTTTGGCTGTTTTTTTTTTTGCCATTTGTGAGTTCTCTTCTTTGACCGGCCCCTTAACAATTTTCCGCCCTGGTCGTGCTACGTGGTGACCGCAACCCCGTGAACCCGGTGCCACCGGCACGCTGCGGTACGCCGTCATCCAGGAAGGCCCTCTGTGGATCGTGTGCATGGCCGGCATGATTGAATGAGTCATGACCACGCCGCGGCCGTCAATACTCTCAGCTCGAGCCTCGCGTCCTACCTTGCCTCCCCCTTGCTCGAGCTACACCGCGGGGTCGTGCTCCTCAAGATCTAGCGCCGCGCCGCCGCTGCGCCGGCATCGTCCCCTATCCCCGAGAATAAGCGTGAGCGCCCTGCGAGGTCCCGGTGCTGCCTCTAATCTCGGCCGGCTCCTCCGCGCCGCAAGCGGCGGGGGACGTCCACCCGATGCGCCCACCATGGCCCTACGGCTGTGGTCAAAGCGACGCACCCCAGCCTCCCCTGGTACCCTGGACCGCCTCTCCCGAGTACGGCGTGGCCCCTGTCCTCGTCCTGGTCGGGCAGGGGACCGTCGTCGGCGCTGGCCTCCCGTGCGTGCACCGAAGACGCGTCCACGAGAGAGAGAGAGAGAGTGTGAGAGCCTTTTTGCAAAAAATTGCACAAGTGAGACCAGTCAACACAGCGTGAACAATAACCGTATATAAATCTTCACACTTATTTCTCGACCGTAAAATGATATATTCCTGAAGTACGGTGACACAAATGAACTCTACGTGGACTACGGATCCATTTTACATTTTTAGATGGAAGATTTTACTTTTTTAGATGGAAGGCTCGAATAGACCCTACCTTTAAATTAATAAATTAGAGAACCATACGCAAGGTTCTAACACACATATATCACATCATCCACATACATGTATGAAGTTCCAGGTAGCTTGCAAGCTACATCAAGCTCAACCGCACCGGCATACCATAAGAAAGGAAATTACGAGTAGAGATTTTTGGCTCCCGAATTCGAGTGCTCTCTTTAATTTGAAAATCATATTAATAAGTTTCAAAAAATCCTGAAAAAAAATCCAGGTGTAGCCAAAAGATATTCCACGAACATGCAAAATATCAACTTCAAATACTTTGTATTCGGAGTTACATAAAAATGAAAATTGTGTGGATCTAAGTTTCCATATTTTCAAATCTCCAAGTTTTATCATATTTTGTTATTTTGTGTAGCCCATAATATAAAGTATTTCACACTGAAATTTCGCACTTTTATGGGATAGATTATGTTCTACATCCGGACCTTTTTCATAATTTTTTGAAACACATAGATAGAATTTTCGAAAAAATTTAGACGGAGGGAGGGCTGGACCTCGGGAGCAAAAAGCACTTTCCGGGAAATTACTAGATAAAAAGCTCACCAAGGCAGGGCTAGATGGGGCTAGGCCCGTTGATCTCGGGCGGCATCTGAGAAGGAGCAAATCCTGCTAATCCTTTGTTCCAACACTTATTATATCTAGCTACTGGCTTCCACACATGGGTTCTCCAGGTTGGTTGCCACACAAAGTTGGGCGCGCTCCACCACCGGGACCGAAGGAGCCGGCCTGCCCGATCTGTTTTACTCGAATACGATTGCAAGGTCATGGAGCGTTGAATTGGCTGCTCGGAGGGATAGGGGATCAAGCCTTGTTTAGTCGTCGTGGTTCTAGTTCGCCGTGGATGGCGGGAACAAAGAACCGGAGAAGTTTAAACTTAGATCATTGTAGTTCAAATTTAACTCGGCGATATAGTAGGTTTGTGCCAATTGTTTAAGTTGGTACAACACTGATTGCAAAGTTTATGAAAATGGCTCTTTTCATTGTAAATGAAGAGTTTGTGGTCATCCTTCTGCAGTTCCATCTTTTCTCTTTTTATCTCATGAAATATGGTTTTATTATTGGGCACCTATTGGCTATTACCTACTTTCGGTACAGGTACAAGCCATTGTTGGTAAATCTGGCAAAGCAGCTCGTAAAGCTGTTGACACGCAGTTTATGGAATTAGCGGAACTGTTGGTATCTCTACAGTCATCTCTTCAGTCTTACTAGTGCGTCCTGTTGTGTATTATGTGATCTGAATATCTGAACTGACGATCTGTATTTACTCTGGTTTTGAAAAGCGCCATTTTGGTCAATAGAAATTTCTGTTATTAGTGCGTCTTGCTGTATTATGTGATCAAGCCTTGAAAACGTTTGGAGTATATTTGAAGGAATACTTCCACCGGTCACCCGTTATCATTCATGGCAATGAATACATGGCTTCAGGATCGTGTACTCAACAGACGAGGGAACCCTTCCCGCGATGTATCTGCTGGCAGCCTCTGCAGCTCTCTCAGCCTTCGCTAGATCTGTGGTACTCATTGGCAAGCATTGTTGAACTAACACTGCTGAGGCGGGGTATTTTTCAATCACAGGCCAGCTCTGTAGCTTCCTACGGCAGGAGGTGGTTGTGTCCAACGTAAGGCGCTCGAGTGAAGGTGCGCTCTCGAGAATGTGCCTCGTAAACTCAACCATGCTTTTGGTTGAGCAAAAGCCCTTTATCATCACCCGCCTGAGACGGTGATGCCGGCACTCCGGCTTCCGCCTCAATTCTTCGTCTCCAACAGCAACAACAGAGTCATGCTCTGCGCCAGCTAGATCTACCTGCACATATGTATGTAGGTTTCATGTCATTCTTTTTAAATAGCCAGGTCCGTAAAATAATGCCATTGCACATATGTGTGCAGGATTGATGTCATTGTTTTGAAATAACCTGGTCCGTGCAATAATGCCGTTGCACAAGATACTCAAGGGTTTAGTATAGCTCTGATTCCGAGAGAATGACTTACACGTAAGATGAAAGATTCCAAGGCAGGAGCCGCATCAAGATAGGGAATCAGAGAAAAGAAATCACAGCTGGGCCATAAGGCCAATACTGATCCAAGGAGTTGGATTTCCATTTTCTTGAGGTGAAGGAGCTTGACAGGCAGCACAGGAGTGCTGAAATTCTGGAAAAAAAAAGGCAAGTCCCTGGATCAATTATGCTTTTTCCAATATGCAAGTGTAATATTAGTGTTCGCTATACTATTGGTCCTTATAATATCTGATTATAAAATGTATGTAAAACCAAAACATACCTCGTTACGAGAAAGCAGGGTAAGGTTCCCAACGTTTGGCGCAATGGATGGGAGCTTGGCATAAACATAAGAGAGAATGCCAAATGGTTTGGTATGCAACAACTCTACATCCTTAAGTTGTGCGGAGTCTCTGACATTGATTTCTGCCTGGGTCCCTCCATACTGAAAGGAGGAGAGCTTTGGAGCATTGATCTCTACCAACTGGATCATTTCGCAGCTTGCAACTCTAAGGGACTTGAGGTGCTGCAGCTTGCAAGGCATCTTCAAGCAAGTTATCTCGTCGCAATAACCGATTTCTAACTGTTCCAAGGCGAAAGCTTTCGAAAGCAAGTGCCCTAATCCCTCGTCAGTAATTTTGAGAAAATACAGCTCTAAAATTTCCAATCTTGCCAACCAGCCAAGTGTTTCTGTGGGTCGAAAAGCGCAGCCATAGAGATGAAGGGACTGAATTGATCTCGCAGCTGTGTCATCGGACAAAATTGAACAGGGGAAGTTGTAGTCTTGCTCCATGAAAGTTGACACCACCAAGCTTAGTTGATTGATCCCAGATTTAACAGATATTTGGAGCCACCTGTCCAGGTAGGAGGCACTAATACTGTCACAAGGGAAAAGATCAAGTTTAAGAGTCTTGAGCACAATGCCACAATGGTTGTTAAGTATGTGGTCAACTTTGTCAATGAGACGGATTTCTATTTCCTTATCCGAACCCAATTTCTCGCGAGTCAACCCAAGTGTTTGCGTGTTGAGTATGAGGGTTGAATAGCATCTCCAGGAATTCAAAATCCCGTGAGATACACAGGCGGCACGAGCAGCATCTTGCAGCGGCAGGAGGGAATGTATATGATTTAAGATGTCCTGCAGAAGCATTGTAGACAAGTTAGATTGTAGCTAGTACTAATGCTGACTTCACTTGGAATAAACAGCAAAAATAGATGAGGTAGTGAGTGTGTCAATCAGTTACTGTGTTTGCATGAAGACTTGCACTATATATGAAGGAAGTGCTTTGGGTTAAGTTTATGCAACTGTTGGCTTGCGGAATTACAATGCACGAGTTTTTTTTTGCAACAAACACGATGCATTTAAACCTTAGGCCAAAATGCGTTCAGTGCTACAAATGCATACCGCTGGAAGTTTGTCGAGAACAAGTTCTTGTGTCATGCTTTGGGCACCTCTAGACCTATCACTCTGGCACTGCAAGAGTTGATGAAAGTTGAAACCCTTGATCCACTGTATGCAATGGGGCAAGGCTGGTAAGTACTCCATCCGTTTACAATTACCCTGCAATTGGGGTTTAATCAAAGTCACACCTTGTAAAATTTGGCCAAATATATAGGATTAAATATCAACACATGCAATAAAAATTTAATCTTATTAGAACAATCATAAAATATATTTTCATATTATATGCATTTGATATTATTGATGTTGATATTTTTATATATATACTTGTTCAAATATTCAAAGGTTGACTTTGAAAAACCTAGAACACGGGGTGAATAAAACCAGAGGGAGTATGTATCAATTCTGCTGGTGGGATAAAAAAAATCTGCTATCGATTCTCAAGAGTTCGAGCCAGAAGAGATGAAATCTTAGTGCGTGCATGACCATAAAAGTCAATCAGGTTCTCTAGTGGTGATAATCTGGAATCATTCTTGAGCGGGGAGAACTGACTTTGGTGTATTTCATAGAATTTCCGAACTGAATCGGGACCTCTTGATTCTGGCACCGTAGCTCCTTTAACGAGCTAAATATAAAGATTGGCTCAGTTCGTTATATATTCACGAGAATGCATTAAGAATCATGTTGTCATGCGTACATACATGCACACGTCTTCCTCTTCCATCCATTGCACCGACAAGCAGGGAGACACGGATGCAGGACGCAGCCATTCGGGTCGAAGCCTAGGCGCTGCCGCCGTGTGTATTTTAGTCTGACGATAAGAGGAATAGAGGAGACGAAGCGACAAGGATGATGATTGAGGAGGAGTAAATGGGAATCCCTCAAACACTCACTATTTTCTGTCAGGTGGTTCGACCGTATACCTCAGCGGCTCAGCTAGGCTATGAGCTAGTTGCCTAGTTGGGATGTCGGTCAGATCGATGGCCTCCAAATTAACGAGCTGCTCGTGAGGCTCGCAAGTTCTCATTTATGAGAACGAGCTAAATCAATGTTTGGCCCTGTTCATTAGTATAACGAGCCGAGCTAAATGAGTAAAGGAAATGCGCATCGTTAAGCTCGCCGAGCTTCGAGCTTAATGTCCAGCCCTACCTACTGCTGTGATTGCTGACTGGTCCTCGACTCCTCGCGATGCTGATAGCTGGAAGTTAATGTGGCTTTTCTCATGGGATGGAGGTGGTCATGGTAGATGTCTGTCTGTTGTAATATTTTGAACCTCCCTAGGTTTTCGCCCCGTAGATGCACTCGAGATCAAGTGTTCTCAGCGGGTTTACCCCAGCTCGCTATCCCCCCTTGTTTTGTTTTCTGTCTATATTAGAAAAGACTTTGTCTTCCGTTATCTCTAATGGAAAAAAAAGGGGCTAGCCCTCTCTAAGAGCATTTTCCCCCTTTCGAACAGGATCTGAAGTTGTTCCTTGCAAACTAAAAATCTGAGAAAAGTGGCTGATAGAGGGGTTGGCGGGGGAAGATTGGGCGTCCATTTGGGGGAACAGAGGTTTCGATTGTGGGTTGGGATAACGGACCTCATCAATCAATCAGGAGCTAAACGCTCCCAAATCGCTGCGACGAGATCGAACTTTAGCTGAAAACACAAGGGCATACATACTTGCGGGGGGCAGGGAGTTCCGGCAGCCGTGCGCAAACGAGAAGATTTTGCCGACGACGATGGCTTGAGTCAGAGTCGCCGTAGGTAGAGTCGCAACCCTCTACTTCCCTGGCTCAATCAACAAGGATTGGATCCTGTGTATAATTCGATACAGGAAGAGACGAGGAGATCTCATCAAATTGAGGAAGAACAGAGGAACCCGACACAGGATTAGAGTCGAACTCCAAAACCGTAAACAGTCCGATGCAATCAAGAGCGATCCAGTTTAGCGGCTTTTGCGTTTGTCTGCGATGCTCCGCCGCGGACGTGCTGCCAGTTCCTCTGTTCTTTGCACGAGGTCCGATGCAGGAAGTAAGTGCTCTGAAGATTTTGCACGCAACGCGCTGCCAGTTCCTCTCTTCTTCGCACGAGTTCCGATACTCTGAAGATTTTGCACGGAGTAAATGGCACTGGCGGTCACACAACTCGTCCGCTATGTGCACTTAAGTCACACAACTAGGAAACGGGATTTTTTGGTCACACAACTGGACTTTTAGTGCATGCAGGTCACAAACCCCACATGTCAGTCCGTTTTCCGTTGGTAATTTTGCAAAAAAAAACCATGTATTTTTGGAGATTTTGCAGAAAACTCCCTGTAATTGGACCCAAATTTGGATTTTTGCGAAATATCCCAAAATAGGGGGGTTTTCTGCAAAATTAGCACTCCTGCAACGGAAAATGGACTGACATGTGGGGTTTGTGACCTGCGTGAGCCAAAAATCCAGTTGTGTGACCAAAAAATCCCGTTTTCCAGTTGTGTGACTTAAGTGCACATAGCGGACGAGTTGTGTGACCGCCAGTGCCATTTACTGTTTTGCACGCAACGGGCTGCCAATTCTTACTTAATCTGATCGAATCAGCCAATTTCAGAGAAAGTAAGAAGATTTGACTCGTAATTCTTACTTAATCTGATCGAATTAGCCAATTTCAGAGAAAATAAGAAGATTTGACTCACCTCGATGCTCGACCTGGGACTGTTCACGCAGCAAGCCGGACGGTGGCCGGCGGCCAGGCACTGTGCAGCGGCGGCGCGAGAGGGGAGCCGGGCGATGGCCTCGGCCAGGGGCTGGACAACGAAGAGCGCTGCCGCGACGAGCGAGGAACTGGCCTGGGCGCCTGGCGGCGGCCACGGTCAAAAATTCGCTGGGCGGCGAAGAGCCGACGTGGACAAAAAGGTGACAAATTAAAATACGGGACCATTCAGTGAAGCGGGGAGCCTGGCCGCGGGCCGAGGCGACGTGCACAGCTGCTCCGATTAGTGGGCTAAACGGGGAAAGGTTAGCAAGTCGCTAAATTGCCGACGTCATAAATTTCCCTTTTCTTCTTATTGTTGTCTAATTTTTTTTCATTTATCCTTTACGTTTGCAGATAGATTTATAAATTTCCAGTTTTATTTGTGCTAACCAAACTTTTATTCACTGTGACAACCATTTGATTCATACAGACATTTTTCTAATATCAGTTTTATCCGTAGCCCTTTATTTTTTGGTTTATCGTTGCTATATTTTTATTCTTTATATTTTATTTTTAAATATTTAAAATGTGCACACACAGATTTCTAAAATGCATGTTTCTACATTTTCTTCATCCTAGTGATGTTTCATTCGTGGTACGCAAATGTAAGTTCGTGCTGCTCCATTCGTGGTACGCAAATTAAATGGTGTTTTTCCTATAGAACAATACTAGAAAAATACCCCGCGCGTTGCAGCGGGAATTCTATTACGAACTTTGTGTAAATGGAAATATATAAGACACATGAAAATATGAACTTTTTCACAAAATATGCAAAGTCCGCAATATTGGATAAGTTATATTTAATTGACGTGAAAGCATTTTTTCGATGTTAAATAATTGATGACATGAACAATGGTATGGCTAAAAGATAGATGACACGGATTGTATTTTTGACGTTAAATAATTGATGACGTGGACAATCGTATGGCTAAAAGAAAGATGACATGATAGATTACATGTACAATAAATATTAGTGGAGGATGACATGGGTAATTGATTGGCTAAGAAAATGGGATGATGTGGATAACTTACATGCTGAGATAGAAAAATAATTAATACATTTAGTGGGTTCAAAGCACCAAAAGTATACCTTATATTAATCTGCGAAAGCTCCATCACTATATAACTGAAGGTAAATACGCCAAATATTCGCTGGCCATAAATCATAGATCATGAATTCATGATATAGCAAATATAGATCAGAGAAGAGACTGAGCAGTGTTGCCATAAGCTTGCTCCAGCTAGCACTATAGACCTATAGTAGGACAGAATCCATCACAAAATGTAGAGAGGTATACCTACTTCCATTCAGTTAACCATACATGGAAGTCATGTCTGCTTATAAACGATTCAGTTTGCGTCATATTGTGCATATGATCAGAGAAAGGTAATGAGTGACGCTATGCTCCAGCCCCATACGACATAAGCCATTAGAGGAAAATGTGGAGAACACAAATGGTGGTTTTATTTGGTCAAATCTGTAGTGATGGCCTGCCTGCAAACAGCATGATATTAATACTCCCTTAACAGAATGATATTAATATTTAATAGTAGAATTCCACAGAAATCTAGTTCCCCAGGTATACATCAAACCTGACTGAGAAGATGGAGCGGGAGATAGAGATGAGCGAGAGGACTGGTTTAGGCATCATTGCGGAAACTCTTATATCATCCAACTTAGACATTGCAAGAACATGAACAACACGGGTATACTGTAACTTGTATTCAAATAGGTGCGGACGGGAAAATAACTGATTGCTTCCTCCAATTAAATCCACACACGTTGAATCTGGTATCTCAACATCGGAGGTTAATAAACACATCAGTAGTCTAGGAGAGTAGGAGCAGCTGATAAGTGAGGAATCTGTACCCGTTTGGGGATGAGGATTCGCCGAGCAAGCGGCAACGACAGTGGCGAGTATTCCAGAGTTGTCTCGTCCGACACGCGTGGTACCTGCAGGAGACTGGCGTGGATGATGGTGGACACAAATCATGTTGAGAAGAAACTGGATTTGAGGCACGAACACCAAACTGGGCTAGAGTCGACTCGAATGGAGCTGGAGCAGCTCCACTACTTAAAAGGGAGAGTAAATCCATCATCACGGAGGTTCAGTTTCTTTTGGAAAAACCTCTAGTGGGGATATGAAGAGGAAGGGAAACAGCACACCATGGTGCTGTACTACTGCGGAGAAGATGATAGGACCGAAGCGCCGTGGCATTTGTTTCAGGACAAAGAAATTAATAAAAGACGATAACGTCATGTGCATGGCTGCTTCGCCATATGATGGACGGAACAAATTGACGGACAGATGAAACGAATCAGATGGCTATGAACATGTGATGAGGTGGATAGACTGCATGTCAAGATAAAAAAATCATAAATGAACTTAGTGGGGTTTTGCTTTATAAGAGGTATAGATAGATAGATAGATTCATCATACTCAAGATTTTATTCATGGCATTAAAAAATTATTCACTACGAGAAAAAAATTATTCACAAAGGAAATATTATTATACCGATAAAATAAATTGCTTCCAACGTTTTCGCTCTGCTGCTTCAACCTATCCTACTATATATAAAAGTACGACAGATTCATGCTCCATTCCAGCCTCCACGTCACCCGGAAACCGACAGCCCTCCGATCGACGCGTCCGACGGTCCTGACCACGCCAAAAATCGTGCGTGCTACAGTAACACTGTAGCACGGGATTTCTACCAACCACGCGATGACACGTAGCCTCCAGCGCGCCATTTCACAAAAAACCGCCCGCAAAGGACTAATGCGCGATTTTCAGAAATGTCAGGGATCTCCATGTAAAAACGCCAGCACAACACGCTCCTCTTCTTCCTCTCTCCCCGCACGAGCCCGCGCTCGGCGGCGCCGCCGACGTGCATCCTCGCTGCTCCGGACCTCCCCGTTCAAATCGAACGACACGACGAGCTTCCTGCTACCCCGCACTCGTGCGCTCCTACTCGCGGTGGCGCGGCGTCGCAGTCGTCCTCGTCGCCGCGGCAGTGGCAGATCTAGGCGTCGGAGATGACGTCAGCGCTGACGTCACACATGGTCCCACCTGCCAGTTTTTAAATTGTTTAAATCATTTTTCAAACAAAAAAAACCCAACCTGTGGGCCCCAATTACCAGAAATTTCACAATTACAAAAAAATACTAAAATCCAAAAAAAAATCATATAATCCAAATTAAAAAATTCATACCATCCAAATTACAATTCAACATAACAATTATAAAAATGTTAAAATTCAAAAAAATTCATAACTTTCAAAATACACTTCGAAATAATACAAACCATATATCAACAACTACCAAAAACAAAATGTTAAAATTTATATATTCCAATCTACAATTCAAAAATAACAATTATAAAAAATACCAAAATTTAAAAAATTCATATCTTCCAAACTACAATTCAAAATAATATAAAAAATACGTCTAAATTCTCTAAATTTAGCTAATCATCAAACTTTTCGCATAAAAAACGTTCTGCAATTCAAACAAAAAAAATATACCTTCCAATCTACAACTCAAACTAACAATTATAAAAATTGTTTAAAACTAGAAAAAAATAATCTTTTAATTTACAATTCAAAATAATACAAACAACATACCAACAATTACAGAAAAATATTCCAAACTACAATTCAAAATAACAATTAAAAAAATGCTAAACCACAAATAAAATCATATTTTCCAACCTGCAGCTCAAATAATACAAAAATATGACAAAATTTTCTAAATTTAACAAATTATCAAACTTTCCACTCAAGAAAAAAATATTAATACAGATAACATATCAAAATTTCCCAAATTTTACCAAAATCACTGGCTTATGACACAATATTTACAACAGGAACAAAAATATTGACATTTCACAATTCAAGGAAATTTAAAATTCAAGCAAATTCCAAACTTTACACACAAAATTGAAAATGTCCTTCTTTTTTTTGTATCTTATACAACTATTTCCAACCTCAGCGACGACAAAATTACTTCAACAACACACTTTAACAAAAATTGTTCGCCACATCTCTTCATCTTACCCATAATTTCCCGATAATGGTCATTTTAAAAATAATTATTCCATGAATTGTAAAACAGTAATTACTATCAGTATTTATCACTAATGCACAACCAATAAAGTTCATCATACAATTTAATCCACAAAGCGCACCGTGTCACTGCACTGGTTTTTTTTTGAAGTTCAAACAAACTTCCACACAATATTTGTTAGAAATTTCTCCAACAAATTTTTTTTTTGAAGTTCAAACAAGCTTCCACACAATATTTGTTAAAAATCTCTCCAACGAGTATTTTTTCCCAACACAATATTCAACTACATAATACAAAATTTCAAAGTACAAACAATTTTTAACCCTAAAATTTCTTTACATTCCAAATTTTTTCAAATCTTCATAACTATTAAATATCGACATTTTCAAATTCGAAATACACCAAACACGCGCGGCATTTGCCGCGCTAATATCCCTAGTTCTAGATGATATTATCTCAAAAGATGATACATTCGATCCGGATTGCAGATGTAGTATGTAGCTTTTTCATAAGAGAAGCTAGGTTTATCGAACCGGGTACGTGCTTGGTAAGGTGATTTCTACTAAGTCTAAGAAAGATTAAATAATCTATACTATTATTAAAAAAGTAAACATGTTGGATACATTAAATATAAAGGGTTCAATTGTCAATCAATGTTCCAGATTGTTCCAATGTCGAGCACCAAACAATTTTGACCGATCAAACCGTTTTTTCGATCCTATTCTATGTACAGGGTAACCTCTACATTCAGCTTGTCCTCCGTCTGGTGCCCGCGCCGACCGCTGCTTTGCCCTCTTCTCTTTGACCGATAAAAGAAAAAGACTATCGGGTAGGGCCGGAGCCCCCGCTCGTTGTCGTGAACCTGGATCAAGTCGATGACACGAGAGAGAGATCAACTATTGCCTCCCCACGATGGAGCGGTCGCTGGAGGCGCTCGCCGTGGACCAGAAGGCGCTCGTCGTGGACGAGGAGGAACTCGAGATGGTGCACTTCTTCACCGACTAGTTCTTGGCCGCGCCGCATGCTTGCCGCGCGTCGAGGACAACGAGGCCTTGGGCAACCTCGCTCGCGTGGTCAAGGGTATGTTTGGCATCGCCCACGCGGTGACCATAGCGCTCTTCGTCTTCGTCCGCGCAGCTCGCTCTTCGTCGTTGTCCACGCAGCTCGCTCTCCGCGCGACGCCGTGGCCGAGCTCGCTTGTGCAGGCCGCTCGCCAGATGTTGAGGGCGACGACACCATGGTCGGCCTCGTCCGCGCCGCTCTTGGCGAGGCCTAGGCCGCGAGGGAGCGCTCCGTTGTACTTGACGTCGACCAGCTCCAACTTCAGGTGGCTTCATCGGATGCCGTTGTTGAGCTCCTCTGTGCCACGTCGCCCGCACATTTGTAAAAGGTGCATTCCCCTTGGTGGACTACAAGTCGGCAGACGATGACCCGGCAAATTAAAATATGCAGTTTTATATTAACCTTCATACTTGTATGTAACTTATATTTTGCATGTTATTTCCTGAACGAATATGACTTTATATTATCTATTGGCATACTTAACCTACGAAGCGATGTTGCTAAAATATTAGTTAGAGACTTGTAGTGTTGTTTGGTATAAGGTTGTGATGTATAATTTAAAATACTTTTCCGTGTGCTAAATTCAAACTGTGTTTTGTAAAAAAATTCCTTATTAAATCAGTTTTTGAAAAGCTATATATATTTAGTGTATACTATGTTAGGAAAAGATCTCTAAAGGACACGATCGAGAAATATCTTAATAACGGTGTCTAGTGTATGATTAGGTAAGAATAATTCTATAAATTCTGAAAATATGACAGTTATTCCTTACGTTATTCCGTGGTCAAATGTTTCTTGCAATTACTATGAGTTTGACAATGTGTGCATGCTCTGTGCTTGGAACCAAGCATCGCGAGTAATCACTCTCAGACATAAAATGATGTTGATTAGGTTGCGTTTGTGTACATAAAAATGTATTAGTATATATGTTTGTCTGCAATGTTCTAGGTATCATCAAGTCTATATGAGCGATTCACCAACTTCGGATATAAATTAATTTGCACGAAAATAAACATTAAAATTTAGTTAATCGGATCTATATCTCTTATGAAAAAACCCCACTAACATGCATTAATTATTTTTGTCTCAGTATGCAAGTTATCCACATCATCTATTCTATTAGACAATCAATTTTGATGTCATTATCCACTAATATGTATTAATCACTACATGCAAAATACACACCATCCATTTCTAAGGTTCCCATTAATTATTTATAATCACACTATTCCCATCTCTATTAATTTTATGATGCGACTATGATCAATACTCTCTCCGTTTCTTGATATAAGGTGTATAGTTTTCTGTACGAATATTAAGACAGGGTAATTTGTACACAGTTGACTCATTTTTTTCTAGAAAAAATTGTGAGAGATGAGTTCTTAATAGGCACAAAATGAATACAATCCGTTAAATCTCTTCTTTTAGACTAGGTCTCATTTTTGATAGGTCAAATTATCCATAAATAGCAAATACACCTTATATTATCGATTTTTTTTCATAAAACTATAACACCTTACATCAAGGAACGGAGGGAGTAATATTTTGCATATTCCTATAGACAACATAAAATATCATACATATTATACCCTTTTGTTTACACAACATAATTTCCACAAGATCCCCGCTGCAATGCGCCGGGTATCTTCTAGTTTCATTACAACTAGTGTAGGACTTTCACCTCAGCGATATTAGCTGAACAAACTGGCCGCCTACTATCTGCTTGGTTTGTCACTTCGTGGTAGAGCGTTGGTTGTGTGGACTTGCTACAGCAATTGCTTATTTATTAGTTTAAGATATTCAACCTTGTGGATCTTTGTTTGTTCAGTTTCGGTGAGTTTTTGGTTCATCAATAAAATTCAGGTTGACACTCCCCCTTCCCCTCCCATTTCTCTCACACAGGCAACCAGGACGAATCCCTAGCCAACGACTCCTAGTTCTCTCTTGGCCCCATTTCTCTCGATTCCATCAGCGGGGCCGTATGTTTCTCTATCCCGAGACGTGGCGCGAACCCCTTCTCTGGTGTGTGGGTGTTGTGTCAACCGAGGTCGTCATGGGAGCGACAAGCTTCATGGCCAGCGTGGCAGTGACATCGGTGGTGGCATGCTAGTGTGGACGATATCCGACTGCTACTAGTTGCGTTTGCTGGGCCCATCGAACGGTAGCAGTAGTTGCTTCTGGCGGACGGCGGACCTGACAGGTGCGTCAGTAATGGTGCGCTATAGCATGTTGTGCGGAGGAGTTCCGGCCGAGATGAGGCGAAGGTGGCTATGGCGACATGACAAATCTAGGTCGAGTGGGCATAGGACTGGCGACCTCCTTGGGGGGCGGATCTAGGTTCTGCGGGGCGAGACGTGAACGAGGAGGTCGCCTCGTCTATCGTGCTTGTTGCCCTTTCTTTTGTTGTGCCCTCCCTCCCTCAATTGTTCGCGTGCAGACTGTCTTTGGGGCACGGTCTTGGATCTGCACGGGTATCTCCCGTCTGTACCGTTGGACTAGCCATGGTGTTTTCGGCCTTCCCCTCGGGTGCAAGATTTAAAATCTGGAGATGCGACCCTATAAGGCCAACTGGGCACACAGGTGAAAGTATTTGGAAAAGTAAAGAGCCCTTTTCTTTTTCAAAACTAAGAAGGAGATGTGCATACCGTTGTAAAGATTGGCAGAAGAGGAAGGGTGTAGTTAATTTACAACATCTTGTGTATAAATGATTGAATAGCCCTCCGGCTTGCGTAGCTCAGCACTCGATTTTGATATGGTCGAGAAATGAATGCCAATGCAAATAATATGGGGATGTCATGTTCGTCCTGGATATGTGTTTTCTTTGCTCTCGGCGATAGCGACACTTAGCATCGTCATCCTGTTGGGGCGTCGTTGTAGAGTTCATATATCTTTTAGTAACGTCACGTTGAGATCGGCGCACAAGTTCATATCTTGTCTCTAATCTCCTTCGGCTCGCTCTAACATGGGTGGTGAAGGATCGAGGTACGATGACCAGAGGGGTGATGTGAAATGGATCCAGAGGGACCCCCTCGATGGAGTTCATACATATTGAGCGTAATTGGCTCTCAATAGTACATCTTCTTCAAGCAGATGGATTATATGTGCGGTAGCATGCAGCTTGAAGATATACATCAATAATGAAGTTGTCCATGTCTAGGTGGGAAAATTTGGGGTCGGCCGGACACGATTAGACACGGCGGCCACAACGGATCGGTAGGCCGGAACCAACCCAAATTCCCCCAATTTACCATGGCTCTAGGCCGTCCTAAATCCCCTGTCGCCACGCCTCAGTCCTAGCCCTCAATGTCTACTCCACCGTTGGCCCGCGACATAGAGAAGAAACTTGTGATCCTTGTGGAGAAGGAGGACCTCATTAGATTCCATGGAGCTAAACAATACGGAGATCAAGTCGGAGACCTTCAACTTGAATTTAGGAAGAGCGAGCAACGAATGGAAATGTACGTTGAAAGGATGAAAATGTTTGAGACCCTTCAACTCGAGAGAGATAAGTTGAGACTCGCGAAGTTCACGAAGGAGTCAAGAATCATGTTGCAGAACACTAGCCATGTGGATTAGCCACCCCCCCCCCCCCCCCCCCCCCCCCCCCCCAGAAAAAAGAAGATCAACGAGCGCAAGAATGGAGACACTTGATTCATTCATGCGTCGTTTATGTATGAATGGTTGAATTTTGTTTTGGCTTATGTTAACTTGCGATTTATTTTGGTTTACCTTTAATTTAAATTGGTGATAACATGTCAAATTTGTCTTAGCACTTGCGCTGTGTGTTTGGAAAACTGTATGATATTTTTTCTTGCTGGGGTCAGTAATCAGTGGGAATCGAGATATGATGAAAATATTGCTGGGCTCTTAATCTGACCGTGATTAAACGAATGGGCCTAACTCGCACAGGCCACTTGAACCCTAGACCTACCCTCTAGCAATACAACGGGTCAAATGCCACGTTGCGGATGCCATTCGAACAGACCGGAAACGAAGGGCAAAGCTTCTGCTAGTTGGGATTCCTCTGTCAATCTGCAGGCTCGCACGGCGAGATCGCCGTGTCCCCGGCCTCGCACCTAATCGGCATCCAGGGCCTCCTCGACTCCCATCCCGATCCGCGCCACCGATGCAGCAACGGCCAAGGAAACTCCGCCATGCTACTGAAGGTATATGTATACTCCAGCGCATCTCGGTTTCGACAGTTGATATCGCTGCATCGTTTTCGGAATGTTTTTTTAAGGTCTTTTCGGAAGGTTTTAGCTCTTAGTGAATCAAAGTTAAGTGTTCACATCCACCCGAGTGGTGGTCTGCTGGAGAGGGGCTGATGCCTTTCCAGTACAACTACTGTTCCTATCAAATACTGAAGCACAACTAAGCTAGTGCTCTCAGCCAAACAATTTTCAGAAAATTTCAAATTAAAACCTCTTCCTAACCAAACTGACGGTGGCTTGCATGCACCAAGTTTCTACTGTCGAAGCACCTCTCTGATTCTTCAGAGTTCATATACAGCCCCCTTGTCAAATTCTAATTGTGTTTATGAGGAAATCCGAGGCATACTTACAAGTTACAAGCTCTGTTGCCAATGCAGATACTGGATCGGTGCCTTCATCAGATGAAACAAACGGTTCGACTTGGCAACAAGGTGATGTTTCTCATGGTTACCAAAATACGAGAGAAGAAGCTTCTTTAGAGAAACTCCCAGAGGTATGTGTTGCTGCTGGGTGAAAGTATATTCTACTTAAAGTAAAATATTACGGTGGCTGCTAGCGCCAGAATGCATGATGCGTCTGCAATCTGTTCGTATGATTTTGGTGATGAATTCACATACCATCACAGTTAAAAAGGAATGAACCGACTGGCTTAAATTAGCTCCGTTGATGCAAACTTCTAAATGTGATTTGTGTAATCATGCATGTTTCCATAATAAAGCAGTGGTTTCCCGTGCAATGTAAATCCACCAATTTTAGGTCTTGATTTCGAAGTACATGAACTGATTAACAAGCTCTACATTGTAAGCCAACTACTTGCTACTCCTAACTTTCAACTTGTAAACCGTGGTTCTGCAGGACATCGTACATCATATACATTCTCTTCTGCATATGCAAGATGCTGCTCGTGCTGCCTGTGTGTCTCGTGTATTTCTGCGTTCCTGGAGATGCTATCCCAACCTCATATTCAATGAACATACACTTGGGTTGACTGACAGAAATTGGAGGAAGCAGAAATCAATCTGATCCATATAGTTGACCGGATTCTTGAAAACCATTATGACAATGGGGTGAAGGTGAAAATACTTAGCCTTGGTCTTCATGGTTATAAAAATATCAATGCCTCCTACCTGGACAGGTGGCTCCAAATCGCTGTTAAATCTGAGATCAAACAACTTAACTTAATGCTGAATCCAGTCAGTGATGAAAACTACTACAGCTTTCCGTGTTCGGTAATGTCTGCTAAAGGCAGCTGCAAGTTCGATTGAGTCTCTTTTCCTCATGTCTTGCACTTTATTCCACGTCAACACTTGGCTGCTTGAAAAGACTGAAGAGTTTAGATCTGACAATGGTCCACATTACTGAGGAAGGATTAGGACATTTTCTCTCAAAATCTTTCGCGCTAGAGCGGCTGGTGTGTACGGATGCAGTGGCATAATTTGCTTGAGAATACCTTGTACGCTCCAACAGCTCAAGCACCTCTCCATTACAACAGACGGGATGACACAGGTGGTAGAGATCGATGCTCCGAACCTCTGCTCTTTGCTCTATAATGGCCACCCCCTGGTTGAAATCTCTGCTAGAAATTCTTCTCAACTTAGGAATGTCGATATGTGGTCTTACTACACGTCTGCACCTGACATTCTATCTTATGCTCGTGCGAGGCTTCCATCCATTGCACCAAATGTTGAGATCCTTCTCCTGAGCTCACGTAACGAGGTACATATGTTTTGGTTCTAACATTTTAATAATCAAAATATAGTGACAAGTAAAGCATATACTAGTAACCAGTGATATGCATTATACTTGTATGTTGGATGAACACTTCCGAGATTAATCTTGGAATTTACCCTTCTTCAGAATGTCGACACTCCAATGTTGCCCTCCAAGCTCATTAAACTCAAGGAGTTGGAAATTGGAGTCCTCTCATCTGTAGAGGCCTTGTCCCTCAGCTATGATGTCTTCTCTCTTGTTTCTTTTCTAGATTCTTCTCCGGTCTTGGAGACTTTCATCCTCTGGGTAAGTCGCTGTCCACATCTCCGGGACCTATCTATGATATTAGTGCACTTCACTTGTTTACCTGAACGATGGCATTAATTATGCAGGTAGATAAAGATGCCCTGAGACAGACTCTCATTGTTGGAAACGAAAAGCAGTACCTGAGGCGCAAGCCGGAGTGCCGGTATAACAGCCTCAGGGAGGTGGCAATCAGGGGATTTTGTTCAGTGAAAAGCCTGGTTGAGCTCACGATGCACATCCTTGAGAGTGCACCTTCGCTCCAGCGCCTCACACTGGACATAGACCCTTACTACAGTAATAGTCTAAACGCTTGGCAATGAGCAAAACAGCTCTCGCAGAAGCTACCAAAGCCGCAGAGGTCGCAGCCAGATACATCGCTGGAATAGTTCCCTCGGGTGTTGAATTCCAGATCCTGGAGCCCCGTAGTCGATTCGATACTGGCAACCTGTAGTTCAATGCCGATGTGGTTTATCTTTTCTGTAAATTTGGAAGAGTTTTATCTATAGCACATGTTCCATCTCTTTACAAATAATATAGAACACCATGCATGTTTTATGTGTCTGGTTTATTATTGATCGCAGCTGTGGCAGTGACTAGCAAACTAGCTAGCTCCACGCAGTGCGTCTTTGCTCGCAGCGCATTGGACGACGACGGCGGGCTTCGTCACTCTCCTGGACAGTCGATGTCGATCAGTTTGGACTTTGGACGCAGAAGCCGTATGGGTTTTGCTTGATCTTAACTCCCAACCAATGATTGGAAAGATATTTTGAGCCTTCGTTTAATATGCGTTGGCTGTATCCTAGAAAAAAGTTTAATCTGGGTTGCCTACCTGATATTGGTGAACTCACGATACGCCGTCAAGGATGTTCCCATCAATGCGCCTCCTTCTCAGGTATGATAAAGATTCGGTTTTGTGCGATTTTGTAGCTGGGTAAGATTGATGGCCATTGATGTTCTGCAACCGGGTTGCTTTTGAGAGTTTAGAACGGCGAAGGGTGGAGCCACGAGAAGGGCGAGCTCAGGCTCGGATCGCCTCCTCTTCACGTCCTCGGACGCTGGGAGGTTGGCCGGGAAGGTGGCCGTGATCACCTGCGGGGCGAGCGGCATCGGCAAGGTGACGGCCGCGGAGCTCGTCGGGAACGAGGCCGTCCTCGCGGATGTCCAGGACGACCTCGGCAAGGCCGTCGCGGCCGAGCTCGGCGGCCCGGACACGGCTTGCTATGCCCGCTGCGACGTGACACATGAGCACGCTAGTGATGTGGCGGTGACACGCACATTTAACACGCCGTCGAGCAGCACGGCCAGCTCGATCGATATCCTCTACTGCAGCGCCGGTGTCTCCGGGTGCCCGTTGCAGACCTGCGTGGGCGCCCTGGACCTTGATGACATCGACCGCCTGATGGCGCTCGACTCCCGGTCGGCGGTCGGGTGCATCAAGCATCATGGGCGGTTGGCCGCGGCGGCGGCAGCATCCTCTGCACGGCCGCTGTGCTCAGCTTCGGCTCACCTATTCTAGCGTACGTGATCTCCAAGGCCACCGTTCATCACCGTTGTGCGCGCGGCCGCGGGACCGCTGGCGGCGCGTGAACGCCGATATCGATCTCGCCGTGGACGTGGGCAAGGACGCGCTGGGGCGGGTGGTGGAGAGGGACTGGAGCTAGCGAGCTGGACGGCACTGTGCTGGTGGTCGAGGACGTGAGCGGGGCAGCCCTGTACTTGGCGTCAGAGGAGGCCATGTCCGTGACCAGGCACAACCTGCTCGTCGACGGCAGGTTCACCGCGCATAAAGGTGTCAGCATGCCGTCTCTGTAGTCTGTGGAGACTCTGAGCAGCCGAGCAGGGTTCAGTGAATTCCAAACGTGTCACGATTTGGCTAGCATATAGGATTTCCACAGGAACCAAAGAGTGTCACCCCTAATTTCATTTTATTACCTGAGCTCGAGTTCCTACCAGGAAACAAGTTGAGAAATGCTCCTACAAGATCAGACATCAGACATCGGTGCTTCCTTCGGACTATCCTACAAGATCAGACACCACTAAGAACAAGCACTAAAAATGACATCAGACATCGGTGCTTCCTTCCTTTCCTAGGCAAGAATACACGATACATGCCAGCTAGACTAGCTAGGGCGCCTAAGCCGCACAGAACTGGGGCCAGAGGACCCAAAGCATCCCGATGATGGAAACCACGGCAAGAGTCGCGGCGGTGAATGCCATGCTTGCGGCGAGAGAGAAGAACACGGTGAAATGGCTGACGGTGAGGGCAAACGCCGTGCCGATGGAGAAACCCGTGACCACGCACGCCAACGCGTTTAGGACCCAGAGATTGCCCATGCCCGGCTGCTCGCCGCCGAGACACAGCCAGCGGACCCGGAGCCACAGCACATACCCAGCAAACATTATGGTCCCAACGATCAGCCCGAGGATCATCAGCCTGGAAATTAAAAAGGAGTGAGCTAGCCAGTATATACTGAAATCAATTTAGGCACGATATGGCTCATGTTACTCAACTCGTTGGCGATGAGCCTTGGTTGCGCAAAGACGAGGACGGGCAGCGCCGCGACGGCGAGTGTGAGGCCGCCGGCACTGGTGATGACGATCGTGAGCTTGAGACTCCTGGCAGCCATGCGCGCGACGTGAGCTTGGGGTACTCAATCTCGAGTCTCGACCGATGCAGTGTGGTAGAGAAGTAGAAATGCCATTGATGCATCCCTCCCTCTCCCCTTGTAATTCAGTGGGGTTTCTACAAATGGGCAAAAACACCTTTGCTGCGAGGCCGCGGGTGGTAGATGCTTACCGATTTTAAAACTCCATAGCCGAAGGAAGGCACCGGAAAAAGCCGTGGCGTCTGCTAGGCTGCACCGACGCCCGGCTTTTCCTGCTTTCTCTTCCTTTTCTACGTACCCTTCGAGCTTCCTTCTTTCCTTCAAAAGCAATTCGCTAGTTTGTGCTTTATCGTAAGAAACATAAGGTAAAGGAAATGATGAAACATAAGAAACAGAATTTATTTTAACAACCCAGAACCAACTTATGAAGACTTAGCACATATATTAAAATAATGGAAATGATGAAACTGTTTTTACGTCTGAAGAAACTTACTTGTACATACGATGTTGTATAACCCTTTAATTGCACTATCTGCTCCGATTCGACGAAATTTGCGTATAACCCTCTGGATCAGATCCTCGTCTCCACATACGAGTACCTTCAGTTAAAAATTAATCTCATGAACTATTATTCCATCATAGGGGATTGAGTTTCTGGAGAACAATAAATCAGGATATAACGTTGTAACAAAAAAGTTTTGTGTATATTAAAATGTATATCAGTAGCATTAATTGAAGAAAACTTGTGAACAATCTTACTTTTATGCTTCATAAGCCTCACCTATCATTTTATCCATGGAATACGAGACAATTTTGATGACCTACTTGAAAAAAAACTCAGACAAATGAAAATATTCATCTATGATGGAACCTGATTTTAAAATATTTTTATACGAACCATCATTTCTTATCAAAGCAATTTCTTTGAGTTGCACGGACATTTTAGTCGACATACATAAACTTTTACGTATATGCAAAACATATTTAAAAATAATACAATAATTTGAGGCGGTCACGTGGCCCCCACCCACGCCCGGCTCCTGGGCCGCGATCGGGTGGCGCATTGGCCCCTCCTCTAGCGCCTCGCGTTGCCCTTTCGTGCCGTGGCTTGTTCTCTCCGATAAAAAAATTCCTTTAAGTTTCGTCCGATTTCGAGAATATTTTTTAAGAACTTTTCTGAAATACAAAATCTGTAGAAAATAGGAACTGGCATTTGGCAGCTTATTGATTGGTTAGTTCAAGAAAATGACAAAAATTATATAAAATATAGAAAACATGTAGCACTGATATAAAAGTATCATGAAACAATGATAAAATATAGGCAAGTTTTAGACGTATCACGAAACATATTTAAAAATGACACAATAATTTGTGGAGCAAAACATTTTTTAGAACTAATTTTAAAAAATTTGTCCATCAAATAAAATGTTCGCATAACCGAAAAATCTGGAACAACTGATCATTCAAAGTGTTCCTTGTGGAATGCCATTTCTTCGGAATGTGATATGTTTTGTTTCAGAAATGCTCAAATGACTCATGAAAATAATCTTTTATTCCACATACTAACATAAAGCTTCGACGGCGAAAGTAGGGTTTGGAACCAACACGTCCAAGTTCCAACGAAGCAAGCGCTCTAGAACTACTACTCCTCCGTCCCAAAATATAAGGGGCGCTATTTTTAATGTGGTATTTGATGCTCAACTTTGACCACACATATATAATAAAATACATAGACTGAGAATGCATAAATGGTACCGTTGGATTTGTCTTGCAAAATTCTTTCATTTCATATATCTTTATAACAATTTTGGGACATATTATATGTACAAATCATGGTCAAAGTTGCACGTCGTTGACCAACGAAATTAAAGGACGCCTTATATTTTGAAACGGAGGGAGTATAGGCTATTTTGTAAAGGAAAACCAGTGTGTTTACTTAGTGTCCACAATGAGCGGAAAATAAAAATTGGCGAAACTGTAGGGTCAGTGGGCTACGATGATAAAACTGCTGGGTTGTTGATCCGGCCGTGATTAAACGAATGGGCCTAACTCGCACAGACCACTTGAACCCTGGACCTACAGTATAGCATCACAACGGGTCAAGTGCCAGCTTGCGGATGTCGTTCGATCAGACCGGAAAAGAAGGGCAAAGCTTCTGCTCGTTGGGATTCCGGTGTCAATCCGCAGGCTCGCGCGGCGAGATCGCCGTGTCCCCGGCGACATCCAGGGCTTCCTCGACTCCGGCCCATCCGGATCCGCGCCGCGGGCGCCGCGAGGCACGATGCGGCCATGGAAACTCCGGCGTACTCCTGCAGGTATACTCAACCGCATCTCGGTTCCTCTGCTTCAGGCGACATCAAGTTTCCCGTCAAAGTTAAGATTGTTGACATCCATCCAAGTGGTGGTCTGTTGGGAAGCGATTGATGCATTCCCGGTTCGAATCTTATTTTCTGACGATCTTATTAGAGACGTCGCACCACTCTTCTGTGAAAAAAAAATGCTGCGGGGTTCCATCCTTCTAATAATGTTCTTTTCGCAAAAGATAAATATATATCGCTCGTATAAGATGCTGAAGCACAACTAAGCTAGTGTTCCATCTCTCAGAGAAACATTTTTGAGCAAATTTCAAATTAAGACCTCTTCCAAAACAAACTGACGGTGGCTTTCAATGCACCAAGTTTCTATCTTCGCTTGTTCAGGCAGCTCATTGGTTCTTGAGAGTTCGTATACAGTTCACCCTTATGAAATTCTAATTGTGTATATGATAAAAACCGAGGCATACTCACAAGCTCCGTTGACAATCCAGATACTGGATCGGTGCCTTCATCACCTGAAACAAACGGGGCCACCTGCCCACAAGTTGATATTTCTCATGATTCCCAACATACGAGAGGAACCTTCTTTAGAGAAACTCCCTGAGGTATGTGTTGCTGGCAGTGAAAGTATATTATTGTGGCTGCTAGCCCTAGCATACATACATGATGCGTCTGCTGTCTGTCCGTATGATTTTGGTGATGAATTCACATACGTTTAGTTAAAAAAGGAATGTATAGGGTGGCTTACCAAAACTTAGCTCCGTCGATGCAAACTTCTCAATGTGATCTTGTGTAAATTGTAATCATGCATGTTTCCATACAAATCAGTGGTTCCCCATTCAATAAAATCCACCGGCACCAATTGCATAAAATATTTGCGTGCTGCTAGCCCTAGAATACATGATGCGTCTGCAATCTGTCCGAAGGATCTGGGTGATGAATTCACATACTTT